>CM022541.1:9308508-10508508 GCA_012273795.1 Dendrolimus punctatus | reverse complement strand
TTTTTATTTTTTAAGGGCAAAACAACGTCTGCCAGATACAGCTAATATATAGACAAAGTAGCCCCTACCGCTTATCGGGAACTTTTCCAAAAGAACATTGCACATTGTATTGCAACAAACATTCTTTGAATGAAAAAATATGTGTGCGTGTACTAGTGTACACACGTAGGAAGTGAAACTTATTTATGACCTTATTTTTCGAAAAATGATCTACTATATGCAACTTTACAGAAATTGGTTAAATAAATAAAGCCCCTACCACGGTTGATTCGACCGTCGCAAACGGAGGATACACGGACAAGAAAAAGATGGCGCGTAACGGAATAAATGTGACGCGTAGCCGGAAAATGTGACGGTAATTTTTTTTCCAACGCCGATAAAGAAGCTTCCCTTCAAAAAGGTCTTCCTTTGATCACGTGAGACGTTTACCAAGCGTTTGGTAATGTTTCATTAAACTTTCTTATTAACTCAGAACATTATTATATTCCTTACGCGACCATCAGCTCGGAATCCTATGTTGGTGTCGCCAATTCGCACGATCCTTGGAACGACGTCAGTTATGGTTGGATCAGGTGCTGATGCTGTGCAGTGAGCTGCTGTTAGAACGAAATTTCGACTGATAAGGGATCCGCCACATTTAAAGACATATTCTTCCGTGGCACCTCTCCAGCCTAGAGCAGCCTAAAAATGAAAATGACGTATTTATTTTAAGACAATTAAGATTCTTTTCCATATAACCCACTAAAAGAAGACGAAAGCAGCACATGAGTAGCTGATGCATATATTAGCTACGCATGTAATATATGAATCAAAGTTTATATACTTTTATCAGTAAGGTAGTTAGTTATAATAACTGTGGCAGTAGTTGGTGAATTGGTTTATAGTAGGAAGTCAAAGAATACACCTTAAAGTTTTACATTAGATCACAAATAAATGTGAATCTAGTAAGCACAAAGCAGTACATTGAACTGTACAAAATCTGTGATAAGATTTGAATAGAAACATCGTCCATGTCTATCAAAATAACGTTAAATGCTTACCATATGTGGAAACTCTTCGGGCTTAGCTTCTTGAAAACCTATTCCGAAAGCAACACCACCCTGCGATTGTTCTGTTGTTCCATAAATATTACTATCATAACGTGATCGCCCTGTCTGATCATACAAGGATTGCTGTGACCAGATTGTTTCAGGATTACTATGTTGTCGCATTTCAGCCTGTGCGTGCCAATCTTGTTCAGACCAGCTTTGGTGAAACCCAAATACTTGAGGCCTGTTTATTTGGGGCCAATTTTGTTGAGGCGAACTTTGCTGGGGCCAGCTTTCTTGAGACCTTTTAGTTCTCATACTCTCACCTAAAAATTATTTCATAATAATTACATAAGCCCACTTACAAACTAATATCAGAATAAAGTGTTGTGTATCAACATAATTCATTTGCCATAATTAAATAATTAAACATAATTAAACTCAAATTTTCCAGAATATTTTCCATATTGATAACATACACTTACATTGTTTGTTTCTTTTTTCCATTTCAGACCTTATTCTTAGCTCCCAAATGTACTCGGCGCACTCTGAAAATATTAATACGTTTTCGTGGTGGAGATATCATATAAAATAGATCCAGTGGATCAATTGAATGTTGTGAATTAAACTATAATTGTTATCATATTTTTCGTAACAAATATAAATAAATAAGTTACGCAATATTCTACATTATAATATTTTAATTTACTATTAATATTGTGCTTTCCTAAGGTAGTTTTTATAATATATATGTAACTACATACTTATTGTTATATACCAAGAAAGACCACACAGCTGCATGTTGTGAAAACAAATTCTTTGAATTTATTTCGTGTTTAAACTTTAAAAACATCTATTGTCATCGTACTTATTTTATAGATGTAATTAGTGTCAAACGACTTAATCCTTGTTTTTATTGCATTGCCAGATATGTAGGTTAACGCGGCCCCTTTTGTACAGTTTAGTATAAAACAATGCCCGAATGGAGGAGTGGGGGCAGTCATTCGACGACTACGATACGATTAAGACGTTTAGTACTTTCGATCAGCGACATGGTGACGAACTTTGCGCCTGTTGAATTGTACTGAATCGTGTAGTGTGAACTGGTTAAATCCAGTTTTATTTTGTACTTGTTTTATACGTGTTTGTACAGTTCTAATAAACTCTATAGTAATTCCATTTGCATTTATTTTAATTCGAGTCGTGTGGCTCGTAACAATATATAACTATAACTTAGTATTGTTGCAACTTCTAATCTCGCATTCTCGGTTTAAACAGGTTACGAGACATGCAAACTTGTGTTTCAAAATGTAATAGATGCTTTTTAATATATACGTTTACCTCTGTAGTGGTACTTACTACGTTCACTAGTTCTTTTAGCATTTTGAAAAGTTGGCATACGAGGTTTCTGATACGGTTTATCACATGAAATGCTAGTTCCTCCTGAAAATCCACCTCCAAGTCCACCTCCAATTCCACCTGCAGCAAAGCTTGCGCTTGGTGTAGATTTAGGTATTAAGAGGCCCGTTGGACTTACGGAAAAATTTTGTTTATCAAAATCCAATCCAAAGACATCTGAGCTGATGAATGCGCCTTGATCGTCATCTATTGTTTGAGTAGCAAATCTTTCTTCAATATTTGGTGTTGGGGGTAAATTTACTTGGTTGACATTCTGATTAGGATTTTGTTGAAGATGCTGCGCGTTTGAAAGTCTTCGATCATCTTCGTTGGGTAACCTTGTATATATCAATTCTTGGTTGAAGTTTGCATTTGGTGGGATATGCATTTGAGGTTCTGTAAACCGTAGACTGTTAAATATGGTTGAATCATATTCTTGTTGAGTCACTTGATGAGCTGATATAGAAGGTCCACCAACTTGAGCAATATTTGATCCAGGTTTATCATAGTGGTATCCATTTGCAGAAGTATCTGCTTGATTTTGCTGGTAGTTGTATGAAGCTTGTGGCCTAGGATAATCATACTGTGAAAACAATGGATCTAGTTTTAATCGAGAAATGTGTGTCCAGGTTATTCTAGTTGTAGATATACTGATCATAATTTGATGATGGAAGTGAAATAGTCAAGGATATCTCAAGGATATCTGCGACCCTAAATTCTGAGATATACAATTTTTTCGAAAGTTTTAAATACTTTACAATAAATACAATAATTTATTTAATTGAGATAATGGAAAACATTCCGAGTTATAAAGCTGGACTTTTTGCGCATTGGCAGCTTTCGACATAAAACCGGTATTTCTTATATGGTTGATTGATGAAGGAACCAAAACATTTTTAATCGTTTTCAATCATTTCAGCATCTTTCAACGAAACTAATTCACTTTGGTTGAAACGTGTAATTGAACTTTAAACTTTATAAGTTTAAAGTTGGACGAATAGTCATAAGAACTTGATGTTATTCAACATAATCATATTAGGCAACTTACCCTTTTGAACCGAGCGTGGGAAGGAGAATTTGTATTTTGCAAACCATTACTTGATTTTAGTTCTATCGTAGCATCTGAAATAAAAACTGTTGTTGTTTTAACTGAGTATTAAATACTTAGTTATTGTTTATTAAGTAAACCAGTATATGATTGTGACTTAAGATATACATACCAACAAAAAATATTTAGTCATAGACATGCGTAAAAATATTATAATTTTTTGACTTTTAAATTTTCTTATTTAGAATTATGTTTACTCATTGTTAACCTTCTATTGTATACATAATATGTATATGTAATAATAATATATGCAATAAAGAATATTAATTCATTCAGAATGAATGACATCCACCAGACTTTAAAAGAAATTGCAAAATCTATCCGTGCAGGAACGGAGAAAGAATACAATTTCCTGCGGCCGGGCGGCCTGTCGTAAGAGGCGACAAAACAACCCACAGCCAGGTGGTAGGGCATTTGCCCGACTGGATGGCTACCACCCCTGGTCTAGAGTATGTCGCCATAACAACCTTGAGTTGTGTTCCGGCATTAGTGACCAGGTTCCAGGCTCCCTAAAGAGAGCAGCAGCACATTCGTAGCACCTTTGGTGTTGCAAATGTCCATAGGCGATGGTAACCGCTGTCCATCAAGTGGGCCGTCTGCCTGTCTGCTGATCTCCTGCAATAAAAAAAAAAAAAAAAAAAAAATTTGTAGAACTAAGCTATTTTATAGATTGAATAGAAATGTTTTATAACAAATAACTCATTCACAAATATAATAAATAACAGAAAAAGTGGGTTGGTTCGTTTGTATATGTTTGAGGTAACAATAATCAAATAATTATATTGTTACGACATAGGTGCCGACAAAGACAATTTCACACCTGCAGCCCTGTAGAAATACATTAATCACCTATTCGGCATTGCAATCTTTCATAGCCTATTGTTGTATTGTGATCACTGCCAGGTGTCTCAGATTTAAAAGTACAAACTGGTTTTAAGAAATTCGGTCCACGCGGTCGGGCAGACATATTTCATCTGTGCAGTATAAAGCAATGCCCCAAAGCAGAGAGCGGCAGTCAAGCGATAACCTCGAGCAAAGTAAGACTTGTGCACATTCGGTAATCTATTAAGTGAATTGCGTGTGCATTGCGTTTAGACTGGTTGTGTTCAGTTATACCGGTGTTATACGTGTTTGTATAGTTCTAATAAACTTTATAATCTTTTCAACGGCATTTTGATTCGAGTCCTGCAACTCGTGACAATATTATCAATTTGACTATACTATAAATGAAACTCAACCCACCCAATAACATAAATCTATAATTTAAAAATTAAGTGCAAATTGGTATCCGCGGGGAGCGTTCCCAAACTACTGACATACTATTTTGCAACATATGTTAAACTACTAACATTTTGTTAGTTACTAACACAGTAGAAGTAGCTACAATAATATTGCTACATAACGACAAAGACCGCACATCTCCATGTTGTAAAAAACAAACTTTAAAAACATCTATTGTTATCGTACTCGTTTTATGGCTGACATTAAGTGTCGAGCTAATGCTCGTTTTTGTTGCATTGCGCCGAAGCTTGCCAGATGTGCAAATCATTATTTCTCGGAAATTCACTGGTGTTTCCGAGTACCGAGCGGTGCACTGACACGCGGCCGATTTTTTTTTGTACTGTATAGTTAGTATAAAACAATGCCCGAACGGAGGGCTGGGGCAAGCATGCAGTACTTTTGATTAGCGACATAGTGACGGTCTTTGCGCGTGTTGAATTGCATTGAATCGTGCAGTGTGAAATGGTTGCATCCAGTTTTATTTTGTTCCTGTTTTATACGTGTTTGTACAGTTCTAATAAACTCTATAGTAATTCCAATGGCATTTATTTTAATTCGAGTCCTGTAGCTCGTAACAATATATATAGTAGTAATAGTTACAACAGTAGAAGTTGTTAGTTATTAACAACAGTTAAACAACTATTTTGCAATATTACTTAAACTACTAACAACTACTTACTGATAAAAAAAAAATCAATTATTGTAATTTTATGCAAATTTTGATTTTTGTTTGCTTATTGTTTTATGGCCGGTATCTTACCATTCAAATTTAGAGTTTCGAGCATAGACGCAAGACCAGGCTCACTGTCTTCTATCGGATACATCTCGGGGAGAGTTTCTTAGGATTACACGAGCAGATTCCTCCATCCCCTTTTACCATAGGCCAACCAGACGCACCGGTTTACGCCACCGTTACATGGTGAAAACACCACTAGTCAGAACCAACCGTTTCACTTCATATTTTCTGGAGTGAGTGATTACTGAGTGTAATAATTTGTCGGAGTCTGTTTTTCCTGACAAATACAATCTTGAAGTCACGAGTGAATAGGTATCTTCTAGGTTAGCGTGCTCCATCCTAGACTGTGTCATCACAACTGGTCAAATGCAAACCTATACTTCCATTTAAAAAAAATCAGTTTCCCTAACATCGGTGGGTGGAATTTTGACATTACTTGAGCTTAGGTCAAATTTGAACTGATAATAAGGCAACGGTCGGTGTGTCGACCGACCACCAACCGATCTTTAGCCAAACTAATTAAGACTAACATAACCAAGCAAACCGCGTGGAGGACTCTAAAATTTTGTAAGTAGGCACACAAACATAAATTACTAAAATATTTTTCTACAGTAGTACCGTGCGTATAACAAATTATAGCCATTAAATAGTAATAATAGGTTAATATGTACTTTACCTGTATATATTAAAAATGTAGTCACTAGTAACCAGTTCGAGATCTCGCCGAACTCCATATTGCGATTTGTTTAACAAGTGCAAACTTCTTCGACACTTGTCAATATTTATGTAGCCTGATTTACGAAAATCTTAACTTCAAAACACTTATTGTGGGTAAACGATAAATCAATTACATCGTAGAAATTTAGATTTTTTAATGAATACAATATGAAATGTATTTTCTTTGTATGCACAGTCGAAAGTAATTTTGAAAACTAACACTGTATTCACAAACAGATACTATATAAGATGCATTATTGACCAACCACGAGTATTTCTAACAAACTGGTTTCTGGAAGGTGTCGCTATGAGAGTTCATCATTCGAATGTTATAATACTGCCAAGATTAATATATATAAATAGTAAAAAAACGCAATATTTGGGTTAGTGCGTTAAAGCTAATTTATAAAATTAATTTATTTTTAAAGTGTATCTGTTCTTTCCGTGCAGGAACGGAGAAAGAATACAATTTCCTGCGGCCGGGCGGCCTGTCGTAAGAGGCAACAAAACAACCCACAGCCAGGTGGTAGGGCATTTTCCCGACTGGATGGCTACCAACCCGATCGCTAGAGCTCAAGCTCCAGGAGTGGAAGTGATATAAGGCATCACGTCAGAAGTAGCTTTGGGAACCTGCAGCCCAACTCTCTACACTCCTTAGCCACTCACGCCCATGTTACCCCTGTCTTCTATGGATTTTTTTGGAGCCCATGTAGGAAGTGGCGAGTCACCGTCTGCCCATTAATCCATGGTCCCTGAACATTGCGACGGGCAGACGCCATAGTCCCCATATTCCCAGACCCCTAGTACCACTAGCAGTTAACCTCAATAGCCCGGTACTTTTTTCCGCATTTCCCACAATAGTCCTACACTGGCCGGGGCTTGTCCTTGGGTCCATTATTATATGGTGTAGACATGGACAACCGCCGGTCATTTTCACGCCACATCTATATTAAATTTGTCATGGGGCGTCTGCGTGTTGGCCTATCTATGGCCCCACGCAATTCTTCGAAAATTCCGGGCCATTTTATGGCCCGTGGTCTTGAAAGACATGCTAAAAAATTATACTACAACATATATCTTCATAAATTCCTTACATGTTTGGTAGAAATAAAATGTTACTTAGTACTAAATTTCAATTGTAAAGATTTTATGATTTATGCGAAAATTGTCTGTGATGTATAAAAAATTACTCCATGATTTCATAAGAATTCTAGCCAAAATGAGTTCAGAATAAAAAATAATAACAAACCATGTAGATCTGATGTTGAGAATCGTGTTTTGCAACAGACCAAATGTGAATGGACTCAAAAGCCTTGAAATTATAAATGATTACAAATTACCTAATACAAATGTACGTGTCATAGAAAAGCCTTGAACTCGCAAAGTTAGATGACTCTTATTGTAATTAAAGACCAAAAACAATAATTAATATTAAAATATATTCAAAACTAGCTTCTACTCGCGACTTCGTCCGCGTGGAATAGTTAAGAAAAAAATAATTAAATAAGCTTTTCTAAAAAGGTTTTTAAAGACAAGCTTTTGAGATCCTGGGTATCATGTAGCAGCAGACTGATAGCCAAGACGAGGTAAAACGAGCCCAAACACGGTTTCTCTTGTTTTGTACAGGAGTTCCTATGGCCACCTTCCGACTCCATCATCAGATCAGCTCCGTTGTACCATATTATTGCATTGTCACACGATATATATATGCGTGCAAAATTTAAGCTTCATTCATGCTCAGTATGCAAGCAACCCCCCGATTTTGAATCATTCTTCATCAATGCTCCGTTCCTATTGGTTTTAGCGTGATTATATATAGCCTGTAGCCTTCCTCGATAAATAAGCTATCTAACACTGAAGGAACTTTTCAAATCAGATCAGTATTTTCTGAAATTAGCGCGTTTAAGCAAACAAACAAATAAACTCTTCAGCTTTATATATTAGTACTAGCTGTCCCGGCAGACGACGTCCTGCCCGGTAAAAAAAATATTTAGGGGTGGACTACCCCTAACATTTAGGGGGATGAAAAATAGATGTTGGCCGATTCTCAGACCTACCCAATGTGCACACAAAATTTCATGAGAATCGGTCCAGTTGTTTCGGAGGAGTATGGCAACGAAAACTGTGACACGAGAATTTTATATATTAGATAGATATTCAAAACCGTCATATGGCCCATCCTGATGTACGGGTGCGGAATTTGGACACTTACTCTTAAGTAAGTGAGCGAGCCTTTAGTATCAGAAAGGAGGTTTCTTTGTAAGATTTTGGATTCCACAGGGAGAGAGAATAATAGCTGGAGGGTCCGAACCAACGTCAAGATTGAGAACCTCGTAGCCGAGTCCAACATAATAAGAGAAATAAGAGTTCCGCTAGTTCGGTCATGTAGAACGGATGGGGGAGGGATAAAAGTGTGAAGAAAGCATATTTGGGACGGCCGGTAGGTCGATGACCTGTCAGCTATCTCAAATATCGCTGAAAGACAGAGTGGAAGCTGACCTGTATGAGCTTCGAGCATATAATTGGCAAGTAACTGCACAGGATAGGGAAAAATGCAATATTCTCGTTTCGGAGATCCAGACTCACTTTGGGTACTGAGGCAACGGAGTAAGGATAGGGAGGGGAAGAGAGGAGGTTGTTGCAGCGCGTCTTTTTTTGACCGACTTAAAAAAGGAGATTCTCAATTCATCTTTAAATATTTTTTATTTAATTCTAGGACTTGCCTGTGTCTTCGTCTACGATTGTCTTGAAATTCCCGCGGGATTCCCGGGGGATTCCCGGGACTAAATTTACCACAGTGTTTAGAAAAAGGTGTCTACTTTCATTAATACTATCGTTTTAATGAAAACTATATCTGAATAAGCTAATTTTTATGCACCCGAATAACAACAAAACGCTCCCGGGAAAATTCTCGCTAAATTACCTGGATGAAATCACCACACATTTGATTGCATAAAGTGTGCTAGATCAATGAAAAAATTATATCGGATATTTTTTTACTGGCTATTTTAAATTATTCCTCCAAAAACCGTGAGATTCCCAGGGTAAAAGTAGCGTACATATTAAATCTAAGAATTCAGTGTCGATTGGCGAAAACCACATGGAAATCGGCCCCAAAGGTTTTACGCGAATCCCGAACAAATAGACAAGAAACCTAAAAACATTGCGTCGTGTTCTCCATCGTTAAGATAGGCTATTCCAAATATATTTTTAATAGCTTAAATGTAATATTAAAAAATTCAAAACACGGCTTGTTTGGAATTTTATAATATCATAGATGTTAATAGATGCATTACTTTTTTGTTTCTCAACCGATTTTGATCATTGTTTTTGCGTTGAATTCAGTACAGCTTCAGGCTAGTTTCATTTAATGTAATTGATATTGGATAACTTAAAAGCGAAATATAAAAAAAATATACGAAAAAGGTAACTGACTTCAAAAGTAACTGAAGAAAAAAAAATCTACTCCATCTTGAGGGTAGTGTCAACTAAAATATAAAAAACAACGAAATTTTTTCCAAAATGCACCGACTTCATGATGTTGTAAAAAAAAAAATATTTTATGCTTTTTAATTACTATCGTAGTCGGTTTCTTTCTTGCTAGAAAACTCCTATTTGAAGTCTTTGAAGAATTCGACTAGTACGGCATCAAATTTTTCCCCGATTATTCTCAGTAAATTTGGGTAGCTATAGTAAACATTAAGAAAAGAAGATCTGTCAGAATAATAAATTTATTTTCTTAAGAAATAAAGCTCGCAATAAACCGGGCAACACGTAACGGGACGACCGCACTCTTCCATTTCGTCGGCAAATTGCAAAATTACGTGACCTACGACAAACTGAACACGTGACCCCGTGACAGTCTCGCCGTGAATGTGAGTTTTATTTACAAAGTCCGTAACTTGTTTCGTTTCTACTGTAACGGAGGTGAATATGATGCGTTTGATGTAGGAAGTAATGTATGTACCGCATCCAGTACTCCGGAATACGGTGTAACTTGGAAGCGGTTTTTTTTGTATAACCGGTATTTTTACATACATACATATTGTCACGCCTGTTTCCCATTGGGGTAGGCAGAGATAATGGACCTCCACTTGTTACGATCTTGACAAACACTTTTCGCTTCATCAACTTTCATTAATCTTCTCATACATACACGCTTATTTAAACTACTTTTTATCTGACCTTTCTTCAAAATATCTTCAATTTGATCATGGTGAGTACGTCTTGGTCTGCCGGCTTAGACTCTTCCAGTCACATTGCTTTTTTTAACTCTTGTCACTACATCTTCTTTCAATTCACAACGCTCCCTTATCACACTGTTTCTTATCATATCACTTACATTAACCTTACATATACTTCTCAAAGCTCTCATTTCAACTGCATTTATCCTACTTTCATGCTTCTTCTGCCACACCCAACTCTCACTGCCGTACATTAGCGTTGGTACTAATACCCCTTGATGGACAGCCAGACGTGCCTTTACAGATACTTTCTGGCTGTTTACAAAAGAGTTCAGCGCTCCATTCACCTTATTACCTGCCATTACTCTCCTTTCAATATCACTTTCATGCTTTCCGTCTCTGGTAAACATGCACCCTAGGTAAACAAATTCTTTAACTTGCTCTAGTTTTTCATTTCCTATCTGTACGCTACACATTATCATACTTTCATCTCTTGCAAACACCATAACTTTCTTCTCTACATTAATTTTCATACCCTTAGTCTTAAAAGGTATTTTTACATACTATAAAATTAAGTTGCTTTTCGCGTCTGTCATTATTTTTAAGTAAATCTGTTTTTATTTGTATATGTAAGATGAAGAAGAGACTATGTACAATATGGTGTAGTTTATTTTAAAGGTTAGTACATAGATAGAAAATACTTTACTGTCCACCACATACACATAAAGTAAATCATTGGCTTGGCCTAGTTTAGGTGTTAGTACCCAGTCTTAAATTTTAAGATAACCTGTAAATTTAATTTTTCGTGTCAATAAATATTATTATTATTGTTCGGAATACAGATATCGAGCGCCGGCTTTCGATTGTTACGCGATACATTCGTGTGCACTTTTTTTTTATCGCGTCGAAAAGCGGGTACACCGGCAATTGACTCGAAGACGCACGGTTACTGCTCTCGCGCAAGAAAGTTAATATTAAATTATTTATTCATAATTATTGATAAATACAAGTGTATGGAACATTAAATTAGTTAATATACACAGTGAACGAGTGGTCGTAAGGAAATAGGACGAGGCGCGGGTGTATTTGGACAGACTTTTATCTAACCCCCGTAGTGTTTCCCTTGTAGTAGTTTGGTAGGATATTTTATATATTTCCTCTCAAGGGGCGCCCCTCCCTTAAAATACTGACGAATTAGTGTTCACCCTTGTTTCTGTTCCCGCCACCGTCGACTGGGGTACCAGGTAAGTACCTAGTATATAAGTAACAAAAATTACCTTGTGGGTTTGGACCGTCGGGTTACCGATCCCGCCGTGTACGGTACAAAATTTGGTAGCAGAGCGTGGTTTTGGTTTGAAAAATCGGTTAATTGTTTTTTTGGAACTTTCGGTAATTTTTGGTGACTTAATTTCGTGGTTTTTTTTATTGTTTTTTTTTGCGTATCAATCGATTTAATTCGAGTAAGTTTATTTAATTAGCGATTAGTATGGCCGGTAAATATTCTGCCCGGATAGCCGGTGTGTTACGGTGGCTCGGATCTGCCGTTTTGAATATATCGCGTAGGGATCGAGAGCAGGCGTTAGTATCACGTCATGAGGCCTTAGATGATCAGATGTCCGATTTATACGACGCGTACCGCGCGCTATTGGAACTGAGTCCAGAGTCGGAGTTTTTAGACAAAATAAATGCGGATGTTAATCAAGCCGATGACTTAGCGGATCAGATCTGCCAAGCGGTGGGTATTATATTGAAAAAATCGAACGGTGAAAATATTTACAAGAATGACAGTGAATGTTCCCCTGCACTGGTAGGTCGACTGCCTAAGTTGGATTTACCCCATTTTGACGGGGACTTAGGTCAGTGGGTTGCATTTAACAATTTATTTGAGAGCCTTGTACATTCTCGCAACGACTTAACTCCCGTTCAGAAATTGGCCTATTTGTTGGCATCTCTTAGAGGAGAGGCCAAAGGACTCGTTCAACATTTAGAACTCATTGATGCAAACTATGATATTGCACGGGTTTTGCTTATGCGGCGTTATCAAAATGTTCGACGTTTAGCGGATACCCACATGTCGGCCATTTTAAATTTGCCTACTTTACGTGCAACTCAGACTTTGCGTACCCGACTTCTTAACCCCTTATTAGTTGCCGTTAATGGATTAAAGGGTTTAGATTTACCTGTTCCGAGCTGGTCATTTATGTTGGTACACATTGTGTTAAATAAACTTCCACTTGAGTTACGGAACAGATTTGAACAGGAGTATGGTGGAGACTCTGCCACTCATCTACCACAGTTTGATGATCTGGTTACCTTCATGGAAGATGAGTGTCGTCGTTTAGAGAATATTCTCCCTCCTGGATTTGGCGAAACCATTAATAGTAGGCCTAAGTTGCAACAAGTGCGCATGGATCGCCGCGCACCTGAGAGACGTGATATTCGTACTTTTAATACGGTTTCCACACCTCACCAGGGTTCTCGGTGTGTATATTGTAAGAATAATAAACATGTTGTTGATTCTTGTCCTGCATTTAGAAAATTACGTTGGCAGGCTAGACGTAACATAGTTCGGCAGCGCAACTGGTGCTTTGGTTGCCTTGGTAATCATTTTGTGTCTCAATGTCAAACTACTCGACCCTGTCGTCAATGTCAGGGCAATCACCATCATCTTCTTTGTGGCAACCGTGATGGTGGATCTCCAAAGCCGGCTGCTCCGGTATCTATGGACGTTGTCGAACAGAATCAGGTAGTTTTGGAAGATCAATGGGCTGGTGGTGTACAGGCAGTCCCACCAAGAAGTAGTTCAGTCAATAATTTTGGTATTCAAGGTCATTCTAATAACTCCTATCGCACCAATCCCGCTACGGGCGGGGGTTGTCGACAAGCACCTCGTATGGCTAACGCTGCTGTTGATCAAGCGCGTCGAGTTGCTTCGGATATGTCACATCAATATGCCGAGTGGCCTCGTTTGGATAGGCGTTATATGACTGCATTTCTACCGCAGCAAACTTATTCGCAGTGGAATCCTATGCTCATGCGAGGTTTTATTCTTGTCCTTCAACCTCGTACCAAAATCAGAATTCTCGTTCGTCATTTTGACTAGTATCGCAACCTCCACCTGTGTCAGCTCCCTCTCTATTGACTGTTTTATTACCTACTGCCCAAGTTCGCGTCTTTTCTCCTCGGGGTGAATATGTGACGGCACGCGCAATTTTGGATACGGGATCTCAGGGATGTATTGCATCATCACGTTTGGTGGAGCGTTTACAACTGCGCTTGGATCGTGGCGCAGACTTCATTCGAGGTGTAGGTGGAGTAAGGGTTTCTGGTTTAGTAGGACAGGTTTCACTATCCTTTTCTCCTTTACGATCTTCTCGGCCGTCTGTTGTCACCTCAGCTGTTGTTCTAAATAATATTATGGGTCGACATCCACTAGTAGCCTTACCTGCGGAAGTGAGAAATTTGACATCCGGTTTATCATTGTCAGATCCGGACTTTCACATTCCAGGTCCAGTGGACTTATTGTTAGGTGCAGACGTGTTAGGATTGTTCCAGTTTGGTAACACGAGGTTACTGCAACACGGTGGTCTTGTCACGGTCTCGAGTGATCTTGGTGACGTCATTATGGGACCTGTGTTTTCTCCTAGGTCTCAATCTATCGAGCCACATGATTCGTATGTTGGTCTCTCTCTCGCTGAAGCGGTTCAGCGATTCTGGGAAGTAGAAGAGCCCCCAACTGCTACTCGTGACAACCCTGAAAATCTGGAATGTGAACTATTCTTTCAGAATAATACAGGTCGTCTTCGTTCAGGTCGGTTTATGACGAGGTTGCCTTTCTTGCCGTCTCGGCCTCGACTTGGTTACTCACGGATGCTAGCTGAAAAGCGGTTAGCTTCGATGCAGAGACGTATGAAGCGAGACTCAGTCTTTCGGCAGAAATATATTGATTTTATGCGTGAATATTTGGACTTGGGACATATGACTATCTCAAAATTAGATTGGCGTGTTCATGAGCACTACTTCATTCCTCATCATGCGGTATTTAAAGGAGACAAAATTAGAGTAGTTTTTGATGGCTCAGCTCCTACTTCTAATGGAGTATCTTTGAACCAGTGTTTGCATTCCGGTCCCAAGTTGCAACGAGATATTTCCGATATTTTGACGAACTTTCACCGACATCAAGTCGTTTTTGTGGCAGATATTAAAATGATGTTTCGTCAGACATTAATTCATCCCAACGATCGTAGATACCAGCTCATCCTGTGGCGCGAAGATGAATCTCAGCCCATAACGGTTTTCGAGCTTAACACTAATACATACGGGCTGAAGTCGAGCCCCTTTATTGCTATTCGAGCATTATTAGAGTTGGCTGAACGCGAGAGACTAAGTTTTCCTAGAGCTTCGGCTGTTGTATCTACAGACACCTATGTTGATGACATTTGTACAGGTGCCGCTAGTGAAGAAGAGGCATTAGTACTGCGTGATGAGCTCATCAGCCTCCTGAAGGCTGGTGGTTATGAGCTCAGAAAGTGGATATCCAACTCTCAAGCTTTACTTGATGGCTTGCCGGAAGAGCATCACCAGGATCCACATATATTTCAGAATGTTAACAATCCTGATGCTGTTGCTGTATTAGGTGTGCAGTATCAACCAATACCGGACGTCTTTACATTTCGTGTACAAGATTTAGATATTTTCAAAACATGGACAAAGAGACTGGTGTTGTCCACTGTAGCACGGATATTTGATCCAAATGGTTGGTTGAGTCCTGTCGTGTTTTGGGCAAAATGCTTCGTTCAGAAGCTTTGGTTAGAAGGACTAACTTGGGATGCCCCTCTTATTGGAAATTTACTGTCAATTTGGACTAATTATGTTTCGTCCCTCCCTGACATCCAAATGATTAAATTTGATAGGGCTTTTTTACCTCGTGGTAGATATAAAGCTACGCTGCATGGCTTTTGTGATGCCTCTGAAAATGGATATGCAGCTGCCGTGTATCTTCGTACTGTAGATAAGTCAGGAGTTGTGAGATGTAAACTTGTTCTTGCAAAGAGTAAAGTTGCTCCTGTTCGATCACGGCTTACCATACCCAAATTAGAATTGTCAGGAGCTGCTCTCCTAACTCGACTTCTGAATAATTTAATGTCAACATTGGGTCTTACTTTGGATATTAAAACTGTATTTGCGTGGACTGACAGTCAGATTGTTCTTGCTTGGTTGCGAGCTTCTGTTCATGCATTAGAAGTTTTTGTTGCTAATAGGGTGTCTCAGATACAGAATTCGGCAACTACTTTAATTTGGAGACACGTTCCGGGTGAAATGAACCCTGCAGACTGCGCTTCACGTGGCTGTGCTGCTCCGAATTTGATAGACCATCCTTTGTGGTGGGGACCAGCCTGGCTTTCTGAGCCTGAAGATGATTGGCCTCACTCTGTTGTTGAGTCCATTGAGCCTTTACTAGGATTAAGAGCTCTCGTTGTTACAAAAGATGTGCCGCATGATCTCGAGTCTCTGCTGAATAGATTTAGTTCTCTTGATAACTTGTTAGGTGTAACGGGATGGATGAAGAGATTTATTTACAATACGCGAAACTCTCTTAATAGAAATTTGTCTTCCGTCTTGTCGCCTTTAGAGAGACAGGAAGCTCTTATGTTTTGGATTCGTTTTGTTCAGGCTGAGCACTTTGAACCAGTCTTCTCAACTTTAAAAGGAGGCCGCACTAAGTTGAAAGGTGCTGTTGCTCGCCTCAACCCGTTTATCGACGATAAGGGTCTTTTGCGTGTAGGAGGCAGGCTACGTAATGCCGAAATGCCCTACGAGACCCGACATCCTCTCTTAATCCCAAAGGAGAGTCCTCTTGCAAGACTTATCATATCTGACCGCCATTTGAAGAATGCTCACGCTGGATTGAACTCACTTTTAGCCATCCTTCATAGGGAATTCTGGATTTTGTCGGCTAGACGTGCGATTAGAAATGTGATATTTCGTTGTATTGCTTGTTATAGGTTAAAGGCGACTATAACTCAACCTCAAATGGGGGACCTTCCTCCAGACCGGGTTTCAGTTTCTAGACCCTTTTCTGGAGTAGCCACGGATTTTGGAGGTCCATTCTCGGTAAAGGTTTCTTCGGTACGTAATGCTAGAGTAGTGAAGGCCTATTTATGCGTTTTTGTTTGCCTTGCCACTAAGGCCGTACATTTAGAAGTTGTCTCTGCTCTTAGCACTGAAGCTTTCATTGCTTGTTTGTCTCGTTTTGTCAGTCGTCGTGGGTTACCGAGCTTGATTCGGTCCGACTGCGGGACAAATTATAAGGGTACCGATAGATATTTAACAGAAGTTTACAAATTTGTGGAAGATAACCAAACTTATATTGGCACAAATTTGTCTCGTCGTGGAATCACTTGGCAATTCAGTCCCCCCGCTTGTCCTTCCTGGGGTGGTATTTTTGAGGCTGTTGTCAAGGTAGCCAAGACTCATCTTTATAGAGTAATTGGCGAAACAGTTCTTACATTTGAAGAGTTGGCTACTGTTTTCTGTAAAATTGAGGCAGTTCTAAATTCCCGGCCACTTTGTCCTGTCTCGTCGGACCCAAATGATCTGGAAGTTTTAACTCCTGGTCATTTTTTGGTATGTGGTCCACTGACAGCTCTTCCTGAGTATCCATTAGTTGACGTGGCAACTAATCGGCTGTCCCGTTTTGAATTGTTGCAACAACTCTCACAGAATTTTTGGAAGAGGTTTAATTTGGAGTACCTTCATCTGCTTCAGCAGCGCGTTCGATGGTCTGATAAAACAGATCCGCCTAAAATAGGGGACCTTGTTCTTGTAAAAGAAGTGAATATGCCACCTTTGTCGTGGAGACGAGGTCGTATTGTGCAGCTATTCTTCGGTTCCGATGGTACTCCACGAGTGGCTGAGGTCTTGGTTGGAGACAGTGTATTGAAGAGAGCTGTATCTGGGTTGTCAAGGCTCCCAATTGAATAGTTTATTCTGTCTGATTCTCTGGCTTTGGACTCAGCCAGGTTTCTCCTGGCTGGGGCGGGGGACTGTTCGGAATACAGATATCGAGCGCCGGCTTTCGATTGTTACGCGATACATTCGTGTGCACTTTTTTTTTATCGCGTCGAAAAGCGGGTACACCGGCAATTGACTCGAAGACGCACGGTTACTGCTCTCGCGCAAGAAAGTAATATTAAATTATTTATTCATAATTATTGATAAATACAAGTGTATGGAACATTAAATTAGTTAATATACACAGTGAACGAGTGGTCGTAAGGAAATAGGACGAGGCGCGGGTGTATTTGGACAGACTTTTATCTAACCCCCGTAGTGTTTCCCTTGTAGTAGTTTGGTAGGATATTTTATATATTTCCTCTCAAGGGGCGCCCCTCCCTTAAAATACTGACGAATTAGTGTTCACCCTTGTTTCTGTTCCCGCCACCGTCGACTGGGGTACCAGGTAAGTACCTAGTATATAAGTAACAAAAATTACCTTGTGGGTTTGGACCGTCGGGTTACCGATCCCGCCGTGTACGGTACAATTATTATAATATTATTTACAGTCATAACAACAATAGCTATATAATATTAATACATACTGCTGATTACTGCATATCAAAATTTTACACTTATCTATATCACTAATAAAGAGTTTATTTTGCCTCAATTAGAGGAAATGTAGAATAAATTAAATAAAAATAATATAAAAATGCCTTTTTATTTGGCCCATAATGAACATATCATAGAATAAAATTTAAAAATATCAGTTTTTTTATTTCACATTTTTTTATTATTTTAATTATTTTATTTTTGGACTCTCCGTCCGGGTAAAGGCCTGCTCCAGTTGCGCCAATACAGACAAAACGTAGAATAAGTAACTAAAAACTAATTTAAATATTATGTATTACTAATTAGTTGTATTGATGTCAATATTGTATTCTTGACATTTTGATAAGTTCAAATTGTTATACAGTAATCAGTAATAATAAGCACAAAGTATTTATGTCGCTGTTGCATAAGAAAGAATATATGCACGTTCGGAATGGACTTTCGAAAAGCCTTTGGGATGTTTCACCAGAGTCCATAATTCATTATTACGTTAATGTTGGCAAAGACCTAATCATTTTGGGCTCACGGTGTTGTTTCACTTCGTTTAAACTGTTTGTATTGAAATTAAGAAAATTTGTTAGTGTGTAAGCGAAAAGGGCATGTGTACGACAGTTCATTGACTGTCGCACACTTGCCCTTTTGGCAAAAAGCAATAGGAAGCTCACCATTAGGAAGCGGTGCGCGTCCCTGGTGCGCCGGGTGCGGGCCAGCACCAACGCCGTCCTGGCGATGATTGCCGATAGGGTAGACTGTACTTACGTTAGGCACTGCTGCGCGGTGCCGTCGGATCGCTCGGCGACTTGGTAACGGCCATGTTGCAGAGCGACGACCGCTGGGATGCTGCGGTTACTTTTTGCGAGCAGTAATGTCTCTCAAAGAGGCCGCAGAAAGGGATAGGGAGCGAAGTCCTTCAGCGCGTGCTACGGCCTCTTCCCGAGGTCGCCGGCCTTCAGCTGGCACCCGGAGAGGCAGGTACGCGCATTACTTCCCTCCCTGAGTTAGGTTCCGGAACGAGGGGGCCCTTAGGTACTAGGTAAAGCAAGGTATTTAACAACGAAGTGGAGTGTGTTCTCCCAGGGCACACTTCAGGCACTTCATTGCGCTGGATCGACTGTTGCGTAACTATGTTCTATATCTCAGTCTTTCCATCACAAACAAAGCGCTGGGTCGACAGGGAGGAGGGGGTTTTTAGTGGGTATTGAGGTTGCTCGCCCGTGCGGCATCACTCGGAGTCTCCACACTCCTCTGTGTAATCCATCGCGGACGGAACGCAAATAAAGCATACAATTGCTAGCGTTAGCGCCCCCTGTGGATTCGTGCCGTTTCCTAGTGACGGCCCAGAGAGTGCGTAAATCGGTTAGTCATTTTCCCTCGCCTCAAAAAAAAGGCACTGCTACGCTATGCATAATAGTATAGCCAAAGTGTAACTTGTGGTGTATATATGTGAATAAGTGTGAATGTGAATATGTGTATGGGTAACTTTATAAATTGTGTATTAATTATAATAATCTGTATAATGTAATTTAAAATGTATTAATACCATGGGACATGTTTTCCTGAAATAAAATAAATAACCGGTTAGCCACACTATGATGGATTCTGTATAAGTGATAAATATAGTCGAATATTTTCGTTATTTGCCCGCGAAACCATTAACAATATCTCATATCTCAAAAGCCATAGTGATGTCTCATTATGGTTTAAAATAATTTTCGCTAAATGTATTTTCAAGCTAAACAGCAAATTTTGTTGACTTATATTTTCAGACAAGATGTTTATATATTCACCAGTATCTGATTGCGCTAAGCTATTCACCAATAAATTGGTGGATGAAACGTGACGCAACATATGTAGTGTATGTATATGTCTACGTATGTCTTTCTGAAACATATTTTATAGAATGTATATATATAAGTATAATTTAAGCTTTTTTCAAGTTAACCAATTTCAATATTAAATAGTTCACCTAGTTTAGCTTAAGTTATCAATTCTGTCGGGCGTTCCGAGACGCACACGTTTTATTTATTTTTTATTACTGTGGCATAAATTCTAAGATACTACAAAAACATAAATGTAAAGAGGTATGCGAGTAAGGATTCATTTGTGTATTTGTTAAGTCCCTCGAGTCGTTTCTTCGACCACCTGTTGCCTATTATTTTGCGTTAACTTGGTAAATACTTGATGGCACGTCTTGACAAGTTGGAACTTCTTACGAATGTTGTTGAGCATAATGCCATTACTTTTTAACTTAATGTAAGCTTCTAAATGTATAAATCGTCCGGTATTGATCATGATCTTGAATGGAATAATATAATAATATATAGATAAAAATGTAAATGTAAGGTAGCCTAAGTAGTATACTTATAGTATAGTTTAATTTTACATTATATTAATTTATTTTGAACTTAGTTTATTATTTTTTGTATAATTAAAATTATTTTTAAGTATTTAGTTTAATTTATAATTTAGTTTTATTTTCTTTCAACGAAATTTAGTTTGTATCAAATTGTAATAGGAGCGTGTTAGAATCATATTTATTGTTGTAAAGTAACCATATGACGGAAGTAGTCAATAATTTTTTTATATTTAATTTAATGTGTCAATAAATATATTGCATATGGGTTGCCTAATGTTCGAGTTAGTGGTTTAGATTCACAATTGGACCAGGTAGATGGCGATGCAATCGAGTCCTAATTTTTTTCAGGGCAGTCTGTCTGGCTCTCTACTATCAGTATAGATTGTAGAATCAATAAAAATGCTCTTAAGGGTTAAGTATAACTATCAACATTTTGTGTGTTGAATATGTAAGTATTGTTCAGCATACAAAGAAGAAATAATTCACGAATGCCGCTTGAGATGAACACAACAAGCAGTAAAACTAGCCTTCTGTCTTTGCGGAGGGGTACCCGAGGACATAGGATTAAGGGGGCCGCATATCACACCGTTGCACTACGTGGCATACACACATGCATACACTCTTTAAATAATGTTAATTTTTACTATGAAATAGGTACCCGCCACTTGAAACCTGAATAATTAATAGATGATCTTGTAGGACATGTTCCTTTAGGAGCTCACACCCAAGATGCTTCGTCAGTCGGTGTTATAGTCGTGGCGAAAACGTAACTAATGACGTCATTATTTTCGATCAAATAGTGCTTACAACGACCCATTTGAAGAGGTGGGTCGAAGTGGGCGTTGACCACAGAGTATTAATTCTCTCTATCGATTGTCACTGAAAAAGGCGCGACTTTCATATCATACAATGACATTTGTGTATTTCGTCGTTGATGATATTAACGCTCCATAATTCGTTTCAATAGAGTTTATGTTTGTGACGTCCGTTAGCAAGTGGAATTGAAAAATCACGGTCGGTTTAATATTTGAAGAAGGGATCATATACGCCGAAAGAAGGCTACATCTACTAGTGACATATTCACAAATAGAAGAAACTTTTAGAGACGAGAATAGCAATAATTTCACAACTTTGTCCTAATGTTCTGATAAAAATCATCATGATGAAACTGGAATTGGAAGAGCTTTAATAGAAAGTCGAACTAAAAGATAGAAAATTATTTCCAAGTATGAGGATGTTCAATTAATTTTATTGTAGAAAAGCCTGGGATGCTCTTATATTCAATGTTAATTTCATTTGATTGAAGTTTCTGTCACAATATTAGGTATTTTTAAAACATTTCAATTAATCAATCAGTCTTTATTTGCAAACACATAGATACATGGATAGGTATTACATAATAAAGTTTCCAGTATTTACATGACGAGCAAATACTTACACCAGTGACTTACACTCACTAAATATCTTGAAGCTATAACCTAATGTTTCCAAATTAATTCCAGTGTACAAGTAAAAAAAAAAAAAGAATTCTTAAGTTCATGAATATTTATTACTGTCTAGAAATACAAACCATCAAATTTCTGTTTAAAAAGCAGAAATAAGAAAAAAGAACGAACGTGTGGTTAACCTTACACTTCAGTGTAAAAGCCGGCCGGATTCACAGTAATCTTCCTTTTGAGAGGGCGATTTGTCTACTGGACAGATAGAAGCAGTAGTTTCTTGGTGGCCTATTGCAATTGGATCTGGACCGTGTTAGAAGATTATTGTGCCTATTGTGGTATTCAATTATGGCTAACATTTTTCTAATGTCTTATTTTTTATTGCTTCAGGCAGACGACCTACCTGATGGAAAGCGGTTACCATCGCCTATGAACATTTGTAACACCAAAAGTGCTACCCATGTGCTTCCGTTCTCTTAACGGAGACTGCAGCCTGGTTACTAATGCCGGAACACAACTCAAGGTGGCGGCACCCCACACCCTAGCACCTGGCTGTGGGTTGTTTTGTCACCTCTTACGACAGGCCACCCAGCCGCAGGAAATTGTATTCTTTCTCCATTCTTGCACAGATAATTATTATTGCCAGCGCACGATTAGCTTGGGGAGGTACACAGTGGTCCAGCCGGGATGAAATCATTACGCTCGCGCCCGTGTGTACTCTCAATATTAACATTGTCTATGAGGAACACTCGTAGTCTACGGCCAACTGCCAATATTTGAAATCTATTAAAAACGGAATATGAACCTTTGTACGCGCAAACAAGGTTTGTTGAAAATTGTAAATTAGAATAATTTAAGCTATATTTAGAGAAAATTTGCTTCATTGAAGACTTCCTACGCTTCAATTATTTTATTCTATATTAAAAAATAATAATCATGTCATGTCCTTAAATTGAAGCTATTAAAAAAACAACTAGAATATACTATATCTAATAAAGATTATATCGCGCTGAATGCATAATAATAATAACCCTTTAAGCGAGGTAAATAAACTCCAGCCAGCGATTGTATTTAGAAGATTTATCAAAAATGAAGAGAAAGAATTTATCTAAAAACAAGAGCTATGAATGTCAAAGAAGCAAGTGAGGTGTGTAAGAATAAGCCTAAATGGCGCTCTGTTGTTCGTGCCTACCCCACAAGGGACCTAGCGTGAAGTTATGTATGTATCTAAAATGAATTATAATTTAAAAAATCTTTATATGATTAAAATAAATATTTATTAACGTTTTATGCGTCCGTCAGTTATACCGTTCTACTTGAAATTGAGTTTAGTTAGAGCAACCCTTAAAAAGGACTGATTCTTAAATATGCAAAACTGAGTTACAGTACAGTCACCGACATGTGTTATTTGAAAAAAAAAATGCAAATCATAGGGAGGCCCTTCCTTTTTATGGGTGTCTCATAAATTACAGTCGGGTCCGAACCGAGGAAAATAAACATGGCCATTACGTAAAGCTTACTCAAAAAAATGTGTAAAACATTCGGGGTTAATATTTTTTTATGGCAACATTTTTTACAGTTAAAGTTGGTTGAAGATTTCTTTCAAAATATAACTCTAATAAAATAATATATTTACTTAAGGAATAATGGAGAGTATTAAAAAGCAGGGCTTGAAAGACTGGTAAAATGTGGTATCGTTATTTATGCTTATTTCCGGTAACGGTAAAAAATAAATATCGTTATAAAACTTACCGTTATTTCTTGCCATTTTATCGGTAAAAAATAAAACGTTAACTACCGTTATAACTATGTTTTGTTACCATCGTCGCTCGCTTTTTCTTGCAAAGATTGTCAAACAGGACTTTGCTAAGAGCGCGCGTATTATATAAAGTTGTGTGTTGTCGGTTGTTTTGGTATGAAGTCGTATTAAAGCCAGTTCTTAAAAATGGGAACGTTGCTTGAAGTAACGTGAAAGTTACCGATACGTATAAGCTTATACATAAGATTTTTAACGTTAAATTATAACGTTAAAATCATTAAAGTTACCAAGTAACGGTAAATAATATACCGGCAGTATCTTTTTCAATAATACTAGTAATTGCCTACATTTTTAAAGGTAATTGATAAAGTTTTCAAGCTCTGTTAAAAAGAACGAAGAATGAAGGGTTTCTTATTGGTACATAAATTAAATGTTCACTATTGTTATTATTTCTTAATGGAATCCTTAAAGCTTTTGCTCGCGGCTTCACTCGCGCTAATATTATACAGGAAAATTGATTTTCCGGGATAAAAAGAAGCTTATGTACTATTCTTGATTACCTTAAAGAACGTTTTGAATTTCTTTCATGCTCTCATAATTTACGCCCTTCTACTAAACTTAAATTGAACACTCCTGGGCATAACTCAACTTTCTACAATTCTTTTACTGTTAAGGCTATAAAGTTCTGGAACGCGCTTTGCTATCAGATAAGCAAAATCGCTACGGATATTTAAAACTATGATCAAAAAATACAACCTGTCGTTGGAATATGATATTTAAATTCATTTAAAGAAAGAAGGAAAACTTTATTTGAAGAAATAGGGACATAATTATATTCCTTATACATTATACACAGAACATACTTTGAGAATCTGTACGCCGCATTTGCAGCAAACAAGGTTTGCACTCAGCATATTGCTGTGCCGGAATTATATCCGACACAACGATCATCATCATCATCCGAGCGTTAAATCCCGGTTGCGTTCGGAGCGGTCACTCCGATGCCCAGGGTCCGCTTTCCTACTTTTCCTACTCCACTTCGCGCGGTCTTCAGCATCCCCCGTTTTGAGACCATTGGCACGCATGTCATCCTTCACGACGTCAGGCCAGCATTTCTTGGGCCTTCCCCTTCGACCGGGACCTGGCGGAGGCGGCATGGCTAGACATTTGTTCCCCAGGTAATTAGACGGTCTGCATAAAACGTGGCCGTACCAGCGTAAGCGACACTCTTGCAGTTTGTCTGCTATGTCACGGACATGAAGACTGCCGCGGATGCGGGAGTTCCTGACCCGGTCTTTCCGCGTCACTCCACACATCCATCGCAGCATATTCATCTCCATGACACGCAGCTCTTGCTTGTGTCGCTCAAGTACTGGCCACGCTTCACTGCCATACAAAAGGACAGGTCTAATGATGGATTTATAGACCTGCCCTTTTAATTTGACCGGCATTTTGGGGTCACAAATGAAACCTGTTACCTCACGCCACTTGGCCCAAGCTGCTGTGATACGGGCCTTGACGTCGAGATCGATATCCCCGGACGCACTAAGGACAGATCCCAAGTACTTAAACTGATCCGTGCGCTCGATATCCGACACAACGATATCGGTCATTTATCATCAATAAAAAGATACATTTTGTAGATATGATCGCTTTTTAGCGATAAGACCGCCCTTTGTACATAACTAGATATAATTTTAGTCTTTAAGTTCATTTTTACTTATTACATTATGTTCTTCTTTATAGATTCGCTTCGTAGCATTAGTTTTTATATCAGGTTTTTTATATATATTAATGATATAGTTTAGTTTTATATTTGTTTGCAATAGTGCAATAGTACTCGCCATATTATTTTGTTTTGTGTTTGTTTTGTTTTGTCTATCCGTGAGTCACTTGAACGGCCCTAACGGAAGACCAGCGCTGGTTCCTCAAAAAAAAAAGACCAGCGCTGGTTGAGCCAACCAACATCATGCTGAGTTAGGACCGATTCAGAACTTCATTTTAATTGTATTATCTTATTTATATTTATGTATTGGTCTGTATGTAGTTCTGAATAAATATTTTTTTTTCTTTTTGTATTGGTGTATAATGAAGTGTTATCTATCTATATATTCTAGACTATAATTGAAGACATGAGTGGATGAAGGTGATAAGTCGCATAATTCCAATTCTGAGTAAATCGAGATAAAAGTTTTACTTTTATTTGAAACTGAACTGAACTTAACACCTTTAGCAACTTAAAATTTTTTATATATGCCTCATATCTATGGTCTAAGGTCTGTAGTCATTTGGTATCGACTTATAACATTCATCTACGCAAAAAGCCAAAAACCGAATATGCGACATATCACTTTCATCCACTCATGTCTTCAATTTATCTCTGCCAAATTTCATTCCATTCTGGCGTCATTGAGCAGCAAACATACTGTTACATGCCGACAAAAAGTGAATGCACACCTGTTTGCCAAAAACCTGGTTTATTACGTTTCCCGCATTTGGACTTTGTTGTTTACTTTGTGTTTAAAATTTGTAATTAAGAAAAACATTCTATTGTATTTGTTTTATGACAGTCATTAGGCAGGTGTGTCGAACTGATTCTAAGAAATCCGATTTATGCGGGCTGGCAGCCATATTGTATAGGTGCAGCAATGGTCCTATGGAGAGATCGGCAGTCAAGCGAGGATTACGATACAAGCAAGACGTACATTCGATAAGCTATATAGTGACGGACTTCACGAGTGTTATTGGATCATGCAGTTTGTACTGGTTATATCCAGTTATATTTGTACCTGTTTTATACGTGTTTGTACAGGTCTAAAAAATTCTATAGTCCAACGGAATTTTAATTCGAATCCTGCGTAACTCGTAACAATAGATTAGTTAGGATTTAAAACAATAAAGAAACTTAAATCAAGTAATAAAGGAAGTTTGATTAATTTTTCCTATAAAAGTCAATAAGACGGAGAAAAATGGTGCATTTGACGGATTGCGCCGGGAAAAGTTTGGTTTTACATCACTCTTCATCTAAGAGATTAATGGTAGAGGTTCTTGGGAATTTCGTGAAGATCATTTTACATCTCTTAATTTAGAGTAACTTGTGACTTTAATTCGATACTTTGCAGCCTAATACCTTGTTCACACGTATTATGTACGTAGATAGACAAGTAAATTTAAACTAAATTTTAAATGCAACTTATTACTGTTTTAAATCGTCATTTATATGTATAAAGTCACTTAAAATTTGATTAAAGCTGAAAATAGATGACTCCCTTCTATTATTATATCTCCCTTATATTGTTACAACCTAGGCGCCGACAATGACAAATTCCAGATTTGTAAAAGTACATTTATTATCCTTCGGCATTTGAACTTATTAGTTATTACTAATGACATTGAAACTATTGTAATTATTTTATGACCGTCTTATTTTGTTTACTTATTTATTGGCATACGTTTCTAAAGAACAGCCTATTGTTGTATTTTAATCGTTTACAGCCGCCTGCGGCTATAATCATTAGCCAGGTGTTACGGATTTTAAAGTACATGCTTATTCTAAGAAATTCGGCCCACGTTGCCGGGCGAACACATTTGTGCAGTATAAAACGATGGCCTGATTGAGGGAGGGAGAATCGAGCGAGAACCACGATCAAAGCGAGACGTGTGTACTACAATCGGGAATCTAATAGTGAGGGACTTTGCGCGTTTTATTGACTTACAACCGTCTGTATTACGTTTGGACTTGTTGTGTTCGGTTATATTTGTATTGTGTGCTATACGTGTTTGTATAGTTCTAATAAAGTCTATAATATTTTTAACGGAATTTTAATTCGAGTTTCGCAACTCGTATAAATTTATGAAGTACCTATATTATTACATTATCAACAACAATCCAATCAAGATCTTTTTGCTAATAACATCAAATTTACCGACTTTATCACCTTTAATCCATCTTAAGCGATACTCAACTTTATGTCCTAATAAATAAGTCTTACGATAATATGGTGACAAGGTTCTTTTATGTACCACCTACAGTAATAAAGTGCTTGTAACGACGCCCTTTCAGGAATCACTTGGAAATAAATGATCTTACTAACTTTCTATTGCAGGTTAAGAACGTTTACTTAAATTTCACGGAGGTTTCAATGTTTTTAGGGTTCTGTATCCAAACGGAGACGTAACTAAGTACCTTTATCCGCTGGGTGACCAAGATTCTGATATAAATAGCCCGGATTAGCCAAGCGAAGGTAATTAAACAATTTGTTGGAAACCATTAAAATAATATACAGAAAAAATTTAGTATCGCAAACAACTGCTATAGTAAAATACTGTGTTGCAGTTGTTAGCGCCCACATCCACACAACTAGTTTGTTATACAATTTAAAAAATAAAAGAAAATTATTTAGTTTATACATTTGGAAATTTTCATGTTAATATTTGTAATGTATAGATGTGTGTATATGTATGTGTTGGCGCCACTTATTTCCCAATTACTAATTGTGCCTTGGGTTTATAGCGCCTTGCAACCCCCGTATGTTTCCGCCGTTCGCTCGGCGTGTGAGTTCAGTACGTTGTCAAACGCTACGCCAACGCGACGCACGCACATAATATCGCACCCGCCTTTATATATAAATACAGTCAATTCGTTATCGAAGATTTCCGCGTCCAGTTATATACTAGGACATTCGCCTGCATCATTCAAAACTTAGTGATCTGTGTATCTGCGTCCCTTGCGCCCCGGGGCTCGTGTAGAAGGACTTTGTCACCTTTATCGCCACCTGACAAGCAGCGGCAGAACCCTGAACCAGCGATGTCGTGGGCTGGTGGCTGACTGCGAGGTAAGTGCAAGGTTCTATATTCTCGAGGCACCTTGTTCTTGATTGGGGAATAAGGGGTGGCCATACATTGAGCACATAACCCCACCCGCGGAGATTGCCTGATTGCGTCTCCATTATGTATAACTATACCTATATGTAGTGTATATGTGTGTCAGTTTAGTAAATTCTCGGAGTTGTTATAAGGGAGTTCTATTAGTTAGTTGAATAATTTTAATTAACATTCGCGATGAGTAAGAGAGTATATATTTAGTAACTTATTAACTCGGTTGTAAATTTTGGGACTAAGAAAGTAAGCATGTTGGTCAGCTAATCGAAGGCGGCATGGTACAAGTGTACACACTAAATCGTATCTTATTTTATTGTATATACTCGGATCAAACGGCAAAATACGGTGCTTAAGACGAATTAACTGCATAATAATTACTTTCCTTACAGAAAGAACCTTACATAAAATGTATAGATCGGAAGTCGAAAACCGTATCGGCTTAAACAAAATCACTTTAAGAACTGCACGTTAACTCTTTCAAGTCTTAAGAGAGTTGATTTAGCCGCTCCATCCCAGGCTGTGATACAATAGTATAAAAGAGATTGTCCTAGATAATACACTGTTTTTAAAAATTTTAACACTAACAACATTCCTAAATGATTTTCAAATCAAATTAGCAGACACAGTAGAAGTACGACAAGGACGTACAGGAACGGAGAAAGAATATAATTTCCTGCGTACGGACGACCTGTCGTAAGAGGCGACAAAACAACCCACAGCCAGGTGTTAAGGTATTTGTCCGACTGGATATCTACCA
This sequence comes from Dendrolimus punctatus, assembly GCA_012273795.1. NCBI lineage: Eukaryota > Metazoa > Arthropoda > Insecta > Lepidoptera > Lasiocampidae > Dendrolimus > Dendrolimus punctatus. Next base: position 10,479,253 of record CM022541.1, on the reverse strand, counting down.
CCTCTGGTCTAGAGTATTACGGCATAACAATCTTGGGTCGTGTTCCCGGCATTAGTGGCCAGGTTTCAGTCTTACTTTGGAAAGTGACACCACATTGGTAGCGCCTTCAGTGTTACAAATGTCCATAGGCAATGGTGATTACTTTTCTTCAGATGGGTCGTCTGCCTATCTGCTGAGCTCATACAATATAAAATGTAGTATTTTTAAGTTTTTAATGAGTAATGTTAATCCTGTATAATTTGATTATTTTTAATGGTTATCATTATTTTATGGAAGCCTTATATAATATACTACCACTTCGTAGCATTTAGCAGCTTGAAGAAAAAAAGCACCGCAAGAAACTCTTCAACAAAATGCGTAACTCAATTTTTTTTGCCTAATATTAAAAGCGTGGGAGTAAATTAAAAAGATAAAATTATCAATCATGTTGCGGTGTGTTCCGGTGCACGCAGAAAGAGCTCACAGTGTGTTCTGGCGTCATTGAACCAAACATATCTATTGAAACTTTCGTACAAAGTCACTTATATCTTTTAATAAACTTCTCAAATTTCGTACTAATATGTATGTCTATATAACTCTATATACATATATTTATACACAAATAGCATAGCCCCGACAGACGTTGTCCTGCTTGGAAAAAATAAAAATCTAGGATTTGATTCCAGCGCCACCTACCGGTTCCAATTATGGATTTAAACCATCCGGGGCTCGAACACACAAAAACAAAATCGCTCCAGGTGATGATTCTAGAACCCGATCTCAGCGCCACCTTCCAGTTCCAACGGGATATAAAGTCCCATGCCCGTCTCCTGGTTCTAAGCTACCTCCCCACCAATTTCAGCCAAATTGGTACAGCTGTTCTGGAGTTGTAAATAGCGTAACTCACACGACTTTCTTCTATATAGATATATAGATGTATGTGATTTTTTACTTACTATTAATATATGTATATATAATTGTATATATTGTAAAATATGCGCACTGAATACCGACCTATTATTAGAAATGTAAAATTATCTCCAGAAGGTGGTCTGGAAGAAATTGCTGTTAGCATTAAGACCGCCGTTTGTACTAGTTATATGATTGTTAATTCATATGTATTATTTTCTTGTGTGCAATAAATAATATTCTATTCTATTAAGTATAGATATTCAGGTTTAGAGAAAACATGTATAAATTACTGGCCAAATTTTGTATTTATTTTTTCTTTTTCCATCTGCCTCGTCATACTATTTTAAATTTGAAAAATCAGTGCCATTTGCATTAAACATTATACACGATAATCAAAATATAAACTATAATTGATATAAATTAAGAATTGGACAACCAAACAATATTTTCAATCCAGTCGATGAAACTGGAAACCCTGGTATAAATAGTTGGTACGTTGTCTTCTCTGCAGGATATTCTGAATGACGACACCCCAATGAGGTAGTGCATGCTACCACCACTATCGGAGAGCTTAGGGAATTTCACCTGTAAGGGACTTCCTGAGTCACCCTGAAAAACAAACATTTAAATATTTCATTACTTTATTATATGTCTTTTTGGAACGAAGTTCCTTATCGCGCGTTGCGAAAGGGGGCTAGACGGAAAAAAATAAGACCAAAAGTTATAACGACACTTTTTGCTATAATTGTAAGCCGTGCGGCATGCGCGTGTTTCTCTGGTTGTCTCTCTCTCTCTCTCTCTCTCTTATAGAAAGAAAGCCAGTTATTTTCGTTTCATCTTTCTATTTCGCATTGAACAGTGTGGTGTCGCGACGATTATTTTTGTTGAGTGTATACAGCTTTTTTATACATAATAAAAAATAATAACAATAATGAATCCTGACAGTTTTTCTGCACAAGTTCCGGATATTGCTGATGGAGTTAGGTAAGTAGAGATTTTATACAGACAATAATAACAAGAAAGACTCGCATTATAAATAACTTCGTTCCATCCGGGTGTCCCTTGACACCTCTCAAGTTTTTTTTATAAGTCACGGTAGCTTAATGGTTAGCATACGCGTCCCAAACTCAAAACGGCGCGGGTTCGAATCCTGGCCGAAATACATGCACCACTTAGGCAGTTTTCTGATCTAAATTGTCCAAATTGTGCCAATTACCACGTGCTGAAAACTGTACAGGAAAAACATAGTGATGAAACCTGCACATCGAGATGACCGATTTCTTGCACGCCTATAGGCAAGTAAACACTTTCCATGTGCTGGGCTGTCTGTCTGTTTACCATCTTCGAAAAAAAATGTATATACATTTATATGTATAATTACAGCTCATAAAGGTCCCCCTGCTGGGCTCGGGCCTCCCATTATAGGGAGAAAGGACAGTATACCTGCCACTCTTGTCCAAGGCAGCTTGGCGTACTATGGGTACGGTTCCTAACCGTGCAAAGGCTTAGCTGTTTATGTAAACGGACTTAACCTGACAAGCATCGAGACTTCCGTTCAGATATGTGCCACAAATCTGGTGATCAGAAACCCTACACCAGTTCTCATTGCAATAGGAGCCAGTACGCCCATTGCACGTATCTTTGTCGATATTTCTAACTGCTACTTTCTGAAGTGTAGGCGGTGGATTGTATTGAAGGGCTGAAAAGTAATAAAATACTTTAATTAATCATTAATAGACCAGGGTAGATCAATTTTGAGACACAAAATATAGTAGGATGACACCCATTGAAAAAGAAAGCGAATATAACAAAAATGAAAGGAGAAATAATTTACGGCGACCTGAGGTCGGGGAGTGGAAGGGGGTCCGTTTTAAAGGTGAAGAACGGCTTATCTTGATTTCCGGCAAAACTACAAGTCCTATAGAAAAAAGTTCAATGGCAAAGTTGTGGGTAACTTTTGTATTAACACTTTTTTCAGCAATCCTCAAAATTTATTTGAAATATTTTTTTTTAACCAAAATTTGGTGAAAACTTGTCTTTTTGATGACTCAAATACACTGTAATTTTTTGATTTCAAATATTTATATTTTCACGTTATTTTTACTTAATATCAAAAAACCACCCTAATTTCCAATCGAAAATTCTCGCGTCGAAATATCAGTTTTTTTAAAAGAGTCGGTGTGCTTTTTATTCTTTCATATTGTGTAAAAAAAAATACATCACTATGGTTAATTTTCTCAGAAAATGCAAAGAAACAATAGCTCCTTCCCTACTTCTCTATGATATACCTTTTGGCGGGCTGTAATTTATGCGTAGGTAGCTTATTTGTTGCTATTTTATGATAAATTATATACCTGAGTGATCTATGACCTGACAGTACAATCATACTATCAGAATGTCAGAATGTGTATCACGTGGTCTCACGTTTCAGATATCCTGGTAGTTGTAAGACGTAGGATAAACCCCCCAATATTATTTAATTTTTCTTTTAATGTCTCTTTGGAAACCAGGTGGCCTGGAAGAGATCGCTATAAGCGATAATGCCGCCCATTGTTCTAATGCAAATTTCTTCACATTATATTGTCTAGGTTTAAGTTATGGTGAACAATAAAGAATTCATTCATTCATTCATACATAAAGTTCCACTTTATATTGGTACTTGTCCTGTTCGTCATACATAATTATAAATCTGTGAAAATAACCTCTTTAGGCCCTTCGAGCACTTATACTTATAAAGAGAATAGAGAAGTATAAAAGGAAAAAACAAAGTATGGCCCCCTCGACGATTGAAAAACGGTGGAAGACAAGAAATATATATAATCTAATATATAAAATTCTCGTGTCACAGTTTTCGTTGCCATACTCCTCCGAAACGGCTTGACCGATTTTTATGAAATTTTTTGTGCTTATCCGGTATCTATGAGAATCGGCCAACATCTATTTTTCATCCCCCTAAATGTTAGGGGTAGTCCACCCCTAAATTTTTTATTTTATTTTTTAGACAAAATTTTTAATTTCTATTTTTTTATGATACAGCATTAAAAAATACATACAACCCTAAATTTTCAACTCTCTACGACCAACCCCTATTTTTTACCGGGCAGGACGACGTCTGCCGGGACAGCTCGTAAATATATATATAATTTTACATATTTATTTTAAAAAATAATAACGAATTAAGCCATTGAATACCAAAAGGGGACGATATTATAGATTACTAGGATTTGCCCGCGACTTTATCCACGCTTGATTCGAAATTCCCGCAGGACTCTCGGGACACAGAGTGCGCAGAATTTAAAAAAGAATGTAAGCTATCGTTTTGGTGAAAATTTTATCGGAATAAACAAATTGCTATGCTTCCAATATATATAAACCGGTCCCGGAAAATTCTCGCGGGATTCCCCGGGTAAAAAATATCACATGTTTCTACATAAAATTTGCTAGCGATCAGTTAAAAAAATCACATTGGAATGCGATTTTTTTAATATGGCAATTATAAACCATTCCCCACAAAAATCCCGCGGGAGGAAAAAAAGTAGCGCAAATATTAAGTCTAAGAATGTGCTGTCGATCAGCGAAAGCCGCATCGAAATCAGTCCATCAGTTTTTAAGTGAATTCCGAACAAAAAGAAAAGAAATCTAAAAAAATATCATCGTGTTCTCCATCGTTGTCCAGTCTGTGCTAGTTGTTTTTTAAATAGCTTCAATATACAGACAGAATTTTATAGTATTATATATATTTACCTGCATCAACAATTCCCCATCCAGTTGCTATGAACTGGTTCCCAAGTTTACTAGTATCAGGTTTGCTCCACAAGCATGCCGGTTGTACATGCTTGCTAAACGTAATTTCCTTATCCAATTCTATGAGAGCTATGTCGTTATATTCTTGGAGTGGTGAATATTCAGGGTATGGTATGATCCTTTTTATCCCGACGTTAACTGATATGATGCCAAACCGATTCTGTAACAAAGGGCAGATTTAATAATAGCGTAGATAATTTCTATTATCGTATAAAGTATCTGTAGGCACCGACCAATATCGATACAATATTAAAGTAAAAAACAAAATAAACGAATATAGATATACGTAATTAAATAGATTATATAAAAATAAAAATTACATATACCTACATGCGAAGAATAATACAATTCGATTCACTACAACAAATTTTATGGTCAGAGATCAAGTTGTTTAAGAGCCAGTGATCGCCTACCTGTATGTATTTGACTAGACCTGAGGTTTTGTACATTGAGGCCCCTATACCTACCATAGAAGTTTAGTATATAGAATATAACAAATATTAATTACTGCAAATACAGTGATAAAGTAAATCGCAAGTAAATTATATTGATATAAAACAGCGAACGGAAAACATATACATCTGACTGGACTAAGATTTTATTATTTATTGATGTGTATACGCAAAGTAGACGTCTGCCGCGATCAATATAAGTTTTTAAGACTATAATAAACAAAATATATCAATGGCAGATCTGGTTAATTACTTTCAATTTTTTTTAGTGTATTCAAAATTGTCTGCCATAAAGTAAACCCGCGCGATAATGGTCTGCCATTCTTATTTTCCGATAATAATAAGCCTATATTTTCAAATATCCAAACGGCAGCCGTGGTCAAATGGATTTAAATTTCGTCAAAAATCGATACTGTCTTACCTCAGCGCTCGTCGCGTCCACCAATTTGAGCTTAGTGAGTCTCCGTACTATACATGGTAGGTATAGGGGCCTCAATGTATAAAACCTCAGGTCTGGTCAAATACATACAGGTAGCCGATCACTGGCTCTTAAGCTAAAAGTGTTTGAATGTAGAAATGGATGTAGGTTTTTTGAATTTCAAGGGTAGGGAGTTCCAAAGGCGAGCAGCCTGTACGGCAAAATAATTCCGAATGAATTAAATCAATGATGAATCGCTATAAATGTCGCTCTATCCAAATTCGTCGCCTTTGCAACAAACGCTAATGCAACACGCGCATCAAACTCAAAATCAGAATCAAACCGCAGGTTAAAATTGGTTTAGTATGTTTAAAGAATTTCGAGGAAACATAATTATTATGAAGGGCTTCGTAACAGGCGTACAGGCAAAAGTGCAGTTTTACACAAGGGACAAAATTGTGAATAAAACAAAACTAGTTTATTGTATATATAAGGTCGAAATTTATATTTTTAAATACCATTCTTTTAGGTACACTTTCAGGTACTGGTAAGACTTTCTAAATTGTAACATGCAAAGTTTTTAGTAAACAACAATAAACTGGCATTTTTGCGTATATGCCCATTTGTTATGGAGCCCTAGATATCATTTCGCATATTATCCTATCTGCGTAGTGTGTGGCATTTTCAGTTAATTAAGTTTTTACACGCATATAAAATATCATCGTATCTGCGTAATGTGGTTAGGCTATATATTTTTATAGGTATCTCACATTAAACTTTCGTGGGGACTGTCAGTAATATTATATATATGAATCAAAATTGAATAAAAAAAGGAGGAAGATGATGATAATGTATACTTACTCGTTCAGCCACGTCTCTGTCTCCAAGCCTTACTAATTCAGGCACGGGACTTAGAACAGAATTATCACTAGTTGGAGTCCTTGAACATCGAGCTGCTGTCAAGACGAACTTTGGGCTGATCAAGGCTCCAGCACATTTGAATAACCAGTCGCCATTGGTTCCACGCCAGCCTATTGCAGCCTGTAATAAGATACTTATAGAGCAAATAATATTGTATGAGAATTTATGCAACTCTGTTTATATATACTTATTCTTTATGCACCTCTATTTATATACACTTTATACATAAATGAAATACTTGATAATAATAGAAGAATGGATAATAAAAGTAATTAAAATATTTTTTATCATCGTTAAAAAAATGTTGCAGCGTTATTTTGTATCGTGAGGGTAAATATTAATGACGTCATCATCATCATCATCATCCGAGCGTTAAATCCTGATTACGCTTGGAGCGTTCGTTCCGACGCTCAGGGTCTACTTCCCTATTTTTTTAACAGTTCATTCATCATTCATTGGTACTCTTCTTTTATGGTCATCATCATAATTATATATATTGTGCACTGCAACATGAAGCTGTTTTAAAAAGGACGCTTATATTTAACGTCTCAAGTAGGTAGGCAACTCATATGTTCCCTTAATATTGCACATGTCCATGGGTGACGCTAATCACTTACTATAAGGTGGTATACGAGCCAATGTACTTAAAATCATGTAAAATAAACTTCGTTTAAAAAAACCGGCTTCAAAAACTAAAAACTATAAAATAACTTTGAAGCCGGTTTTTTGAAACGAAGTTTTTTTTGTTTCTTTTTAGTGCCTAGCTATGTATGAGTAGACCTACGAAAGGTGCCGCGCTTCTTAAAAAATATAGGTCCCTAGAAACGGGAACATAAAAATGTTCGTAAAATCTAAACTACTGGGCCAAACTATGTTAAATTTTTAAGGGACCAAATGGCAACTATTCCGCATCAAACTAAACAAGAATCACGTAACTCAGATCATAAATCTTAGCGTAATCCCGTTGAATTGAGAACCTCCTCCTTTTTTGAAGTCGGTTAAAAAGAGATAAAGAGAAGAATTAGACTTACCATATGTGGATATTGGGCAGGCATTCCTTCTTGACCATCTATGTAGAACAACTTATTTTGATCTCCTGGAAATTACAATGCATATAAAAACTCTTTTATTTCATCTTTATTTCTCTCAGTCTTTATTGTAATATATAAATATATATTACAACAATTAATGTAGTTGCAGTTAATGAAATACAATATTTAAAAAATGTGCACGAAGCCGCCGCCGAGCCTTCAAATTGCGAAACCATAACGCTGCGTGATACGACGCAACGCAGAAACAACGTCGCATCGCACTGGAGGCGCCGCAATCATTTAATTTCTAGACTCCGACCAAGTGACAATCAGTTCAGTTCATAATGAAACATAGATCTTATTACACTTGTCATATTTCTTCATTGCATTAAGTCGCATAAAAAAATCAAAGCACTAATTACTGGGTGCATCAATTTTTAACTATTGCGTAATTCGTACGATGCAGCAACGCATCGGACAATTCGAAAATGCGTTCTACTACATCGTAGATTTTAGCGGTTAGGCGTTGCACCGCAACGCTGTCGCGCTGCCACTGTTCTCTCACTGTCGAGCGATAGAAATTAACGGAACAGTAGCGTGGTGGCGTCGTTTTGTTTACACCAGCGTTTTTGCTAAAGTGTGTCAATGTCCCACAGCAATCACAAGTGTTCTTTCTTATATTATTTCTTTGTAACATAGTATTTTTATGCATTATTCCAAATCAATATTGGCATATCCATGACATGCCCTGACCTTAAATAATAATGGTTCTCATCGGGTATTTTGATAATAAATAATGGTTTTTGAACGATCAAAGTCTAAATTGTATGATTAGCGTCGTGTATGAGAAAAAAACCGGTTAATCCGCTTTAAGGTGATGTGATCGTGTAGAGGTCATCAAAGATTAATAAATACATATGCTATAGGAACTATCCAGTCACGAATTGCTAGCATTCTTGTTAACTATATTGAACTGTAGGTATTGTAAAGCTTAGATTTGTTAGAGTTGGGGACGGATTCCCACGCGTCATTAGTGCCGTCGACATTAGTGTTCCACGTGTGCTCATCTATCCTCCTGTGGGGCGAGTTATGACCTACCTTTCGCCAGACTTTAGAGCAGGGTTCGAAATACCGTTAAAAATATAGCATCGTTATAAAATTTAACGTTATATCTATACCATTTTAACGTTAAATAATATTTGCGTTAATATTAACATTAACATAAATATTATTTAACGTTAAACTGGTATAGATATATAGATAATTTTACCGTTATAACTATGTTTTGTTACCATCGTCCCTATAGTTCACTCGCAAAGTTTGAATTCAATTCGATCGAATCGAAACTGCATCAATGCTAAGAGCCCACGCAAATTATTTGAAAGTTCATCTAACTTTCAAATAATATTGCAATTAAGTTAAAGTTGTTTTTGTTGAATATCCCAGAGAGTTGTTTAGGGAAATTAGATAAGTTTAACGTTAATCATACGACTATTAATGTTATATTTAACGATAAATATAATTAATTTTAAGTAGCTTTATCGAAAATACCAGTAATTTACTATATTTTTAAAGTGAATCGATAACGTTTGAAAGCCCTGTTTAGAGGTAGTACGCCACGCCCCCGGGCTATGCTTGTCCCCGGTAGTGGATAAAGCCCATAGGGTTCCCACCTGCCAGAGCAAGCGGAGTAGGTATTGCTTCTGGTTCTCCGTAGCCATGGCAACAGGACGAAGGAAGGAACCCCGAGGGGATTTAGCAGGTAGCCCCGACTCGAGTGGTCATAGCGTTTCCTGGAGGTGCTAGTACCACCCCAACGTAGCGAGTCCCAGATGCCCCAGATTTCCCTCGTTAAAAACAAGTTTGTTAGATTAATTTCTAATCCGCGAAGTTTTTGGAATTTAATATTGAGTAAAGAAAAAATATGTTTTAAGAAAAGATTATATCATTACATTTTTTTTTTAGATAGATTAATGATTTAATTCGTGAAATAATTGTAACAATTGAAGATCTGAAGGTTTCAAACGTGACTTTTATTTAATTTTATTCACGTTGCACGTTTTCCATGAGCGCGGCCGACAGGTGTCGGAGCTGACTTTTAACTGTATAAGTGGTTATATCTGTAATGTTTTGTGCTAGCTAGCCTTATTCGAGTCGAATGGTTGAGCTTCTGCCCCGCTTACACGATTCGTACCCTGTCTCTCGGTATTGTGGTCTGCTACACAAGTACATCGGCTGGAACTATTAGTTGTATAAAATTGCCACGCTACGTTTTACGGAGCTTATGTGGGCAACAAATGACTGGCCATGCTGCCTCCGCCAGGTCCCGTTGCAAGGGGTAGTCCCAAGGAATTCTAGCCTGATGTCGTAAAAGAAGACATGCGTACTGTAGTATAAAACAAAAAGTAGATAAGCGGACCCTCAGCGTTGGAGCAAACACTTCCACGTAACCAAGGTTTGATCGAATTAATGCATCTTCATTTGAAAAATGCAGGTAATATTTATACATAGGATGGTAACAAAGTCAAATCTTCTCACTGTATTTGACCTACACATGGCCATACAAAGATTTGAGTGCACCTCAATCTAAAACCAAAAACAAAAATCATAACAATGATAAAGTTAAATCAATTAATTCATTATATTAAAAAACATTGTACTTGATTAACCAATAGAAAAAATCATGTGTTTCAATTAAGCATAACAATTTAATTGCAATAATTTTACAGATCGAACATATGAGGAAAATTATTCGTATTTATATACATATAGTTCTTGTTTACTTAGCCTTAACATATAACGCTTAATAATTCATGGATTTCCCATTACGTAATATAACTGAGAATTAAATTATCACGGATGTATAAAATGTGTTAATTAACATTAAGCTCTATGAGTGACGGCATTTGCACTAAAAAAATTAGGCCGATAGGTGTGTAGGAGCACCATGCTCGCCCTTCTCACTCTATAAATACACCACGTGGAAGGAGCTCAAGAGCAGTATTAAAGGTAATAACAAAAAAACCGTACCGATATCCCACCAGACAACTTTATGCCGAGTGTCAAGTCCTAACAGTCCGTCAGATATACCTGCTTAAATTCATCGCAAGGAAACATAAAACCCTAAGTACTTCAGACAATGACAGACGTGCAAAACTAACTGTGTGCCCTATTTTACGTTGTAGAACTGAAACCAGTACAATTCTCTTAGTTGTAAAGTATATAAAATTGTTAATAGCAAACTAAAAATTGTTGTTCTCAAACGTTATGAAATCAAAGCATAAGTGAGCACCTGGTTGGAAGGTTTATCTTATGACGAAACAGAAGAACTGCTTACATACTTGTTTTTAAAGTAAACGCACCCTCAAGCACACACACAAACACACCACACACACACACACACACACACACACACACACACACACACACACACACACACACACACACACACACACACACACACACACACACACATACACCACACACACACAGACATACACACTCAACGTACGTTTACATTTTTAATATAATACACACTTAAACTATTACAAAACTCAAGCTCAACTCACAAGTGTGAGAAGTGAAAATGAAGTGGCGCCAAAGTATTACAGGATGGTGTCACTGCAGACGCACTACGAGGATCCTATAAATACTTGGTGTTCGGGCAGAGGGGCCTAGTCTACAACCGATACTCTTCAACCGACGACAGTCTAAACCAAGTCTTAAACCGAGTCTTGGACAGGGATCGCATATTGTGGTCGAAAAATGTATAATTCCAGTGGTATATATTTGTATAGAGGGCGTGTTGTACATCTGGAGGCCGTACCACCACTCTGTCTACAAATTCTACATTAACACGAGCGAGCTGCGGCTTAAAGTTAGTATAACGGTATATTTAAAAAGAAGAAGACTTACGATTGCATTCTATCTTTGCATTCAGCTTGGCGACCCTTTGTTGTTGTTCCCAAACGTATTCATAGCATTCTGTAAAACATACAAATTTGTTTGTAAGTTATGATTTAATGGATTTTTTAATTCAGATTCAGGATTAAATATTTCAGTATGTAATGAATGTTTATAAAATTCTTCATGTCCGTCTTTCCGTCTGTGATTATTTTTTTCATAAAAAATACTGAGGGTATACAACTAAAATTTGCCAAGTAGCTATATATATGTGTATGCGACTATACAGTGGTGTTCTAAAATCGCAACAAAAAATAACGGAGAATGAATACAATTTCCTGCGGCCGGGCTGCCTGTCGTAAGAGGCGATAAAACAACTCACAGCCAGGTGGTAAGACATTTGCCCGACTGGATGGCTACCACCCCTGGTCTTGAGTATGCCGCCATAACAACCTTGAATTGTGTTCCGGCATAAGGGATCGGGTTCCAGTATCCGTTAAGAGAGCAGCAGCGCATTTGTAGCACCTTCGGTGTTGCAAATATCTATAGGCGATGGTAACCGCTTTCCATTAAGTGGGCCGTCTGCCTGTCTGGTGAACTCCTGCCATCAAAAAAAAGACTGATGATTGTTGATGATGAAAACATAGTGTCATGAGCAAGTGACATCAGATGTATCTTTAAAAGCCATAACAATACTATCTTTTATGGTGAAATGTCTGTTTCCAAAGTTGTAAAAAATGCATGGCAATTTGAGCTAAGAGTTTGAAAATTGTGAGAAATAAACCAAAGTAGCAGTTACTTAAAATATCGTTTCAACAAAAATTGATTTGAAAAGATCCGTTGAATAGTTTTTGAGTATATTGGGATATTTCGGATTAAAAGATTTTTATAATTTCGGAGCCAAATGTCAAAATGACATTTGATACTTCAACGACCCTTTCAGCGGGAATGGACCGTATTTAGGGAATGGTGAGACAATTTACAAACAAATTATAGAAAAGATTTATCATAGGTTGCTTTTAATTTTGTTAAAATTTTAATTTGAAAAACTAAGCAAGCTAGTAAAACTTTAAATAACAAGCGAGTATGTATGTGTGGTGTATTTATTTAATTCTTTTGAATTTGAACACCATGAACAACTACCATATTTTATTTATACTATAATAAATCTGTATCGAGTTTGTATAATGCTTTTAAAAATATGAAAAATGACGAGGCATAATTCAGACTAGAAGATTCCGAAAAAGCAAGTTTTGATTTTTCGATTTTTCTGTCTGTGTGTCTGTCCGTTAGAGTATCACGTGAAAACTACTGAACGGATTTGAAACTCGACATAGAACTAGATCCGGAAGTGTAATTTAGGGCACTTTTTATCCCGGTAAACGAAGTCGTTTCTGTGGGATAGATGAAGTTGTGTGCACTATAATGGACTTAGTTTCTTTGTTATTGCAGTGACTTAGTAACAAGAAAAACTCAAATTTTAGTTAAAACACCTAATTAAATTTTTACCCAGCCAGGGTTTTTCACACGGCGTAGCTGCGGGGAAAACTCTAGTTAAATATAGATTAGAAACATTTCATACTAAAAAACCTAAAAACGACGTGATTCTCAAAATCAGCACGTTTTATAATACTACAAGAGTATGTTCTTAATCGTCGCCCGACGACGGACGATCACCCCGTGGAGAGGGATGTCCGTCATTCGAAGTTTAAGAACGGGGCTCTACCCATCCGTCACTATCATTAACTTGGGACTTGATTTGACATTTTTTTTTGTTTCGAAACGAGTATTTGTCAGTCGCCGATTTCACAGAGTACATTAATATAATAGGAGACTAACAGATTTCAGTTAAAAATTAATATATTTATAAAAGTACATGTAATGATTGTAATCTAATCTAGAAATGTGCTCAAGGACAAATGTCAACTGTCAGATGAAACATCAGAGCGACTTTCATCCACGTCATCAAACATCATTTCGCAGGGTGACCGGTGCATCGTCAGGGGACATTAAAGAACAGCTAGAATGATTGTTGGACGATCGCACCGAGGGCTTGAGAACGCCTATCATGTTCGGGTCGCCTATCGTATCATCGGGTGTTGTTGGCCGATTTGATGTGTCGTTTTGTCATTGGTCAGGTATGCTTGCCTTATTTACTATCAGTCAGCTTGTTGATGTGACATTGCGGTTTTCAAGAAAAATTCGTTTATCTCTTATTATTCCTTGTGTTACGTTTTAAGTTGTTTGCTTATTGTTTTCTTTTTATTATATGACCAATAAATGAGACATTAATAGGCACCCAACATTTAATTAAATAGAGTTTGAGAAACACTGCTACACTTTGTGTCATGCTAAGATGAATGTGGTATAATTTGATCCAGTGGCGAGAAATCACATCGCTAAATTACCTAAGCAAAAATTCTGATTATTTTTTCAAAATTACTTACTGGCATGACTGATTTTTCGTCCAGGTTTGTTGAAGTTAGGCAGTGGCTGGGATACAGGAGTTTCACATTCCTTATCAGGACCTTTTGTTGTAGGAACTCGTTTCGGAGACTCCGAGGAGCTTGTACCTATGCGATTTTGTATTTTTATTCCACGTGGAGGAGGAGACGTTGTTGGTTTAATGGCTTCCTCTTCTTCTTCTTCTTCTTTTTCTTCTTCTTCTTCAGAATTTCTTGTATTGTTTTGTGCTGATTGATTAACTGGAAAACTAATGTTTTCTTCTATCTTGGTACCGTAAAAGTCTAAAGAATCTTTTTTAAAACTTACACCTTGTGTTTTGTTTCTTTGATTAGATGTAGACAGTTGACCACCAGTATTCTTTTCAGTTACTTTATCCTCTTGAGTTATTTTAGAGCTTGTAATGTAAGATACTGTAGTTGTTCTTTGTTTAGAGTTTGGCAAATCTAACATTCGTTTAGTAGTGGTTTCGATTTTAACGTTAGTAAACGGTAAGTTGTTTGAATTCACTACTCTTTGAGTAGTTGGAGTAGGTGGAGACGAAGGAATTACTGTCTGTTGCCCTTTTTGACTAATTGTTTGAGTCCTTTGTGCATTTTGTTCTGTATTTTTTTGAGAATATGGCCCTCTTGTGTATTGTGGATTTTGAGCAGATGTTTGATACGCTGTGTCATACTGTGCTTGAGGTTGAACCACAATAACATCTTTTTGCTGTATTTGCATTGGTGGATTAACATTGCTGAGTTGCTGTCCTGAAAAACCTGAAGCTGCACTCTGTTGCGAAAAAGTTTGGGTATTAGTCGGCCGTGTTTGGCTAGCGATTTGAAATTGTGTAGTGTCTAGTACAGTATCTGTGAATGATGGCGTACTGTCACTAGGAATTTGTAGAGTTGACGGCTGTGGATTTGATGATGAAAAACTACTTTGAAGCCCCGATGAACTGAACTGTGATTGAGTGGAAAGATTTGGCCTCTGTTCTACCTGATTTGATACATAATAATTATTAGCTTGCTGATTCTGTTGTGGAGTAGAACCGTCACTCCATTGGGAACCACTCGAATATGCTGTTTGGCTGTACATTGGTTGATATTGACTGCTAGAACTGGATTGTTGTGAAGCTAAGACTTGTAGTTGAGGTAAGCTAATAGTTTGTTGCTGATTTCTGTTGTACGGTGTGTTGTATGGATTTTTCTGTATATTCCCTGTATTATCTGCTGTAGCTTCAGTGATAGATGGTTGAATTTGTACCTCATTTGCTTGTTGACGATTCACATTGTTCTGGTAATCCTGATTCACATAGTTATAGTTGTTGTTGGAATAATTATTTTGATATGGAGTTTGAGCTTGGCTAGGTGGTGATTGTCCAGTTTGAAATATCCCATTAGGCTGTCCTGTGCCAAACACTGAATTATGTATATCTCTAAGAATACTTTGGGTGTGTTCAGCAATTTCATTGTAAGTTGAACCTGAGTTACCTGACTGGACCCAATTATACCCTGGTATACTCCTCAATATATTTTGTCCTGGAGTAGTATAATCAAGTGTAAAGTCAATTGGTAAATGAGGTTCTCGTTTAACTTCTAAATGCCTTGTGGGTTGTACTTCTTCATAATTTAATGGATTATATTGTTGATTGCTACTAGTAAATTGATTATAACCATCATAGTTATTTTGATTGTATCCGTTAAACTGATCAATAGGAGGCCCGATCCCACTTTGTTGTCCTACAGGCCACTAAAAATAAAATAAAAATCTTAATTTTATTTAACAACACTATTAAAATTTAGAAGTAATAAGGAAAGGTTGGGATATTGTTAAATCTTAAGTTAGATAAAAAAATAGCGTGTGTGTTTGTACTTATGTACACGCCTTAAAAGTGATACTTTTTCGGCGTATCAAGATAAAAATCTTTTCAAAATTTTTATCTTTTGCCTTATCCTACGTTTGTAGAAAAAATGACACTAACAATAGATAAACTAAAATGTTGACTATAGCTAACTTCAGGGTGTCGGTTGAATATAGCTAACTTCATGGTGTAGGTTTTTCGTGTGACGGTGTGCGCGCGCATCGTAAAAATTTACTCTCATCATTTTTCTCTAACGCGCCTAAAGAAGTATAACTTAAAAAAGTCAGACTAGATTAGTTTGACATTAGTATACTAAGTAAAATTTATTATAAATCTTTGTTAATAATAAATAATTCTTTACTGCCGATAAGTACTATCTTCGCTTTAAAATTTAACATCTGCCCTACTTCTAATTATGTACTCGTATATAAAAAATAAGAAAACCCATGTTTTCGGGTTCCTGTATCCAAAGCTTTCTTCTGGTAACCGAGAGATTAAAAAAGAGGCCGTGGAAGGTCCGTTAAAAATCGAGTGATGATATGGAGTCGGTCACGGAGAAATAACGGAAAAAACGGCGGAAAACAAAATCGAAAAGTGGAGGGGAAG
Organism: Dendrolimus punctatus; assembly: GCA_012273795.1. Classification (NCBI taxonomy): domain Eukaryota; kingdom Metazoa; phylum Arthropoda; class Insecta; order Lepidoptera; family Lasiocampidae; genus Dendrolimus; species Dendrolimus punctatus. The sequence goes on along the minus strand of CM022541.1, from coordinate 10,462,918 downwards.
CCTGCGTGAAAAAATTGATAAACCTGAAAACATAATTAATATATATAATAACTAAAGTAATATTACATGTAAAACAAAGATAAAAGCTTTTTTTCAATTGATGTCCAAAGGTTTGAAAAGACCCGCAAGGTCTTGTCTCGCTACCTTATGTTTGTTTGTATGACATAATTAATTATTTTATGAGCAACTATAACCTAGAGAAATGCGAATTGGTTCACTTAGAACAGTATCGCGTATCTACAACAACATCAAGAAGATAATATTCTTAACACTAAACGAGCATTAAAGTTTTGAATTTAAAAAAATAATATTTTATGTATTTTTCACGACTAATATACATAATAAAAGTACTTTTTAGCCGTGATCAACGAAGACTATTGAAAAGTGGCCGAAACGTCAGAATAATAACAAAATTGCCGCGCCAAAAATGTAATTTTTAAAATTGCCGCGCCAAAGATGTAATTTTTAAAAATACCCTAAAGAGTCGAAATATATTTCAAATAAAAGAGCCCTTTTTATATTATGCAAGTGAATTTTGTTATTCAAAAAATCTGATATATTTTGAGACTTTTTCAAATTGTAAAAATAGTGGACATAATTCGATTTTTGTTTTCGTGTTTCAATACTACAACACTAGACGTTTCTCTGCCTTATTTGCAATTGGATATTCAACGTATATTATTGAAGCTATAATAAATATGACTACTTACGTATTGCCATTGCCATAAAACGTACTGGTTCTAGAATGACAAATATTGATTATTATTTTCAACTTTTAAGCAACAAGTAAAATAGTAGTATGTTTTTATATAATAAACGATTATGTACATTAGCAATATTGCCCCGAGAAGCCTAAGAAAAAAGGTATTTTCCCAAAATACGTGCCTCGTGTCTATTTTTCGAGCTTAAAGCCCATCACAGACGTAGTTATAATATATATTAATATATCAAGATATAAATTATCGTATAGCAAACTACCACACACAGGAGCTATACTATAATATATATTTTGCCTTCACTCGGTCTGCGGTCGTCCTTGTAAGCGCAAAGCTTAATTTCTGTACAGGTGTACAAATTTTGAAATTACACTATTATCAAGCTAGGTACCTAAATGAATTCGACAAGAGCACTACTCTGAAGATCCATCCCGTATCCTCAAAATATATATTAACATACTAAAATATGCCAAAATATACCGAGATATTAACGTCGACATATTTTTGTGATGTCATAAAAATATATATTATAGCTGCGTGTGCGTTCACTGGAAAATTTATATGGAAAATATAGTAATATGCCTTGCTATGATTCATATTACATATAATACAGCTACGTCTGTGACGGGCTTTAAAAATGATGACAATTTATAAATATTATTTACATACTTTATGACTGTAAAAGAGTTATTGCAGTAGACACTTGGATGGGAGAGTAATATTTTTTTGGTAATATTTAAAATATAAATTATTTGCTTTTCTATCTATATACGAGTATTTACATAGCCAGTATTTTGATACCAAACAACAACAGTTTAGGTCAAATGTTAAAGCTATTTTTTTATATTGAACAATGTTATCAGTCTTAATTACAGACTTACTTACGCAAATATGTATAAATAAACAATATGCGCTTTTTGCTTTTTTTAACAAAATAATAAATACAAACATTATGGTCGATATTGCATGAATTTATTAATTACTAGCTGTCTCGGCAGATGTCGCCGGAAAAGCTTCAATCGATATTTAACAAATAAAAAATAGAGGTTGATCGTAGAGGGTTGAAAATTAAAAAAATAGAAATAAAATTAGGTTTGGACTTAACTTTTAGGGGGATGAAATATAGATGTTGTCCGATTTTCAGACCTATCCAATATGCACACAAAATTTCATGAGAATCGGTCAAATTGTTTCAGAGGGGTATAGTATCTAACATTGTGACACGAGAATTTTATATCTAAGATTTGTGCACTTGCCTCCGGTTTTTTAGTACAATCAATACGGTCAAAAATAGACATTGGCACTTTATCCGAATCATTATGTAAAAGACAGGAAACAGAAATTGAAAATATTTACAATATGTATGCAAAAATTTAGTTTACGAGTAGATGCAAGACAGAGAAAGGCAGAGAAACATCTTTATGAACTTAATATGATTAAAATTATGAAAAGGAGAAAATATTATGTCGTCAGAATTATAAAAGTGTATGATTAATGATTATTATTCAAGTAAAGCTATAGGCTAAAATTAGAAAGAGTATTTATGTATGTATAAGTTAAAAACTAATCTTATTTATTTAAGGATTTTAGTCGGCGATTTTTGCTATGCATTTGATTTTTTATAAAAACTAGACAAATTATGTGAATTATGAATCGTCTTGAGGCACGTGATGTCTTGACTTGAAAAAAATATAAAAAATCCCAGTGTTTTTTCATTAAAAGGAAGCTTTTTAGGGGGCGTCGCAAGAAATTTAATTTTTAACGACCACCCTAGTGTATATATAGTATAGTTATATACTTATTATTAAAATGTAAGTAATCGTTCAATAATTATATATCCACCATCGCCACTCCTAATCAGCAATATTCTTGCCACGGGTTGTCTAGAAGGGATCGCTTTCCAAATATTTCTTACCTAAAATTTCATTGAATTGAAATTGGGCTGATCAGAAAAACGAACGAAGAAAGACGTTGAAAGTAAGGCCTCTGATTCGCTGTGAGAAATATAAACCAGCCTTTTGATCTGACAGGTACTGTCAGAGTTTCTCTCAGATGATATTTGAAAAAAATATTAACTTAAAAAAGCTGCATATAAGAATTAATTATAACAGTTCATTGACATTCCACTGCTGTATTCGGGCCTACGGGGAACGGTCAGTATACCCGACTCGCTTGTCCAAGGAGAATTAAGAGGTTTGACACATTGGTTATCTCGACATGCAGGTTAGCACGTGGTAACTGTATGATTAATGTTGGGAATCGCACGCAGAGTTGGGAATCCTACTATCCGGGACCCCTGGCATAAGGCCCAAGACGGAACATCCAGGGGTATTAGTGTGTATCCCTAATAGGGGAGTAGCAAGAGCGTGGCACCATTTCTGATTAGGCAGGTTAGTGCCACCCCCGATCTGGTGAATCCCACACTCATGGGTTGTGAATTATCCCCCCCAGGCTTTTGTGTCTGTCGCGGCTTAGTCTTCAAACTGATTTCCCCTGGCCCAAAAACAAAGTCGGAACCGTATATATATACATAAAATAATGTCCATTACGTTAGCAAAATGCATAAATGGTGCATTATTTCCAAGCGTGTGCTATACACAAAGTTACTACGGCTTGAAAAAACTAACTTGAATATATTGTTAACATTACACATAAAGAACGAATTATAAATATATACATTTTATTTACAAATAACCTAATGGTTCTCAAATTGCTGTCCGTTAAGAAAATTTCCAATCGAATAAAGCCACGTGAAGATCTATGAGGAAAAATAGCATGACACTTAATAATATAACATGCATATATTATGTGCAATTTTATAATTAATACGATGAACATTATCTGACCTTGATATTCTAAATAAAAACTTACCCGCTTTGATCTCGGCGAGTTTTGTAAAGATTTTGTCGCTTCGTTTACCTCTATGTGAGTCGACACTGCAACATGTTATATGTACTTTTATAAATCGAATTTATCTTTTATAATACATATACTTTTAAATTCGAATACTTTTCTTTTATAATATAAAAGTAAAACTGAAACACTTCATTAGATACCTGTGAGATATATGATAAGTGCACTGAATTTACAACACGTAGACGTCATGTTGGAATAATTATTTTCTTACATCAAAGAAATAATTGAATACGTGCGTATATCAATTCTCATAAACATGACTGACGCGGATGAAGATTATTTTAAACAGAAACAGGTTTGCGAATGCCGGCATAACATGTTCTTGTGGTTTTTTGCATTTAAAAAACTGTTTTGACTTACTTGTATTGTAAGGCTTGTTTTAGATTTCGGTCAGGAGCGAAAGTATTGATGTTTTTCATTTGACTTTCATAGAAATAGTGATCTGGAATTTATATTATTTGACAATTTGGGGTAATGTCTTAGATTTATCGGTGCAGGACGGCGAAAGAATACAATTTCCTACGGTTGGGCGGCCAGTCGTAAATAGTGATAAAACAACCCATAGCTAGGTGGTAGGGTATTTGCCCGTCTGGATGGTTATCAACCCCGGTCTAGAGTATGCCGCCATAACATCCTTGAGTTGTGTTCCAGCCTTATTGGCCAGGTTCCAGTTCCAGTATCTCTTAGAGAGTGGAAGCACAGTGGTAGTACCTTTGGTGTTGCAATGTCCATTGTCAGATGAGCCTTTTTGTAGATTTCTTGCCAGTTTGCAATTTTTTTATTGCATAAACTTACATATTATCGCACCTGTTTCCCCTAGGGGTGGAGACGATGGATTTCCACGTGCTACGATCTTGCACACATCTTTTGCTTCTTCTACATTAATTAATTTCTTCATACATACACGTCTATAGTTGCTTTATACTTGTCCATCCTTTAAGACATCTGCGATTTAATCGTGGTAAGTACAACTCTACATCCCACACAAGATACCCTATTTTTTTTTTACATGGGAAAATGCGTTACCGCACCGTCAGCCGCGCGGGGGATCATGCGCGGCCGGTGTGTGGGGCTCCCCGACGCCAGTTCAATACGACCGGCTGCCGGTATACCCACTAAAACCCCATGGGAGCCTTCTTTCCGCCTAGCGCCGGGGTCACGGTATGTGCGCGAGCTTAACCCGCGACCCTGGCAGCGGCTGGCCGCCTCATAAGCAGAGGCGGCCTCTCCTGTGTGCGGTCCGGGGAATGGTGTTTCCCCGGCCCTGACAGGGACGCGCGGCTACCTCTCGCGCCCTCTCGCGGCATTAGTGCGGGCGGAGGTCTATATGGATCCCCCAGACCTCGATGCCCGCTGCCGCCGGGAGGGGGAGGCTGCGAAGGATTGCTCCTGCGCCATCACCCCTCCCTCTCCTTTCTCCCCCTCCGCCGCTGCCTCGCGCACTCAGCAGCGTCAGCGGCGGGGGGGGCCTCGCGATAGGGGGGAGGGGGAGGCTGCGAAGGATTGCTCCTGCGCCATCACCCCTCCCCCCTCTCCTTCCTCCCCTTTTCCCCGCCGCCTGGCGCACACAGCAGTGTCGGCGGACAGAGCGGGGGAGGGTAGGTCGCCGGTCAGGCGGGCGGTGGTGGGGTGGACATCACAACCGCCGTCCTCGACGGCCAGCGGAGAAAATCTCGACGCTGGCGGTCGCAACGGAAGGGATGGGTGTTTGGGGAGGAGGTTTGGGAAGGAGGGGAAGGCATTAGGATTTGGAGGCGGAAAGGTTGGACACCACTGTCACGGAGTTAAGGGGGGAATGTGACAGTGGCCGCTCGGGGCCCCGGGGACGCATCCCCTTGTACCGCTACCTGGACGGGGGGGGGGGGAATTCAGGGCGGCATCCCCTGGGGAACCCTGTTTTTGCCCTTTTTTTTTTTTTTTTTTTTTTTTTTTTTTTTTTTTTTTTTTTTTTTACATGGGGAAATGCGTTGCCGCACCGTCAGCCGCGCGGGGGATCATGCGCGGCCGGTGTGTGGGGCTCCCCGACGCCGGTTCAATACGACCGGCTGCCGGTATACCCACTAAAACCCTATGGGAGCCTTCCTTCCGCCTAGCGCCGGGGTCGCGGTACATGCGTGAGCTTAACCCGCAACCCCGGCAGCGGCCGGCCGCCTCGTAAACAGAGGCGGCCTCTCCTGTGTGCGGGCCGGGGGAGATGGTGGTCCCCGGCCCTGAGAGGGACGCGCGGCTACCTCTCGCGCCCTCTCGCGGCATTAGTGCGGGCGGAGGTCTATGTTGATCCCCCAGACCTCGACGCCCGCTGCCGCCGGGAGGGGGAGGCTGCAAGGAATACTCCTGCGCCATCACCCCTCCCTCTCCTTCCTCCTCCCCCCGCCGCCTCGCGCACTCAGCAGCGTCAGCGGCGGGGGGAGTGTCTTCGCGATAGGGGGGGGGAGGGGGAGGCTGCGGAGGATTTCTCCTGCGCCATCACCCCTCCCTCTCCTTTCTCCCCCTCCGCCGCCTCGCGCTCGTAGCAGCGTCAGCGGCGGGGGGGGGGCTTCGCGGCGGGGGGAGGGGGAGGCTGCGAAGGATTGCTCCTGCGCCAACACCCCTCCCCCCTCTTCTTCCACCCCGCCCCCCCACCGCCTCGCGCAATCGGCAGCGTCAGCGGCGGGGGGGGGCCTCGCGATAGGAGGGAGGGGGAGGCTGCGAAGGATTGCTCCTGCGCCAACACCCCTCCCCCCTCTCCTTCCTCCCCTTTTCCCGTCGCCTCGCGCACACAGCAGCGTTGGCAGACGGGGTCGGGGAGGATAGGTCGCCTGTCAGGAGGGCGGTGGTGGGGTGGACATTACCACCGCCGTCCTTGACCATCGGAAAGGAGGGGCGTTTGGGGAGGAGGTTTGGTAAGGAAGGGCAGGCATTGGGATTTGGAGGCGGAAAGGTGGGACACCACTGTCACGGAGCGAAGGGTGGAATGTGACAGTGGCCGCTCGGGGCCCCGGGGGACGCATCCCCTTGTACCGCTACCTGGTCGGAGAAGAGACCAGGGCGGCACCCCCTGGGGGTACCCTGTTTTTGCCCTAATTTAACTTCTTTTATGGCTTAAGAAAGAGAGAACTATGGATCTAGAATATTTTTAATAATGCTATATAATAATTTAGAATAATCTGATTTTTTACGTTATGTTTATCAATTTAGTTAAATGAATTGTTAAATGATTATTCAATACTTAAAATGAAACACCGTCGCAAGCTTCATCTCACGTGTCTACTTTTCGGTGTCATTAAAAACAAAGCAAGTATTTATTTGAGAAACTTTAACGGGCAGGCTCACATAGATCTACGACACTGTGCAGTGCAGCTTATTACTTTGCGACACCATTCAGCCGCTTTTAAAGGCAGATTCCGGTATTCGGCTTGCAGGTGCTGGAACAATATTTCACCATTAATAAGAAGTTCGAAGTGCGCATATTTTTAAAACTAAACTGAAAGCGTTCCTGTACGAATATCAAAGGTAGCAAGCAGATCTCCCATTTGATACAAGCGCCTTTTAGTAAGCCTGGTTGAGTCTTGTCCATAGTTATAGCTCTATTTAATTTCATTTCTTTTTTTTTGTTCGTAATGTACCTATTATTATTTTTCAAAATCATTATTTTCAAATTTCAATAATTATTTCATAACATGTTATATACTTATATTAAATTATTCAAAATATATCTATTCTTTGTTTCATCTTCTGATTATAATTAGTTTATAGTTCATTAGCTATTTTTTGTTGCTTCTGTGAAGATAACGTTACTGCTTGGCACTAACGGAAGACCAGCGTTGGTTGTTATCAACCAGCATTTACTGTGTTAGGGCCTGTTTAGAGTTAATTTTTGTCTTTTACTAAACTGATTATGTATACTTTTGTAATTTGAAATAACTCTAAATAAACACCATTTTCTTTCTTTCCTTCTAGTTATTATTTATTTATCGAAACGTAGGTCGATTACATCTAATACTCTATCCTTATATATGTGATAATTTATGTATTTATCTAGTGTCAATTGTGCCATGTTTTATATTACTATTACTTATATTTAATTTGTATTTATTCGCTACTTGTTTGTTGTTTCACATATTCAATCACTCATCTGTCTGTTTATTTCAGGTATCCTACAAGGACTTCACATAGCAAGTCTTCGCAACTTTAGGAACGCAACACGCTCTTGCCATATAGTTGTTTTTTCAGTCTTTTTCATGCATTCCAAGCACGCAAACATGAACCACCACCGCGTAACACAACCACGTCAAAAATAGACGATATACTAAAGAAGAAACTTGTTGCATACTTTGAAAAAATCAACGATTAGAATAAAGTGAATGTTTAATAATCCAGACGTGGTTAATCGATTATATCGATTGTCCATGTCAAAACTAATATAAAGCTTAATGGGCCAGGTGTAAAAAAATAACAGAGCTATTATGCATTTCTCGGCAATTTTAGTATTTCCACACCTAAAGCTAAATTGTTAGGTTTCTTTCATTTTTAGAGTCTCGTAATAATTTTGCCGAGAATCGAACTTTTATAAAATCTTTGTATGTAATTTTAAAACTTTTTTATATGGCAAGTGCATTCAAATAAATGTATATCACAGTGCTAAAATTTCATGAACTCCAGAGATATGCCATTGCAAATCTAAAGTAGGGCAGCCCAAGATGCAAATGTGGATTTACTCGAGCTTATGAAGATTAGACGCTAAAAAAAAGTTTATGTGATGTATGTATTTGTGGGTATTTGCAATACCAAAGGTGCTACAAATGCGCTGCAGCTCTCTTAAGGGAGACTGAAACCTGTTCACTAATGCCGGAACACAACTCAAGGTTGTTATGGCGACGTATTTTAGGCCAGAGATGGTAGCAATCCAGTCAGGCAAATGCCCTACCATCTGGCAAAGTTATTTTCTCAGGCTTGAAGGAAGATGCGTCACCTACGGTCTACTGTACGCTATTATTTTAAGAAGAACTACTCTTCGGTATTTAAAACTGACACTGAGGTTTTCCCGTTTATATTTTTATAGTTGTTACCAATTTGAAATTTGTATTGTAGGTTTGTTCAATGAAAGCCACTATTGATTTTTTTTTTAATAATCTTTATTAACTTATTTTAGGTAGAATACAATAAGTAGAAAATGTCAACCCATCGGTTAGTAAGTAGATTTCGAGTTTCCTGTACACAAATGTGCGAAAGATAAATAATATATAATACTAATAACGCGCTTGGCGGACGTTTTTTCACCTCGAAAAAAATTCTAGAATGCAATTAAAACGCCGCCTACCGGATCTAAACGCGAATCTCAACCATAAAGACCCACACAAACACAGATAAAAAATTACAACAAAATCCTGGAAAACAATTCCAGCGTTACTTATGGGAAATAAATGTGAATCTAAAGCATCCAGGGACTTAAACACAAAAAAAATATCAAAATCGGTCCAGCGAGTTATGAGGTCACTAACATATATGTATCGTATATGTTAGTGTATAGTAGTACCATATATATACTTGTAGAAGAATTATACATATATTTTAAGATATCCGACTAAATAATAAAATAACAACTCGTTTCGGAGACCAAGACTCGCTTTGGATCATTGAGCTAACGGAGTTAGTTAGTTAACTAAATAATAAAAAACAATACACATTATCAAAAACATTTACAAGTTTCAATACATTCACTACTTTTAAGTTTTACGGAGACAAATATAACAGAAATGAATTTATTATAATAATTTTAAATTTCAGTCGCTACTTGATAGTATTTGTTGCAAATAAACGCGCATGTATGAAGAGGTTAATGAAAGTAGACGAAGCGAAAGTTGTTTGTCAGGATCGTCGCAAGTGGAGATCCATAGTCTCTGCCTACCCCCATGGGAAACAGGCGTGATTTTATGTATGTATGTCTGTATTAAATATATATTCTTTAATACATAAGTTTGAATTTAACGTTTGCCATGTATATCCGAGCATTGTTACTTTCCTTTTAATTTTTTATATTTCAAATATCAATTTGAAGGAGTTAGTCCAGAGGCCAGACAATCTTTTCAATCCAATCCAGAAAACTGGTAACCCTGCTGTATATTCCTGGTAATTGTGGTACTGCACACTTCACTCCAAATGATATCACGCCAATAACGAAATGCATGTTCCCTTGACTGTCGGTCGGAAGTGGTATCTTCACTTGAAGCGGTCCTCCAGAATCGCCCTGGAAACATATAGAAGATAAGATTTGACGGCCTCTGTGGTTGAGCGGGCTAAGCCTTTGCCGACCTACCTCACTGCAACCCAGAGGCTCCGGGTTCGATTCCCGGTATAGTAAATTTCGGAAACGTATTTTCTCCGTTATTTACCATGGTCTGGGTGTCTGGGATCGGCCCCAGAGTGGTCCGTTGTATATTACCCACAACACAAGCGTAACTTGTTTAATTTGGGGATATACAATGTGTATGTTTGTCTGCCGATTCACAATCGAATCCTTCTAACTGAATGTGCCAAAGCTATGCCGCTAGGAGAAGTGCTTTGAATATTGTAGATAGGATATTTTGCTCCATAATAAAACAACATTTTAACGGTTTTATCGCCGAAATTTATTTTATTTTTATTATTCCGACGTTTTAGTTTAATATCTGTGATCACGGAAGACGAAGATGTCAAGAGTCAATGAATATTGTTAAAGTTTAATTTAACCTACCACTAACTTGTCCATTTTAATGATTTAGTTTTAATTTTGTTTATGGTTATTATTTGCTCTATGGGAGCCTAATGTAATTTACCATTGCTTCGCAACATGTTATGATGGAAGAGAAGAAGCGGCGCAAGAAACTCTTCAGCAAAAATGCCTAGCTCTAATAACTTTATATTTATATAGAACTTTAACAATACTTGTTGACGCGACATTTTTTTCCCGTGATCTCAGCTAGCTGATCATCATCATCATAAAATAGCCAAAACGTCAGAATAATAAAAATCAAATTACCGCGATCAAACCCGTTCAAAAGTAGTTTTATTAAGTACGTTTATTTGTTTTGTAGTCTATAAAGTTCATAAAATCAAAATAGAAAAACGGCATTGCTATAGTAGTTACTTTGGACTCGTTTTTAATGGACTGCATACATCCTTTCTAGCCGGTTTCTTTTGATTTACAATCTGGCTAGTACAAATATATAATTTGTAGAGCACGTTTTGTCATTTTTTTATACCCACCCTCGTATTCGGTTCTGTAAGTGCTTAAATAAATGTAAGAGCTTAATTTAAGTATCGCTATGAAAGGTATAAATGTATGTCCTAGAAGCTCATGGACCATAAAGATGGCTTAGACTTTTCGAGGACTTTACGTGAAGCTATAGGCATTCCAACTCCTAAGGGCTTCGACAAATTTAATATAGATGTGGCAGGCACTGACCGGCGATTAGCCCTGTTTACACCATATAAAAATGCACCCGAGGACAATCTTCGACCAGTGTAGGATAAATGTAGGAAATGAGAACAAAAGGGCTGCTTGGATGAATAGAATAGTATAGAAAATACTATTGTTCACCACATAAAAAAATAATTCCGATAGTCACATTAAACAGTAAAAGTAGGAGCAATGGGCGGCCTTATCGCTTTAAAGCGATCTCTTCCAGACAAACCTGCATTTTATGAACGGGAGATTCGCAAGTGTTTGACGGTGGTATGCAAAATAAATGCATATATAAATAGGATATATAAATATCACACAATACAATTAACTGTGATGAACTGCTAGTGGAACTAGGGACCTGGGTCTATGGAGACTATGGCGTCTGCCCCTCGCAATGTTCGGGGAACATGGATGATGGTTGCGCCGAGGAACACCTCCTTGTAAATTCTTCCTCCCCATCCTCGCCATCAAGAATAAAATAAAAGTTTGAATGAAGAATGCGCATAACAAGACAATAGACAGAACTGTCACGGCTGTCACCGCATATAAAATACGTAACGCATAAAAAATTGTTGGAACACCAATAAATAAATAAACTGCTACGATTGCATTTAATCAGAAGCCATATCCTAGTGAGTGTGAACCCCCGGGGACGAGCGTAGTGTGGCGGCGGACTGGTGGCGAGGTGAGTTTCCCTTGCTTCTTCTTCCCGTCCCTTAGCCTTCTCCCGGCTATCGCATCGCGCCCGCAGATGAAATAGGCATACGGTGGCTCTCCACTGCATGCATGGGTCCCAAAGAACGCCGTACAAAATTGAGAAAGTGATTATTATTATTGGGGTTACATAGCCACTTCCCCAAATATACAGTACCCTTATACAATCGTATCCGTTCGTTTGTTTATTCGTCTGTTTTTGTAAATCAGACATTTTCTCATCTATACAAAACTACTGGGTTACAACTTCATATCGATGAAAGTAGGTAGGTATAATATATATGCTGCAACGCAAAGGTGTGGTGAACCAATTGAACAATAATAATTAGAGGTACATCATTTATGAAATTGAGGGCTGAAATCTCATCTTTTCTATCCCATTCCCTATTCCATTTTATCCTTGCATATACGGAGAAAAATACAATTCCCTGCAGCCTGGTGGCCTGTCGTAATAGGCGACCACACAAACCACAGCCAGGTAGGTATTTGCCCGGATGGCTACCACCCCATATCTAGAGTATGTCGACATAACAAACTCGAATTTTGTTCCGACTGGACAGGTTCCAGTCTCTCTTTAGAGAGACATACATTGGTGTAACCGCTTTCCATCAGGTGGACCCTCTGCCTACCTGCTGAACTAATGCAATAAAAATAAAGCCTATCCCGTCTCCTTTATACCATTCGTTCTTTCTATCCCTTTATCCCACTTCTCCTATCCTATTTTCCATCTACTCTATATAATCCTATCCTAAAGATTGGAAACGTGTTAACTTCGACCTTGATGTTGCAAACGTCTATGAGCGACAGTCAACCGGGCCGTCTGCCTGTTTGCCAGTTTTACAATACAATACGATAATATACTACGTGTACTATAAACGCATGTGAACACGACACCGCCACCGCACCGCTGCCGCTCCGCCAAACTATATAGCTACTGTGCCTCTACCACGCTGCCTCCGCATTTTGTGGTGGTATGAGAGGGTGGATAAAGTTTGCATGTACATAGAAAACAGAATAGCAGCGTGGTAGTGGCGTGGCGGCGGAACCGTTAAGGGCTTAGTAGTTTTATTAATTTCAAATAAGTATATACTTGGTAAAGATGTAAACATGTCCTTAATATTTTTTTTATTTAAAACAATAGCAATTAATTAAGCTAAAACTATATTAAGAAGAAAAAAATGAGAAGAATGCATGAAATTAAACATTCCCAACATTCTTGTAACTTAATAGGTAAGATAAACTGTTTAAAATTTAAATTACTCATTAATTAGTGGTTAAAATAACAGGATTTCCCGTTTCACCTAATATCGTGTAGTTCGTGCAATGTTTGGTCATTAATAATAATTAGTATAATTATCCTTAAGAGACAGGACGAATCATTTTAGTTTTTTAATAGTCTGTATGAGGAAATCAAGAACATAAACCTGTTTTAGTATGCTGTTTAACATTTTCACACTAGTTTCTAATGGGGGTAGGCAGAGAGGAAGATTATCCATTTGCTACGATCCTGACAAATACCTTAGTCTACAAACGGGTCCTTTCATGTTTTCTTTATTTCCTGTGTCAGTCTTTATTTTGCAAAATAGACATTGTTCCTAGTCTGAGACTCGAAGGTATACCCACTTGTTTTAAATTCCATATTTTAAACTAACACATCTTTACTATAGTGTGTTTTTTCTTTTGTCAAATACTATTTTTTTTATTGCTTACCGCCAATCGGAAAGCAGTTACCATCGCCTATATTTGTACACCAAAGATGCTACAAATACGCCGCTCTCTTAGGGGAGGCTGGAACCTGGCCACTAATACCGGAACACAACTCAAGGTTGTTACGGTGGCATACCCTAGACCAGGGTGGTAGCCATCCAGACTGGAAAATGCCCTTTAAGATTTAAGAAATATTTAAGAATAAAATAATTATGTTTATTGGACGACAAGACGAGTGTGCATGACAAGAGCTATGAATGTCAAAGAAGCAAGTGAGGTGTGTAAGAATAAGCCTGAATGACGCTCTGTTGTTCGTGCCTGCCCCGCAAGGGACCTGACGTGAAGTTATGTATGTTTATTGGAAGCTTAGATGGGAAAGTCGTAATATATTTTAAATATATTTAAATTTGACATTATACAGTTTCTATATGTACACATTTACATGGTCATTATTTTGATGCCAATATTAACCCCATATTTTTTGTAAATGTTACTATTACAAAAACTGGCAAAATATATCCTTTACTGGTATGATTATGTAGAAATTCCTTTTATAAGTTTTTGTAGTGTATGTTTTACAAGATTGTATGTAATCTGTGACTATACTGAAATCACGAAGCAATAGACTAGAGGCTTATTTACGCGAGCGTTGAAGTCTTTTTCAGTAAGCGCGCTAGGTATCGTTAGTCACATTTCGAAAAATCATTAAATTTTAACAAGCAAAATATGTATGTAAGAAAGAAAGATAATGCTTAAAAGGCTACCTGAATGAATTTTTTCTCACTTGCTCATTACCACGTTTTTGAAGATCAATTTAATACAGAATTGACTTAAGACAAATCTTGTTAAATTATTGTACTACGTTAACGAATTTATTTTTATATAAATAAAGTATTTAAGAAGAAATACCTAATTAATATTATCATCGAATCGATGATAATATTAATTAATTAACCTACGCTCACGTATGGAAGCGAGAGTTGGGTATGGAATAGAGAGCATGAAAGTAGAGTAAACGCGGTCGAGATGCGAGCACTCCGCAAAATCTGCGGAGTGACGCTCGCGGACCGCGTTTGTAATACCGAAGTAAGAAAGAGAGTGTCGGGGTGAAGGTAAAGAAAGGAATGCTCCGGTGGTTCGGGCATGTGGAAAGAATGTATGATGAAAGAATGACTAAACAGATATACAATGCAAAAGTGGATGGATGCAGAAGTCGCGGAAGGCCACGACACACCTTCCATGATCAAATTGATCATGTATTAGCAGAAGGTGATGTTAGGATCCTTAAGAACAGACGAGCGTCCATGACAAGAGCTATGAATGTCAAAGAAGCAAGTGAGGTGTGTAAGAATGGGCCTGTGTGGCGCTCTGTTGTTCGTGCCTACCCCGCAAGGGACCTGGCGTGATGTTATGTATGTATGTATGTATCGAATCGAAAAAGATTAATAAGTAATTTAAATATAGCCTAAATTAACTAAAAGTATGAATAAATAAGAAAGTATCCATTAACACTTTTCCTGTTTTTTGTACATTACAATACACTTTTGTTTAGTTTATAGTACTAGATCAAATAGTTTTGTTCTTTTGAGCCTTCTCGTTATGTACGAGTTGTCGAGGAGCTGGATTGCCTCGGTAGTCACATGATGATAAAGCCAATGCTCGTGGGTTTCCGTGTATTTCCTAATAATTCTGGTGACAAACTCCACTTTAAAGTCCCGATGGAGGTCAATAGATCTAACGCATCATAGCGCGTTTACAATGCCTTTCCGTACTTTATTTTGGAAGAGTTGTATGATTTTTGTATTACTTGGTTTGGTACAGCCCCACAACTGTACGCCATAGGTCCAGACTGGCAACAGGACTTGTTTATAAAGAAGCAGTTTGGTAGATTATTATTACTACATTACATTGCCCAGTACGTTGCATCATTGCTGGAATATAAAAGCATACGGATGGAATGACGAGACAACAATCTCACCGTAGTGATTCCCACTCCGACCTTGGTCGGGTGTAAGGTAACTCACCCCGGCCCTGGTCCGATGCACATGTCATAGCACCGTTCTAGAGTGGTAAATTATTGTGCAAGAAGAGAATTTAAATTGGCTATTAATACAAAAATCATTCTGATTCAGACAAGGTTAGTTATATACAAAATTCACAAACATTAATCTAAATCAAATTTCTGTGAAATAGCGAATATTATATACGTACAAAACTCTCTAAACACATTTAAAAAATGACATTTATTCTAATTTTCAATTGCATATAGACAAAATGACGTTTGGACTGTCTTTTTATAATAATTTCAAAGCAAGAAAAGTATGCATGCAGAAAACTAAAGAATGTATCAGACCTGACACGTATCTACACCTCCAGCCAATTTGCCAGCGCAAATCTGGTGATCTCGAAACCCACACCAGTTTCTATTGCACGAGGATTTTAATAACTGATTGCATTTTTCTGTATCCAGTATATCTACAACCGCAGCCTGGAGCTCTGGAGATGTTGTTAGACCGGCTGTAAAAAGTTTGTTTATAGCAGTTTCAATATATACAACCAAAGCCCCAATCTGCCCCAGTCTGGTATTACAATCGAGTTGGAATAATCAATCATTGGCGTCATAAGTTCTCCATAATGGTTGTTTGTCTAAGTCAGTCATCGACCATTCAAACACGATCGTAATAACAGACTTGGAACCTACTTATAGATAATTATATAATCGGTTGCATTTATATACGACAACTAGGATACGCTCGCGATTTTGTCCACGCTTGACTTGAGATTCCCACGGGATTCCCGGGATATAAATTACTGCAGTATTTTAAAAAAACAATGAAAATTAGGTAATCCTTTAAGTCAAAACTGTATCCGAACAAGCTAATTTTATGTACCTGATTACAAACCGCTCCTGGGAAAATTCCTGTGGGATTCCCGGGATAAAAAATATCACATATTTTATTACATTAAATTTGTTATTGACCAGTAAACCCGTATAGGAATTCGTTTTTTTTGTATCGGGCACTTTTAATTAATTCCCAGAAAACTCCCTCGGGATTCCCGGGATTAAAAGTAGCGCAGATTTTAAGTCTAAGAATTTTCTATCGAACAGCGAATACCGCATCGAAATCGGCCCTGTAGTTTTTACACGCACCCCGCACAAACAGACAAACATATAGGAAATCTAAAGAAAAATGCATCGTGTTCTCCGTCGTTTATATAGTCTATTCTAGTTTTTTTTAATAGTTTCAGTGGCATACACGGCAGGCTTAGAATTTTATAGTAGTATAGATATATTATATTATCTTAATCCTAAGTAATATTATAAATGTGAATGTAACTTTGTTTTTTACGTTTTCACGCGAAAACTACTGAACCGATCATCATGAAACTTTGTACACATATTCTTGGAGGTTATTAGAAATAACATAGGATACTTTTTATGAAAAAAAATCCACGCGGACGAAGTCGCGGACAGCAGCTAGTATTATATATTTCAACTTGTAATTTATAAGTCTGATCTTGTCAATAGAGTGTGCTGCGTCGATGGCCAGAGACCAGACGAGAAGAAGAGAAGAGACGGGATGTCATTGGTGCCCTGGAAGATGAGACGAACCTTAGTGTGGGACGCGTTGTGCGTCTCATCTGCCAGACACAGCCGTGTTAATTGGCGCAGTCTGCCACCTGACCGGAGGACTTAAAACACCACAATTATGCGTCTATTGGCAATGGATACATATTTATGGCGTTTGGTGTCGAAACTCTAGAGCTATGGGGTCTGGAAGCCTATCGGTTTTAACGAGATTATATTATTATTATAATCTTGTTTAATAGAAGTCCTGAGGCCTGTGCTTGGCATCGACATTGCCATCCAGCGCGGAAATGAGGCGAGTATTTTGGGCACGTCCCGAACCAACAGTGATTTGGGACTTATATTATATACTCGTATTATTTGTATTTTTTTATATTAGGAAATTTTACATAATATTGAGAATTTGTAATAATGTTTCTGTTAAAAACAAAGAATATACCAATGACTCTATTATGTTCAATAAATAATATCATGTGATTAAAAAACTTCGACAAAAAACAAGCTTTTTTTAATCTACACGCAAAATAATATTTTAAAAAAGATTATTGGTATTATAAAGTGATTTTACGCATAACTTCTCAGTAATTATGATTTTTTTTATTAATTACCGTAAATGACTCGTGCTCAATTCTACATCTTTTTTTTAACTTAATATTAAAATATGATATGTGAACAATTTGTGAATATAATGTTTCTAGACTACCTACTTTCGTTTTTAGTTAGAGAGCAAGCATTCACGTAGTGTTGGGGAATAAATACTTATTGTTTATAAATACTGTAGTACTCGCAGCTCAGTGTTTGACGTTTTTATAATAAAAGAAAATCCAGTTGGTTGCGATTCTAAAGTGAGAAAAAAATGGCGTTTTATTTTCTAAAGTCCCATTTTAATTAAAATTATATAATTTTGCCTCGTTCGGGTCCATCACACATAGGTTACATTGAATTATCTTTTTATGTAGGCATAATTCACCCCCAAAGTCAACACAAACACACACACACACATTATGTATCCGTAGAAAGCGTATAGACAGACAAATTTACTTTCGCATTAAATAACAAATCTATGAGTGATACACGTGCGCAGAAGGTTTGCCGATAGCCTCATGATGACATGCGTCGATGGTCAGTAGGGTTGACAAAAAGGTTACATAAATATTGCTTGTTGCAATAAATTTATCATTATATTTTTTTATATATACTTTACATAGCTATATACAATAATAGTAAGTAGTTATAGTTAAACGTTCTGCGCGCGGCTTATAATCCATTAAATCTATTACCTGTTTCAATAACCCCCCAACCAGTCACAGTAGCTTCTCTAACTAGTTTGTTCGTATCAGAATTAGTCCATAAGCAAGCTGGGTGTACATATTTTGTAAACTCCACTTCCCTTTCAAGTTCTACCAGAGCTATATCGTAATACTGCTTCGGCGATGAATATTTTGGATGGACGATTATCTTCAGTATGTTCACGTCAAACGGTTCGTGGTCGTTTGCAAACTAAACAAGTTTAAACAAAAACAATAAATAATCAGTCGTGTCGAAAGTAATTTATTTTATGATCAATAAAGTTATTCGTATAAAACTTGATGAAATTGACGTTTTTCCCTGATTCATTCATCACCGGAATTTTTCTTTGTTACGTCTTCGCAACCAACCCAAAAATGTTTTGTCTTCCGTTTGTATTCCAACTAAGTACGATGACGCATAAATCTGTGATCATTTGAACTCATTCAAAAATACTAAAGAGAAGTGACATTCCTGATTCATTTATTTCATCATTTATCAAAATTGTTTGTGGAAGTTCTATAATCATTTCTTTATTTGAGTTTCATCTTCAATTTTATTTGTTAGGAGGAATAGTGTCTATATCTCTTTGAAGAGCCGGAGTTTATTTACTGTTTTAGAATACTGCTTTTCCTAAAACCACTAGTTGATGTCATCTTAAGCCAGGTATATAGACATAGATAACAATTTATTGTTCGCCAAAACAGAAATTACAAAAATGCATAAGAAGACAATAGTTACTCTAGTAGTTATCTCTTCCAAGCAACCTGACTCAAAGGAAATTCTTAAATTATCTGTAATTATTATGCAACAAATAAAGAAAAAAAATGTATAAATAAATATGACGCCCATGGACAGCAGATTACAGTCTAGATTTATAGTAAACTAGCACATATTATTATAGTATTGTGTAAGACTAACATAATGTTTCCCGAGTGAACTTTGAAATATTTCAAAGGAATTAGATTTGTTGACGTCAGTAGGCAAAGAGTTCCAAAGAAAGACAGCCTGCATGGCGAAGTAGTACATACGAGCCAACTGCATCAAAAAACAAATATCACTTATATTACGCCTGGCATTTAGAGGCAACAAATTATTGATAAAACTTAGAGATCCAAAAAACTACTAACCACATCGAGAATGTTCTTATCACCGAGTCGGACTATCTTTGGTTCTAGATAAGCAATTGCCGGGTCTGGTGGTGATTTAGAGCAATGTGCTGCTGTCAAAACAAATTTATGGCTAATGAGGGTACTGCCACATTTAAATATCCACGTGCCATTCTTAGCCTTCCACCCTAATGCACCCTGGTGACAGAAACATGTAAAATGGTAAATCGTCTGAAATAATAAATTAAATTTAGTTCTTTATGTTGTTAAATAATCATTGTACACGTTTCGTTGGTAAATTTCTAAATATAAACTCAAATTATTTTCTTTGTCTTTAAATTAAACTCTTCTTGCATTTAGCCTCTAATCTTTGAATGATTTGTCTTGTTAGGCAACAGGCGATGCAATCATCCTAGCTTAGTCATCAATCAATATACCTAATTGGCAATTAGATGAAAAAAATATACACCTACAGCAATAATAATGACTAGTATCATTTGTTAATATCCATTACATAATAGCCTATACCTCCCTGTTGTCTTTCTATGACTTTTTCTCCATAAGATAGTTAGCAGTATTAAGTGAACGAAAAAGAATAAACTTTCTGCAAAGACACATATACACACACACACACATATTACACGCAAACAAATATATGTGCATGAACATGACCACACACATAAACATATAAAACGCTAAGGCAGTTGGTGTGAGTAACTCTGTGATTAACTCATGTTAGAAGTAATTCTAGCTAGTTTGGGGGTCAGGAACATCTAAATATTTTGTATAGTGTTTTAGCCTGTAGAATTTTCTTATCCTAATTTGTATTTTCTTTTCTTAAAAAGCTTAATAAAGGTAATTTGTAATTGTTTGTTTGTTTGCAGACTAAGATGTTTATCAAATTACTAACCATATGTGGAAATTCTCCAGGAGATGTATCACGGCCTGGTATAACGGTGTGTGAGCTGTCAATGGCAAATATTTTGCTGACTAAAACACCCCGATTGCGTATGAATGCATCACCTGAAAAATTACACGAATTATTAGTTACAGATGTCAAATTAGATTTTAACACTATAGGCGCCCAGAGAAACACGAACATTTTCGACAATATGACCTTTTACTGTATACAGGTGATTTTTTAATTAATGAACTTCAGGGCGAAATCACAAAGTTTACGAAAAAGCGAAAAAAACTAGAAGGAATCTCGAAGCCAATATTGACGAAAACTAAAGTGGTGTGATCAGATTTTTTAAAAATCAATTGCCCATCTCAGGTATTGAATAGGCTAATTTCGAAGAAATAAACACATTCTGTAACATTATACCAAATCATAGTGTAGCTTGTAAGTATCAATTTTTGTGAAGTAACTGTCAAACGGGAAATCAAAATTATTGAGTTTTCGTCAAACTCTATTGTAAAACTTAATTCGCAATACTACGTCTTTCGAAGCTAGCTAGACGGCACCAGCACTGCAGCTGTGCTGGAGTAGCGCTACCATGTATAAGTGTCGGTCGGAGCACAAGACGAGGCGAAAACACGCGTCACCGCCGAATATTTGGCCGGCGCCAACCGTGAAGGACTTTCAGAATTTTGACATTTTCAACAATAGAATATTTTTGTTAGTAGTTAGTACTCTCTAAGGTATTTTACTAAATAAATAATCTTCATGGGTTTTTCACGCAATTAAGATATTACGAGTTAGATGCGATAAAAAATAGTGGATAATCGTGCCCAATTATTTATAACGTTAACGAATTTATATAATTATGTGGCAGGTCCGCATGATCTATATTTTTTATACATTTATTGCCATAATAATAAAAGTTAAACTGTTTAAGTGCTTGGCAGTCCGCATAAAATACAGGAATAGAGAATCTGTAAGTAGAGGCGCGCACCATCCCGCCCGCTTCCTATCACCTCGTGTGAGTTGGACCGAGATAGCGGGAGAGGCCCAGCTTCTCGGTTTAATAAAGCAGAAAGGGGATGGCCATCGTTCATCACGGACATATTACGCCTAAGCCCTACAGCGTCCCTCTGCATCATAATGAAGCTCCACGGCTACGTCATTATAGGTATCATCTACCGTGACGTCTTGATGCAAATCGACAAGAAGGGATGTCCGTGAGAACAGGATGCCGGGAGAGTCACCCAACTCCCCACTACGCTATCAATAGGAGATGGACAAAGCATACCTAGAGTAACGGAGAGAGTTTTATTGGCTATCCTCAAACTGGGTGGCACTAGCACTCACGAAATAGTGTAACTACCTCGTGTCGTATCCCACATGCCCCACCGCTCTTACTCCACGGTGTCTTGTTCTCAAGCGGATTTTCTCTCGCTAATAAGGATTCTGTAGCACTGTTTTGGTTATTTGGCTACGGAGGTAACAGACAATATACCCGTCACGCTTGTTTAAGGTGGATTGGTGGGTTTGATACTTCGGTTGTCTCGATATGCATGTTTCATCGCGATGGTTTCCTTCACCGTCAGTTCATGATAATTGTAACAATATGCACATTAACTGCCTACGTGGTGCATGCTTTTCGGCCAGGATTCAAACCTGCGCTTTTTGCGTCTGGGACGTGTGCGCTAGCCATTAAATTACTATGACCTAAGACAAGGTAGTATAACATTTAACAAATAATAAATGTCCAAACTTACGTTTTAATTTCCTTTGTGAATCATCAATTCTCTTTTTCATGTACCAAAGGTATTCATAACACTCTGAAAAATATTAAAAAGATTTTAATTTTATTTCATTGGAATGTCAGGATTAACAAAAATTGCTTTCCACCATCAGCCTTCCGTATAACTAACTAATGTATGGCAACTATTTTCAAAATACAGCTCAAGAAACGTTTAAATAATAATTTAATTGATAACTTTCTAGTTCTCAAAACTACTGATAGGCCTTTTTTCGCATGAATTTTCTGTAAAAATGTTATTGAAGTTCTGTATTAATTTCAGTTTTTTTTTCATAATATAGCAGTTTAGATAAATAGACTTTTATTCAAAAGTTAGATAGACATAGGTTTACAAATTTATCACGAATTTGGAAATAAATATTTCACAATCCATCGTATTATGTGTAAAACGAGTATTTAATCATTTATCTCGCCATGGGTAGCGAGATAAGGAAAAAGCAAATTTATTCAAATTTTAATTCCAGCTATAATGTTTTTAACACGTTATGAAGAATTTGTGCTCTATAATCTAATATATAAAATTCTCGTGTCACAGTTTTCGTTGCCATACTCCTCCGAAACGGCTTGACCGATTTTCATCCCCCTAAATGTTAGGGGTAGTCTACCCCTAATTTTTTTTTTATTTTTACCGGGCAGGGCGTCGTCTGCCGGGACAGCTAGTAGGTGTATAAATATCTGTATTAGTATTGAAAAATAACCTAAAATATATAATCCTATTAATTTTTTAAATGCGGAGTTTCCTAGATAAGTAAAGACCACTGGTATCGCCACCTGCCATTTTTTTTCAAAAATGTGTGTGTATTGAAAATAACCTAGATTGCCTCTTGGTCACGTTTTAAGATAATCTAAAAAATTCATTCTCAAGCACGAAAATCAGCTAGAAAAGAATTGGAATATTGTGATATTGAACGGAAAAATAATTGTATAAATATCCTGTCAATTAGAAAAGGGCTGTATTTATATTATTTTAAATCAAAAGGTGGTAATAGTTATCTTCTTATTCTGTTGCATAACAAAATAAAATATCGATGTCAACAACCTGCTGTATGACGTCACATCACAAGAAAATTTCTATCTCCACCTATCATAAACTAATAACAATAATTATTTTTTTTGGGCTCATGCAGGAAGTGGTGAGTTTCCATCTGCCGAATTTTCCATGATCCCCGAACGACGGGTAGACGCCATAGTCTCAATATTCCCAGACCCCTAGTACCACTAACCGTTCACCTCAATAGCCCGTTACTTTTCGTTCTCATTTCCTACAATATTCCTACACTGGCCGGCGCTTGTTCTTGGGTGCATTATTATATGGTGTAGACAGAGATAATCCCCATGGCCCCACGCAAGCCCCTTCAAAAGTCCGGAGCATTTTTATGGCCCGTGGCCTTTAAAGACATAAAAAAAATCGGCAGACAAACACACACATTGTAAGCTAAGCAAGTTACGTTTGTGTTATGGGTATTATACAATGGACCACTCTGGGACCGATCTCAGACACCCAGACAATAGTATTAACTATTTGACAATAGTACCTACTATTGTCTGGGTTATTATTTAACAGAGAGTTCGTTTTTGAAATTTACCAGGCCAGGAATCGAACCCGGCGCCTCTGGGTTCCAGCAACTTCAGCTGGCTAATACATAGCCTGCTCAATCACAGAGGCCGTCGGCTAATATACTATACTACACATTCCTTTCTTCCATATTAAATCAGCATTGCTAAGTAAAATGTTGTGGCTTACCAAGATTGACGGTCAGACCCTTTTGACTACTGAACTCGAAATGGTTGATTTTTAATTAATATCGCCACACAAAAATGGAAATTTTAAAAATTGGTATTTCATTAAAGTGCTCGTTAAATTGTCGAGTATGTTTACACTTTATAGCAGTTTAGCAATTATAATAGAGTTGGCCTTGTTTTTAATGCTGATATTAATCACATATTCTAATTTTGGCCAACCAGTTAGATATATTAAAAGTCCGCAAGAAGCATAATTACGTCATAGATAAATGGATGACTATTTATTGATCACCATTACAAAAATAAACTTGTGTAATAGTAGTATTATGTTAGAAAATTATTATATATAATTAAAAAAAAACATTTATCTATAAAACAAAAGAGTATCAATACAGTTCTAAATTTAAAGTTAATCGATGTTATGCATATTGAGTTAAAGTAAGTTTAAAGGATTCTGGATGGTTCTTAAAGAAGCCTTCAAAGATACTCTTACTCAATATGAATAAGACAATCAATATGAAAAAACCTCAATAGTAAACAAAATAGAAAATGTAAAATAATGTAAATGGATTAAGTTGATAGGAAAACATGTAAGAAATAGATAGATAAGTATAAATAAACAAACACATAATAGACTAAATAGATATGTAACTGTAAAGTATTTAAGAAAAATATATTAGAAAATAAGAGTTATTTAAAAAAGTTTATTAGAGTTAGATAAATAAAACAAGACAAGAGGAGAAAAGACCCTGTCTTGAACTATGATGGAGGTGTAGGCGATAAAAAAATGAATTGGCTATTTATATCGTGGCCAGCACTAAGCCTCAAGTATCAAAAATATGAAATCTTTTTGTTTGAGATTTTAACAAATACTCCAAATGTAACATAGTGTTCTTCTTCAATAGTTTTTCAATATAGAAAGACGACTTTGCGAAACTGTAAGTTAAACGCTAAGTTTAATATCAATAATAAAATAAATTGATTGACTATATCTAAATATAAATTATAGTAATTATTTTTAAGTATTTAGGTAAGTTTTTCTTCATATTATTTACATATATTTTGAAATATTGAAGCAGAATCGTAATATATACATAAAATATAAGCTAGTACAATAAAGAAATTTATAAATAATCTAATACAATATAAGAAAACTTAACTTATTTGTATTGTATTCTACCCAAAGACCCTTAAGACTGAGCCTAGATCACCGTCTTCTATGGGTAAGGTGTCCAGAAAGCTAGATACGTTTCCTTGTTGGATCGCTATACTGATCTGTTGCCCGAGGCAAGCAACCAGCCTTTTGATCATTCGAAGAGTCAATGAGTCATTTTGATAAATTTAGGAAGAGGCTCATTGCCTCTGGACCCCAAGGTCCAAGCGTCTCGACACGAAACGCATTACTCTCACTGAAGGTTTCATATTAGCGCCGCTTGAATGATTCATCCTTTGGTTTGGAATGCGACCTGCGCAGACGTTGTCTGCTTCCCATTTACCAAACACGTCCTGATCAGCTGGTTTGGCGGCGGAAAAAGTTCAATCACTCAAGTGGCGCTAATAATAAAGTTATTTCAATAAATTTAAAATTCAATTTACGTGTAGGATTTCATCATAGATTAAACTTTCTAAAACTAAACTTAAAATTAATTCAAGATAAAACACTTACTACTTTCACTGATTCTCATCCCCGGTGCACGAAAGTCAGGTGTTGGTACATCTAACTTTCTAAATGGAGAAGTCATAATATCATCTGTTACAGACATATTTGTATTACCAACATTCGTCAGAGGGTTATTCCGCCATACATCCATTCCTTCATTATTTCCTTTTTTTGGGTTTATCCATAAATTCAAATCACCATGGTATTTTTCGAAATCTATTTCTTCATTATTTGCTTTCAATGAATCATTATTCTTGTTATTATTATTCTTAACGTCAGTTGCATTTGGAGAGATATTTAAGTGAGTCATGTGCTTAGTTCCAAGAACATTAAGACTTTTTCGAGATTCGTGTGTCTCATCAATTTTCAATTGACTAAGATCGGTCTTGTTCCCGTATTCAGGTTTAGTTTGATATTTAGCATTTGGATCGGCCTTCAAATATGTAGTTATGACATTTGGTTCAAATTTGTATTGATCCATCTTTGAAATAATATTTGTTCTATTGAATGTTATACCTGTTGTGTTGTATTTGATATATTGATGGTTAAAATTTGGTTTGAATTGGCTAGTAGTAAACGTCAGCTCGTGTTCATCTTTTTTATGATCTAGTCGTGGTAAGTGAAAATTTGGTATATTTCCCCAATGAGGTGTTGAGTTAGTATAATTTTTTGTGATACTTGGTAGTTGAATTTTTGGTTTGTATCCCCAATGTGATGTTGAGTTGCTATCTTTTTCTATAAAATATGGTAGTTTAAAATTTGGTTTAGTATCTTGACGTGTTATATCTTCGTATCCGTTCGTATTATATTTTGTTTGATTAAGAATGATTTTATTTTCCCTGTATCCACCAATTGC
Organism: Dendrolimus punctatus; assembly: GCA_012273795.1. NCBI lineage: Eukaryota > Metazoa > Arthropoda > Insecta > Lepidoptera > Lasiocampidae > Dendrolimus > Dendrolimus punctatus. The sequence goes on along the minus strand of CM022541.1, from coordinate 10,436,490 downwards.
AACGTTATTATGAGTGAATGCCATTGTGTTTGGCCAGTAGTTTGGTTTAGTAGTTTTGTTAACTCTAGTATCTGACCAATTAGGTGGAGCTTCTTTGGACCACTGTAAATATACACCGAACATTTTAAATTTTCTTATTAAGAGACTATTTAATTTCAAAAAATGTACTTATAATTATAATTATGGTGTTAGTATGACCTGTGAAATACAGACATATTTTACGCAAGCGTGCTACACTGTGGAGAGCGATAACAAAACTAATTATAAACAAAAAAATTAATCAATAAAAATTATATATCTAGATAATCATACGCTCCTCGAGTAGTTTGACTGTCAGAATTAAATTATTCGAGATAAATTTTAAATCCATAATTATCTAAATCTGTTGAATTTATAATATGTCAAATAATTTCTTTTCTTTGGCATTCTACCAGCCAGTATTTTCTTGGCACTAGTAGTCAGTATTTAGCTTAAATTTATGTAAATTATAATAAATAACTATTAAGTAACAATTAATTTATCGGTATCAATTCATCATAGAAATTGGTGATATTTTTAAATAACATTCCTTATGCTGCATAAAAACATCGGACATGAGTCGTTAAATCTATTTACAGCACAAAAAACGTATATCAGGGACGAAAAGTACTATTTCTATCCCTGTGATCAGGTAACTTTAAGTGTACTTCCGTAGTATGAGAAATGAGGATAGTATTTACTTACATGATTGTGGTTATTGTTGTAATAAAAGGGACGGTGCCACCTACTTACGCCATACTGAAAAATATTGAGATAATCAGTACTTAATAACACCAGCCCACAAAAATGTAATCTGTATTTTTATTTTTCGAATATGGGATCAGTTTCATCCATACCATCTTCAAATTTTTAAGGGTGTATGAAGCAAACTGACCTCAGATTCTGTGTCCGCACTAGATGTTAACAGAGCCTGTGTGATGAGCTACGGTGGAGTTCGCTTCGGTTTTGAAACTGTTTTCCTTTCATTGACTGAATATGTACATATACAGCGTGTTGCAGACCTTACAACAATAAATCAGACCACGTTATCTTCATGATATACTCTGCCCAAATACAAAAATGAATCAAGGTAACTTCTTTGGTTTAGCCACAGGACCTCATTTTTCATTTCAGAATTTTACAAAACATGTATCAGTTATTGTGTCTAAATCGGTAGGTTAGTGACCAATGTATCATGTTTCCAGCTCGTCTCTTCATCATTAAACGCGGAAGTTGTTCATTCTTACGCTCTCACTCGCGAACCAATATTTACAAGATGTTCTGTTTTTTATTCCCATTTTATCGTAATTAATTTGTTCGGAAATTTCAAAATTTTAATTTTGACATTACGGTTGATTTAATAGTACCAAAAAATTTGTATGGAGTACAACCTTTAAAGTTATGATTTGTTGTCATTTGAAATGAAACACGCTGTATATCTTTAATGTATTACGTGTACCACCATATCTTATTGGTGACAACTGTAATGATAGCAAGACAGTCTCAGGCAACACTTCACTCATTCCACGAATTATTAAACTATACAAACTATGCAACATATAGCTGCACAATAGATATATTTGCCAATTCACTAACCTAAGTTTCACTAAAGATTGCACAATATGCTTGCATCTAATACTTTATATAGTTACTATTTTTTTAAATATATTCTCATTGGAGTTACAAATGTGTGCTTGTCAACCACAAATATGTATTTATATAAATGTAAAACAGAATAAAAAGATATTAAAAAGGAAAAAAACGACCACAAAACTTTGAATAAAAAAGAAAAAGAAATCAATTTGGGGCTCATCAGCTAAAACAAATCTTCAACAATTACAAGCAACACAAAATAAACTAATAAAAGCATTATTTAATTTTGACTTTCTAACACCTACACATCAAATTTACAAAAACACCAAAATAATGGACATTAAACAACAGTATACTCTTAACATATGTACATTAATTTATAAAATATTAAACAAAAAAGTTTATTCCGACATAAAATTTATCAAAAGGCACGAAATACAAAAAAAATCTTCTAAGAAATAAATATAATTTAGTTCTCCCTACTCCCCGAACGAATTACGGTAAAAGCAGTATATTATTTGAAGGAGCCCAAACATATTATAATCAACTTCCAAAAACCATAAAAGAAGCAAAATCTATAAACGTGTTTAAAAAATGCCTAAAAAATCACGTGTTACAAAATATTTAAATTAGCGAAATTAAATACAAACTTGTCGCAATACTAAATATATATAAATACAATAACTGCAAATATTATTATATAAAACACTACTCATATAAAAATAAATACATTATAAAAATTAAATAAATTACACAATGACACTTCCACGGAATCTATATCCTTGTTGCTTTTGGTTCGAAGGAACTTGTAACTTGCATGTACAAAATAATAAATCAAAACTACCTGCAACCTTTAGTATTTGTGCTTTCTATCTCGTTACAAATTACAACTTATTTTTAGCAACTTATATTATAAATGTTCTCATAGTTTAAGTGAATTGTAAAATTCTTTTATGAGAAATTAAGTTCTTAACCCGAAAATAAAAATCAACAAGGTCGGACTAACCATATTCGTCCGGCGGAATAGAAAGGAAAAAAATCACCTCAGCTATATCAGCTTGCTTAGCTTTAGCCAAACTATTGTTATATTTCTATCAGGCGCTCTGATATTATTTATATGAATTTAGTATTTAATTGATATGTCTGTGAATATGTTTTGTGTTTATATGTGTATTTTCTACTGGCTACATAATTATCTATCTGTATGTAGTTATGAACTTTTCCCGACCATCTATCTATATTGCATTTGGTAAACATGCGCCTACGGGCGACTAGCTGAGTAAGCTTTTTCTAGACGCCCACAGACGCATATCAGCGTTTATTAACTTCAATTTTTGTCTCTTAGATATATGTTTAGTAAAAACCCTTTTGGCCCGAGCCAGGACTTGACTATGTTTTTCTTGTAACCGCCATTATTTAGCCGTATTCTGCCACTATCACAGTGCACGTGCAGGTTTTTTAATGTATAAGGCGTAAACTTCAGCCGTGCGTCGGAGCTGACACATTTTAGTTATTAGGTAAGGTATTATAACTATGTCATTCACACATTTTTAAATATGAAGTAGAAATTTCTTTTGAAAATTTCAAATCTTATCCCTGATTTTGAATATTAGCAATATAAATGGGAAACATGCTATTTGCCAAACGTGGGTAAATAGTATTTAATAACATATCTAGGGCTATGGTATTGTGTGCTTATTAAAGAAAATATCCAATACTTACCCTTTTTTGTCTTGTTAAAGAATCCAACTCTTCTTGATTGGCTATTGTTCTGTCTCCAAAAGAGGTCACTAAAATAACAGACTGTTTAATATATCAAACACTTTCAGTCTCATGCTAAACATACTGTAACCATTACTAAAATCGTCCCACGTTCACAGATAAATTCACGCAACCACATTCACACGCCCACAGAAACGATTATTACCTTATAATTAGTATGTAGTTAGTTTTTATACATGGATTGGAGCACCGGTGACCTGTATACAGATCTGCACAAATCTGCAACAGGCACCAGTCTCTCATAAGAGGTACTTATTATTTGTATCTTGTTCTGTGAGAAAATAAAGTTTATTTATTTCTTTAACTGTTTAATATCGCATTTTCGTTAAGAAAAGAAAGTTTGTTTGTATTCTGAGAGAACGATGGGCAATCCAGCAGACGGGGCACTTACGACCTCCATATGTCATCGTCGTTTGTAATATTTTGGGCTTTCGGCGTGTGGTGCCCATCTTAAGACATTGCATGCCCACGGAATCGATGTCATTCACCAGAATGAAAGTAGCCTAAGTAATAAGCCGGGATATGTGTCAGCTGTGTGGAATTTCATTTAAATCAGTTCAGTAGTTTTCACGTCATGCTCTAACAGACATAGACAGACAAAAAATCTAAAAGATGCACTTTTAAAATCTACTATATCTTTCTGGTTTTTAAATTCATTGTACAAACATGACACCCGCGACGTATTTATTATATCTATATCTAAAATTTCCAGTTAAAGTAAAATATAAATTGTGTCCCAATTAGATAGCGGTATCAAAAATAAGGTAAGACAACCCATTACTAGTCAAAGATAACTTAGTCGTCATCATCAGCCAACTGTTGTGCACTGCTGGACGTAGGACTGCTCAAATTTCTGTGACATATCCCAGCTTCTACTTTCCACATCTAGCCTCCACTAGTGGACCATGCATTGGTCATTGACCCACCATGCTGGAGAACATCTAAATTACTATTTAAAAATCTAACTGATTACTATTGACTTTAATTTTACTTAGAAGAAAACTTGCACCGGGGCGATAAAGCACATACATAATTTTAACTTATTAGAAACTCAAAGAACAACATATATATATAATCAGTACTTCTAAATAGACATACCTGTGCAAAATATTAGGACAAGAGCACTATATTTATATGTAAACATATCCATAGATTTTTCTAAGCTTTAACTCAACTGAGTAAATTACACTCTTAAGTGAGTCAAGTAGACGTTTGGACTCAGCTTTAGCTTTCAGACTAATGTTTTTCAAAAATGGTTCGCTAAAACGAAGGAACAATCAGTAAGTATAAAATCAAGAAGTGTTCGTCTCACAACTATAAATATCGGATAATCCTTCGTATGGAAATAAACTTAAGTATCTTCTTATCATTTCGTGGAGTGCAACCTAAGTCGTCATAATGGTGATCTGCTGTTTACCAGCGGATTTACTCGTCAAATAACATTCCATAAATTATCATCTCAAAATACGCTTTATGACATTTAATGCTTAAAAGAATTTATAAATTATTTACAGAGTATTTTACCAAATTTTGCACATCTATTCATTTATTATTGTAATTTGAATTTGACAGATTTGTTTTTATATAAGAGGGTGTCGTCTAAGGAAAACATAAATGCGTCCTTGAAGTTCGTACGTCTAAATGCATAGTTACATGGTTTACAAGCAGAGCGTATTGCGCTCTCGCTCTGCGGCAGTCCAGACTGACATGCCATCGCTTTCGCACAACATAGCGTAGGGTTATTAAATGTTGACATTTGACTGTACCTGTACAAAAATGTGGACGTAACTTCACTCAAAGGGTATTTAAGTTTTGTATGTACTGTAGTCTTGAAAGATTTTTTTGAGCGGTTCAAGTTGTTTAATAAGGTCACATGCTTATTAAAATGCATAAAGTGATTTCAGAAGTAAACTTTTTAGTTGTGTTATGTAAGTCAATATGTCTGTTAATATTTTTTTTTATTCCAGGAGTTTAGCAGACAGGCAGATGGCCCACATGATGGAAAGCGGTTACAATCGCCTATGAACATTTGCAACACCAAAGGTGCTACAAATGCGCTGCTGTTCCCCTAAGGGAAACTGGAACCTGGTCACTAATGCCGGAACACAACTGAACTACACATTTCGTAATTGCATTGCAGTAAAATTTTATTAAATTTTCTTTGTAGCCTTTTTTTTTAAGAGCTAATTAATACTTAAACACCTGTCAAAACAACACTGAGGCCTAGAGCTAAGACGTAAAATGGCGGCTTGTATATTTGAACCAGCTGATTGTCGCCATCAGTTTATAAAGAATTAAATGGATGAACATCAGCATTTAAAATCATACACATTTAAAAAACGAAACTAGTGATAAAATATACCTTTTTAATTCGTTCGTTTAATCGATTATTTGTTTATAACCATGTTTGCCTTACAGGTTTATTTCATTTATTTGTACACCTATTAGATAAGCAGTAGCTAATAATTCAACTTTAGAAGTGAAAAAAGAAATAAGCATTGATTAGAAATTTCAGAGATTCGTAGAGTTAAGTTCATAGACTGGAGAAAAACGCGGTATTAACTAAAAAGGTGTTTAGAACTTAATGGTCGATATAATTGAAGAGCGTTTTTTTTAGTGTTCACCAACACCTTTTGTTTAGTTTTATGGCTTGGCAGCTTGGCCTTTAAGCCAGATCTTAGCTTACAATATAGTTTCTTCATTTTCTTAAACCTATATGTAGCTGAGCAGCTACAGCTGAACTGTAGGTAATCAGCTAGTGCTTGTCAACGGAGTTCTTGTGACAACTCAAAAGGCCACATTTGACTTTAGAGTTCACATTTCTCACAAAACACTTAATTACTACTCAAAACTATTAATATCCTACAATTATTGTTCATTTTAGAGTAATTTTACACATTTTTAGAAAATAAAACTGCACAGCCCAACATCTCCTTTCAGTTCTCGCCAAAAACTCCCCCAACACCTTTTGTTTTTCGGTTAAGCAAACGAGCGGGCTTCGGCGTTATTTAATGCATGGCGAATGTATGGAGTAATGATATAACTAGACTAAATGAAAAAGTCGATTGACGTCTGCAAATTCCGTCAAAGCTAAATGACATTACGAATTTGTTACTTAAAAAGTAATAATACAAAATTTAGAAGTTACTGGGTTTGTATGGTATTTTATGACAGAGGTGTCTTATTTAATTTGACGAGTTATGTGCAATATTTTATGTCAATTTATGTCATTCGCCAATGAGTATATTGAATATGTTACGTAACCTAGTGGGTGTCGGTTAACGTATCAGATTAAACAATATAGTATAACAAACTTTGATTATAAAGATTACAAACATGGAAGAAAAGAAAAAGCGTACAGCAAATTCTTGTAAGACAAAAAGTGCCGAAAACAAAGAGCGTGAAAAGCAGATTTTGGATCTGGTTATGACATATAAATATGTCATTGAAAACAAACGAACAGATACATGCATCAATGACTAAAAATATCAGGATGGACTAATCTCGCCAAAGAATTTAACAATATGTCTACGGCACACTATAGGACACCCCATAATTTAAAAACTTACTGGGAAAATATTAAACGAATAACTAAGAAGAAAGTCTCAATGAGAAAAAATGAAATTAAAGCAGGCAGCATTTTACACAATGCTAACATTATTAAATAAACAACTTTTAGTTGAAAATAACAGTGGAACATAAGTAAACACCGGCACCAGAAGCAAGACTATTACGCAAACTGCATAAAAAATTCCTTCAAAAGTCCGATTAAAGTTTACCGGTGTTTAAACGGCCCAGATTTGCTCGTTTAAGTTAACCATTTAATTGTCGTTGATAATCATGGACTATTTTGTGATGAACACTAAAAGTTGTCTAAACAATGGTTATTTTATTTTAACAGACGGTCAAATGTCTATGCACACCATCCTAAGTTTATTTCATTACGTCATTTAGAAGTACTTTACTATATAAAGCTGGAAACACTGTGAACTATAAATTTTTTGCATTGAATCCGACTGTTTAGTTTTTCTTTTTTACTGCACTTGATGATGGTGCCTTCCAAATTATAACACCCGCCGCCTTCTAATCTTTTAAGCTGTATTCTTTTATTACTTGACCAGACTAAAAATTTAATCCTTAGGTTCGTTGAATATGCTTGGTAAATAAACTTTTTTTTGTTACCTTTGGCAGGCAAACAAGCAGACGACCCACTTGATGAAAGGTGGTTAGCGTCTTTCTTAGACGTTTCAACATCAGAGGTGTTACCAACGCGCTGCTAGCGACTAAGGAATTTTGTAGCGCCCTTCTTAAACGACCCCATGTCATAGCGTAAAGGGAAAACGTCAGTGGAAAGTTCCCTTCAGATCATTGTGGTATGTGGCACAAATATTCTAGTGAACCGTTGCGTAGTTGAGTGTGGAAGCTCAATCAAATGAGAGTGAACATCCCGTCAATGGAGAGCGGTACGGTTTTGAAAATGAGGCATTGGCACCAAATCACACAGTTCATCGGAACAGTCCCCATTTAGCAGACGGTAAAATGGAATACTTTTCTTTAATTGACGTGCAGATCCAGTGTAAATTTTATTTACCAAACCGAACTAATAACATACATACATACATACTCCTACCGCCGACACCCATAGCTCGCGCAATTAGCAGCTAGGCGTCGGACGGAATGCGAGATATAGGAGCGGCTTTGGAGGTTCTGTCTGGCGGGGTGTAAGAGAGGTTACCATCGCCTATAGCGAGCGTGCTGCATCCGGGCTGAACGCCTCTGCTCCCACGGAGTCGGGAAGCCCCCAAAGCCCGGTATCGCTGAAACAGCCATCTGCGGCTATTCAGCTGAGTCAGCTCCAAAAAAAAAATCTGTCTGGCGGCTCCCGTACCCCGTCACCGGGGGTAGTTGCCCCCCGCGAATTGGACCGGGGCAAAGAGCAACAGCTCGAAGCCCCATACCGGCTCTGCCACCCATAGGCAGACCCGATGACCTACTCAAGGCGAAGAACTTGCTTGCTTTATTGCTACTTGCGACTTACCACTCATACACCAATCTCACTTGACTCTCTCGCGCACTTATTCTATGTATGATTCAATTTATGTAAATAGTTTTAATAGTATATCGATTTTCATTTTTAAAAGAAGCAACTGCTACCAATACCTCCTCTTTTAATGGGGATAGGCAGAGACCATGTATTTATAGTTATAATACTAATGAAGTCTCAATTAAGATTTTAAGAATTAATATTTGTGCGAGCTGGCTTGTATATAACAATTGGTCAGATGACCACTCTGTATTCGAATATTTCTAGATCGTCCAAGAAAACTTTTATTTAGATGGCAACACGTACGTCTATACTTATAATAAAATTGTAGAGGTCGAATTTCTGTACAATGAAAAAAAATGCTAAAAACCGAGTCAGGGGGATGTAAGAAGTGACATAGAACTAATTTAGATTTTTTTCGAATTTCTTGTTTCTCTGTTTGTCTGTCTGTTTGTACCGGCTAATCTCCGAAACGACTGGAGCGATTTACATGAAATTTTGTATGGTGGTAGCTTATATCCCTGGTCAACATATAGGATACTTTTGATCCCGAAAAGTTAGAGTTAATAATATAATTAAAAAACCGCACCACGCGGGCAAAGGCGCGGGCAGAAGTTGTCCTTTATATGGCAAAACAACGTTTGCCGGGTCAGCTAGTCAATAATATAAATAGATAGATAACACTTTATTGTACACCATTACAGAAAAACTTACTACTTTATACTTATTACTTTATACTTACTTAATAATTCAAATTACATAAATAAAAAAATACCACCGTTTGTTATATTTCAAATGGAAGTATATTAGTTTCGAAAATGGTCGTGGAATTATGATTCTCAATAACATTATTTTTTTAAACAAAATATAATAATCCATTTTCCAATTCTTTGTGGAGTTATCCTACGCGGATGTAGTATAAAGTATGGGTGTTTATACTTAATCTTTAAGCAAATATGCATCATGTGACACCTGCACCTAAATAACATTCAACTTCAGCAAATATTAGGCCTTTGACTGGAGCCAAACAACTGAGTTGTTATCGTAAATCATAAACCAATTCCACTAAATAGTTACTTTTTAAGTAAGCGCAATCAATATCCCATATATCTAGTTTTTTCATTTTAACCAATAATTTATAAGTAAGTTTTTAAAGATATAAATACACAGAATAAACCTTTATAGTTCGCGACAAAAATGTATGTCATAATTAAACTTAACAACCAATATTAATTCGATACGTACAGAAGAACATTGTCATTGTTTTTAATATATTCCGATGATCATTGAAAATCCATTAAATTTATTTATCAATAACAATAATGGTGAACCCAAAACATCAATAAGAAATAAAGTGGTACAAAACGGCACCATTAATAGCCATGTTTCACGCAAGAAATATCGCGTTAAGTGTTGTTTTTGGTCATAAAGCTTAGGAGTGGAAAGACCCCCCCCCTCCATCGTCTGATACTTTATTGCCTCGAGTGGACAAACAGGCAAAGAGCCCACCAGATGGTATATGGTTACCGTCGGCATCGCCTATATTTGCAACACCAGGTGTGATATGAACGTCTTGCCAGCCTCTCAGATAGCAAAGAGGGGATGATATACGGGGCTTAAAATAGGAGACATGGTATAGATCTATCTAGATATAGATATAATATAAAATATGATATCATCCGTATTTCTGACTATTGTAAAGATAATCACTTGGACCTAAACATATCTAAATGTTCGGTAATCACATTTACACGTAAAAATAATTTTCTCAATTATAGCTATAATACACAACCTACCTCTAGCCAGAGTCAACGTCATACGGGACCTAGGTTTGTACTTAGACACTAAACTTTCATATAATCAACATATAGATCTCATTGCCAAAAAGGCTTCGTCTGCATTAGGTTTTTTAATTCGTAACGCTAGCTCTTTCAACAAGATGAAAACCTGTAAAGTCCTATATTGTGCCTTTGTCCGTAGTCACCTCGAATATGCAAGCCAAATTTGGAATCCATGTTTCGAAGTTCACTCTGATAGATTAGAGCTCATTCAGAAAAAAATCACTAGATTTATCAATTTCAAATTCAAAATACCGCGGCAAGGTTATATTGAGCGTTGTACCCAATTCCATCTTCTGCCGCCCCTCAAAATTCGAAGGAATATTTCGGATATGCGTTTCTTGGTGAAAATTGCTCAGTCCAAAATTGATTGTGCTAGTCTCATCGAGAAGCTTCATTTGTATGTTCCCTCTAGTCTTGTACGCCCTAGAAAACTGCTTCATTCACCCTTGACTCGTACAGCCTTCAGACGCCACTCATTTTTTGTCAGATCAGTTAATGAATTCAACAAACTTAGCAAGTCGAATTATGTCGACATTGACTTGTTTGTGGATAATCTAGTATCCGTAAATGCGAGTTTAATCAAGCCTATTTTAATAATAATTAGTTTTCTGGTCACAAAATTTTCGTATTATTATCTTTTTCAAAAATTACTGTATTATTATTTTTGTATTTCTCTGCCATCTGTGGAGGTTTATAAATAGCTGATCTTAAGTTATCTTTGTAATGGTACTTTGTTAAACTTTAGTTTGTAAGATTTCAGCTGTTAACCCCCCAAATAAAATAAAATAAAATAATACTTTATGGCTCACCAAAAAAAAAAACATTAATCACAGTATTTTTAGGCAAAACAACATTCCAGGCAAGCTAATTTGTAGGATATTCTATGCTAATCTGACGATGTAGGCGATTCGGATATTTATACATTTTGGAAATATGTATTCAATTTTTAAGATAATATAAAATCTTATCTTACATATATCTACATACTTATGATATAATCAATTATTCAAAAATACACTGCCTTGATTTTCATTATAGTTGGCCCCAAGAATCATTTAGGTATTTTTTGCAATAGAGGCTCACTTAAAATATAAAATTTGGAGGTTGTTGTTGTCATTGTGAACCTTGAATTAACAACCGAATCTAAAAAACATATTGATGAAATAAGTTTGAATTTCAATATTCAAGGATACTCAAAACTTGCTAGATAAAGAAATCTCTCAGAGCAATAATTGTATAAGAAGACAACGCCTAATAATATGTAATAGCAATGGATATATAACTGACTTTTTGTAATGGCCAGTTCCTATATTTGACTACTCATTCACTTGATTTAAGTAGCACGTATGGAGCTTATGTGAAATTTTAACCATAGTAAGGCACGTTTTATTCGTGCAGGCACAGAGAAAGAATACAATTTCCTGCGTCCGGGTGGCCTGTCGTAAGAGGCGACAAAACAACCCACAGCCAGGTGGTTAGGCATTTTCCCGACTGTATGGCTACCAGCCCTGGTTAAAAGTTAGTAGACATAACAACCTTGAGTTGTGTTCCGGCATTAGCGACCAGGTTCCAGTCTCCCTTAAGAGAGCAGCAACGCATTTGCACAGCACCTTTGGTGTTGCAAATATCCACATGCGATGGTAACTGCTTTCCATTACGTGGGCCGTTTGCTTCTCCATTGAACTCGTGCAATAAAATAAAAAGGGCACATAAACGTTTAGGGGGGGTTACGCACTTATGGATTGGAAGAAAACACAAGTTTTTAATTTAAAAGCTTTTATTGACTTACACAGCCGCACGTGTACCTCTCTGCAGGGTTGTCCCTATACGCACGACGATGCACAGTCCCGACGATAAGTTGTCACACTCTCAATACCGTCGCCGATATTGCGCGGACCACCTCCAATATAATCGCGTGTAGCTCGCTTCTGGTCCCTCTCTCGAACTACGCTACACACCTCTTTCACGTATCTGTCCACCAAACTTGTCACTAAATTCACCACTTAGTTCGTCTCTGTTCTCTATTAACCTTCTCTAATAACTCTTTAGTATCGCAGCCGTCGTTTCACTGTCTTGTACTGAACTCAAGTTTAAACTGCCCAGTAGGCGCGATTTACGCTGTTTATATACCCGGAAGAATTTTCTAGAAACCATCTATCTGTCTCTGTCTTTTCTTTCCCGAACATTCTGTTCGGGAAGTTTCGTTTATACATCTAACCCTTTCTAACATCTATCTATCTCTTTCTAACATCTATCTATCTCTTTCTAACATCTATCTATCTCTTTCTTTCATTTATCGTCTATCCTTTTCTAAATATATCCGTCCTTGTCTTTTCGTTCTAGATCATTCTAGATTTTCTAAAAGTTCTAAAACTAACTAGATGGTTCCACCATCATTCGCCACAATATTTTGGACGTGAACAAGGGAACTAATTGTAAGAAAAAAAATGGGATCCGAGGGTTTGCCGATGAAAGACTTCTAAAAGTCCTTGCCTTTGGTTCTTTTTCATAGGAGTTAATAAATAAAGAAAAAACAACAACAGCTATTTAGATCCACCAATGCTTCCGGTTAGTTTATTCATTCACTATCATAAAGTTGTTGTATACTTTTCAGTATTATTTGGCCAAACAATTGATTCGATCCAATCTATGAAAGATGACACTCTTAGATATATCCCAGGCATATCTTCTAATCCGCATTTTATGCCGAATGATGTCACGCCGACGAGGTAATGCATGTTACCTTGGCTATGAGGCGGTAGAGGTATTTTCACTTGAAGTGGTCCTCCCGAGTCACCCTGTGAAAGTTTCTTTTGTTAACAAAAAGTGGCAACCTTACATGGTGGAGATGGTGAAATTGTAAGATTTGAGGTGCATGTGTAGCGCAGTAAGAGAGAGTCAAAAATAGGAATCCTTAATCATATTCAGTCTATATAGTGGTGCAGTTTTTATCACTTATACGGAAACAAATTTTAGCCACTGCAAAAACTCAAAATATTAAAGATATGACAAAGCAGATAAACTGCCAGACTGTAATGCCGGAAACATGGTTGCAGTCATAAATCAACCGGACACATGCGTAGTAGAATTATTTGGTCAAATAAAAGTGCATAGTATGTCATCTGGTTTTTAATTGTGTGGAATCGTATCGGGACAGACCTATATCATATTAGATTAAGTAGTATGTTTATAGATCTTACCTGGCAAGGATCAACTCCACCGGTTAATACGCCAGCACAGATCTGGTGATCGGCGATACTCCAAAAGTATCTGTTGTAGAAACGGTTGAGGTAGTTATGGCATATATCACTATCTAAGAAGTCAATGTTTGCTGCCAGTAGTTCTGGGTGGTAACTTTCACGATCTAGAATCATAACAAAAAATTTACTACTACTAAAATTAATTACGTTAATTGGGTTCGAACCACTTTCTTGCACAAAGACACACTGTCTTGGGTTGTCGGTCCGAGAAATTGGGCCTTCTTAAGGTTTCTTTCAATATACGACTACTAGGCCAATGGCGGGTGGCTTCTATGTTTATTTAGTTATGTTATTGTATGTCTAGGGCAGTTCGAATAACATGGTCTTTAGTTCTCTTTTGACATTACCATACCAACAAAGGCGATTTTCGTTGATTTTGTCTCCAAAGGGAGTGTCTTTGAAGCTACCCTGTAAATATTCATTATGAATTTGTACAGAGTAGCTTTGCTACGCTCCGTTTTTGAAAGTGCATATATTCTAATATTCCTAATTATCAATGAATTAAAAACCCTATTTATTGACATGATGTCCTAAGCTGTCTCGAACTTTTGTGTTGATATAAGGATATTAGGTCATTAGATTATTCCGCCACTCTAAAGTAAGAGAGCCCTAAAACTAATTTTGTACCACGTTAGCCCATGTTAGTTTACACGAGTTCGCGGATATAAATCTTAATGTCGAAGCCCATGTAAATTTATTTTTGTGATGAATTTAGTCCTATCCATTACATTGGTAGTGAAGCTAGGCCAATATTGGAGTAACACAGATTGCGTTTTAAGTGAGAAATATAAAAAAAAGATCGCAATAGGAACTCTTAGATCGGGAACAAACTTTACGATTGATATTATTATGTCCAAGTTTTATGCATGAATTAACATCTAGATGATGACTAATCATACAACCCGTGAACAACCTACGGTCCTGTGAAATGGATAAATCTGAGAATTGATAGTTCGTTATTGTAAGATGATATGCATACCGATAGAAATAATTTAAGATAAGCCGACTATCATGCAGAATGAAGATGAAAATGCGAAAATCCAGACGGGGACAAATATTCAACATTAGGATGATAATTAATTTTCAGACATTTTTAGATGACATACTTGACTCTACAACACCCCATCCAGTGACGGTGCCCTGTTTACCAAGCTCGCTTATACTGTTTTTTGTCCATAAACAAGCCGGTTGAATAAATTTTGTAAATATCACATTCTCCTCAAGTTCCATAAGTGCAATGTCGTAGTATTTCTTCGGAGATTCATATTGAGGATGGACAATAATGCGGGATATATTCATATCTCGCTGGGGCAACCAGCCTACACCCTGTAAATGTGAATTATTTCAACTGTACACATCAACGATAATGCATGCATTGCAACAATGCAATTGTTTTTTGAATATTTTATGTAACAGTAACAACTTTTATGTAAAAAATGAATTAAAAATCTTAATGGAACAACATTTAAAAAATCTCAAAATTAGATCCTACATATGTGTCAACTATAGGTATATACCTAGTACATATACTAAAGAATATTTAACAAGTAAAAATAATTATAGACTATAATATATAAGCCTAAACTAAAATCGGTCGAATTCAACCAGACCACTGTCGCGGGGAAGTAGTTTATCTGGAAGGTTGGCAGCACTACCTCGCTGAATACAAATAGTACTTCTTTAAGGGAGGTAAGCTGTTTTAATAGCAACAATATTTTCTTAATAACACAAGACATCTTTACAAAATTTTCAAGATTCCGATATATCTCTAGGTTTTCTTTGTAAACAAGAATCCACATTATTTCAGTGTCTACGTGTGATATATAAAATTACATGAAATTAGGTATTGATATTTTATGGCAACAACAATGTCATGCAAAATGTACAAAAATGTTTTTTGAATATGAATAGAATAGAATAGAATGTACTATAAGTCGTGTTAGTTACACTATTTATAACACAAGGACGGCAGTACCGATTTCGCTGATATATACATTATAATCATAGTGATATTGTATAGAATTACGTTAACATGGGAGAGATAAAGATGTTATAATTGACTTTAGAGCCCGAGGCGAGGCAATAATCCTGAATGAATGGCGAATTATGAGGATCTGAAAAACAAAATTGAAATCTTAAAATTGAGCAATAAATGTAAATACGCTATTTTTTTTTATTAACTATCACCGCTTATCGCATTACTTGTATAATCTAATAAACACTTACGTCGTCCCTTATATTCTTATCTCCAAGCCTAATTATTTTTGGTACAATATCAGCTACAGTGGTATCTCTAGGCGATGTGCTGGTACAATGGGCCGCTGTTAAGACAAAGTTGTGGCTGATCAAGGAACTGCCGCATTTGAATATCCAAGTGCCTTCATTCGATCGCCAACCTATAGCACCCTGGTACACGGATAGAAAGAAAAAATATCTCACTAGTCATTGTTATAAAAAAATCTAGTAATAATAGTATTTTACTAGTGTATAAATGCTAAAAAATAAAAATGTCTACAATTTCTATATTTACGTCCACTGGAGGGATTATCCTTACCGATCTTTTAGAGCTTCGTTATTCGTTATATCGTTTATATCGTTAATATATTTTCACGTATATGGTTGTTCAAATCTTCAATAAGTTACACCATAATACAACAAATCAATATTAAGATCTATGTATTTATGTGTGAATTTTTCATAAATTCACTTACCATATGTGAGAATTCTCCTGGATATGTTTCTCGTCCACCAAACATGTGACGACGATCAGACTCTTCTGGATGTTCTTTTAAATATTTCCTTCTTGCCTCTGCATCACCTGCAATGTTCCATTTTACAAAATGGCCAAATTTTTGATGGACCATGCACATAAATAAAGGCTAACGAACGTCAAGTGTTTTAATCTTTTGGCTACGAGAACGTAAAATATATTTAAATGAAAATAGCCCATATCCCAAAAATTACTAAACAAAATCTATATGACAAAGAGAGACGGACAAACGATAAGTCTTGTTTATATTTCACACATTGAAATAATTAATTAATTCCTTACATTCACTTTTTCGTATATACTTTTCATGTCGCACTTTTAGGTCCCATATATATTCAATACATTCTGAAAAAAAGAGATAAAGTATCACATAACTTCTAAGATTTGGTCCTATCATAATTAAAAATTTGAAAGTACTCACTCGTCTCACTTGTTCTTCGTCCAATGTTATTGAAATCTTGTTTAGGAGTGATATAAGGATCACAAGGGTTTGGACTCTGCTTTACTTCCTCGCCAGAAGTTAAAATTTTGGAAGATTTAGTACTCTATTAAAATAATCAAGAAATTTTATATATTTATCTCATAACTAGCTAAACGTGGACATGCTTCGCTGTGACTCAATCTGTTATTATTTTTTCTACCTCTAAAATGTTTGACCTAAGCGTGTTTAGTAAATGCTGCCAACGTGTCTACGCAGGTCGCATCATATACCAGAGGCTTGCCATATCGACAGCAAAATTTGGAACCATTCTGTTAGGATGCCTACCATTGTTATGTGCCCTATGTAAGATATATTCAATGTACTCTGTGTGTAAGACATTATTTACGGCGGCACGTCGTTGTGACTATTGTCGACATTAAGGCGTCAGAAAGTACCGTGGTACGCTGGGCCGACAACTTCTATCTCACAGAAACATCTATAGGGTGCATATCGCCTCTTGGCTTCAATAACGTGTTATTTTAAAATTTGAATTTTTACATAAAAGTAAAAAAAAATTATGTAAAAATTCAAATTTCAAGAAATAACTATGTTGAAATTTCTCTCAATCTATGATATATTTTAAATTATACCATACTTTTCGTTTCGATACAATTATTTTTTGAAGGTTAAAAAACTCTATTCTAAAATGTCAATTTTCAAACACATTATGGCAGCAAAGAGGTGATACATGCTAGATCCCAAGCCACACGTTTATGTATAAAGAAAAGGATGTATTATCCATCAGTGTATTTATATTTGGACATACAATAATTCAATCAAAATTCAATTTAGTTAAATCGTACAAGTATTATATCAGGTTAAGATCTAGAGGCGTTGCAGACTTAACTCTTTTACTAAGTAATTGTCATTGTTAGTACTAGTCCGCGGTAACTTACTTACTCTCGTAAAAAATCGACGACGAATTATAAACAAACAAATATTAAAATAGTAACTTACTGTTTGTAAAACTAATGGAGCAGATAGTGGTCTATACTTCATCTCAAATTCCTGAAATGATTAATTGGTTTTAAATACAAATTATTTACGTATTGCATTTTTTCATATTGTACTTGTGGCTAACGTTGTCCTGTCCTAAGAAATACTGTGACAGTAAGGCCATCTGCATTTTTCAATTGTCAATCTGAACCATCCAGGAACGTCAATCACTCACAAAAATTGTAACCCGTGCAGAGTGGGTATTTAAAATGGATTTTACAGACAATTTAAACTTCAAAGTCAAAAATAAATAGTACGATGATTTTTTTTATAAATTAAACTTAATACTTAAAATACTTTCAATTGTACATAAATTAATTTAAAGTATATAACAATTCGTTGCAAGAGGGAAGCGATGTTATCATTGTATTAATACTTGAAGCAAAAATGTATACCAATTTTTACGAAAATTGTGCACACGGACGAGTATGAAATTTCGGTCAACGGTCTTAAAAATAACGGTTTTAAGCGAAACACAAACCAACCCGACTGATAATTTCTTTTATTTTTTCCTTCCACCCATTTTAATATTATATAAAATTTTTAGAACAAGGCATGTTTGCTGAAGAGTTTCTTGCGCCGCTTCTTCTCTTCAGCCACAACATGTTGTGAAGCGGTGGTAAAATTAGATTTGGCTCCCATAGAATAAATAATATCCATAAACAAAATTGAAACTAAATAATTAAAATGTACAAGTTGGCGGTAGGCTGAATAAAAACTTTGACAATACACGTTAGACAAATGTCATCTTTGTCTTCCGTGACCACGGCCACTGAAAAGCGGCCAAAACGTCGTTTAAACCAAAATAAAATAAATTACCGCGCTTAAAACCGTTAAAACGTAGTTTTATTCTGTGTACAAGTCGCGAAAACTTAAGAAAATATTACATTCATAATATTCAAACTTGTAATTTAAATTAATTATGGTCGAATTTCGACCACTTGGCGACTACTACTTATTATTATTACTTTGAAATAGACAATATAACTACCTCCAGAGGTATAAAATTATTTTCATTATCCCTTTTATACCTTTTCCAACTGTAGCTGAATGACACTGCAATACAAAATAAAATTAAATAATATTCTCAAAATAAATTACAGAATATAAGCGTGAATCAGTTAGCCTCGAACTAATTAATAATAATTTATAATAATTCAAACTCACCAATACATAAAAGTAATATTGTACTCATGTGATGATTCATTTTAAATACAAACCATTTATTGATTAAAATAATATATAGGTTGGAAGTTCAAAAATATATATTTTTTATTGAAGTTTATACTAAGTAGGTACTATTATTTAAAAAATGAGTTTTATTTAGCTGGTATTTTTTATGCATAATACTTTAACAAAATTATTTTATATGTATATTGTTCCGCAAATGAAGTAGTTATGACTTGTTTTTTAACTTATTGGAATATTTATTTGTATTTATACTGTGGCATCAAACGTGGTTATTATAAGGATTAATACTCATGGGTGCAATATTACATTTATTTTAATAAAAAAAAAAATTACAGCCACAATATATACGAACGGAAAAGGTAACTTTGCGCGGTTCATCAGGCACTTAAGTCCTGAACTGGAATTCAACCTGTAAAGAAGATGGGGTTTTTTGGTCAAAGGAATATAGGTAATGAATATGTATACTCTTGATATATTTCATTTTTAAATTCGTTGTAAAATCTCAACATATATTTATTCTATTCTGTAGAATTAGAATATATTATAGATATTTTAGACGAGAAATAATTTAAAAAAAATTCTTTTTTATAAATTAACGCACAGGTTATTAATACTTGAAAACGTGGATCGGTTTATTTAAAAATCAGTCTTTGACTTTGATGTTCCTTCAGAGAAATTGATTATTACGAGTCACGCTATAATTTAGTGTAGTAATAACGCACGTGTTTTTTTTTTCAAAATCAACCTATCCGATTTCTGACCAGGGTAATTGGTTTCTCAAAAATGATGAATTGTATGATCATGATGAATGATGTCGTTTACATATTCATTTTTATTTTAATAACAATACTACGGACTCGTGGTCCGTACCCTTTTTACAACTTGATTACTGATATTGATTTTTTGAGTTTATACACGCTTATTATTATCTTTTGTTATAGTGTGTGACATTGATTTTGTTTTTATGTGATGTTGTGTACCTTAAGAATAACTTACATAATTTTTTCTATTTTTAAAACTAATTTATACTAATGTAGAGTGTATGGTACAAACTGGTGTTATGAGAGAGTGCATGTGCAGTGTTACACATTCATTAAAATTAGCTCCTAGACTCCTCTGAATATACATAATATATTAGCTATATTTTATTTAGTTCGTTTGATTGTGGAGGCCTACTATAAAAAATCAGCATGTATATAAGTTGGCACAACTTTCATGGTAACAGTTGAAACGGTATCGGGGTTTTTGTGGTCTCACATAGCTGACATTCATATTTATACATTTACCCGTATGTACAAAGAACATGCAGAATAAAGAATAATAATAGTAATCGGCAGACATACACACACACACTACATATCCCCAAATTAAGCAAGTTACGCTTGTGTTATGTGTAATATACAACGGACCACTCTGGGGTCGATCCCAGACACCCAGACCATGGTAAATAACGGAGAAAATACGTTTTCCGAAATTTACTATACCGGAAATCGAACCCGGAACCTCTGGGTTGCAGTGAGGTAGGCCGTCAAAGGCTTAGCTCGCTCAACCACAGAGGCCGTCTATGAACTAAGCATCATACTATTGTACACCGTGTGTTCTCTCCTTTAATTTATTGTAGTACAACAGCCGGGAATTCTAGTTCCAAACGATGTTTTTATTGCGAATATATGCGCAACAATTATTATTATCTGTACCCTTATTTATAGAAATATAACAAGGTAAATGATTTTGTTCTAATTAATATACAAATAACTATTACCTACGCACTTTGTAACTTGTTGAAATAAGATTATTTGTCGTGTGATGAGGTCTGACTAAGACCAGTTATGGCAATTTATTGGCTGCTTTTGAAACTACTTTCAAAATATGCCGAGATTCATCGATTGTCAAAATTTAAAATTTCACATGATTTGTCTATTGTCGAAAGTTTAATATGGCGAGCTTGGAAAAAGAAGATTAGTTCAATCAGCTGAACGTCATGTCATCGATTTTCAAAAGAAACCAATGATGACGGGTATACATAACTGTACAATATTGGTGACTTGGGTCTTCTGGGTTCTTTAAATTATACATAAATGTCCATCTTAAATTCTTTTAATTGCGTACCATCAGCAAACTTATTAACAACAAGCGGTTAGACAAAATATAGTGAACACACAGAGAGAGATCATAGGGTCAATGTTACTAGTATATTACAGAATATAAAGTTGCCATTTCTGAAACTAAATAACTTACAATAACGCGCACACCATTGGTCAAGTTAGCAGATTGTTTTGTTTGATTCAGAACTATGAAATAACGTGTCAAAAATGGCGAGTGTGACAAACGATCTTTGACGCGACGGCCTTTTTGAAGTGAAAATTCTTTACAATCGTTGTGATTTGAAACTTGATGAATTGAAAAAGCGGCACTAAAAAGAGACACGTAAATATATAGGACTGAGCCTGCAAGAGATTGGGATAGAATACATAATATTAAACAATTCAAACACTGTGCTCATACAGATAGAAATGTTTTATGTTTACCTTTAATACTTCAGATTTCTTGTTTTAAAGCCCAAATATATTGTAACGATATATTATACTAAATGTCGATTCACGAAATTTAGAATCCCTCCCTCTCCTGTCATACTTTCACACACTTTTGACTTCTGCTGCGTGTGTACTGCATACACACTATTTTTTTAAATTAACGACAGCATTGTTTTGCACAATCAAATACGATCTATAGGTCTAATAGCCTTTAATAGTTTAAAGGCTATTAGAATCGTATTTGATTCCTGATTAGAGATTTTTAGCGGTAGGATTTTAGAATGGATTCTTCTATAATGTCTCTAGGCTTTACAGGTGCTAACATAATCTTTACTCCCTTTCTTTTTGTCTTCCCCTAACGTAGACTATTCGAATGCGGTGAACTAGCATCGTGTCATTTTGTAAACGACGTTAACCGCCAGAAGACAGGAGGCAGCTATTAGCTCGTCTATTTTGTGTAGAGAGCAACGTTAAAAACTAGGCCAGGAGAGAACCCGTGTTTTATGAGTTTGGGACATGTACGCTAGCCATTTTACGGTATCACGACTGTAATTCTATATCAAGGTGGAAATAAATGCGGCATGTGAATGTTTGTTTATTTTCTGTCTAAACTGAACTGAGCTAGTCTTATTATAAGTTTTTGGGGCTTTGATATTTATCTGGTTCTGGAATGTAGCGAAGGATAGTAATAAATGTTTTTAATTATCTATATATATAAAAAATTGTAGAGGTCAAATTTCTCTACAATGAAAAAAAAAAATGCTAAAACCGAATCAGGGGGATGTAAGAAGTGAAATAGAACTAATTTAGATTGTTTTCAAATTTTTTGGTTCTATGTTTTCCTGTCTGTACCGGCTAATCTCCGAAACAACTGGACCGATTTAAACGAAATTTTGTATGGTGATAGCATATATCCCTGGTTAAGATACTTTTAATCCCGAAAAATAAGAGGTCCTGTGGGACAGGTAAAAAATCGCACCACACGGACGAAGTCGCGGCAGAAGTTAGTATTGATTTCTATGTCTTTATTTTTTGATTTCACAGGCTTTTGATTATATTAAGTTTTATGTAGAAATATTAGGTATTTAGTATTAGACGTATGTAAGGTGAGTGACATGACGTGTCATTTATGAAGATATCATGTTATGATGTAATGAGGTCTGACGGAAATTATCACAAACGTATCGCAATTAACGCAACCGTTTCATTATCTTCATAAATCACACAAGCCTTACATATATGTAACATAAACTTGTTATGTATTAATTAAACTACCGTAATTTATTAATGCGGATTTATTTTCTATATAGCATAAATTGCGGATGTATCTGTTGAGACAAGCAAGAAGGAGACACACACAGGTGTGAGCGAGTGAGGCATAAGATTGCATTTCTCATAGTTGCATTCCATATACCACACTAAAACATATTTCTCTCACAATTTATCTAAAACCCTAAAATTAAGTTTTGACGTGTGTTTATTAGTCCTTGTTAGAAAAAAGGTATCAAGCATCAATGTGTACCCAAAACGATTGAATTCCATGTAGTCACCGACCTGTTAGTCATTTTAGCGTAGAGAGGTGAATGACCGACAATAGTCAGAAGGCGCGCGGCGCGGTGGTATATTTGACGGCCTTTGAAATGAAATTTGTTGGCATATGACATGGTACATAAAAATATATATCTTAAGATATATAAATATGAGTCCACATGTCATTACCCATAGGTGTGCAAATATTACATCGTCTTGAATTAAAATATTAGTTACATTAACCACGAAAAATGAAATGAAATTTGTTGGCATATGACATGGTACATAAAAATATATATCTTAAGATATATAAATATGAGTCCACATGTCATTACCCATAGGTGTGCAAATATTACATCGTCTTGAATTAAAATATTAGTTACATTAACCACGAAAAATGAAATGAAATTTGTTGGCATATGACATGGTACATAAAAATATATATCTTAAGATATATAAATATGAGTCCACATGTCATTACCCATAGGTGTGCAAATATTACATCGTCTTGAATTAAAATATTAGTTACATTAACCACGAAAAATGAAATGAAATTTGTTGGCATATGACATGGTACATAAAAATATATATCTTAAGATATATAAATATGAGTCCACATGTCATTACCCATAGGTGTGCAAATATTACATCGTCTTGAATTAAAATATTAGTTACATTAACCACGAAAAATGAAATGAAATTTGTTGGCATATGACATGGTACATAAAAATATATATCTTAAGATATATAAATATGAGTCCACATGTCATTACCCATAGGTGTGCAAATATTACATCGTCTTGAATTAAAATATTAGTTACATTAACCACGAAAAATGAAATGAAATTTGTTGGCATATGACATGGTACATAAAAATATATATCTTAAGATATATAAATATGAGTCCACATGTCATTACCCATAGGTGTGCAAATATTACATCGTCTTGAATTAAAATATTAGTTACATTAACCACGAAAAATGAAATGAAATTTGTTGGCATATAACATGGTACATAAAAATATATATCTTAAGATATATAAATATGAGTCCACATGTCATTACCCATAGGTGTGCAAATACTACATCGTCTTGAATTAAAATATTAGTTACATTAACCACGAAAAATGAAATGAAATTTGTTGGCATATAACATGGTACATAAAAATATATATCTTAAGATATATAAATATGAGTCCACATGTCATTACCCATAGGTGTGCAAATATTACATCGTCTTGAATTAAAATATTAGTTACATTAGCCACGAAAAATGAAATGAAATTTGTTGGCATATAACATGGTACATAAAAATATATATCTTAAGATATATAAATATGAGTCCACATGTCATTACCCATAGGTGTGCAAATACTACATCGTCTTGAATTAAAATATTAGTTACATTAACCACGAAAAATGAAATGAAATTTGTTGGCATATAACATGGTACATAAAAATATATATCTTAAGATATATAAATATGAGTCCACATGTCATTACCCATAGGTGTGCAAATATTACATCGTCTTGAATTAAAATATTAGTTACATTAACCACGAAAAATGAAATGAAATTTGTTGGCATATGACATGGTACATAAAAATATATATCTTAAGATATATAAATATGAGTCCACATGTCATTACCCATAGGTGTGCAAATACTACATCGTCTTGAATTAAAATATTAGTTACATTAACCACGAAAAATGAAATGAAATTTGTTGGCATATAACATGGTACATAAAAATATATATCTTAAGATATATAAATATGAGTCCACATGTCATTACCCATAGGTGTGCAAATACTACATCGTCTTGAATTAAAATATTAGTTACATTAACCACGAAAAATGAAATGAAATTTGTTGGCATATAACATGGTACATAAAAATATATATCTTAAGATATATAAATATGAGTCCACATGTCATTACCCATAGGTGTGCAAATACTACATCGTCTTGAATTAAAATATTAGTTACATTAACCACGAAAAATGAAATGAAATTTGTTGGCATATAACATGGTACATAAAAATATATATCTTAAGATATATAAATATGAGTCCACATGTCATTACCCATAGGTGTGCAAATATTACATCGTCTTGAATTAAAATATTAGTTACATTAACCACGAAAAATGAAATGAAATTTGTTGGCATATGACATGGTACATAAAAATATATATCTTAAGATATATAAATATGAGTCCACATGTCATTACCCATAGGTGTGCAAATATTACATCGTCTTGAATTAAAATATTAGTTACATTAACCACGAAAAATGAAATGAAATTTGTTGGCATATGACATGGTACATAAAAATATATATCTTAAGATATATAAATATGAGTCCACATGTCATTACCCATAGGTGTGCAAATACTACATCGTCTTGAATTAAAATATTAGTTACATTAACCACGAAAAATGAAATGAAATTTGTTGGCATATGACATGGTACATAAAAATATATATCTTAAGATATATAAATATGAGTCCACATGTCATTACCCATAGGTGTGCAAATATTACATCGTCTTGAATTAAAATATTAGTTACATTAACCACGAAAAATGAAATGAAATTAAAGCATTGTTATATGTCAAAAGATAATAATATCAAATAATTGAATTCATATAAATATCATACACCTTTTCTACGACTTGTTCCAATTAAAGTAATCATGCACCGAGTAAATACATTTATTTAATAACCAACTGTAAAGACTGACTTTAAATAAAATCGAATGAGCACTTTTTATGTCAAAGGCAAATGATCAAATATTTTAACACCCATTAAATTAGATTTTTTTTTGTAAGGACAGGTTGCACGACGGGCATAGAAGCTGACTTTATATGGAGGAGCTCAATAGTCTCTGACTTGATCCTCCGTACGTAGGGAAGAAATCTGGATTCTGTTTTAAGAAATTCCTTAATGTAGACAGACGGTACCGTAAGAATTTTGTGTTATTTGAGGAGAGGCTTACATGAGTCCAGAAGATGTAAACCATACATAGCACGTAGACACTTCTTTGGAACCTTAAACAGTCTATCTGCATCTGTGCTAACTCCCCAAAGAACAATGCCGTATTGTAATACTGAACCAACATAGGCTTGGTAAGCTTGTAAAACTACTTCTGTTGAAACATCTTGAGCTAGTCTACGGAGATCGAAAAAAAAATCTACTGATCTTTGAGAATAAGATAAGAGAAGAATATAAATTCTGTGTAAGAATAAGCCTGTATGGCACTCTGTTGTTCGTGCCTACCCCGCAAGGGACCTGGCGTGAAGTTATGTATGTATGTATGTATCTTTGAGCAAATGTCTTCAATTTGGCGTTTCCAGTTTCATGGTCGGACAGGCCTAAGAAATGAACTGATCCCATGGCAGACGGGATATTGCTTACGAAACGATCAATGCTTTTTCTAGTCGATTGATTTGTATGAAGGTGTAAATTATAATTAGCAAATATGTCTTTTAGAGAAGTCGTAAGTTTATTATTTTTGAGAATGTCAATATTGAAGTATTAGTGGGTAATACAACCCCTTTTTTGAACTATTTGTAATTTCTGTTAATATTTCGTTCAATTTTGTAAAAAATGTTTTTGTGTTTGAAGCTGGTGTTCTATATATGCCTATGGTAAATAGATTGTTCCCTGCGTCGTCGATTGCGCAGTATTTGAAGCTTCTCGTTACCGACAAGTTCCCTTTTTTTATGAATACTGCATTTATGTCGTCCTTAACTAATACGCATACGCTTCCTCTTTTTATGTTTTGTCTACAGAAACGGGATGTAAGTCGAAAATTTGTAATTGTTACATTTGTATAAAAATAAAGATTGGCGTCTTAGTACCTTGTATCTTATAAAAATAAAGAATGACACGTCATGCCGCGACCGGCAAACGTCGATGGCGCCCCTCTTGAAGTTGTGGAGGAATATGTCTACCTTAGACAGAAAATATACATAGGCTGGCTCAACTTCGAGGGATGAGCCATAGGAGGTTACAGTTAGGCTGGCCAGAATTCAGTAAACTTCGTCAATTCTTATCGTTGACTATCCGCAATACCTGAAGACTACCTCTAGACTGCCGTCCTGACCTACGAGGTCGAGACGTGGACACGGACGGCAGCATTGATCCACAAATTTCAAGTCACTCAATGGGCTATGGAGCGAGCTATGCTCGGGGTTTCTCTTATGGACAGAATTAGAAATGAAAACAATTGTAATCGAACCAAGGTAACTGACAGCGCTCACAAAATTATCAAGTTGGCAGCGGCAGCGGACTTTTCGTGTCTGTCACAGGACCGATGGTTTTTTTTTTTTTTTATAGCTGGAGTACAGCAGACAGGCTGACGGCCCACCTGATGGAAAGCGGTTACCGTCGCCTATGGACGTTTGCAACATCAGAGATGTCACCAACGCGCTGCCGGCCTCGAAGAAATTTTATGACACCCTTTTTGAAAAACTCCATATCGTAGCGCTGTGGGAAAACCTCGGCTGGGAGCTCATTCCAAATCCCCACGGTACGCAAGAGAAACGTTCTACAGAACCGTTGCGTACATGAGCGAAGCGGCTCAAGGAAGTGGGGGTGAACTCCCAACCAATGGCGAGCGGTGCGATGGTAGAAAGAGGATGATGATGGAGCTGGCAAGTCCTGGAGTATCGGTAAACGTAGTACCGGATATTCTTCAGCTCGTCGCTTTGTGGAACGACAGATGGAGCATTTTGGGTGTTGTTATATACTCAAGGAACCCGTCCCGTGTTTTGTAACTTATGATGTCCTACAATAAAGAAACCAAACCCTTGAAGATGGGTATTTTGTAAATAACTTTACTAACAATAAAGAGTATACCTGTCAGATGTGGGATTGGTGCAAGGTGTTTTATTTAAAAACAAATCTACATTCAAGAACAATTAAACAACCAGTCTATAGTTAATTAGAATTTAATTCAAAGTATCTTCTTATTATACTAGTTATATTATTTAAGTGAAATTTAAAATTACAGATGCATTTTAAAACTACGTTTTAACGGTTTTAAGCGCGGCAATTTATTAGATTTTGGTTTGTCCGACGTTTCGGCCGCTTATCTGTGGCCGTGGTCACGGACGACAAAGATGACATTTGTCTAACGTGTATTGTCAAAGTTTTATTTAGCCTACCGCCAACTTGTTCATTTTAATTATTTAGTTTTAATTTTGTTATTTATTATTTACTCTATGGGAGCCTAATCTAATTTACCACCGCTTCACAACATGTTGTGGCTTGAAGAGAAGAAGCGGCGTAAGAAACTCTTCAGGAAACATGCCTAGTTCTAAAAAAATATATTAAAATGGGTGGAAGGAAAAAATAAAAGAAATGATCAGTCGAGTTGTTAAAGTTTGTGTTTCGCTGCACGCAGAAAATCAAATAAATTACCGCGCTTAAAACCGTTAAAACGTAGTTTTATTATGTATACAAGTCGCGAAAACTTAAGAAAATATTATACAGATGCATTTATTTAAAGTTTAATGTTAGACGAATAGTTACATTATTAGATTGAATAGAAACTACGGCCATACAATCGATTCGATCCAATCTAGGTAACTGGATACCTTAGCATAAATCCCAGGAATTTCTGGCTGGTTACACCCAAACTGGTATGACGATACGCCAATTACGTAGTACAAATTGTAGATTACGTTATTCGGCAGGGGGATTCCCCTTTGCAAAGAACCTCCGGAATCACCCTGGAAACATATGTATAGATAAAATAATTTAAAAATGTGAACTAAAATTGTCTTTTATTGCAAGCCTTTATTTAACATGCAATGTTTGTAAACTTTAGGTCAAATGTTTCAAATGGATTTTAAAACAGTTATCCTCAACCAATCCAGATAAAAAATTTCATACACGTGTCATTCTAAATCCAATATGGCGGACGGCCCAAGATGACGGACTTGTTATTTTTGTGCACTCCCATAATATGAGTATCAAGTCAAAGAGTTTGTTGAGAAGAAAACAAAAAAAAATATGACTCCACTCTAAATCCAATATGGTGGACAGCGCAAGATGGCGACTAATTATTTTTTGTGCATTATAATGATAAAGGTGTAAAAAAGAGTTTACTCAGAAGAACACGAATAAAATAAAATGACATCCCTCTAAATTCAATATGTCGGACAGCCAAAGATGGCTGACTGATTATTGGGGTTGCCTGGAAGAGATCTCTTTTTGGAGATAACGCCCTTTGTATATTAGATAAAGTTTTAACTCTCTAAGTTAATTTTTGTATTAGTGTACAATAAAGTGTTATCTATATATTATTATGTATTATTTTTCATGCACTTCCGTGATATGGGTATTAACGTAAAGGGTTTGCTGAAAATACTACGAATAACTAAAAAATTAATTAATAGTAAACAAACATTTTTAAAAACGAGATTTTATTCAAAGCTCTAAAACTATACACACTTTATAAGATATAAAAGTTTATCGCAAGATTTAGAATAGAATAGATTTTTCTTTATTGTACAAAAAGCTACATACATAATAAAAATACGTTTAAACGGTTTTAAGCGCGGTAATTTATTTGATTTTGGTTTATCCGACGTTTCGGCCGCTTTCAGGGGCCGTGGTCATGGAAGATAAAGATGACATTTGTCTAACGTGTATTGTCAAAGTTTTTATTCAGCCTACCGCCAACTTATTCATTTTCATTATTTAGTTTTAATTTTATTTATGGATATTATTTATTCTATGGGAGCCTAATCTAATTTACCACCGCTTGACAACATGTTGAGGCTTGAAGAGAAGAAGCGGCGCAAGAAACTCTTCAGCAAACATGCCTAGTTCTAAAGATTTTTTATATAATATTAAAATGGGTGGAAGGAACAATAAAAGAAATTATCAGGCGAGTTGGTTTGTGTTTCGTTGCACGCAGAAAGAGCTCACAGTGTCTTGAGGTCTGGCAGTTGGTTTTTGCTGGGTCTTAATAGTTTTGATGATCGGTTCCCAAACAGATGGTACCTGCCTACATCGGTACGTCGGATAAACCAAAAATCAATTAAATTACCGCGCTTAAAACCGTTTAAACCGTAGTTTTATTATGTGTACATGTCGCGAAAACTTAAGAAAATATAATGCTACATACAATCAAGAAGATTAATTATCAAGTACAATAGGTGGTCTGGTCACCCATGGCGATTTCTTCCAGACAACCTTTGGATGGCGTATAATAAGAAGGACAACAAAAGCCGGTAGTTGCTAAACCAGCATAATTTAGTTTAATAATTAAATTAATAAATAGTAATATACAATTAGATAGAAGACGGTGATCTAGGCTCAGTATTCTACTTATAGTCTTGAGGAACTAAATAGGGGAGGGGAGGAACTAAAAGAGAGGATAAAAGAAAACTTAACTTATTTATATTGTATTCTACCCATAATCCCTTACTAGTATAAGTACTGAGGCTAGGGCATTGTAGTCCATAGGTTAGGTTCCTAGAAGGCTGGCTTCGCTGCGTTGTCTGAGGTAGGAACCAGTCCTCTGGTCTCCCGAAGAGTTAATAAGTCATTTTGAAATATTTTGGTAGAGGCATATGGCTTCAGGACTTCATGACCCAAGAGGTTCGACAGCAAACAGCACTACCATATAACTCTCACAAAGGTTTGCGCCGCTTGAATGATTTCGCTGTTTCAGCCACCGAATCGGCCCCTCAAGACGTTTTTGGTAAATGGCATTTTTTTCAGTATGAGATTGATATTTCTTGTAAAATTTTATTTAACGAATGTGTAAATAAATATTAAAATATTTTGAATAAATTAATTATAGTGTTGGTTATTGAAAGGTTGTCAGCAATAGTTCATTTTCTCTATTTACGTAATGCTGCTGATAAACAGATATGAGTTTGTGGAGGGCTAATTGTTGTATTTACTTATGAAGAACAGCTCAAAACTGACCTGACAAATGTCACCTACTGACAGTTTAGCACAGAATTGGTAGTATTCCATTATTCCACACCAGTCCGAATCGCAAAATGTATCGTATTGATCATCTTCTTCTTCTTCGTCTGCGGTTATGACTTCCAAGGTTTTAGTTTTAACTTTCTCCAGTATTTGATCACAAACATAATTTTTGATTATTTCTATATCAGCAGGTACTACTTGTTCGACTTTACTATCTGAAAATAATTTCATAGTACTTATTACACTGATTTCGTTGGAGTAATGTTTGAACTGTTTTAAAGTACTGTTGTATAGAGTAAACTGTATCATTGTTTAACGGCTTTGTTTTACCATCCTGCCGCTATATGCCAGGGCCACGGGTACAGACGGTGGCTGATGCCGTGACCCTGGCTGACAAGGGCTCATATCCGTCTACGGTTAAACTTTTTGCGCCTGGGGATGATCCCTCCACTAACATCAATTGGGTATGAGTCAAGAGGTGAGTTGCGCGCAGAACACCCCTCTCGGTGACCTGAGTGTGCATAGCGGCTTATTTGTTTTTGGTAAAGCTACTTAATTTTAATTAATATTAATTTATTAAACATATTAATACATCTGAATCATTTTCTATTTGGTAATCTTAATAACAACTACAATCATAATATTGTTGTATGGTTATATAATATAAAAAATTAATATTTCCTTAATATCTTGAATAAATTGACAGAATGTTAATGCTTTGGTGCCAACAACAACAATGACATAGTTTACCCTACATTGTATTATTAATTTTATCTTGAGACCTCCAGAAATTGGTGGGCCACAGCTAGAGTATTGGGTAACGTCTCTGATGGCAAATGGTATCATTATGGATACTGGCAACGAATGTCTCCTATAAAAAAATTGTACTTCTTCATTGTTCTGTATAAAATAAGAATATATATGAAGTAAAATGAGGTGTAACTTGGCAATGGCACCTCAGATGTCAAGTTATATTTCAATATTTCTGACACCAGTTTTTCTCATTTATTATAATAACTCGAAGGCTACTTTCCATTAGGGACTCACAACGACCACGTTCACGAACGCGATTTTTCTCGTCCCACTTGCTTGCCGGCGTTACAATCGTAAACCCAAGTGGAACGGTTATTCGACATTCATGGTATGGGTCGTCGTGAGCGTTGTGTGATGGAAAATGATGACTATGACGTCATCATTTTCAATCTAATGATAGTGACGTTTTCGCCACGACCACAACTACCGCGGTCGCCATGTGGAACGGCTAAAGGAGCATTTTGGGCGTTGTGAGCTACTGGTGGAACGGGCTCATAAGTAACTTCATTAGCTGTGTGTTTCGATGTTACAAATCTATGATCTTTACATTTATAACAAAAAACGATCACAAACCCAATTGGGGCCTAGGTTACAATATTGTTAATACTAGAAAAAACAATTAAATGAACATATAATATCACTTACTTTCTTCAAGTAACTTCCACCCGGTGATAATTCCCGAATCTAATTCATTTGAGTCAGATTTTGTCCAAAGACAAGCTGGTAGAGCGAATTCGCCAAATATAATATCTTTCTCCAATTTCATCAAAGCGATATCATAATATTTGCTTGGTGCTACATACTTTGGATGTACTATAATCTCTGCTATGCCTACATCATTAGCTATAGGATCAAATAACTGAAATTTAACTCCAATTATAGACGCTGTTTTTAATCTACTTCAAAAAAAGAGGAGAGAAGGTTTTCAATTTGTTTGGCAAATATTTTTTCGTACTTTTGTGCATGTATGCAGCCACATCTTTTTTTATTCATGAATCGATTTAATTTAGATTGGATTTTATAAAACTTCAGGACAGTTTAACATAAATTTAATTGTTATGAGATCGCCTACATAATTACACGTAACTAAATGTGAAAAATAAGTATTTTCTAGAAAAAACGAACCCAAGTTTAAGTACTACTAAAAAGTAAAAAATAGACAGACATCTTTTAGTCGGCAAAAAATGAAACATAAAAACAAATATAGCAATTTTATGTTTTACTTCGCACCGACTTCAAGATGTAGAAAAATATATTTTTTTTCATGTAGAATTTTCACGTATTGACGCTAAAGGAAAACACTGTGATGAAACCTAAACACAGATAAGTGATGTGTCCTACTTAAGCTGCTTTAGACAACCGTGCTGGATCTTTCTTTGTTTAGGTAAGTCTGACGAAAATTCCGAATAACTACAGGATCACTCACACACTCTGTGTTAGTCTTATTTTACGAAGAAAAACCAGTTTGCGGACTGTAGGTATACCTTGTGAGGATCTATGAAACTTGATCTGGTTTTATTGTAAATACTGATTTCTAATATTTGTTCTTTCATATTTACAATGGCTACGTTCCATTAGAGACTCACAACGACCTATTAATGACCGCGATTTTGGCTGTTCCATTTGCTTGCCGGCGTTACAATCGTAAACCCAAGTGGAACGGCTATTCGACCCATCTATTGACATGGGTCGTTGTGAGCGTTGTCTTATCGAAAATGATGACGTCATTAGTGACGTTTTTGCTATGACCACAACGACCGCGGTCGTCGTTTGCGACGACTGAGTATTATAGAATATATAGAATATCTTCATAGTATCTTCGCAACCTTTTGTTATTTGGCTTTACATAAAAATTTTCATTGTAACATTGGGCGCGTCCCTCTTGTAGCACACAACGTTTAAAATGCTCCTTCAGCCATTCCACATATCGACCACACTCGTTTGGTCTCCGCGAAAACATCACTAATCTCGACATGATTTTAGTTTTTCGTTCACACGGCGCTCACAATGACTCCTGTCAAGAGGAGGGTCGAATAATCCTTTCCATTTAGGTTCATGATTGTAACCGCCGCAAGCAAGTGGTATGAGAAAATTCGCAGTCGTGGAGAAGTCTATTTTTTATTTTTCAACAGGTTTTATTGAGACTTGATGGAACTCCGACAGGAACCACTAACCGGAGGATCTAGTAAATTCACTAAGGTTCTTTTGCCAGGGTCGCGGCAAAATGACGTGGCTAATACAGCAACTCCTGGTGGTGGCAAAGGCCTTATCTACTGGCGAGCACAAACCGTCGGCAACTTTCTTCGTTAACACATTTCTCACACATTTATACCAGTCTTGGTACTTTAAGGGTTAGCCCTCGGGAGGTGGTGGGTTGGAATCCTGGCTGAAAAGCATCCACCACTTAAGCAGTTTTCTGACCTAATGTGCTACTTGTTATAATTACTACGTACTAACTAGTAACGGTGAAGGAAAACGTCTTGATGAAACTTGCACATTGACATAAAATATGTGGTAAACTCGCCATTCCGCTTTGAACAAGTGTGGGGTGCATACTGTCCGGTCCCCCTATAAAAATAGGATGCTCTATACCAGCAGCGGAAAGTTTATGGGCTCCTATTAGTTCTTTTTGTTTATAGTCTCCATTAATACTTACATCTGTAGATACAAATCTTACAATTTTCGGTACTCTATCAACTAAAGCAGTATGACTTGGTGCTATTTTTGAGCAATGACCTGCTGTGAGTACAAAATTATGACTTATAAGACTACAGCCGCAATAGAACATCCAAGTGTTATGAGTAGTATTCCATCCTATGGCACCCTAAAAAACAAATTATTTAAAATTCATTTTTTTTTCTCAATACTGTAGTTTTGTACTAAATTATTCGATAGGTATGTTTGTAATTATTTTTTACTGTATAAAACAAAAATAAATCATTATAATTGATGGTCATAATCATTCTTATTATAAGCACTTGACCAATATTTTTCAAGTTTTTGCTAAATGGGTAACTGGTGGGAAGGTCACGTACAACCAAAGGTTTCGAAGAGGTAACTAAACGCCCTTTTTACTCATTAGAGGGACGGAAGTACAAACCTGAGATCTCAAACACTATCAACTGATAATAAAATAATTTAAACCTTTTTTAAATATTTTTTTATTGCCAAAAGCTGGCAAACGGGCAGACGAACCGCCTGATGGAAAGTCACCACCACCTATTAATGCTTACAACACCAGGGGCGTTGTCAACGGGTTGTCAGCCTCGAAGAAATGTCATAACGCCCTTCTAACCCCAGTCGTAATTGTTTGCGAAATAAGCGTTCTAGAAAACGATTTCTACAACCTCAATTTTTTCGCAAATTTTCTCTACTTTTCACTTCAAAAGTTAGAGGGGAAAAGAATTTGTAACACTTTTGAAGCGTGAATATCTATTTTTGAAGATCTTTTGAACATTTCTCAACGTATTAGTTGTTTTGCATAGAATAGTTGAGAGTGTTTCCGAACGATGTGTGAGCGAGAAATGAATGAAATGAGACGATGATATTTATCTTTGTTTCGTTTCATTCATTTCTCGCTCACACATCGTTCGGATCAGTGATGGAAAAAAGATGACGATCGAAGGGGAGCGTGAGTTGAGAGCTGGTGCTGAACGAAGGACGATGGTATAATTATAAGAACATCAATAGAAAAATCTGTTTATCGAATCCCTATTAATATTATAAATGCGAAAGTAACTCTGTCTGTCTGTCTGTTGCGTTTTCACGTAAAAACTACTGGACCGATTTGGCTGAAACTTAGTATATATATATATATATATATATATATATATTTTCGATACCGAGGATGAACATAGGATACTTTTTATCCCGAAAACTGGGATAGTTTCCGGGATAACATGATATTTGCCTGTTTGTTTGTTATGCTTTTACGGAAAAACTACTGGACCGATTTGGCTGAAATTCGGTATGTATGTAAATTAAATACTGAGGATGGACAAGGGATAATTTTCATTTTGGCCTATTTGGTCATTTTGGCCTTTTTGGTCATTTTGGCCTCTGGTCATTTTGACCATTTTCGCCTTTTTGGTCAAGTTTTGTAATTTATTTTGTTGACAGATAGACGGGGGATGGTATATTATAATTAGCGATATAAAATGAAGTGAATCTTCCGTGGGCAAATACATAAAAGTGTAATATAATATAACCTGTAGCACTTGCTCTATAAACAAGAGACGCGCACTGGAGGTTAACTCGCGGCGCAGCCGCGGGGTAAACTCTAGTATATTATAT
This sequence comes from Dendrolimus punctatus, assembly GCA_012273795.1. NCBI lineage: Eukaryota > Metazoa > Arthropoda > Insecta > Lepidoptera > Lasiocampidae > Dendrolimus > Dendrolimus punctatus. Next base: position 10,400,386 of record CM022541.1, on the reverse strand, counting down.
GTTTCAAGAAGATCTAATAAGAAGATTAAAGTTTTGTTTGAATTTATAACAGCTCTAGTTATTTCAACACCACATATATACCTACTAGCAGTTTCGGAGCTAAACGACTGTCAAATATAAGGTCAGACAAAGACCATGATTCGATAAAGGTTCGGTTTTCGCCTAAAGAGCAATGGATTACAAAAAACCAGAATCTATTGCTATACTATCATATATGTATGATTTTATTATGATAAAAGTTTAACTAACCACATGAGGATATTGTCCTGGAAATGTCTTCGGTTTGTCATGTTCAACAAATGTTGTATTACGTTTGGCTCCTGATAATATCTTCAATTGTTCACCTAAAAACATAAACAACGTTAAATATGATTGAACTGCTCCATAGACAAGTGGCATTAGCGCTAAACAAATAGGATAGAAAATGTATGAGAATTGCATAATACTTAGCGTAATGACGTGTCATTTCCATACATTTTCATCCTATTCCTTTTCTAGGGGAGTTGCTGAGAATATCTTAATGATCTTGTATTCTGTATTTCAACAATTAATTGGCATAAAATTGCCTTGTAAAATTTCATCAATGTAACATCCAGTACTTTCATGTAAATCGCTATGACGTACACAGACGGCCAAACGGACAGATGCACTGATGGACGGAAATGATCATTTCATAAGGGTTCCGTTGTTTTCCAACATAAATACAACATTCTAAAAATAACAGATATACAAAGCAAAAGTGGATGGATGCAGAAGTCGCGGAAGGCCACGACACACCTTTCATGATCAAATTGATCGTGTACTAGCAGAAGGTGATGTCAGGAGCCTTAAGAACAGACGAGCGTGCATGACAAGAGCTATGACTGTCAAAGAAGCAAGTGAGGTGTGTAAGAATAAGCCTAAATGGCGCTCTGTTGTTCGTGCCTAACCCGCAAGGGACCTGGCGTGAAGTTATGTATGTATGTATGTATTCTAAAAATACTAAAGGAAAATGTACTTAAAAATATTATTTCAAAGTATTAAGTTCAGCAGGTTTTAGAAATTAATGATTGCTTAATAGCTGTTTTATCTAAAAAAAGGTATGATATAACTCAGTATTCTGCTATGCTGGAGAACTCATAAAAATGTATAGGCAACAAAACAACAGGACATGTCAGAACGATGTTTTTTTTTACTTACATTCTGCATCAGCGATTCGCTTTTCCGCATCATTTTTAAGATCCCAGATGTATTCTTGGCATTCTGCAAATAAAATATGACTAAATTTAAGGAAAATGTTTTTGAAAGAACTTGTAGTTATACAAGGAAAGATTCTGGGTTTCTACGTAATGGAATATAATAATGTTATGCAGCGTAGGAAATGAACTAAGATACTTTGTTTTAAATGTACCGGTTTCAATCGATTTCGGTTTTCAGTCATAACTATCATTGTGTGGGATTGATGTGACATGGGTCCTCAGCAATACCTGCTTTACCTATAGTGTTGGGTGTGTAGCGCTCACGGGCACCGGGCCTTAGGGGGCGCCGAACAGCGCTCGCAACACCTCCGAAAAGCAAGAGTTGCTTTATTCTATAGGTATTAAATTCAAATTCATTTATTTATATAAACTTATTTTTGGGTCTTATATAATTATATCTAAAGCTTATGGTAATAACACATTTGATTTAAAATAAGGCTACAATTTTTTTGGCGGCAGTTGCTGCACTATAGTAGATTTTGTCCGTGCAGTTTGGGTCATAAAATAAAGCGAGTATTTCGCTCTCTCTTCCACTCACGGGCCTTATGGGCGGGCATAGTAATGCGCATTATTGTTGTCGATATGCGTTGTCGATAGTGTATTTAGTTTTGTCATTTTGTGGGTTAGTTATAAAAATGGAAAAAAAAATAGATACAACAACGTTTTTATTAAAATAAGAATAATAATGACTTATAATAAATTGTTTATTAGGTATCTATGTTAAAAGAACTATGAGTACAAAAGTTTAGAATGTAACAAGTTATACTAAAAATAAATATAAATACTTATATCTAAGTTTAAAATTAACAGCCAAAAAGATAATAATGATTGTTATAAGATTGATAATCTTTCTTCGATAAGAATGAGTTTTTATCGATAATGGCGTTGCGCCCGCGCAACACGCTCACCGCCTTAGCCGGGCTGAGGCCGAGCTTGATTTATGACCCAAACTGCACGGACAAAATAATTCTACTATAGACTCTAGGTCTGTATCGCGGCACCTAACACAATTTTAGATATAAGAAAATTGTTCATTAATTAACCTAAAACTATGTGTGTATGTGTGTGTGTGTGTGATTTTGCGTTTGTGTGTCTGCGTGTGCATACCTATGCAGTTGCTGTTTTAGAACGGTTTATATAAGAGTTCTTGTTGTGAACGTGTTTTTTTATCACGTATAGGTTCGCGTTTAACCGTTATCTCGCTCGGTTTGAGCGGAGATATGGGCTAAGGTACCTATTCACACGAGACTCTAAGACACTCAAGTTGTAGGTTTCGGGAAAAACAGACTCCGGCAGTGAGTTCCTCCTTTGCGGTGCGCATAATGAAGGTGGACTCAAAGCGCTTTGTTCGTGTAGATGATATGTCCACCATATAGCGGTGTCGCATGCCAGTGCGTTTGGCTGTCCGATGATGGAAGGGAGATGGCGGGATAAGATTGAAAAGCTCCAATGCAGCATATGTATCTTTTACTTCCTGACATCGTTTATTTACAATTGTACCATTTGCAATCGAATTTTTGTTCATAAAAATATAACTACCTATTCATATTCAATTTTATTAGCACACCTACTGGAGGGAGCCAGTTGACTGCATACGAGCGCTAAATGGACTAGAGCCGCTGCTGGCCTGCAGTTGTAAGATGATTAAGATATTCTTTTATTTTTTGTAAAATACGTCGACGAGGGAACCCCTCGGAGACTCTTTTTTACCCCCCGGTAATAATAGTAAAAAATGGGTCACCCAGCATGGGTACGTGCCCTTGTCAGTTTCCGTTTAGTATTTTTTTTTTAAGTAATACAGTAACAGAAAAATTAACTTAGTCATATTGTATTATACCCATAGTCCCCCGAGACTATAAGTAGAATTATATCCGTGCAGGAACGGAGAAAGAATACAATTTTCTGCGGCCGGGCGGCCTGTCGTAAGAGGGGACAACAACCCACAGCCAGGTGGTAGGGCATTTTCCCTACTGGATGGCTACCACCCCTAGTCTAGAGTATGTCGCCATAACAACCTTGATTTGTGTTCCGGCATTAGTGACCAGGTTCCAGTCTCCCTTAAGAGAGCAGCAACGCATTTGTAGCACCTTTGGTGTTGCAAATGTCCATAGGCGATGGTAACCGCTTTCCATCAAGTGGGCCGTCTGCCTGTCTGCTGAACTCCTGGAATAAAAAAAAGAATGCTGAGTCTAGGTCACCGTCTTCTATGGGTAAGGTTGAAGAAGCCTAGCTACGTTTCCTCGCTGGATCGCCATACTGATTCGTTGGCCGAGGTAGGCACCAGTCTTCGAACACCTGAAGAGTATCTTCTTTATTGTAATTAAAATATACGATTACATTTTATAATAATTGCACCTATATTAAAAATGATTGAGCAGAAGGCATGAACTATGACATTTTCTGGTATGAGATGCAACCTGCGTAGACATGTTGGCCTTGTCTCATTTACCATTTACGGTTAGATCAGCCGCAGAAATAATGTAGCCAGCTTACTGGGAACTTTATCCATAAACTTTGATGACATAGGCTCACAATATATTCGTAAGGGATTATGTGGATAGAATAAAATGTAATCAACTACCGGTTCCGGCAATGAAAAAAAATCTTCGATCTGATTCTATTTAGTGCAGCCTTCCGGTTACAATTGTGAATCTAAATCATCCGGGGATCCACTCAAACATACACAAAAAATTCATCAAAATTGGTAAAGTCGTTCTCAAGTTTTGAGCCTACATACATTTCTATAATTAATTTTTAAATACTACCAAGACTTCAATATTAATTATACCCATATGTCAACACTCATAAGAACGAAAAAATAGTGGGTTTTAGAAAAAGATAAATGTATTTATGTAAGTGTCAACTTGTCCAGTCAGAGTAATTAAAAGCAAAATTTCAGTTATATAAATATTATGTAAAACAACAAATAATAATATTTAGAAATTTAAGAATTATATACGTAACAATTTTTTCGTAACAAAATTAGGTATAAACACAGGTAATATTAGATCAGTCAATATCTTCAAAAGAAGCATGCTTTTTGAAATGAATTGTTTCAGCGAGACAGGATTTAGGGAGGCTTAAGTATGGGCAGGGCAATTACCTTTCTTCGATGTTGCCAAAATAGAGTACGGTATTTTTTTTTATCTACATAGTATTGTGTATAAAATAAAGGTTAGAGGCAAATAAAATAGCAGTGCTAAGTACTGCGCCATACTTACTTATCTCGCTTATCCGTCCAGTGAATGTTGGTTTAGTCGACACAAAAGGATTACAAGAAAATTCAGTGCCGAGCTCAGAATTTTTTGGAAGTACTGACGGAAGTGGATCCCCACTTCCATCAGGAAGTCCTGGTGAAAGTACTGCTAAAAGTTCTGATGGAAATGTTGATAAAAGTCCTGGTGTAATAGGTGTTTGCTGAAAAAAATACAAAGCAGTAAAGGCTATGTTAAAATCTGTCTATTATTTTGGTATTGGTTGCGTATTCATTTTGGAAAAAATAAAACCTTATGGAACTGCTGCATGTACGTGAGTAAAATTAAATAAGATAAACACTGGCGCACAAAAAATATAAAGTTGTTTCTACATTTTACCAGACCCATAAATTCTTAAATAATTAGATGCGCTGAATCCGAATCTGACGTCAGTTTCGGTTTGATGATTAAACTCATGTCAGATTCGGTCTTTTATGATGATATTTTAGTGATGCCTACGAAAATTAATTCGCGTTGCTTTGATAACGTGTTAGCGGATTGAAAGAAAGAAACTTACCCGCTTTAATCTTGATGCGTTTTCAAAAGGTTTTTTTGCTCCATTTACATGAGTCAACTCTGTAAAATATATGTATTTTAAATAAATACTTTAACCTTCGGGGTTCCGTATCTATTTTGGCAAAGACGAAACGCGTTAGTCCGTTTATGTATGTCACATTATTTTTTTCTTTTTCGGAAAATACGATATGAGCGAAATTTGAAAGGAAGTTCAGTTATATAGTGAAATGTGAAAGTGGTCACTGAAAGTGGTCGCCATACATGTAGGTGAGGTTTGTTTTTTTTTTCGGGGTCCACAGTCCAATACTCTAACCATACTGTACTGTAACCAATGTGTAACCATACCTTGAAAAAAAAAACAAATTTAAATTTGAATAAAGTCAATACATGGCGAGATATAAGCTGCCATGGCTTTTTATTGGGTGAGTTTAGAAGACATGCAGCCGGCCCACCTGATGGAAAGGTTACCATTGTTTATGTACACTTCTTATGTGCTATCGCTCTCTGAAAGGAGTGGAACTTGGCCACTAATTCCAGAACAAAACTCAAAGTTGTTTCTTTGGCATACTCTGGACCAGGCAACTACTGTACCACGTGGCTGTGGGTTTTTTTGTCGCCTCTTACGACAGGCCGCCGAGCCGCATGAAATTGTATTCTTTCTCCGTTCCTGCATGGATAAAATGACTAAATAACTTCACGGACTGCCAAACCAGATTCATTTTAAAATATTAGAAAGGCATAAAGGAGATGATTTTTTTTGGGACAAAGATGAGTGAGAAATGTCTTAAATGAACATATTTCTCTATTACAAAATGAAAAGCATCAGTTTTAAATTCTATCTGAATTATGAGAAATTGAAGGAATTATATAAAAAAAGTCACAAATAAAATAAGTTACCAATTACTATAATCGATTTAACTGAATAACTTTCAGTTATTAATAATATGACAACATTTAGACCATATGATTAATTTCATTCAAAATAACAAGCCCACTACAATTATAAAAAATTACAATATAATGCAAACAAATCTTAAAAATAACTCTCATATTTTGACAATCTACGTCCAAGAATCTATAAAAGTGTATGTCTGCTTTTGCCTGTATTCTTTATAGACAGATAACACTTTATTGTTCACCAAAACAAACAAATACAAAAAAAATATGTATAAATACAATACTTCTTGGCAAAACAGCGAACTCTTCCAGGCAACCCAGCTTAAAGGAAATTCTTAACTAATCTGGCGATGTAGGTGGAGCAGGAAATTGATAGAACTGTACAATTTAAATATACATACTTTCACTAATTTATAAATTTAATACATGTATAATTATAATATATATATATATATTAGGGTGGTCGTTAAAAATTAAATTTCTTGCGACGCCCCCTAAAAAGCTTCCTTTTAATGAAAAAACACTGGGATTTTTTTTATAATTTTTTCAAGTCAAGACATTACGTGCCTCAAGACGATTCAAGTTAAAACTAAAAATATAAGAAAAATTGAAAGATAAGCTTGAATCACGAAGAATTTTAAACTTTTTCTGAAACTATAATTTGAAATTCATCACTGAGAATGATAATACGGAGGGTATTTCATTGTTAAAACTTTTCCAATCTTAAAATAATTATTACTTCTAAGTATGAAGAAGTTTCCTGAAAAAACATGATATTACCCAAAAATTAACTTGAATCGTCTTGAGGCACGTGTTGTCTTGACTTGAAAAAATTATAAAAAAAATCCCAGTGTTTTTTCATTAAAAGGAAGCTTTTTAGGGGGCGTCGCAAGAAATTTAATTTTTAACGACCACCCTAATATATATATATATATATACATATATATATATATATATATATATATATATATATATATATATATATATATATATATATATATATATATATATATATATGACAAGTATTTTATATATTACAATAGATAAACAAGTAAATGTATATATATTATGAAATGAAATATATTAGATGTATTTATTTAAAGATTAGTACTTTCTAAGGGAGTTCTGAAATATAGGTATTATAGATAATTTGGCGAAAGGCGTTTTTATTATTAAAATATTAATGAAACACCCAATACCTGTGCAATATAAGACAACTAGTGCACTAAACATATAAAACACAGATGTCATGTTGTACGATTATTTTTTAATACATGAATAATAATTGAACACGTCCCTATGTCAAGTCTGTTAAACTTGACTGAGGGGGAAAAATATTTAAATAGAAACTGGTTTTTGTGGTTTCTGCATATAGAATCCGTTGTAAAGTCACGGCTACACACGAGTTTCAATTTTACGTCTAAACTTATCCAACCCAATGTCACTTACTTTTTTGTTTAACAACTCTACGGACTTGAGTTCCGTACCCTTTTTACAACTTAATTTCTAGGTTTAATTTATGGAGTTTAAACGCGCTTATTGGTTTTTTTGGTATTTGTGTGTGACATTAATTTAGTGATTTTTGTGTTGAGGTGTACCTTACAAATAACTTATTATATTAAGTTATTCTAATAATAATACTAAAATTATATTAATGTATAGTTTATCTGTTACATGCTGGTGTTGTGAAGAAGTGCATGTGCAGTGTGTGCCTTATGTCTATACCTATATCCTATCTAGTGCCATGTGTGTTGTTTTTTCCTTCCTGTGCCTGCAACACACATCATTGGCTTTAAACTTTGCACCTAAACATTGGAAATATACAAGCGCATTGGACCAGTCTCAGTCGTGGTAAGGGTGTACCTTTCGCGCCCAGCAGCTCTCTTCTCGTGTGGCGCTTTCACATAACATAACGTCCAAAGAGAGTATGCAGACGCCGCGATCTTGGGTTCCCTGGCAATAGACGAGGCCAATGGACCACCGACTGCTAGGGATATGCGGAGTGGCCCATTTATGTACTAATGACACTGGAAAAACGAGAAGAATGTAACATAGGCGGACTTGGTTATCCTGAACTCGGATAGCAACAGTACTTCTTCGGCGGCACACACCGCCGCCGTTGTGGTCCCTAATCAAATTTGCCCTGTTTTACAAAGGGTTACAGCTCCGAGCGCCATCGAGATGGGGACGATTACGGAATACTTAAGTTAATTCAATATTATTTATATTTAAATTTTATATATCGCTTCTTTGCTTCAATAACGTGACATATCCCAATACTCACTTATTTCACTCACTCACTATATTTTGCTAAATTTATCATATTATCATAACTTTCTCATATATTTCAAAAAGCTTAGTAAATTGACACTAAATTTAATTGTAAAAAATATAAAGTGTAAAATATGTTTGGGTAAAATATTGTTTTGAAATTTTAAAAGTGGCGTATTGTAAATTTTGGGTTTTTCAATATACCACGTTATTGAAGCAAAGAAGCGATATATTCACGCGTCAGAGTACATCTGATTTGTATGCTTGAATAACTCTAATGCTCTCGCGCCTCCTCACACAGCGAGACTCTTAAGGAGTCTGGGAAGATGTTTGGCCGTTCAGATTTGTCTGGCTCACTGGAAAATATTTCTAAATATTATACTCGATAATATATATAAAATTCAGCTTTCCTAAAATGACGTCATTTTTTTAAAATTGTATGTCTTTGTTTATAACAATATTATTATATATGACTAGCTGTCCCGGCAGACGTCGTCCTGCCGGTAAAAAATAGGGGTTGATCGTAGAGGGTTGAAAATCTAGGGTTGTATGTATTTTTGTATGTTGTATCATAAAAAAATAGAAATTAAACATTTTGTTCAGTTAATTTCCGAACATACAATTTAAGTTTTTTATACTGGTAATTTTTGTTGTAGTATGTTTTTTCTGCTATGGCAACATCCTCTTCTGAAATAATCCTTCTGCTGTTATGTTTGTTGTTCATGTAAAATATTTCATTTAATAAATTTAATTAGTTTTCCTGACCACGTTTTTAATTATACATGTTGCTTGTGGTCCTACGAACGCCGGAATTGTGTTAGTTTGCAGATTTAAGTGCTATTTGTTGATTTATTTTGAAAAATCGTGTTGGCGTCATACGCCATATTTACACGAAGAAAGCGAATATTATTCGTGCGATTGTGATAAATGGTACTTGGCAGCTACACAGCCAGCAACATGTTCAGGTACCTCTGAAGTCAGGGGATCTGGATTTCATATTGTGAAGATCGTCAGGAAGATCAACCGAAAATTTACAAACCGGCACGAACCGGTTTAGTGCAAAACAAAACACGATCACGATCACAAAACAAAAGAATATCTGCATCGAGCGTCAACTTGCGGCATCATTTAAGGAGTAAGGAGTCTTGGTTTATAAAACCGAGATATTCAGCTTCTACGAGCGACGAATCTACCGTTGCTGAGCATCTTCGGCGGGCGTGCTTCAATACGTATCTTGCTGTTCGCGTTTCGTTGTGCGAAAGTGTTTAAAGTGAAAGTGTTAGTTTTTATTAGTGTTTGAAGTGCAATTCATACTCATAAACAATGCAGGAGTCTTTAAAAAAACTGCGGATACAGGCAGGACAATTAAAAGGTACTGTAACTAGGTTAGAAAATTTTATAAATGATGTAGCTCTCTTTGAAAAGGCCAGTACTGAAATGCTTTCTACAAGAAAGGATAAATTAATAACAACCTTTGCAGACTATGAACGGGTACAATTAGAAATATTGGCAATAGACCCAGAGGAGTCTGAAAGCATTGAGGTACTGGAGGAGAAGTATTATACTATCATATCGAAAATTGCTGCACGGTTAAAAGTTTTGGCACAATCTGAATTGTCAAATGACTCTAATGTAGCGTCTTCAAGGTTGCCAAATATAGATATACCGATGTTTAGTGGCAAAGATTTCACAAAATATACACCATTTATGGATTTATTTGTTGCAGTTTTTCATAAAAATAGTTCATTATCAAATGTCCAAAAGCTTTTTTATCTAAGGAAATATCTGTGTGAAGAAGCCTTAAATGTAATTATTAATTTGCCTCTAGTCAATGACTCCTATCCAGAAGCGTTGGAACTATTAAAAAAGAGATATGACAATAAAAGTCGGTTGATAATGAATCATATTAATATAATACTTGAATTGCCAAATATGCAGAAGGGTACTGCGGCCTCTATAAGGTCATTTATATCAGAAGTGCAGCAGCAGATTTATGCTTTGAAAAATCTAGGCCAACCCACTAATCAATGGGATATGCTGCTTATTTCTATTTTAGTTAAAAAGTTAGATCAATATACTAACAGAGCATTTCAATTAGACAGGAACCAAGATACACTGCCAACGATGGCAGAGTTTCTGTCATTTCTAGAAAGGCGTGCTATTGCACTTGAAGATAGTGGAGATAGAGCTACTCATGAGAGTTTCTCCAAAAAGATTTTTAAAACTACTAATGTTGCCACCAATAGTGACATTAGAGAAATAATAAATAAAAAGTGTAGATTTTGTGATAAGTATGGCCATTTATTACATCTTTGTCCTAAATTTAAAATGTCATCAGAGCAAGATAGATTACATTTTGTAGACATGCATAAGTTGTGCATTTCTTGCTTAAATGAACATAAAGGTAGATGTAGGTACAGTTTTAAATGTAAAATTTGTAAATTAGGTCATAATACACTTCTGCATAAGGCTGATAATCCTGTGAATGTTCCAGTAACTCTGCTTTCTAATAGTTCTTGTGCTCATACATTATTGCCTACTATAAAGGTAAAGTTATATGATGTGAAAGGGCGAGAATTTTTTGTCAGAGCGCTACTCGATAGTGGCAGTCAGGTGTCTTTCATAACAAAGGCTTTAATTCATAAATTACCTGTGAGTCCTTTGGCTCAAGAGACCAATATTATTGGTATAGGTAGGAAAGAAAATAAATTAGATCAATATGTAAATATTGGAGTACACTCTCCAGTGCAAGATATACAAATAAATGTAAAATGTTATATTATTAATTCAATAACGAACCCACTACCCCAACAACATATCAATGTATCAAACTTAGCAGCACTGAGGGCATTGTCTTGTCTGATGATAATTTCAACATTCCTAAAGAAATTTCTCTGTTATTAGGAGCTGATGTATACTTTAATATCTGTATCAACGGGAACATTAAATTGCCCAACGGGCCACTGTTGCAAAACACATTATTTGGGTATGTTGTAGGGGGAATGGTGTTTAAATGTCCAGAAGATGTTGCTTCTGTTTCAAATTTAGCTATTTGTAATCCTGAGAAACTAGATGATGTAATGGAGCAATTTTGGCAAAGCGAAAGCATGCCTGGGGAATCTGGGACATCCAAGAAGTGTTCTGAGGAATTAGAAATAGCGGAGAAAACATTTAAAGGTAGTGTTCAATTAAATAATAATACTTTTTTTGTTGATATGCCTCTTGTGGCTGACTTGTATAGCCTAGATTTAGGGGATTCCTTTTCGGTAGCTCTACAGAGGTTTATGGCACTGGAGAGAAAGTTTAAACATAATTCATTATATCTAGAAAAATATAAATGTTTTATCACAGAATATATTGACTTGGGGCATGCAAAAGTAGTAGATATAGATCAGTATGATATTCAAAATGGGCCTGCATATTTTTTAGCTCATCATGCTGTTCTTAATGAGGAAAGTCTGACCACTAAGTTTCGTGTTGTGTTTGATGGTAGTATGCGTACCAGGTCTGGCATATCACTAAATGATGTCATGCTAAATGGGCCTGTAGTGCAAAGTGACCTTTTTGACATTTTGCTATTGTGGAGAAGTTTCATATTCACGCTTACTTGTGACATCCAGAAAATGTTTAGATGTATTTATATTAATCCTCAACAGAGATGCCTTCAGAATATTTTGTGGCGTGACAACCCTACAAAACCTATCAGTTGCCTGCAGCTGCAGACAGTGACTTATGGCTTAAAGGCATCCACTTTTCTCGCGACACGTTGCTTAATTGAGTTGGCTGATAGATATCAAGATGAGTTTCCTTTAGCAGCTGAGGTTATACGGCTTAGTACTTTTGTTGATGATGTAATTGCAGGTGCAGATTCAGTTGATAAGGTCTATATCCTTAAAGATCAGCTAGAAAAGTTATTCTTTAAAGGCAGTTTCACACTGCACAAGTGGTGTTCTAACTGTACCCAAGTTTTAGAAGGCATTCCTAAGGAGAAGAAATATTTTGACTCTTTAGATATTAATAAAAATAATATTGTCAAAACCTTAGGATTAAAGTGTGATATTTTGAATGATGATTTAACTTTTTCTGTGCCAATGATTAACTGTGATGAGACTATTTCCAAACGGAAAGTACTGAGTTTCATTGGCAAGATGTTTGACCCACTAGGGCTGATAGGTCCTGTTATAGTAGTGGCCAAGCTATTTATGCAAACCTTATGGTCTATGAAATTAGACTGGGATGCTATATTACCCCAGGATCAGCAACAAGCCTGGAACAAATTCATTAAAAATGTGTCTATGATGGGGACAATTAGAATACCGAGATGTGTTAATTCTGAGTTTATGCTTGAGGCAGAGTTAGTAGGTTATTCTGATAGTTCTATGAAGGCTTATGGTGCCTGTTTATATTTGAGAGTTATTAAAAAGGATGGGACAGTCTCAGTAAACTTGTTATGTTCAAAGTCACGAGTCGCTCCATTAAGCAAGGTTCTAACCATTCCAAAATTAGAATTAAATAGTGCTTTACTTTTAGCTCAGCTTGCTCATAAAGCACATAATATTTTAAAAGCTAGATTTCCATTAAAGGTCTTTCTGTATAGTGATTCTCAGATTGTATTAGCCTGGCTAAGGTCTATAAATATTAAATCAAATCCTTATGTGTCTAACAGGGTAGAGAAAATTAAACATTTTACTCAAGGTTTTTCCTGGTCATATGTCAGTACAGAAAATAATCCTGCAGATATACTCTCAAGGGGCAATGACCCCCACAAACTAAGGTTCAATGACCTTTGGTGGCATGGACCAAAGGATTTATCTTGTTATAATTTTACACATTTAACTAATGAAAGTTCATCTGATTTAGATGAGTATGTTAGTGGTGCTGGTGTAATTCAACCACCCCCCTCTGGTTGTGAAAATAACATAATAGAGTTTTTTGAAAAATATTCTGATATTAATAAATTAAAAAGAGTTACAGCTTATATGCTTAGATTTAAAAATAACTGTACTAAGAATATACCAAAATTGTTTGGCCCTTTGGTACCACAGGAGTTATATAACTCTCTGGAATTAGTACTGAAGTGTGTACAGAAAAAATATTTTTATAAAGAAATACAGTCCATTCAAAGAAGAGATCAAATTAAATCGGGATTGGCAAACTTACATCCATTTATTGATGATAAAGGCATCCTTAGAGTAGGTGGTCGATTAGATAATGCCAAAGAAATTTCTTATGAGAAAAAACATCCCATAATTTTACCTAAAGCCTGTCATGTAACATATATTATAATTCAGCATGAACATTTGCGCCTTTTACATGCTGGGGCAAAGTTAGTCCTTAGCTCATTGTGTCAGAAATATTGGCTAATCAGTGGTCTTCGTGAAGTAAAAAAGGTAGTCAATAAATGTGTTAAATGTTTCCGTATGAAGGCTGCAGCTGCTGAACAGCTCATGGGTTCTCTTCCAGAGGAAAGACTTACCTCAGTAAGACCCTATCACATAGTAGGAATTGATTTTTGTGGGCCATTTAGTTTGAAGGTTTCCAGGGTAAGAAAACCATTGATAACAAAGTGTTATGTAGCAATCTTTGTTTGCTTTGCCATAAAGGCAGTTCACATAGAGCTGGTCAGTGACCTTACCACTGAAGCTTTTTTAGCAGCCCTTAAGAGGTTTATTGCTCGACGAGGTATGCCAGCCAAAATATTCTGTGACAATGCCAAAACTTTTAAAGGTGCAGCAAATGAGATATATAAATTGTTTAGTTCTAAGAAACATGTAGAGGATACTCAAACATATTGTCTCTCTAATAATATTGAGTTTAAATTTATACCTTCATATGCCCCCGAATTCGGAGGTCTCTGGGAGGCAGCTGTGAAGAGTTTCAAATTTCATTTTAAAAGGATATTAGGAAACATGTTTTAACATTTGAAGCACTTTACACAGTGGTTGTAGAGATAGAAGCTGTTTTAAATTCGCGGCCTTTGCTTCCTATTAATTCTGATATATCTAACTTTGATTATTTAACGCCTGGCCATTTCCTCATAGGTGCGTCTATGAGTAGTTATCCTGAAGTAGATGTCACAAATTCCAACATTGACAGATTACAATTTTGGAAAAAAATATCTAAAGTTAAGCAAGACTTTTGGAAAGTCTGGTCACGGGATTATTTAACCCAGTTGCAATCCAGACCAAAATGGCTTAAAGTTCATCCTAATTTAAAAGAGGGTGACCTTGTCATTGTTCGCACTGACAATACTCCGCCTTTAACATGGCCTATGGCTAGAATTATAAATATAATTCCAGGACCTGATGGAAAGGTCAGAGTAGTCAAAATAAAAATGGCAAATGGTAAGACATATGTAAGATCCTATAAAAAGATAAGCATCTTGCCAATTAATTAGTATTAAGTTTCTAGGTTATAAGTATGTATGTACCTAGCTATAGAAATAAATTTAACTGCTTATTATGTTTGTTTTTTGGAATACTGTAATATGTTTTGTTTTGTTTATCTTTTATTAATTATCTTATATCTATCTTATATTTAAACATCTTATTTATATCTTATATTTGAAAATGTCATTTTGATTGTAATATTTTGTCAATGTTCAATAATATAAGATTTGTAATGCTGGAACAGGCCGGCCCCCAACTATGTTCAGTTAATTTCCGAACATACAATTTAAGTTTTTTATACTGGTAATTTTTGTTGTAGTATGTTTTTTCTGCTATGGCAACATCCTCTTCTGAAATTATCCTTCTGCTGTTATGTTTGTTGTTCATGTAAAATATTTCATTTAATAAATTTAATTAGTTTTCCTGACCACGTTTTTAATTATACACATTTTGTCTAAAAAATAAAAATAAAAATTTAGGGGTGGACTACCCCTAACATTTAGGGGGTGAAAAATAGATGTTGGCCGATTCTCATTGATACCGGATAAGCACAAAAAATTTCATCAAAATCGGTCAAGCCGTTTCGGAGGAGTATGGCAACGAAAACTGTGACACGAGAATTTTATATATTAGATATACTAGCTGTCCCGGCAGACGTTGTCCTGCCCTGAAGAAATAAAATTTTGAATCCGATTGCAGAGCCACCTACTGAATCCAATTGTGAGATAAAAACTATCCTATCTTTTAAGTTGGATCACACTATTGTTGCTGCACACGGTGTGCAAATTTGATTGAAATCGGTTGAGTAGTTTAGGAGTCCATCGCGGACAAACATCGTGACACGAGATTTATATATATTAGA
The DNA here is from genome assembly GCA_012273795.1 of Dendrolimus punctatus. Lineage (NCBI taxonomy): Eukaryota > Metazoa > Arthropoda > Insecta > Lepidoptera > Lasiocampidae > Dendrolimus > Dendrolimus punctatus. The sequence goes on along the minus strand of CM022541.1, from coordinate 10,384,959 downwards.
TGTAAAAAATAGCCTTGCTAATTTGACGTAAGTTAGCATGGTTTTGTCCACCTTTGATACCTGTTACCTGAAAAACGGCCCCGCAAAACATTTTTCCTAAAACCACGTAGGACCACTGGTATGGCGAGGCGCGCGCGCAGCATTCCGACCAAGATGCGTACTCCCTTTTCATTCCCCTCGCCTTTGAAATTATTTCAAAAACCCGATTCTATGCGCGTCGGAATTGGAAATTGGACGCAACGTCACATTGTGTCCAAAGATTGATCCACACTGGAGTATGGGCTGCAATCATTGATATATAAAAATTTTATATATCAATGGCTGCAATACACATTGGTGCAAATATGACCACTATGTGCCCACGGCATAAAGGAATAGTTTTTATATTAATAGTTTGATAAGAATTTCCTGTGAGTATACTGTATTGTAAGTTCTACTTATACTTCGTGAGTGTATTTGTATGTTTCACTTATACTGCGTGTGAATTGCATACACCCACATTTTTGTGTGTTTATTCTATATGTAATATTTCTTCTATTTCCATTGATTGTATCTTTGTTTTTACCTGAATATATTTTTCTTTCTCATCTACCAGATTTTACCCCATTACAAAGCCGCTGGTCAAGCACTAGTACACCCTGGTTTATTTAGCAAGCAACCTTTCTTTCCCACAGGTTACATTAAAGCAAGAGATGAGACGAAGCAAAATCTTATGTCAAAATCGTAGCAAGAGGGAATCCATCGTCTCTGCCTAGTCATATGGGAAACAGACGTGATAATATGTATGAAATAGCAGCTCATAAACGCCGATCTGGTGGAGGCGGGCTTCCCACTATAAGGGAACTGACAGTGTGCCCGCCACGCTTGTCCAAGATGGATTGGTAGGTTAGATAGATCGGCTATCACGATGTGCAGGTTGCATCACGATGTTTTCCTTCACCGTTATTAGCACGTGGTAATTGTAACAATATGCACATTAGGTCAGAGAACAGCCTAAGCGTTGCATGGGTTCCTGCCAGGATTCGATACTTTTGAGTTTGGAATGCGTGCGCTAGCCATTACGCTACCACGGCTTCGTATTTATCTAGCTAGTCTATACAATTTCTTGGATGGTATCCTATCTGGGTTTTAAAACAGCACAGCTGTGTCAATGCAAGATATTGTTACGCCCTGAGAGCCGACAGAAGAAAAATTCACACCTGCATACCTGTAGACGTTTTATTATCTTTGCGGGATTTGGATTTCTTAAGTTTACTTTGTGTTTAAAAATTGTGATTAGAAAACCAGCTCATCGTGTTTTGTAATCTTTTATAGTAGGTAGTCTCTAGCCAGGTGTGATTCTAGGAAATTCAGTCCACGCGGTTGAGTAGACATATTGTTTTTGTACAGTATAAAGCAATGCCCCAATGGAAGGATGAGGCGGTGGAACGATAACCACAATCGGAGCAAGACTTGTGTATATTCGGCAAACTATTTAGTGACGGTTTGCGCGTGTTATTTAATCGTGCTTTACGTTTGGATTAGTTTTGTTCAGTTATATTTGTACCTGTGTTATACGTGTTTGTATAGTTCTAATAAATTCTATAGTAATTCCAACGGCATCTTAATTCGAGTCCTGCAACTCATAACAGTATTTTATTTAAGCAAAACTCGATTACAATAAAACAAGTTTATAGTTGCATAGATTTTTATTCCATGTTTCATGTTTCTGGACGTCTTATAATATAATAATAATAATAATTCTTTATTTCAGGCATTAGATAACCCATATCAATTCACAAACATAAAATCTTACAATTAAAATAAATTAATTTAAAAATAAAATAATAATAATAGTAAATAATAATAATAATTAAATAGTATGTCATTTCCAATTCAAATTCAAGTCATACGTTATACCTTAAGTCCCGGTGCACAGAAAGCCAGCTCCTAAAAATGGGGTTGTCAATGCAATCTGAGAACATGCGGATAATCTCATTGCCCGAGGCACGCAGGCGAGCCCAGAGCCCCGCTATGCGTGCTATATATAATATAATATATTCTTCCTATGTTATTACTTAATTTAAATTTAAATGTACGGCCATACAATTGTTTCGATCCAATTTATGAAACTGGATACCTTGGTATATACTCCAGGGACTTCTGGCTCGGCACATTTAAATTGGAATGACGACAAACCATATACGTAGTATATATCGTAGGGCATATAATCTGGTAGGGGGATCATCATCTGCAAAGGGCCTCCGGAGTCACCCTAAAATCAGAAGAATCGTTGCCTTAAAAAACTTAAATACTTTTCATAATAACATAATATTTATTTTTTTATTTGTTAATTCCAGAATATATATTTTCAATATACAATACATTGACTGTATATTTTTTTATTGATAGGAAGAAAAATATTATTATAGTGAATTTAAGCTAAACTAAGAACTAAGTTATAAAATACAAGCGATTATAGACTGTGTAGCTATTATTTTTAAATAAAATTTACGCACATCTCCCTAACATTAACTTTAGCAATAGTATAATAGTAAAAATAAGTTGAGTGTTGAGAGGCTATTTGTTTCAAGTGACAAGTAGAAAATTTGTAGGAAGTAAAGTTTAAAGTTTTTAATTGCGAAAGAAAAGCATAGAATGAAAATGACTTGAAAAACCAAAAAATGCATATATTTTAATAGGAATTCACATAATAATAATAGTAATAATATCGAACAGTGAAAGGCTATTTGTTTTAAGTAACATTTAGAAAATGGGTCAGAAGAAAACTTTAAAGTTTTAAATAGCCAAAAAAGCATAATGAATTACTTGAAAAAAATGCAGATTTTCCAATAGGCAATCATCTATATATATAATAAAACTGTAGAGGTCGAATTTCTGTACAATGAAAAAAATGCTAAAAACCGAGTTAGGAAATAAATAGGTTATGATTTTTTTATTTCTCTGTTTGTACGGGCTAATCTCCGAAACGACTAGACCGATTTAAATGGAAATTGTGTGGTAGCTTATATCCCTGGTCAACGTATGGGATACTTTTGATCCCGAAAAATAAAAGAGTTCCCGTAGGATAATTAAAAAAAACTTTCCACGCGGACGAAGTCACGGGCAGAAGCTAGTACAATAATAATAGTAATGTCGTAAGAGTGGCGAGTCACCGTCTGCCCATTTTTCCATGTTTCCTGACCGTTCTGACGGGCAGACGTAATAATCCCCATATTCCCAGACCACTGGTACCACTAGCAAACCAGCCCAATAGCCCGGTACTTTTTTGTCCTCATTTCCAACAATAGACCTACACTGGCCGGGGCTTGTTCTTGGGTGCATTACTATATGGTGTAGACGGGGATAATTGCCAGTCAGTGTCACGCCACATTTACATTAAATTTGTCAAAGGGCCTCTACGTGTTGGCCTTCCCATGCTCCCCCCACCCCTGCAAGCCCTCCAAATGTGCGGGCCATTTTTATAGCCCGTGGTCTTGAAAGACATTATAGTAATAATATCGAGAGGTGAGAGATTATTTGTTTTAAGTGACATTTAGAAAATGTCTCATTGTGCATTCAATTGTTTTGTTGATTTAGGAAGAGCATATAAAAACGTACCTGACAAACATCGACAGCTCCCGTCAAATTTCCAGCGCAAAACTGATTGTCCATAAGTTGACACCAATTCAAATCGCAAAATTTTCTCAGCAACGGATTACAAACACTGTCTTCCACTATGTCTACATCAGCAGTTTGAATGTCTTCTGAATAAAGGGCTGAAAAAATATTTTACAGAATTGCTACTGGTTTTGTTATTTCTATTGTTACAACTGGTTTTTGTTTTTGAACTTTTATACTGTCCAAACAATATTGTTTGATAATATCGGGAATTCCCGGGTTTTTTTGACGCTGAATTAGTAATTCAAAATTTATTCCCGGTTATTTCGGTACTTTCGAGCATTGGCATCGACAGCATAAAGCACGTTTTAATTTCATATTCAAAAGTTTTATTATATTCAGATAATATTCAGAATAAGTTCCACTGAAGAACACTTTTCAAGGTAAATACATATAAGTTAAAAAATAATTTTAGAGAGAGAGAGAAATAACTCTTTATTGCACACAAAAACATACAATTACAAAACAGACAATATTTACAATATTTTCTAGGCGATACAATAGGCGGCCTTATCGCTCAAAGCGATCTCTTCCAGGCAACCTAAATGAAAAACAAATTTGAATCAGGCGATGTAGGTGGTGCAGGAAAAAGGCAATGGACACATAAATACTCAAACTAATTTAACAAATAAATATCCAAATACATACATATATACATAGTTATAAATATAATATACAATAATATATTACAAAATACATATAATAATTTTACTTCCTAGTCTGTATACACCGATTTGCCAAGTGTTATTGTTGTTAAGGAGAAAAAGCGGCAAGAAACTCCCCAGCAACACGTCTAGATAAAAATTGATTAACTCAGACTTAAAAAACATATATAGAGAAATATGCTATAGGTACAATTACTTTCGAAGAATTAATAGAGTTGCACCAAACATTGTATACTCAGTAAAACAAAGACACAGAAAAATATTATTTCAGTTATATTAATGAAACGACGTACTAAAATTTTATACTTCATCGTATCTCCATAAAAATTCCTTACATGTATGGCAAGATAGAAACGTCATACAAAATATAGTATAAGAGCTTGAGCTACCTGCTAATTGCGCTTTAAGTTTATTTGATACTTTTTTGGTGGTAGTTTAAAAACGAAAGATTGATGCATACCGGATAAGAGAAGTCTGTACTTTTACTAAGTAAAGAAACAAAGAACCAGCTAGTCCCGAAAGTACCGAAAAATCCTGAGAAATACCAGTTCTGTCGATGAAAAACACCAAAATCACTAAAACCACACCCGGTTCTCAAAATCTATTCCGTTTTCTTCTCTATCTCTTCTCTTCTTCTTCTATCTCTTATATTATAAAATTCTGAGTAGGGGAAAGCAGGTAGGATTCGTACACAGGGAGCATTCGTACAGTGGAGATATCTCCGCCATTATGCAACATTGAAATGTTTGCATTTGTGTGCGTGATTGCCGTTTGTAGGATACGGGTACCTGCGGGATGGGGCCACAATACGGCCATTGGCTTCGATGATGTAAGTCGATACGTGAATTTGCTCTGCGTAAGTATTTTTCGTTGTCATCTTTTAATTCGCTTGGCTGGTATAAGTAATGCTCAAATTATAAAAGTGATTTATTATAGTTTATGGCTTAAAATATTACTTTAATATTTAAATAGATATTTTAGCTCAACTATAACGGTTATGTTTATTTCAAATTAATTTGTTGAATTATCTGGATGGGGTACCTTCGTGCAGTTACATGTGGGGTAGATTCGTACTGTACGAATCCTCCTCTAGTATAATAGGTACCGGTAGATATTGTACCTATGGGCAATTTTGTTCTAATTTCACGATAAATACAACTCGAATTTATGTTTTAAGTCTCTGCAAAAAAAAATATTTAGTTGTTAGCACTTTGCTTTATGCGGATGATGCCGTGCTTTTAGCCTAAGAACTGCAAACACTAGTTACAATGATGAAAGATGACTGTCATGGGAGAGGCTTATATTTGAATGCGAAGAAAACAATGGTTATGGTGTTTGAAAGAGAAGAAACCAGAACGAATGCAAGAATAATGGTCGATGATGTTATGCTGGAACAAGTAAATGAGTTTGTATATCTTGGATGTGCTTTTAGCAGGGATGGAAGGTACAGCGCTGACATAGAAAGAAGAGTAAATTTGAGGAATAGTATGAATGGAGCTTTAGGTAAACTTCTAGGCGCTAAGAAACTCAGCCAGAAAGCTCAGCTTGCCATACACAACGCAGTGCTAGTACCGTGTATGACAAGAGCTATGAATGCCAAAGAAGCAAATGAGGTGTGTAGGAATAAGCATAAATGGCGCTCTGTTGTTCGTGCCTACCCCGCAAGGAAACTGGCGTGAAATTATGTATTTATGTATGTTGAGACATGTGATAAAATTTATAATGTTGATTTTTAGTTCTTTTATTAATGGAAAAAATATTATGTTATATGAATATTTTCAGGACTTATTTTTAAGTATTAAAGTACTTAAAACAATATTTTTGATCATTACTAGATGAAGATCATTAGTTTCATAATTATTAGAGAAGAAAAAAATACATTTGTGTTCTTTTCGTTACATAGGTACTCTGAATACAATAATTACTAGTTTACTATATGACGGCTGACGCTGTTTTAACTTTGACCTCATTAAAGGACTTTACTACATTGAATAAATGGCATTTTCTTTGATTGTACGGAGATTCTCCACTATGTACGAATGTGCCCCACGCTATGCACGAAGCTACCCCACGCATGGGGTGCTTTCGTGCGTTTTCCATTTTTTAGGAAAACGGTCGTAACTTCTCCGTGTTGCTTTATATGAAAACTGCACTTCCATAATATTAAAGCCAGATAAATGGGTAATATACCGGTATTAAAATAATTTTGTAATAGCTAGTAGTTTCTTTTTTATAAGGCTCAGAATAAAAAACGTACGAATCCTACCTGCTTTCCCCTATGCCGTGTTTACACGGCATGTTCAGGCACAGCAAAACATTAAAGCTTTTTGAAAAAAATCAACTAGAACTACTACTACATAAACAATGGAGAATATAATGCATGTTTTTCTTTTTGTTCGTTCCGAAATCACGTACAAAAACATTCCTATTTCCCATTTTAAGATTGTTTGTATTCTTTGTTTGTAATCCATGTGACTTAAATATGAACCAAAATATGATATGATATGAGATAATGTGATAAATGATAAACTTATGAAGCAAAAGATAAATGATAATGATTAATATAAATGGTATAAAATGTTAAATAAAATGATAGAATGACTGGGTGCCGTGCATGACATGTGAGAGCGACTCAGCGTGTTTGCTACTTGATCTTATAAGTCTCAAACCCTTATTTTTTATGTAAAAACTATATAAAATATACGTGCATATACACTGTTGATTGCAATTTAAAAATGATATAAGAGCTGCATACGTCTTGTCATCGCAGCGGACAACGCACTACTGGCTAACGCAACGCAGGCGTACATGTATTAATAGTAATAATGCTCTATCTCGCTCGCACATCATCCGTCCCGCTCACACACTGTGCTGTGCTAAGTACAGTACATTGTAACGGGTGCGCCAGAGAAACTTACTTATTTGAAAGGTCAATTAAAAAAAAGTACTTCAGTTATTGTTTTAAAAATTTTTTTATTTGAGAATACAATATCCCAATTTTTTTTATGCAGTCTTAAAAATGACATCGGATAAATGGCGACCCCCATTGCGCATACACTGATGAAGTCGATTTTTGAAATTCGTATCCACTCTTCGCAGCATATCAATCGGTATGTTGGCAATGGCGTCGCGAATGTTGTTCTTGAGGTGTGCTATGGTCCGTGGTCGATCGACATAAACCAGGGATTTCAAATAACCCCATAAAAAGAAATCGCATGGAGTCAAATCTGGAGAGCGTGCCGGCCATTGGAGATCGCCTCTGAGAGAGATGAGGCGGTCGGGGAAATGTTGTCGCAACAAATTCATTGAGTCTCGTGCTGTGTGTGCTGTGGCTCCATCTTGCTGAAACCACACGTTCCTAACGTTCATTTCTTCGAGTCTTGGAAGAAAAAAATCCTCGATCATGTTCCTGTAACGAGCTCCATTCACGGTAACTGCACGTTCGTTTTCTTCAAAAAAATAAGGACCAATTATTCCCATTACCGACACCGCACACCAGACAGTAACTCGCTCACAATTAAGTGGCTTCTGGTGAAGCTCACGCGGATTTACATCACACCAATAACGCATGTTTTGCTTGTTGACGCAGCCGGAAATGTGGAAGTGAGCCTCGTCACTGAAAAAAACGACCGCGTCTTCAGGCAGGTTGTCAATCAGCATTTCACATGCATTTTGACGGGCAACAAAATCGCGTTCAGTTAATTCTTGCACAACAGCCAATTTATAGGGATGAAATTGAAGGTCTTCATGGAGAATTCGTCGAACAGTGGTATCAGAAATTCCCATAGCAGCTGCGTGTTTGCGAGCCGAACGCCGGGGAGAACGCACAACTGACTGCCTCACTCTTTCGATATTTTCCGGAGTTCTGATGGTCCGTTGAAGTCCATTTCTGGGTTTAGCGACACTTCCACACTCCCGAAATGAGTTAACCCACGACAGAATCGAATTATGGCCAGGAACGAGTCTGTGAGGAGGAATTTCAAAGCGAGCGCGGAAGGCACGTTGCGTAGCAACAAGTGAGCGACCGTTAGAAAAGAAGCTCTCAACTGCGAAGGCCCGCTGCTCTCTAGACCAGAGCATGATGGCAACTGACTGGAGGGAGAAACAAACTTGGGAACTTCCCCCTCCAGATGCGCCCCCTCTTGCCCCTCTACCCGCCCAACTCACCGCGCGGGAATTTTTTCAAATAAGTAAGTTTCTCTGGCGCACCCTGTACTAGCAGTACGACTTGTTAGCATTTGTACTTAAAGTAAACGTTTCAAAAATAAATCAGTTCGCATCAGCACTTGACAGTTAATACTACTCTCTGCCATCTGAAGTATTATTAAATCTCTAGCTCTCGCTGCTACCAGTACAAAGAGTTTGAAAGTTAAGTATTAAATTACTTATACCTATATATTTTACGTACAAAGACGGACATGATCCATTTAGGCTTCTCTATTTATACGAACACAAAATATTACTTACAATCATGAATTAAACTCGACCTGGTGATAATTCCCGACTTAACTTCGTTTGGAACAGATCTTGTCCAAAGACAAGTTGGTAAAGCGAATTCATTAAATAAAATTTCTTTCTCCAATCTCATCAAAGCGATATCATAATACTTGCTTGGTGGTCTATAATTCGGATGTACTATAATCTCTGCTATGTCTACATTGTTGACACCGGGGTTTGTTACCTGAAAATTGAACTCTAATTAGATATATTTATAACAATAATAGTTTATTTACTTAAAGGCTATATAATCCTCTCTGTTTACACGATAGACACTGTTTTCTTTCATATATGAATGAGTTACAACTATTTGTGGGATTTTTATTTAATTTAAATTATATTAATATTTTTACTCTTTTAATCTCATGTGAACTGTACCTACACAACATTTCTATTTCACAGAAAATAATAAAAACCATAGAAAACATCTTAAACACTCTCTCTCTCTTTTCTTTCACCTTCTTCCAATTAATTGGGGTCAGCACAATATGTCTTTTCCTTCCAAACTCTTCTAAAATCACAAAGTCATAAAATTTCAAAGACAGAAGCAACTGCTACTGTCGACAAAAGCAACTGCTGCAGTATTCGACACGCCGACTGCTGCTCACCATGTCGACAGTATTGTTGTAGTGCGCCGTGAACGTTATTGTAGTAGGGAGAAAGACACAGACGGTAACAAAATGAATTTCGAGGAAGAAACACTGTTGCTTCTTCTGCTCCGTAGAGTAAACGTAAATAAGACGAAATCGTTCATCGTAGGTTGATGAAATACTATCATACAAGGTTTATCGCTCGGTCTATTTGAAGTCGACTGACAAGGCAGCGCGCGCGCTACGCTCATACTGTAGCTGCCGCCGTTGGTTGGCGTTTGCTGTCCACGTGTCGACGGCAAACGCCAACAGCTGCAGTTGCCTCTGTCGATAGCAAAATGCTGTTCGTCTGCACGACATCTTACTTGATGATGACGTTTACAACACCAAGGGTGTAGCTAACGCGTTGCCGATCTCTAAGAAATTTTATAATGTAAGGGATATTGGAAGTCTTACTTACATAGGGAGACATGAATTTAACAATCTTCGGTACTGTTTCCGTTATAGTATTAACAATCGGTTCTATTTTTGAGCAATGTGCCGCTGTGAGTACGAAATTATGACTGATAAGGCTACAGCTGCAATAGAACCTCCAAGAGCCAGAAACAATCTTCCATCCAATGATGCACTGGTAACAAAAAAACCTTTAATTGTAAATATTTTCTTAAGTTTTCGCTACTTGTATACATAATAAAACTACGTTTTAACGGTTTTTTACGCGCGGTAATTTATTTGATTTAGGTTTATCCGACGTTTCGGTCGCTTTTTAGTGGCCGTGGTCACGGACGACAATTTCTTTTATTTTTCCTTTGAACTTTTGAACCTTCCTCTCTGTGACCAACAATTGTTCTCCTCCTTTAGTGTCAGAGTCCAGGCCTCACAGCCGTATATACAATTTTGTCTGATGATAGTTTTGTAGACACGAATTTTAGTTTTCCTGCTTAGGAGCCTGGACACTAACACCTTATGTAAGGCAGCACTGCACCTGAAGGCATTCTGAACACGAATGTGTATTTCTTTCTCTCAGGAATTCGTGTCTGTGGTTGCGCATACCAGGTATTTGAATTCACTCGCACTGTATCTATATTGGAGATACACTGTATAAATACAGTGTCTCATGTTGGAGATACACTGTATAAATACGAGTAAGCACTGTATAAATACAGTGTATCTCCAACACAAAGGTTTGTGCATGCAATGCGGATGTTTTTGTACCGCTTCCTATGATGAAATTCCACCTTATCATTGTTGATCTCGAGTCCAACTTTTTCTACCTCTTGTTCGAAGAGCTTAGCTGCTTTTATACAGCATTAAGAGCATTGTTTCTGCTCCATCGTATCGAGTACTAAAGCGGCTGCTTTTAGAGAATTGCGTAGTGAGATTGACACGTGTCACAGATATACTGGTACATGTAACACATAGCATAAAGTTCAACTATACTTTGATGCTTTTTGTATTTACATCTACAATATTATAAAAATCTAAGCATGGCGTGTCTGTACATTGATCAATAGCAAATTTTATGTGATAAAATGTGAGGTACTTTATGTACCAGAAATCTTGCGGGAATTTTCCCGGTAGCGGTTTGAAGCTATTCGAGTGAATAAAAATTTGCTTATTTTCTGTCCCATGAATCCTGCGGGAATCAATCTTGGACGAAATCGCGGACATAATATCGAAGGGTGCAAAGTAAAAAGAAATATCTGCAAAATAGCTACTTTACAGGAGAGCGAAAAGATGGTCGTACTAACTTCGTAGTATTCTTCGTAGCACACCACCGTCATACACTTGCGAATTTCGTGTTCATAAAATCCACAGCCCGGGTTGTCTGGAAGAGATCGCTCTAAAGCGATAAGGCCGCCCATTGCTCCTACTTTTACTCTTAAATGTAAATACTGTAAATTGTTTATTTTATGTGTATGTGGTGAACAATAAAGTGTTTTCTATTCTATTCTATTCTATTCTATTCTATTTGAAAGAACATACGTAGCTGGCTTTTTTTACGTACGAAAATTTATTGAAATAATGTGATATATGCAAAACAAATAATGTCATATTGTAAAGAATTGTTTTATTAAAACGATTGTACAATAAACTAAAAATCATCATTTTGTAGATAACTTTATTTACTTTGAACCCGTCGATATATCCTAGTTTGTAATACAAATCTTCGAATTCTTTAGCCTTTATGATGTCTACGGAACCCTTGCAACCGAAATTTCTTATTACACTTATATATGCTAAGAAATTGACTGACCGATTGAGAATAGTCTTCCTTGCTCCTAGTTCCTTCGCCAACTTCTCTGCGTAGAGAATTAGAATCGTCTCCTGATGTCTTCAACTTTTCACCTAAAACCATAAATTAATAACATTAAGAATCATCGCATTAGTAAGAAAACCCCAAAGTTTTACTGAATTTCAAGAAAACATTCACATAATATTGTTATGAGCTACACAGGACTCGAATTAAAATGCCGTTGGAATTACTTTACAATTTATTAGAACTATACAAACACGTATAACATAACTACATATATAACTAGACACTACTACACAAAGCGCTAAGCGCTCTGTTGTTCGTGCCTACCCCGCAAGGGACCTGGCGTGAAGTTATGTATGTATGTATGTATGTACTACACAAACTGCACAATTCAATAACACGGGCAAAGTCTGTCACTATCTCGCTCATCGAATGTACACACGTTTTGCTAGTACCGTAATCGTCACTTGACTGCCTCACCGAATTCGGGCATCGTTTTATACTAAACTGTATAATATAACAAAGGACCGCATTGACTGAGGTTTTCCGATAAAATGTAATCTACACACCTGGTTAATTGTTTCTGCGAACGGCCAACAAAGTGGAAAACAATAAAAACAGGCTATTGTGTAATTGAAATTTTAAACACAAAGTAAACAAAAGAATTCCAAATTCGGGAACGGTAATAAACCAGGTAACAATATCTTCCTCTCAAATTTTATCCATATAGACCCAGTAGGTTCGGAGACAGTGATTATGATTGACAAAGGACAGATGGATAGAAGAACAGACGGAAATTTCAATAATGGATATGCGACCTGTATGCTTTTACATTGAAAATATCGATAATTGTTCGATAACTATCCCACTGGGCCTGATAATCGTTGTCTTGCCCTGAATGAATAAAAAACCAAAAAGCCGATTTTAGAACTACCCTTTCATCGTATCCTTTCATCGGATTCTGACTTGTTGACTAAGGGACCGCTTATTTTTTATTTTATTGCAGGAGTTCAGCAGACAGGCAGACGGCCCACTTAATGGAAAGAGGTTACCATCGCCTATGAACATTTGCAACACCAAAGGTGCTACAAATGCGCTGCTGCTCTCTTAAGGGAGACTGGAACCTGGTCACTAATGCCGGAACACAACTCAAGGTTGTTATGGCGACATACTCTAGACCAGGGGTGGTAGCCATCCAGTCGAGCAAATGCCCTACCACCTGGCTGTGGGTTGTTTTGTCGCCTCTTACGACAGGCCGCCCGGCCGCAGGAAATTGTATTCTTTTTCCGTTCCTGCACGGATAAAGTCATCGGGAGTCTGTGCACCAAAATCGAATAAAAAAATTTGAAAATCGGCCCACAATTGACGAAGAAATCGAGTAACGAACATACAGGTGAATTGAGAAGTCAACCTTATTGAAGTCGGTTAAAAGTACCTATTGAAAATACATGACTATTATTTTTAGGCATGTTTAAAGTTATATATTCCACAATTTATCTTAAAAAGTAAGGTACTGCACAGCATTCTGATAAGCAGGAGAGGTTATTAAATTTGATAACTGTAAAACAGGAAGAAGTAGAGAGCGCAAGTTTTCTCGGTATACTTACATTTCTCGTCATGTATACGCTTCTTTGCATCATATTTAAGTCCCCAGATGTATTCTTGGCATTCTGCAAATAAAACATGAAAATGTAAGAAAACAAATCTAAAGATCTTCTTAAAATACACGACATAATTCTGGGTTTCTACTACAGAACTAAGAAAATTGTGGCGGTTCTCTCACCGCGTCCCTGCCGGCCGTTGAAGAGGGACGGGGGGGGGGGTAATATTTGCTCTGTGGTCTTTACCTAATACCTATATATATCTCGTAATATATAAAATTCTCCTGTCACAGTTTTCGTTGCCATACTCCTCCGAAACGGCTTGACCGATTTTGATGAAATTTTTTGTGCTTATCCGGTATCTATGAGAATCGGCCATTATCTATTTTTCATCCCCCTAAATGTTAGGGGTAGTCCACCCCTAAATTTTTATTTTTTTATTTTTAACGGGCAGGACGACGTCTGCCGGGACAGCTAGTATGTATATGTACTTTTACAAAATAATAAAAATCATTTATTGATGCCCGGTTTCTGACAACGTTACCAGTTATGAGTTCAATAACAATTGACTTCATAAAGTTATGTAATAGATAATCTTAGGTCGACTGTTAATCTACAACTAGTACCAAAACTCGCCACAAGATGGATCTATTTAAGGAGGAATATCTAATATATTTTCACATTAAAAAAATGACAACAATAAAACGTCAAACAAAATATATGGAATAGGTAAATGCCGAAGGGTCAGCGCAGACAGAGAGGAATAATCCCCGCGTGGTCTCGGGCATTTTCTGTACGGATCCCGTATGCTCGATCTTGCGCACGACCTCGTGAGCCTGCGCGAGTAATCCGTTCTGGGTTACCACTCTACAGTAAACATGGTAGTTTGTCGCGAAAGTTCGTCAAAGATATGATATGATTACAATTGTGCTTTTGGCGGAAGAAGAAGAAATGGAAGAACATGTTAATAAAATGAGGCGTCAGAAAGTTAGACGAAGAACATGGGTCGAGAAATGTTGGCAAAAAAGGTATAGTTTTGGTGAATTTTATACACTGTGTTCGACTTTACCGAAAGGAGTTTTGTTTTACGATTACTATAAAATGGATTATGAAAATTTTCGAATGCTTGTGGATATGTTACGTAGGCACTTCGGATTAAAAATCTAAAAACATGACGTCCTCCCTCTTTAAATTCGGTGACAACACTGAAAGTATAGTACGGCCGGCGTAACTTGGCAAATGTGAACATAGGCTCTGGGAACATTGGAGCATGTACACTCGTGTGATGAGTGGGCATACGACTCGTCAGTGAATACAATTGGTCGCCCTTCATCCCTGTATTTTTTCATTGCTTTGTACTAGTTGGTCATTGTAATTTCTTCACGCGTTCACATTTGCCAAGTTACGCCGGCCGTATTATACGCGTACGACGTGGGGTAGGGGATTCCCGCGTATCTTCGAGGACGCGTTTTTCAGGTTCAAACATTTATGCACTTTATTTTAATAATTTGAAAGTTTATTTTCAAGTGCGTTAATAAAATCCTCTCCGCTGTGCTCCGTTCTGTCTGCGCTGAGCCTAATATGTGTAACTATCGTACGATGGTGTGTTTAAAAACGCAATTTTTTAAGTTATTGAACCGTTAGCGCTACCAAACAGATAAACTGCAGTTAAAAGTACATAAGAAACCGGGCATAAGTAAAACTTAATTCTCAATTTTTGAATCTCATTATTCGTCAAACTATATATACCTTGGAGACCGCCTCCTTATTTGATCGTGAAATTATTGAGTATAGTTACATTAATTTCTGAACACACATCTGGCAATGCAATTAAAACAAAGTTTAAGTCGTTCGACACTAATTACAGCCATAAAATAAGCACGATAACAATAGATGTTTTTAAAGTTAGACACAAAGTAAATTCAATGAATTCGTTTTTACACATGCAGCTCTGGGGTCTTTCTCGGTATATGTAGCAATATTAAGTGTCATACTTACTAATCTCGCTTATGCGTCCAGTGAATTTTGGTTTAGTAAAAGTAAAAAGATCACATGATGTGTTTTTCTGAGGCTCAAAAATCTTCTTAGTTGTTACCTGAAATTAATAAAAAATATATCAAGATCTCTTTATTGTTTGGAGATTAAGGCTACGGAGTTAAAAACAATTCATTCAATTTCAAAGTTTTTATCCAAACAAAATTCTACTGGAGAACACTTTTTCGGCATGTCATACATAGACGTTATGAATAAAGTTTATTTCAAGAGGCAAGCAATTCCTCAGCAACACATTTAGCTAAAAAATATTTTACTTGCTCACTACTATAATTCAGTATTTTTGGTAAATATTAAAGCCTCCTACAATCGTCTATCAGATCTGTCTATCTATATTTGTACGTCACAGTATTATTCCTAGGGAATTCCTGGATTTAAAAAAAATAGGCTATGAAAGAAAATAATAGGAAATGTTGAAAAAAATAAAGATTGCCACCCTACATGTTATTGTGGATTATGTTATTTATTTACATAGATACGTATTTATGTATCCCATTTCTCCTTCTCCCGGTCCCTCCTGTATTATTCCTAGTAATATTTTGTAATATACGCCTACGAGAACCCACAACTTACCCCCAAGACAGGTGCAAACCTAGTTTGGGGGTTAGGGAAATGACTGTGTATCTAGATTTTTAAAATAAATAATTGTGTGTCTTTCAAGACCATGGGCCACAAAAATGGACCGGACATTTGGAAGGCTTGTGTGGGGCCATGGGAAGACCAACACGTAGAGGCCCCTTAACAAACTAAATGTAAATGTGGCGTGACACTGACCGGCGTTTATCCCTGTCTACACCATTAAAAATACAACCAAGGGCAAGCCCTGGCCAGCGTAGGTCTATTGTGGGAAATGAGAACGGAAAGCACCGGGATATTGGGGTGAACTGCTAGTGGTACCGGGACTCTGGGAATATTTGACTATGGCGTCTGCCCGTCGCAATGTTCGGAGAAAAAATAAAATTGTTATTATTATATTATTATTAAAGTCCCATTAGTTTGGTAGAGATATCCCTCCTATCCCATTTCCTTTATTCTATGCTAAATGTTGGCAACGCGTTGCCTTCGTTACTGAAGTTGCGAACTTTTATAGACTATGGTTACCACACTTTTCAATAGATGGGTCGTATGTGTGTTTGCTAGCTAGCATCATGATTCGATATATTTAACGTTATTACTAAGCTCTAGCGCATGGTCCTTTATGCCATATGTATGCAGGTTACAGAATGAACCTCCCTCCCGCGGTTTTCCCAGAGCGCTATATTACGGGGCTCCTCAAAAAGGGGGTAAACAGATACTTAGTCTCAACGAGGTAGGCAACGCATCTGCTCCCTTAGTGTTGCAAATGTCCATGGGTGACGGTAGCCACTTGCCATCAAGTGGTCCGTCCCATTTGCCTACAAGTAAAGGTATAAAAATTACTGCGCATCTTCATTTGGGATAATGAATGAATGATAATGAATAATGGGATAATGTTATAGACCATTCCACACAGAAGTGGCGATGGGTTAGCGCTTAATTTGTGATACGATAAATGTTAGTTATGGTAAATAAGTAGAATAGAAAGTAGATAAAGGGCCGCTTGCATAAGGCTTAAATTTATTTAAGAAACACAAAACGTATTTAACACCCTGAAATACAATTAACGTCTTGCACAACGCAAAAATTGTCGCTAAATATATTTAAAGAACTGTCAATACATTTTGTTTAAAATGTATTTAGGCAGTTTAATATGATTAACTAATTCTATTTAAAGGCGGTCGTTACGCAAGCGGCAAACTTTGACTTATAAGAGTACATATGTATGAGCTTCAAGAAGTTTTCTCCAGTGGAACTTATTTTAAATACTACTTTATTTCGATTTTAAATTTTATGGCATCTACACAAGGGTAAGTCGTGGTAGCGTAATGGTTAGCGCACGCGCCCCTAAATCGAAGGGCGCGGGTTCGATCCTGACAGGAACGCATGCACCTCTTAGTCAGTTTTCTGATCTAATATGCATATGGTTACAAATACCACGTGCTAAAAAACGGTGAAGGAAAACATCGTGATGCAACCTGCACATCGAGATAACCGATTTGTCAAACCTGCCAAGCCGCCTTGGGCAAGCGTGGCGGGTATACTGTCCGTTCCCCCTATAATGGGACGCCCGAGCCCAGCAGTGGGACATTTATGGGCTGATATTATATTTTTTATTATATACACAAGGGTCACTAGTCTTCTTGGCTGGATTGAAGGACACGTTTAACGTCATAAAATTCCTAAATAAATATATCCTCTGATCATTTTAGTATTTGATTCAGTTTACGAATAGAAACAACACCTACGTTGTATAATTGTATTGACTAATTCTTCTCGAAATCCGTGGCATAGATAAAATATGAGTACACTCTATCCATGGGTACCGACTGCATAATTATAGTAGGTGAAATACACATATGTTAATATATAACTATCTATAAATAAATGAAAAATACAAATAATATATAAAACGTACGTATATATAATATAGCTTTTCGTCAACGACGTTACACTTACACTATGAATAAGACTCATATGGACTCACAATAATTAGCTACTTTTTTATGTTTCCTTGTAGCCAAACTGACAGGCAGTCCACTTGGTAACTATAAGATCATTCTAAATTACGCCCTACCTTAATTGGCATAAGAAATATATTTGATTAAATTTATCATTTTCGGACACATTTACCTACTAGGTAAGTTGCTATACATGTAAATTAATTGAGGAAATAAGTTTTTTAAATAATTTATAGAACTGAAATATATATAGTTATACCACAATTTTCCTGGAACAATCTGGAAACCACAAATGATAGTATTACGTATTAAGGAACTTCCCTGTTAAAAACGTAACACTTAATTAAAACTTTCTGCAATCAGTTGTGTGTATATATATATATATATATATATATATATACTAGCTGACCCGGCGAACTTCATACCGCCATATTTTCTGAATTCCCAAAAGACTTTGTTTCGTGACACAAAAACAAAATCATCAAAATCGGTTCAGGTGATTAAGAGGATTCTAGAACCCGATCTCAGCGCCACCTACCGGTTCTAATTCCAAATCTAAACCATCCGGGAACCCACTTAAACACACATTCATTCATTGGTGCTCCGTTCCTATTGCTCTTAGCGTGATGGTATATAGCCTATAACCTTCCCGATAAATGGGCTATCTAATACAGAAAAAAATATCAAATCAGACCAGTAGTTCCTGAGATTAGCGCGTTTAAGCAAACAAACAAAGAAACAAACTTATCAGCTTTATATATTATTATATATAAGATAAAACTCTCTCACCGTCAACACACCCTGTCAAAATCTATGTTAGTTGTTGCAGAGAAATTACATTCAGTCTGTTATAAGCTGTTTAAGAAATTAAAGGTTTTTAATTATTCCACGGGAACTATTTAATTTTTCGGGATCAAAAGTATCCTATATGTTGACCAGTTATAAGCTATCACCGTACAAAATTTCATGTAAATCGGTCCTGTGGTTTCGGAGATTAGCCGGTACAAACAGACAGACAAACAAAGAAACAAAAAAATCTAAATTAGTTCTATTTCACTTCTTACATCCCCCTGACTCGGTTTTTATAATTTTTTTTCATTGTACAGAAATTCGACCTCTACAATTTTATTATATGTGTGTGTGTGTGTGATTATAATACTTAACATAAGTATTTACAAATACTTACTTTAGAATCTTCGACTGCCCAAATCCACAAATCGCTTTTCTAAAAAATAACATTAAACAGATTAGTTATATGACAAATTTGGTGAAACTATCACTTTTGGCCAGTTTCTTTATTATATTTATATTATTATTATTATATATGTTACTGTTCATCCATCTGCCTTACAAACGCGATATCAGTTGAATTTTGAGATCACTTGTATATATGTCGGAGGGAGCTATGAATCGGATTGATTGTTATTTGGATGTATAATGCACAACATTATTTGTTTACATTTTATTTACTTTCAAAATCCTTAATTAATTTGATAAATCTTTCTATAACTTAAAGATCGTCCTAACGTTATAAAAGTTATGAATATTGTAATTTAATAAGCGACCAATCAGAGCAGAGCATATGCCTCGAGCGGGGTCGAGGCGCCATCTGTACTTTTAAAGTAGACGGTGGAGTTTTTGCGAGACATTTGAGTCATAGTAACGGATCGAGTTGGATCGTTGAGAATTTAAAAGGAGTGGTTAAAGTATGTCAAGTAAACTGTGTCAAAATATTGTTTAAATCTAAATTAAGTGGCCATTGTGCTATGTATGTGTGTGTGTGTGTGTGTGTGTGTGTGTGTGTGTGTGTGTGTGTGTGTGTGTGTGTGTGTGTGTGTGTGTGTGTGTGTGTCTGTATGTTGTTGCCATGAAAAAGTTATATGTACTTACGGATATACTGTCGATATAATCATTTTTTATACCATTCAGCGAAGCATTAAAACAGGTGACTGAAAAAAAATGTTGTTATAGACTTTAATTAGGACTCACGAAGTTAAAAGAAGTGACCAACTGCGAGTATGCCTTAAGCATGGAGGGCAACTCTATAAAATACAATAATCACATACTAAAGGTTGAAGATAGATAAGCTGGTACTGGACCATTTAGGCAAGTCAGAAAGCCTTGCAGAGCAAAGCAAAGTGACACATATAAACATAAAGAATTATTCAATATCATTGAATATTGTCGTATTCGTGAAGTTCTGTGCCTTTAAACTAGATTCTAACTTATTTTATTATAGCTGGAGTACAGCAGACAGGCCCAACTGTGTTGGAAAGTGGTTACTATCACCTTTAAACATTAGCAACTCTAGGTGTTACCAATGTGCCGTGCTTGTAAAACCTGGCCACTCACGCCAGCAATAGCATCGACCGAATCGGCCAAATTGACCACATCGACCAAAATGACCAAATTAACCAAAATGTAAAATTCACAATAAAAACCTATCCTACTTTCATAGATATGCTTAACTTAAATATATCCCATTATCTGGGATAAATTACATATATACCAAATTTCAGCCAAATCGGTCCAGTAGTTTTTTGGTAAGAGCACAATAAACAATAATAATAATTCTTCATTAAAGTTTCTGCCTTAACTACAATGGTGGTGGGAATTTTCTTGTAAGTATGAAATACCTGTATCAGAAGATTCCACTCTTCACGTTATGACAAACACTACTACTAGAAATTTAACAAAAAGACAAATATATTTTTGTCCTGAAAACTATCCCATTTTTCTAAATAAAAGAATCCTATGTTATTCAAGCCAAATCAGTACCGTAGTTTTTCCGTTAAAACGGAACAGACAGACATCCAGACAGACAGAGAGTTACTTTCCCATTTATAATTATTAATATGCTTGTATTATAGTCTACAATTAAATCTAATATCAGCATTAAATAATTAAAAGCGTTTTTAACGGTTTTAAGAGCGGCATTTTATTTGATTTTTATCAACACTTTCACCTTCGTCCACGTGGTCACGGCGCTTTAAAAGTGGCCGCAACGTCTGAATATAAATCAAAACAATGCTGCGCTTGAAATAATTAAACCGTAGTTTTAATTATGTGTACTAGTCGCAAAAACTTAAGAAAATACTATCAACATTAGATTACAAACTGACACCTATACATTTTATGGTTGGTTTATAAAGTTACGAAAAATTAAACGTTAGATTGTAAATTTATATTTATGTGCAATATTTAAAAAAATATTACATTATTAATTTATTATTAATAATGTGTCCCTCTATAATGGGAGGCCCGAGCCCAGCAATGGGATATTTATGAATTGGTATTCCATTCTCATTCTAATGTGATAATTTTTGTAACATATAATTTATAAATTATTAAATTAAAATATTTACCTTCAAAGAGAAATAACAAAACACTAAAATATTTCATCTTAAACACATATAATAAACCTCTAGACTTGGGTTAACCAGGACACTAAATAATAACAATTCATGATAAATACGCTTTATATGTGAAGTACATATTTATGCATGAGTCATTACTAAACTTCGACTAATTGGAAATCAGTAAAACCAAATCATTAGTTGATATTCTATAAACTAAATTCATATAGTCCTACATTACAGGAGGAAAGGAAAGAATATTAAATCCATCATAATTTTGGTTACTTATTATATAAAAGTGTGTATTTATTATATAAAAATGGTCGTGGTAGCGTAATGGCTAGTGCACGCGTCCCAGACTCAAAGGGCGCGAGTGCGATCCTAGCCGAAACTCATGCACCACTTAGTAAGTTTTGCGGTCTAATGTGCATATTGTAACAATTACCACGTGCTAACAAGGGTGAAGAAAAACATCGTGATGCAACCTACACATATAGATAACCGATGTGTCAAACCTGCCAAGCGGCCTTGGACAAGCGTGGCGGGTATACTGTCCATTACCCTTATAATGGGAGGCCCTAGCCCAGCAGTGGGACATTAATGGGCTGATTTTATATTAAATTATATAAAAACTAGAACATTATGCCGGCGATTTCATCCACGCTTGGCCTGAAATTCCCGTAGGTTTCCCGGGACACAAGGCACTGCAGCTTTAAAACAGAACGTAAGAAAACAGTGTCCGAATAAGTGAATTTTATATATATATATATATATATATGTATATATATTATTAGGGCGGGTTAATTTTTTTTTTATAAAGTGTATGGCAAGAACGTAATCTATAGGTGATTCTGAGAAATTTTGCTCAAGAGACCATAGCTCTAAGTCGGATTTGGAGCCCCCCAAAGTTTCAAAATAGATATTTTTCCATATATACATAGAATAATTTAATTAAATTCGTCATAAAATTGGATAGAATTATAGTAGATTTCTCAATCTGGACTTGTTTGAAAGGTATTCTTATTACCTTTCAGAATCTGTATTGATATCAATATTTTTTTTTATTTTGAGTAGAGATATTAGGAATTTTTTGTCGAAAAATAGCCTAGAATGAACTATTAACTAATAAATTCTGAATTTTCTTCGATTTTTTTCGAGTTTTTTTTGTAGATTATGAAAGTTCAGATAATTTCCAACAACTTTTATTGTTGTTGGAATACTTGTTGATGTTTTTGCTTCCATTTGCGAAGACACCGTAGACGATGTTGATGGTTCTTGATTATCCAAAATAACTTTGATATTATCACTGCACTCTTTGATTGTGTCACACTAAAATAAAAAATATTGGTATTGTGATAACCGAGTTTTTATTTAAGTATTTTGGCAAACTGTGTGCGCATTGCACGATGAACGATTAAGGAAGAAGGAAAAGCAAGATTGGCAACGTTTAGTGTTAGTAAACGTCATTATTTTGTAACGTCATTATTCAGTGTTACAAAGTTGTTCAATTGAACAATGCTGACATTGACGACTTATTCTACAGGTATCAATACAGATTCTGAAAGGTGATAAAAATACCTTTCAAACAAGTCCAGATTGAGAAATCTACTATAATTCTATCCAATTTTATGACGAATTTAATTTAATTGTTCTATGTATATATGGAAAAATATCTATTTTGAAACTTTGGGGGGCTCCAAATCCGACTTAGAGCTATGGTCTCTTGAGCAAAATTTCTCAGAATCACCTATAGATTACGTTCTTGCCATACACTTTATAAAAAAAAAATTAACCCGCCCTAATAATATATATATATATATATATATATATATATATATATATATATATATGTCGGAGGGAAGCTATATTGGATGGATTATTGTTTGGATATATAACGCACAATATTATTTGTTTACATTTTAATTACTTCTAAAATTGTTAATTTAATTTAATTTGATGTCTTAAATGTTTCTATAACTTAAAGATCGTTCTAACCTAATAAAAGTTATGAATATTGTAATTTAATAAACGACCAATCAGAGCAGAGCATATGGCTGAGCGGGGTCAGCGCCCTCTATACTTTGGTAGTATCTACTTCGGTAGATGGAAGAGTTTTTGTGACACATTTGGTTGATGGCAATAGGTCGAGTTGGACCATGGAGTATTTTAAAGAAAGTATTGTAGTTGGAAGTATGAGCGGGTGCCCTGAACCCGCTGCTCGGTCTAAACTATGTCATAATGTTGATCAAATCTAAATTAAAAGTGTATAAACCGTGGCTATCGTGTTTTATGCTCGCATTCTACCCTGATGACGCTCACTAAACCTGCAATAACTAAAGATGATGTCGTGAGAATGAGGCCGTTCTGCGACATATATATATATATATATATATTATATACAACTACAAACTACCCTCCGCGGGATTCCCGGGATAGAAATATCACACATTTTACTATTCAAATTCACACATTTACTATTGATCAGTGAAAGAATCGTATTGGAATTATTTTTTTTAAATCTGGCTATTCTGGCCTCTGTGGTGGAGCGGGCTAAGCCTTTGCCGGCCTACCTCACTGCAACGCAGAAGCTCCGGGTTCGATTCCTGGTATAGTAAATTTCGGAATAGTATTTTCTCCGTTATTTACCATGGCCTGGGTGTCTGAGATCGGCCCTAGAGTGGTCTGTTGTATATTAACCATAACATAAGCGTAACTTGCTTAATTTGGAGATATACAATGTCTGTTTGTCTGCTAAAAAAATCTATCTCAGAAAAAATCCCTCGAGATTCCCAGGATATCAAATAGGGCGGACTTTAAGTCTAAGAATTAGTAGTTAATCAGTGAAAACTGCATCGCAATGGGCCCCATAGTTTTAACATGAATTCCGAACAAACACGAAAACTGACAAGATATTAAAAAAATGCATTATGTTCTCCATCGTCTATATAGTGTATTCCAGTAGTTGTTTTTAAACAGCTTCAAAGTACTGAAACGGATTTTTTATAGTATTGTTACGACCTAGGTGTCGACAAAGATAAATTCACACTTGCAGCCCTGTAGAACACATTTTATTACCTTTCAGCATTTGGACTTGTTTTGTTCACTTTATGTTTAAAATTTGTGATTAGAAATACAGCCTATTGTGTATTGTTATCTATTATGGTAGTATGGTATCATTAGCCAGGTGTGATTCTAATAAATTCGGTCCACGCCGTCAGGCAGACATATTGCATTTGTGCCGTATAAACCAATGACCCAACAGAGAGAGGGAGCAGTCGAGCGACAACCATAAGCGGAGTAAGACTGTGTACATTCGGTAATCTATGTAGTGACGGACTTTGCGCGTTTTATTGAATCGTGCATTACGTTTAGGCTGGTTGTGTTCAGTTATATTTGTACATGTGTTACATGTGTTTTTATAGTTCTAATAAACTCTATAATAATTCCAACGGCTTTTTAATTCGAGTCCTGTAGCTCGTAACAATATTATAGATTATTAGAGCAAAATTTACCATTGTTGGCATTCCACCCCATAATTGGCACCTATTCTAGGATATTACAAATCTTAATATTTTTATTCTGTATACATACTACCAAAATACAAGAAATAATAAGATTTCTTGACGTTTTGAATATAATAATACGGTGCCGAGCTTTGTAGTGGGGTGCCAACAATAGTGTAATTGACCCTATTTGCTATGTCACGGATATGAACTAACATGCACGTTACTGTGGAAACAATATTTTTTTTATATTCTATTCGCATGACTACGACATTTACTCTAGGGTATTCAATCCCATAAAGTGCAGTTCCTGCTTGTCTTGCTCATGTAAAAATCGTGGTTCACAGCTGTATAAAAGGGTAGGTTCTGTACTTATTTTTTTTATAGCTTGAGTACAGTAGACAGGCTGACGGCACAGCTGATGGAAAGTGTTTACCGTCGCCTATGGACGTTTGCAACACCAGAGATGTTGCCAACGCGCTGCCGGCTTCGAAGAAATTTTATGACACCCTTTTTGAATAACTGCATATCGTGGCACTGTGGGAAAACTTTGGCTGGAAGCTCATTCCAAATCACCACAGTACGTAAGACAACTGTTCTACAGAACCATTGCGTACATGAGCCAAATTCGCAGTCAGAAGCGTCGGTATGATCATTAATAAATAAATATCTATTTTTAGTCGTATTTTATATAAAACCGTATTTTTTTAGTTTTTTTTAACTATTATTTATTTTTCATTTTTTAGTGATTATTTAGTTATTTAATACCCTTCTCTGTGGAAACTTTGAAAAAATAATTAAATACACTCTTATGATAAAATGGAACGTTATGTAAAAATAAGCTTTTTTAAAAAGGTTTTTAAATACAAGCTTTTGAGATCCTGCATATCATGTAGCAGAAGAGTGCTAGCCAGGTTAAGTAAAACGAGCCCAAACACGACGGTCTATCTTGTTTAGTACAGGAGTTCCTATGGCCACCTTCCGACTCCATCATCAGATCAGCTCCATGGTACCATATTATTGCATTGTCACGCGAAAAGTATGAGCATAAATAAAAAAACAACTAATAATTTAACATGTATTTTATTTTTTACATATTTAATTTTGTTAGTTTTATATTCAAGTAATTAATTGTTAGAGTAGATACTTTAAGTCCGTATTCTCAAGGCTTGGAATCAGTTTAAAATGAACCGCACTTAATCAGTTCCTTACCCGTTTTTAGTTAGCTACTTAGTTCGAAGTTTAAAGGTCAAAAAAAGGTTATGTAAACTGGCTTATTCCACCGTGATTACTTTTATTGTTTAATTTATTAAGTTTCTCAACAACTGATACATTGATATGCTTTATTTAAAATAATAGTTAAAAAAAAAACTAAAAAACACGCTTTCATAAAAATCCAACTAAAAAACAGAAAATAAATTTTTAAATTTATAAAATGCGCTTTTTAAGATATTAAAGAAGAAGAAAAAGCTCTTTGAATACACTCCACGCTTTTTTTAAGACCCCATTCATCAGAAACCAAATTTATTAAATTTTATTTTCTGTTTTTTAGTTGATTTTTTTATGAAAGCGTGTTTTTTTTTATTTTTTTTAAACTATTGTTTATTTTTCATTTTTAGTTGATTTTTTTAAAAATGTTTTTAAATACAAGCTTTTGAGATCCTGCATATCATGTAGCAGCAGAGTGCTAGCCAAGACAAGTAAAACGACGACGGGTCTATCTTGTTTAGTACAGGAGTTCCTATGGCCACCTTCCGACTCCATCATCAGATCAGCTCCATGGTACCATATTATTGCATTGTCACGCGAAAAGTATGAGCATAAATAAAAAAACAACTAATAATTTAACATGTATTTTATTTTTTACATATTTAATTTTGTTAGTTTTATATTCAAGTAATTAATTGTTAGAGTAGATACTTTAAGTCCGTATTCTCAAGGCTTGGAATCAGTTTAAAATGAACCGCACTTAATCAGTTCCTTACCCGTTTTTAGTTAGCTACTTAGTTCGAAGTTTAAAGGTCAAAAAAAGGTTATGTAAACTGGCTTATTCCACCGTGATTACTTTTATTGTTTAATTTATTAAGTTTCTCAACAACTGATACATTGATATGCTTTATTTAAAATAATAGTTAAAAAAAAAACTAAAAAACACGCTTTCATAAAAATCCAACTAAAAAACAGAAAATAAATTTTTAAATTTATAAAATGCGCTTTTTAAGATATTAAAGAAGAAGAAAAAGCTCTTTGAATACACTCCACGCTTTTTTAAGACCCCATTCATCAGAAACCAAATTTATTAAATTTTATTTTCTGTTTTTTAGTTGATTTTTTTATGAAAGCGTGTTTTTTTTTATTTTTTTTAAACTATTGTTTATTTTTCATTTTTAGTTGATTTTTTTAAAAATGTTTTTAAATACAAGCTTTTGAGATCCTGCATATCATGTAGCAGCAGAGTGCTAGCCAAGACAAGTAAAACGACGACGGGTCTATCTTGTTTAGTACAGGAGTTCCTATGGCCACCTTCCGACTGCATCATCAGATCAGCTCCATGGCACTATATTATTGCATTGTCATCGACCTTTGACAGGTGTGCAAAGTTTGAATTAAATCTGATCGTTCAAAGTAGGACAAAATCGAGCTCATACATACATAGTGCATACAGGTGAAGCTAATAAAAGCGTGTTAAAAATACATGTTAATAACCGTTACAGAGAGATAAATTAACTCTTAATAATAAGTGAGAGATAAGAGAATATTATTTCTCATATCAATTGATAGATAGATAGATACATAACACTTTATTTTACCATTACAGAAAACACAGAAATTATAGCCTAAAAATATTCTAAATGTGCAGTCTTGTTGTTTAGAAGCGATCTTTTCCAGATAACCCGTATGTGTGTATTTTAATTTGTTAATATATATATATATATATATATATATATATATATATATATATATATATATATATATATATATTATTATCTTATATATAAAATGTTAGATACCATACCCCTCTGAAACAATTTGACCGATTCTCATGAAATTTTGTGTGCATATTGGGTAGGTCTGAGAATCGGACAATATATATTTTCCATCTCCCTAAATGTTAAGGGTAGTCCACCGCTATTTTTATTTTTTTGTGATACAACATTAAAAAAATACATACAACCCTAAATTTTCAACCCTCTACGATCAACCCCTATTTTTAACCGGACAGGACGACGTCTGCCGGGACAGCTAGTATCATTTGTAAATTGTTGTGTGAGAAAATAAAATAAGATTTCTTTGTTTCTTTATAAACTTTTTAAAATATGAACATGTGTTTGTGAGCGACTAAAAACTTGTGCAGCAAAAACCGTTAGAAACCGGTTTATTAAAAAAAAACATTTGCTTAAGGTTTAGTCGATTCGACATTATTACCGGTTCCAAGCCCTGATTATAGAGAAAATAAGTCTTAAATAAATTACAAGTGAACTCTAAAACTACGGCCATACAATCGATTCGATCCAATCTAAGAAGCTGGATACTCTGACATAAATCCCAGGTATTCCTGGCTCCGCACATCCAAAACCAAATGACGTCACACCTATCACATAATACAACTTGCGGCTAAATTTTTCCGGAGTGGGAATTTTAATTTGCAAGGGACCTCCTGAATCACCCTGAAACACACATATAGGGATAAATTATCAAATTGTTCCCAGTGGAAAAATGGAATAACATAAAATCAGGCCGCGATGTACATGACTATTACTAAATAGCAGAAGTGGTAAAAAAAATTGTAAGATAATATAGTTCATAATAAAAAACTAAAAAAACACGCTTTCATAGAAAATCCAACTAAAATATAGAAAATGAATTTTAATAAATTTAAATTAAAAATAGTGTAAGAAAAAATGATTTTATTGTAAAAAAAAGCGTGGGGTGCATGGTATTAGTAGTTATAAATATTTTATGAACAGATATGAGTAGAAGAGTTATTTTGATAATATCCTGAAAAGCACCCCACAATTTTTTTTTACAATAAAATCGTTTTTTCTTACACTATTATTAATTGAAATTTATTTTCTATTTTTTAGTTGGATTTTCTATAAAGCGAATTTTTTAGTTTTTTTAAAAACTATTATTTACTTTTCATTTTTTTGTGATTATTTAGTCATTTAATTCGCTTATCCGTGGAAACTTTGAAAAAGAAATATATAAACTCTTATGATAAAATGGAACGTTATGTAAAAATAACCTTTTTTAAAAAGGTTTTTAAATACAAGCTTTTGAGATCTTGCATTTCATGTATCAGCAGAGTGATAGCCAAGACAAGTAAAACGAGCCCAAACACGACGGGTCTATCTTGTTTAGCACAGGATCTCCTATGGCCACCTTCCGACTCCATCATCAGATCAGCTCCATGGTATCATATTTTTGCATTGTCACGCAATATACATATACGTGCAAAATTTCAGTACAATCGAAAACCGGGAAGTTGATCAAATTTAACTTGAAATATTCCGTTACATACTGACATACATATGAAACTAATAAAAGCGTATTAAAAAGCATGTCAAATAAACGTGCCTATATGAAGAGATTAAGGGCTGCTTGCATAACGATCGCCTTTAAATAAAATTAGTTAATCATGTTAAACTGCTTCAATACGTTTTACACAAAACGTATTTAGGATGCCTTGCATAAGGCGGTCTCTCATGTTATTTAGTTAAATGTATTTATGCCGTCGTTTAAACAGCCACATGTGTTCCGTTTCACGCTGCGATTCATTTTATCAAATAAAATCACGGAATTTAGCTTTAATGTTAATTATTTCTTGCGTAAATAAGGATTTTAGTTGGCCAATGTCAACTTGACATTTGAAATTTCGTTCGTTTGGTGGTGCTACGAAATTTTTGGCGGCAACCTGAATGATGATTTCATATTATCGATTATATGGGTATTTAGTATTGAGATAAATAATTAAAGCAAATAATATACGAGTGACAATCTATAATTGAGTTTTTTTATATGCAATAACCAACGAAAATAATCTGATTAGGTCTTGCCTTCCTTTTATGTTACACAATCTTATTACGACATATTATCCTGAAGTTGTATGAATGTACTCCTGAATGTCAAAAAAGCAAGTGAGGTGTGTAAGAATAAGCCTAAATGGCGATCTGTTGTTCGTGCCTACCCCGCAAGGGACCTGGCGTGAAGTTATGTATGTATGTATCCTGAAGTTATGTATGTTATGTCGTCATGGTAGCGTAATGCACTAGCGCATGCCAAACTCAAAGAACAACAAGTACTAACATCTGTAAAGAGAAACGTCGTCATGAAACCTGCACATCGAGATAGCTGATGTGCCAAATTTTCCAAGACGCCTTGGACAAGCATGGCGGGTATATTGTTTATTCATTCTAGTGGGAGGCCGAAGCCCAGCAGTGGGACGTTTATGGGCTGTTATTATTATCCTGAAACCTGTCTGATTCCTTACACTTGATATTGTGAAATAAAAGCCCATACAATAACACAATGGGCTGTTTTCTAGAATACGTTTCTAGAAAACAGTAAGTAAACAAAAGAAGACGACAATAAAAGAATTAAAATTAGTTTAAACACTGACAGGTTATAAAATGTGTTTTGTTTCAGATATGCAGGTGGATTTGGTTTTTGTCGGTACCTGAGTTGTAACACTATATTTAGTTTGATCAGCGAACGATTACTATCATGTTTACGTTATTGCCTTACCAACCTGATCGAATTGTTTTGACGTGCGAAGAAGAGATAAAAACATACCTGACAAGCATCCACACCTCCTGCCAATTCTCCAGCGCAGAATTGATGGTCAGCAACACTACACCAAATCCTACCGCAATAGTCACTCAATAACCGATTACAAACATCCTCGTCGATAGTGCTTAGTGTTGCAGCCCGAAGTACTGAAGACTGGTCACCTTCTGAAATTTTTATAATATAATGGCGGCAGCTCACTTGGCTTCGCGTATTTGTCACGGTATTTGATCAATATTTGATGTATTAGCAAATAACTCAAACATACCCAAAATATTATAGTAAGAGCCCAGGACTGGCAGACCTTCGGCATTTTACAAAACCTGAAAGTTTTTCTGTGCATGTCCAATTACATACAGATAAAAAGCGACTATAATAGTTTGGGTTGTGTTAATTGGTATATTTAAGCAAGTACAATTTTACTAAAAGACCTTGGCAAAGAATTCGCTGGTGGATGCTCACAAGCTTAACAAAATTAAAAATAAAATTTTAGATTAAGAAAAGACCTTGCTACAATAAAACTAAAAGCTTGGTTATTGACATTTTGATTATTGGTGTACGTCTTCGAAGGAGATTCGTAGTAGTAAGGACACTGTCAAAGTTCTACGCGTTACTAAGATTGGACATTTTAGACTCAAGGTGTCTGTATATAATACTACACGGATACTAAAGTATTATGCAGTTAAACTTCGTTACCACGCCTGCCAAGGCTGCGGAGAGCCGTAGCCCTGGCATAAGGCGAAGGACGAAACACCCAGGGATTTTAATGGAAATCTTTAACCGGGGGTGGCAACATCATGGCACCAGTTCTGATATACCCTATATATAGCCTTCTTCGATAAATGGGCTATCCAACACTGAAATAATTTTTCAAATCAGACCAGTAGTTTCTGACATCAGCGCGTTTAAACAAACAAACAAACTCTTCAGCTTTATATATTAGTATATATAAGATTACGTAAGAACTACTGATTTTGATACGGTTTTCGCTATTAGACAACCGATTTTTAGACTTGAAATATACCTGACCAGCTATTTCTACCACGAAAATTCCGCGGGAATTTTTCTGGAATTTATTAACAGTGACCAGATTTAAAAAAAATCCAATGTGATTTTTTCACTGAAAAATAGAAAATTTTATGGAATAATATATTTTTTGTAATACTTTTTAAAGTCGGGAATCCCGCGCGAATTATCCCGGGAGCGGTTTGAAGTTGTTCGGGTGCATAAAACTTACTTCACTAAAACGATAGCCTACATTCCGTCTTCATTACATGCTGCAACACTTTGTGTCCTGGGGATCCCGCGGGAATTCACTTGGGTATAGTTCGAATTAGTAAGATTGCATAAATATTGACAGACTTCGATAAGATTTCACTAGAACAATACGAGAATAATAAACTCGGTGCATTTATTTACCTTTTTATACCAGTTATTTATTTTTTGAGTGACTAATAATAATGTTTCTGTGTAAAACAAACTAAATAAACGTGTTTATTTGATGACGTATAGTTTTCTTCTGTAAATATTAGATACCCTGACAATACCTTTGTTTTTAATTTTTGGCGAAATAGCTGTAAATTACGTTATCTGCCAAACATGGACGAAGTCGCGGGAAAATCGTAGTATGTACATATAATTGTATATAACTTACTTTTGCTAGTTACACCCCACCCGGAAACAATGCCCGAGCCTATATCTGACAGGTCAGGTTTTGTCCAAAGACAGGCTGGTAAAGCGAATTGATTGAAACTAACATCTTCCGCCAATTTCAGCAAACTTATATCATAATAAATACTTGGTGATCTATAATTAGGATGTTTTATGATCTGTGCTATTCGTATATCGTTAGCTAGAGGACCAACACGTAACTGAAATATGAAATAAGAAAATATTTATAAGAATGTTACACTAGGGTTGCCAACCATAAAAAGGTTAGGAGATGGCGGATTGTCGCACACGCGCGTTAGTATTTTCTCCGCCGGAAGGGGGGACTCTATAAGAGCCACCGCCGTCTAACCATCGGATGTATCTTTGATTTCCAAGGTCCTGATACACGGCGTCAATTTGGCACAGTTGGTAGGTCCGAGCATGCCATCGAGAGTGGCACTACCCTACCGTGCCCAGAAGAGTAGGGTTTCCATGACGGATTACACCTCATAAAAAAGGGTTGCAACCATACTTTATAATAACTTATCCTTCTTTGTATTTGGTAAACAGACTTTATAAAAAGATCTCGACAAATTGAGAACCTCCTCCTTTTTTAAAGTCGGTTAAAAATAAAGTATTTGAAAATACTCTATTTCCAATATTTACTCTGATGCGTAAAATAAAATAATTATATGGATAATTACTAAACTATTATCGAACCAGCTTTCACACAAAGAGTTTATTCAATAATGAATCTAAAATGGAGAGAAGAAAGATACAGGACATATATAATTTTAACAAAAAGTGAATTGTTTGTATATTTAAATTTAAATTGGGAATGTAAAGATGCCTTCAAATTTTTTTTAAGTATAGTGAAAAGTTGTTAGTCTGTGCTAGAAGCACACAAAAATATTGTCTCCAAGAGAAGAAAGAAATGAAAATTTGAAAAATAATTTTTTCTTCCAAATATTTTATTTTGTCCCTACTTAAAGTATGTAATACATTATCTAATTGTTGGCAGCCCTATCTTACACATCAATCTCAATATTATAACTATGAGCCCAATTAACATAGGTCATTAACTCTTCATGCCTATATTAAAAATGTTATTGCACGAGTTCAGCAGACAGGCAGACGGCCTTGGGACATAACAACAAAGTTGCTGCCCACGTGCGCTTTCCAAAGGGAGAGTGTTACCCGGCCACAAATGCCGTAACACAACTCAAGGTTTTTATGGCGGCATACTCTATATCAGGTGTTTTTTTCCCTTCCTGCAGGGATAAAAACTCATTATCATCATCCGAGCGTTAAATCACAGTTGCGATCAAGCCCAGTGTCCGCTTTCCAACTTTTTCTTCTCCACTTCGCGCGATCTTCGGCATCCCCTGTGTTGAGACCATTGGTACCTCACGACGTCAACCACAGCATGGATAAAAAGTATGTTAACTTATTAAAAGTAATGAAAAAAATACACCAGTCTTCATTATTATTAATGAATTAATTAATAACGAAAACTCTTTATTGTTCACAATAACTTAAACCTAAACATTTAATATAAATGCATTTCCAACAGAACAATGGCCGGCCTTATCGCTTATAGCAATCTCTTCCAGGCAACCCGGTGAGATCGGAGACATTACAAGAAAAAATAAATAATATTTGATGGTTCAACTAAATTAAAATTAATTCAATTGTAATTAAAGAAACAACAAAATAATAAGAATAATTAACTAATAATAAATAATATACATATAAATAATTAAATCGATTATAATATAAATTACATATACTTACATGTGAGCAATAATATAATTCCAATTTCTGCAACACATTTTATTTAATGGACAAAATATTTAATGGTCAGTGATCAAATGTTTGAATGTAGAAATGGATGTAATTAAATATATTAATACTTACATTTCTAGCCATAAATCTAACGATCTTTGGTATAGGGTCCGCTATACTCGAATCGACTGCGTGTGTGCAATGAGCTGCTGTGAGCACAAAATTACGACTAATAAGGCTACCACCGCAAAGGAATTTCCAAATACTATTATCTTTTGTCATCCATCCTATGGCGCCCTAGAAACAAAAGATTTATAAATGAAGAACTCACACAATGATAATAGATAACACTGCACATAATTACAGAAAACTTACGAGGTAGTATTAATTTAATTGGGTACAAAGGACGGTAATAAAACTACGTTTTAACGGTTTTAAGCGCGGCAATTTATTAGATTTTGGTTTGTCCGACGTTTCGGCCGCTTATCATCGGCCATGGTCACGGACGACAAAGGTGACATTTATCCAACGAGTATTGTTAAAATTTTATTTAGCCTACCGCCAAATCGTACATTTTAACTATTTAGTTTTAATTTTGTTTATGGTTATTATTTACTCTATGGGAGCCTAATCTAATTTACCACCGCTTCACAACATGTTGTGGCTTGAAGAAAAGAGGCGACGGAAGAAACTCTTCAGCAAATATGGTTAATTCTAAATTTTTTATATAATATTAAAATGGGTGGTAGGAAAATAACAGAAATTATCAGTCAAGTTGGTTCGTGTTCCGTTGGACGCAGAAATAGCTCACAGTGTCTTGAGGTCTGGCAGTTGGTTTTTGCTGGATTTGGGTCTTAATAGTTTTGAAAAGCGGTCCAAACGTCAGACAAGCCAAAATCTAATAAACTACCGCACTTAAAACCCGTTAAAACGTAGTTTTGTTATGTATACAAGTCGCGAAAACTTAAGAAAATTTTATACAAAGGGCGGTCTTATCGCTAAAATGCGATCTCTTCCAGACATGATGATGCTTCATGTATCAATATTGTAGTTTTATTATTTAAATTTTTGTACATAAATGCACAATTAAAATACGGCGTTAAAATAAATGATTGTGAAATTTAAAAAGTTTAGATCGATTTCGAAGTGATAATTTCTTATAGTAGTGCCAGTCTGGCTTTCCTTTCTCTGACGCAACCGGCAGCAGGAGGCAGGCTCCTTCTCTCCCTCTAACCCACAGCGCTAGCCGTACTTCGGTAATTAGATTAAATAATGATGGTAATTATGTACATACAGGAGATCCTAATGTATATATTCAAGAATTGTAACTAAGGATAAAATATATTTTACAATCAATACAAGATTTTATTATTAATTACCTTTCCTTACATTATCATATGAATATACATAAAATTGAAGTAATAATCTAAGCTTTTTTTAAGTTAAACAATTTCAATATTAAGCAGTTCAACTTGATTAGTTTATCACTTCTGTCGGGCGTCCCGAGGCGCACACATTTGTTTTAATTTAATTTAAATCACTTATTTATCTGGCATAGGTAAGGTTCTGATCTCAGTGGGACCAGCCTCAGAGTGGTCGGTTACTAATCCTACGCAAGTGAAACTTACTTACCTTGGAGCTGTAGTACAATGTGATTATTACTCGGCCGATAATTAAGACGAATTTATTTAATTTTCAAATTGCTTATTTTTTTCTTATAAATATCTTGTAACATAATATTATATATAATATCAGCCCATAAACGTCCCACTGCTGGGCTCGGGCCTCCCATTATAGGGGGAGAACGGACAGTATTCCCGCCACGCTTGTTCAAGGCTGCTTGGCAGGTTTGACACATCGGTTATCTCGATATGCAGGTTGCATCACGATGTTTTCCTTCACCGTTATTAGCACGTGGTAATTGTAACAGTATGCACATTAGATCAGAAAACTGACTAAGAGGTGCATACGTTCCGGTCAAGATCGAACCCGCACCCTTCGACTTAGGGGCGCGTGCGCTAACCATTACGGTACCACGGCTTTTCTATAATATGTAAATTAGGGTGGTCGTTAAAAATTAAATTTCTTGCGACGCCCCCTAAAAAGCTTCCTTTTAATGAAAAAACACTGAGGTTTTTTTAATAATTTTTTCAAGTCAAGACATCTCGTGCCTCAAGACGATTAAATGCTAAGCGCTTGTCAAGTTTGCAGGTATTCTTGCAACTGCTGCTGTTCACGATACTATCTATGATGTCGCGATTTTGCAATGAAACCGTCATCGCAACAGGCGCTCTTAAAATAGCCCTGTCAATTATTATTTATTAAATTTAGTCTATAGGACAGGATAAAAAGGATGGAATACAGAAGTTAACAGTACAGCGACGAATGACTTCTCGCAACTCCTTCTGCAGGAAGGAGACTACAGAGACGGTTTCTGGGACCCTCGGTGTAAGCCTCCCCTGAGGCTTGAGGAGATGCGCAAAAGCATTCACCCACCAGTAATAAAAAATGGTGAGATGTAATTGAAGACTTAGGCAGAAGAAACGAGACAGAACAAATAAAATTGGGAAATACAATCGGGGAATGGGGTACGGAAGATCGAGAGAAGTGGGATAACGGAACATTAATCGTACGAGACAGGATTAGTTCAAAGCTAACCCTTTCACAGCAACATTCTGTGATTGCATGGTATAATATCGATCCAGCCAGGCAAGGGACCTGTAATGAGTGATTCCAGCATGGCGCTACTATGTCAAAGTTGATATAAAGATTTAATCTATAAAATACTTACATACGAGCCTAATTTATTCCGTTGTAACAGGTATTATAACCATTTTTTTAGGTTTTCTCAATTTCACCTCCAAACTGTATAGCAATATATAGGAAACACATAAAACTTTAATACGTCGTACATAGATATATAGAGATAGATGCCCATAAAGGTACTTAAATGAAATATTTAAATATGTGACTTTGCTGAACTAGGTTTGCATTGCACCTGTATCTTAGGAGTCAGGAACCAATTATGTGGGCTGTAAAACTTGACTTGCAAATAAATATGTTACGAATAAAACTAAGTACAGTTTTCCTCAATAAGACAAAAGGACATGATGTATTTATACAAACTCCGTTTGTTTCCTTTGGAACATCATTACTTTTAATATTAATAATGAATAAAACTTATAAGCGCTTGTAAAAATTCTAGAAATTAACTGATAAACTGACCATGTGAGGATATTCTCCCGGAATAGTTATATTTCCGCCAATTATTCCCAATTCTGGGTATCCATCATTATCTTCATCTTGATCTTCATGTTTCTCGGATTTATTAGGTTCTTCGTGATCTTTGTGTTCTTTATGTCCTTCTTGGTCTTTATGTTCTTCTTGGTCTTTGTGTTCTTCTTGGCCTTTGTGTTCTTCTTGGCCTTTGTGTTCTTCTTGGTCTTTGTGGTCTTCTTGGTCTTTGTGTTCTTCTTGGTCTTTGTGTTCTTCTTGATCTTTGTGTTCTTCTTGGTCTTTGTGTTCTTCTTGGGCTTTGTGTTCTTCTTGGTCTTTGTGGTCTTCTTGGTCTTTGTGTTCTTCTTGGTCTTTGTGTTCTTCTTGGTCTTTGTGTTCTTCTTGGTCTTTGTGGTCTTCTTGGTCTTTGTGTTCTTCTTGGGCTTTGTGTTCTTCTTGGTCTTTGTGGTCCTCTTGGTCTTTGTGTTCTTCTTGGTCTTTGTGTTCTTCTTGGCCTTTGTGTTCTTCTTGGTCTTTGTGGTCTTCTTGGTCTTTGTGTTCTTCTTGGTCTTTGTGTTCCTCTTGGTCTTTGTGTTCTTCTTGGTCTTTGTGTTCTTCTTGATCTTTGTGGACTTCTTGGTCTTTGTGTTCTTCTTGGGCTATGTGTTCTTCTTGGACTTTGTGTTCTTCTTGATCTTTTAGTTTGTTATGTTCTTCACGTTTTTCTCGTTTGGAAATACTATAACCTCGACGACCTCGACCTTTGCAGAAAAGGTAAATGTTAAACTAGATACACCCCGGGAGTGGAGAAAATAATTAGAGGTACAATGATCCCATTTCTGCATTTGGAACTTTAAGTTATATAAGTTATTGTATTAAATTAAGTTTACATATTTTTACACACAAAGTCTCAACGAGGTAGGCAACGCATCGCTCCCTTATTGTTGCAGATGTCCATGGGCGACGGTAGCCACTTGCCATCAAGTGGACCCGTCTGCCAGTTTGCCTATTCACGAACATAAAAAAAAACATAGTCGTAGTGTAAAACAAAGTCGCTTTCCGAGTTTGTCTATTAGTATAGCCGCTAACTCCCAAAAGACAAAATGCATTTTCAAGCGGCCTTCACTATTAGTAAGATGATTATATATACAAATCATCAAATTCTAGTTTGTATATTCCAGACTAAACTCTTTGTAGGCGTCAGTAATGACTGATAGCTGCCCAATAATTATCTAATCAAATTGAATATTGCTTAGCAGCTTGCAGCTGTGAATAATACCCAGTATTACTCGAGAACTCATAAAGTTTAATTCAGCCTATGGTCCGTATTATGGTGATAGGAACTAATTAAAAACTAACTTCTAGGCACTAAGAATCTCAGCCAGAAGGTACAGCTTGCCATACACAACGCGGTGCTGGTACCTACGCTCACGTATGGAAGCGAGAGTTAGGTATGGAAGAGAGAACATGAAAGTAGAGTAAACGCGGTCGAGACGCGAGCACTGCGCAAAATCTGCGGGGTGCCGCTCGCGGATCGCGATCGTAATACATACATACATACATACATACATAACTTCACGCCAGGTCCCTTGCGGGGTAGGCACGAACAACAGAGCGCCATTTAGTCTTATTCTTACACACCTCACTTGCTTCTTTGATATTCATAGTTCTTGTCATGCACGCTCGTCTGTTCTTAAGGCTCCTGACATCACCTTCTGCTAGTACACGATCAATTTGATCATGGAAGGTGTGTCGTGGCCTTCCGCGACTTCTGCATCCATCCACTTTTGCATTGTATATCTGTTTAGTCATTCTTTCATCATACATTCTTTCCACATGCCCGAACCACCGGAGCATTCCTTTCCTTACCTTCACCCCGACACTCTCTTTCAGACCAACTCTCTTTCATACTTCGGTATTACGAACGCGGTCCGCGAGCGTCACTCCGCAGATTTTGCGCAGTGCTCGCATCTCGACCGCGTTTACTCTACTTTCGTACTCTCTATTCCATACCCAACTCTCGCTTCCATACGTGAGCGTAGGTCCCAGCACCGCGTTGTGTATGGCAAGCTGGACCTTCTGGCTGAGGTTCCTAGCGCCTAGAAGTTTACCTAACGCTCCATTCACACTATTCCCCAAATTTACTCTTCTTTCTATGTCAGCGGTGTACCTTCCATCCCTGCTAAAAGCACATCCGAGATATACAAACTCATTCACTTGTTCCAGCATAACATCATCGACCATTATCCTTGCATTCGTTCTGGTTGTTTCTCTTTCAAACACCATCACCTTTCTTTTCTTCGCATTCAAACGTAAGATCGTAATACGGAAGTAAGAAAGAGAGTGTCGGAGTGAAGGTAAGGAAAGTAATGCTCCGGTGGTTCGGGCATGTGGAAAGAATGTATGATGAAAGAATGACTAAACAGATATACAATGCTAAAGTGGATGGATGCAGAAGCCGCGGAAGGCTACGGCACACCTTCCATGATCAAACTGTCCGTGTACTAGCAGACGGTGATGTCAGGAGCCTTAAGAACAGACGACCGTGCATGACAAGAGCCTATGAACGTCAAAGAAGCAAGTGAGGTGTGTAAGAATAAGCGTGAATGGTGCTCTGTTGTTCGTGCCTACCCCGCAAGGGACCTGGCGTGAAGTTATGTATGTATGTGGAACTAATTATTTAAACAACGACGGTTAAGATCCAGCTTACTTGAATACGATTGAAACTGATAAAATGTACTGAACGATGTATTTCCAAGTGGTTGCGCGAATTGGTAACTGTTTAGTTAAGTCCTTTTGATGTAAAACCACAATGATGGAAAATATAGCTGCAAAGGACACAGGGAAATACAGGCAGTTATGAAGGAAGGATTGCACAGTACCTTTATGTAGCGAAGCGATTATTTCTCCTTGTTTCTTAGTAGTTATCATAATGTAAAATATAAGTATATAGACGAAAATTTCTTAACAATATTCAAACGATGCGTACACATTGCAGTGCATTAGCAGAAAGTGAATTTTATACGATAACCACTATTGAGATGCTGTTTACGTCGCATGCCGTCTCATTTCTTTTGCTTGCTAAGGTATATACAGGAGAGAAAAAAAGGATAGGAGGTTTCATTCGTTCCATTACTTTAGGAATCTTAAATATGATTTACGCGGGACCACTAAGAATAAATAACACCCGTATACAACTACATTTATGCAAGAATAAATATTTCATTTCATTATATCAGTGATTTTGTACTACAATCAGAAATACTTCGCTCGCGGACCGCGTTCGTAATACCGAAGTAAGAAGGAGAGTTGGTCTGAAAGAGAGTGTCGGGGTGAAGGCAAGGAGAGGAATGCTCCGGTGGTTCGGGTATGTGGAAAGATTTTATGATGAAAGGATGACTAAACAGATATACAGTGCAAAAGTGGATGGATGCAGAAGTCGCGGAAGGCCACGACACACCTTCCATGATCAAATTGATCGTGTATTAGCAGAAGGTGATGTCAGCCTTAAGAAAGGACGAGCGTGCATGACAAGAGCTATGAATGTCAAAGAAGCAAGTGAGGTGTGTAATAATAAGTCTGTATGGCGCTCTCTTGTTCGTGCCTACCCCGCAAGGGACCTGGCGTGAAGTTATATATGTATGTATGTAATGAGAAATAATATTATGCAGTTTTTGTCTGTTTACTCACAACGCTTGATATAATATTTCAGCTGGTCTTCATATTCTATGTCCCAGATGAATTCTTGACATTCTGCAAATAAATAATTCCAATTGTTTAATTCAACAAAGTAAGCTGTTAAGTAAGATGTTTTAATAAAGTGTTCAAAAATTTCCTTCTGTTAAGGTTAGCAGGAATATTCTACTATTCTCACTAGGTCATGGGCACCAAAAATTAATAAAAAGTCGTTTTTTAACAGACTTCATTATATTAAAAATATACCCTTTTCATACGTTTCCACTGAAATTGTACTTTTTAAATTTAGAAACTGTGTTCGTGTTTTTATATCCATCGCTTATAAATGCAAGTAAGATAGACTTATACCACTATGAGCACCCCATGCAATGGTTGACACCCACTTCAAAATATTAAGTTATCAAGATATTAATAATTGTATAGTTACAAAGTAAAAAATAATATGCCATAATTAATCTATTCTACAATAAATCTGTTAATAATTCGAGTTTGTCCAATACGTTTAAATATGAAAAAAATGTGAAAAAACAGATTCCGAAAGTACAAGTTTTAGAAAAAAATATCTGTCTGTCAGAGCATCACGTGAAAACTACTTAACAGATTTAAATGAAACTCAAAACAAAAATAGCTTATAACTTAACTGTATCTTAGGACACTTTTTTCCCGATAAATCACATCGTTTCCGTGGGGTAGACGAAAATAGCGACAAAGATGGCACTGCGGTCGCATCTTTTTTGGGAACTACTGAACATCTATGTATAAAAGAAAGTCGTGTTAGTTACACTATTTATAACTCAAGAACGGCTATACCGATTTGGCTGAAAATTGTTTAAAACCAGGAGACGGACATAGTATACCCCGTATTACCATATTACCCCGTTGGAACCGGTAGGTGGCGCTGAGATCGGGTTCTAGAACGCTCCTAATCACCTGGACCGATTTTGGTGATTTTGTTTTTGTGTGGTTGAGTGGGTTCCCGGATGGTTTAGATTCGCAATTTGAATCGGTAGGAGGCGCTGGGATCGGGTCCTGGATTATTATTTTTTCAGAGCAGGATAACGTCTGCCGCAGCCGCTAGTGGATGAATAAAAGTCGACATAGTGCTGACTTATAACCCGAGTTACCACTTAGAATACATTTTATCCAGATATCAGGATAGACCGATTAGCAAAATAGATGGCGCTACAACCGTTTTTTTAAATCTTTCTAAAAAATACCTAAGTTGTCAAAAATGTCAATTGTATTACTTCAAATCATTTTGGCTGGGCAGTTGTACAGACTGTATGTATTTAATTAATATATTATTGTTGTATTAAATTACTAGGATATGACCGCGATTTCGTCCACGCTTGACTTGAAATTTTCACGGAATTCCCTGGACACAAAGTATCGTAGCATTTAATAAAGAATGTAAGCTGTTGTTTAAGTGAAAACTGTGTCAGAATAAGCTAATTTTTATGCATCCAAACAACTACAAACCACTCCCGGAAAAATTCCTGCGCTATTCCCAGATATAAAAAAAATATCACACATTTGAATACATAAAATTTAGTATCGATCAGTAAAAAAATTACATTGGATTTCGATTTTTTAAGCTGGCCATTTTAAATCTCAGAAAAATTCCCGCGGGATTTCCGAGTCAAAAAGTAGCGCAGATTTCACGTCTAAGAATTTTCTGTCAATGTGTGAAAACCGGATCGAAATCGGCCCAGTAGTTTTTATGTGAATTCTGACAAGAAATTTGAGTAAGTGGTTTTGTGATCTTCACTTCACAATTACGCCTGATAGGTGGCGTTGGAATCGGGTTCTAGATTTATATTTTATCAGGGCAGGAAAATGTCGACCGAGACCGTAATCCACAATATTGTTACATACCGACAAAGAACGCACACCTGACTGTCGTAAAACGCAGTTTATTGCCTTTCCTGCATTCGGAGTTCTTTTGTTT
This sequence comes from Dendrolimus punctatus, assembly GCA_012273795.1. NCBI lineage: Eukaryota > Metazoa > Arthropoda > Insecta > Lepidoptera > Lasiocampidae > Dendrolimus > Dendrolimus punctatus. The sequence goes on along the minus strand of CM022541.1, from coordinate 10,342,156 downwards.
ACTGCGTGTTTAAAAATAAAAACAAACATCCTATTATTTTCGTACTTATTTTATATATCCGTCATTAGTGTCGAACTAATTCCTGTTTTTATTGCATTGCGTCGAAACTTGCCTGATGTGCGGATAATTTTCGGTATTATACAGTTTAGTATAAAACAATGCCCGAACGGAGGGTTGTGGCAGTCAAGCGACGATTACGATACAAGCAAGACGTATTTAGTACTTTCGATTAGCGATATAGTGACGGACTTTGCGCGTGTAATTTAATCGTGCAGTTTATACAGTGTCTTGTTTTATGTGTACCTGTTTTATACGTGTTTGTACAGTTCTAATAAACTCTATAGTAATTCCAACGCCATTTTAAATCAAGTCCTGTGTAGCTCGTAACAATATTATAAAATTTTAATATTGCCGTAAATAGTTATAAGAAAATGCAACTGGAATATACTATATAAACGTTGAAGACCTCGAGGCAATTTTTTTTAAACTTCTTGTCTGGTTGTCTCCTTGTTCGGGATTCAAACTACTGGGCCGGTTTCGATGTGATTTTCGCTGATTGATAGGAAATTTTACGTAAGAGATTCTGTGATACTCATTATCCCAGGAATCCCGCGGTTATTTTTACGAGAGTGGTTTGGTAGCTTATACGAATTGTAATAGGGCTTTCACGCCCACCACTACTACGGTCTCTCAGCCGCAGTTGGGTTCGGTTATGTTGAACGTGAATAAAAAGAAAACAATGGCTGATATGGTTAAAACTAATATCGATTGGCAAAAAGATAAGCGAGAAGAAAACTGGAAAACTGTTCAAAGAAAAAGATATATTAATCGTTTTGTCAGAAATATGGGAAAAGCTTCCTCAGAAGGAAATTTTAAAGCAACGGAAGTAAAAATACCACTTTTTATTTCAAATGTTCGCAAAGACAGTTTAGAGAAAGATATAAGAGAGTACATAGAAAAGAAAACTAGTGAAGTTGTTCAGGTAGAGAAAATTGATATGAAGTCAGAGAAGCCGTATAATGCTTTTAAATTGTTTGTTTCGAAACATAAAGTAGATATGTTTTTGGAAGATGATATTTGGCCGGAAGGGATTTCGTTCGGGCGGTTTGTCCTTTTAAAAAAGGGACAAATGCAACATGAGTATTAAAATTGTATATAAACATATTAAACTGACATGAATAGTATACAAAACGTGACATTAGCAACTTTTAATTGCAAGAATATTATTACATCGACTGACTGTGTGCCAAGGCTGCGGATATAATGCGGATATAATTGCCCTTCAACAAATATGGCTGCTACCACATGATGTGCCATACTTGGGATACTGATTTTGCTTATACAGGGAAAGTCAGTTGTTGATACGTCTGCTGGAATTCTTACTGGAAGACCGTTTGGCGGAGTTGCGCTTCTATGGAGTTTTCTTCTTTTCCTCTTTTTCCACAGTAAACGTAATTCAGTGCAAAAGTGATCGTCTAGTGGCTATTAATTTAGTGAACTATGATCGGTCAATATTATTTTTTTCAGTATATATGCCAGTAAATTCAAATGACAATATGGCTGAATTCACGCAGTGTTTTAGTGAAATAATAGAATTTGTAAATTCGGAATCTGTATTCATACTAGGTGACTTTAACACACATCCTGGCGAGCGCTTTGCTAATAAAATGTTAAATATTTGTGAGGAGCAAAGTTGGTCATGTGTAGACTTGGAGCTTCTCCCACCAGAGACGCACACTTTTATAAGTAGTGCAAATGGCTCATTGCGCTGGCTGGACCACTGTATTGTAAGTACTGGGGCGAGACTTTCTGTAACGAGTTCTACAGTTTTATATGATGAGTATGCTTCAGATCACATCCCTTTATTGATAAATTGTAATATTAATTTAATTGTGCCAAAAATTTAGAAGAAATCAAATAATTGTAATAAAATACTTTGGGAAGAACGGGATGATAAACAGACCTGGGATTACTTTGAATATTGTGATAGATTAAAATCTATTGACTTTCCTATGGAGTTTAATGACTGTTCTTATAATATGTGTTGTAATATTAATCACCGTGTACTATTACAAGATATGTACCAAAAGCTGGTAAATATTTTACAACCAGGTGCTAGACATACTTTTTCAGGCAACAGAGAAAGTAACAGTCATAAAAATAAAATAAGTATATAACAGGTTGGAATGTGCATGTCCGCGAGGCTCACATGGCGGCTAGAACATGTTATAAAGCATGGACTCTGAATGGTAAACCTAGAAGTGGTGTATTATATAGTGATATGTGTGAAACAAGAAAATTTTTCAAAAATAAGTTAGAATATTGTCGAAATAATCAAGTGCAGATTAAAATGGGTTTAATAGCTATAAATCACTTTCTAAAGATTTTAGTCAATTTTGGAAATTAACAAACAAGCTTAATATAAAGTCGAGTCGTCTTGTGAGCGTCGCAGGTCACCACGATCCCTCATGTATATCCAATGAGTTTCAGCGGCATTTAAAAGTGTAGTCACCTCTAACACAGCCTAAGCCTGTGGCTGAGTCGGTCGTGATCGGTGTAGAAGACAGTAAAATGTTTTTCACGGCGAAGGAAGTTGCCTTGATAATTCAAAAAATTGTTAGAGGAAAATCTCCCGGCCACGATAGCCTCAGTATTGAGCATCTTAAATATGCTGGTATACATCTCCCTCGAGTATTGGCAATGCTTTTCAATTTTTTTATAAGTCACAGTTTTATGCCTGATGACCTCATGTTTACAGAGGTCGTGCCAATCCCGAAGAGTAAAAGTGGAGATGCTTCCGATATTTCAAATTACAGGCCCATATCCTTGGCTACTGTCATCGCTAAGGTATTGGACAGTCTGCTTGACAACTTACTTGAAAAACACTTAAAGTCACATGACGCCCAATTTGTTTTTAAAACAGGACTATCAACAGAAAGTGACATACTATGTCTTAAACAGACTGTTTAGTATATACTGTCAGAAAGACACCAATTTTCGCCTGTTTTTTGGACTTTTCGAAGGCATTTGACCTCGTAAACTATGGGATACTATGGAGGAAATTGGAAGGTGAATCAGCTTTGCCTTCTGCTGTTGTATCAATTTTTTAAATATTGGTACAATAATCAGTAAAACATTGTAAGATGGGCAGAGTCGTACTCGGACATGTATAGGTTGGATTGCGGCGTGAGGCAGGGGGGGTTAAGCTCTCCTCGACTTTTCAACTTTTACATGAATCAGTTGATAGATTAACTCAGCATAGCACATGTCGGATGTCACATAGATGGGGTGTGTATGAATAACATTAGTTACGCTGATGACATGGTGCTGCTGAGCCCATCTATCGGCGGTCTGAGGTGGCTCTTGTCAATATGTGAGTCATACGCGGTGAACCATGGCCTTAGATATAATGTTAAGAAGAGCGAGGTTATGATATTTAAAGCAGGTGCTAAATCTTACGATATCATTCCTGAATACCTCTGTGGCAAACCGATATCAAGGGTTTCCAAATTTAAGTATCTGGAGCAGTGGGTAACCGAAGACTTAAAGGATGATTGTGATATAGACCGGAAACGTAGGTCACTGGCTGTCCGATGTAACATGCTGGCCCACAGGTTCGCACGTTTTACACAAGAGGTAAAGAAGACGCTTTTCCGAGCATACTGTCAGTCCTTCTACACGTGCAGCCTGTGGGTCAGTTATACGCAGCGGACATACAGCGACCTACGTTTCCAGTATAATAATGGGCTGAGGGTGTTGTTGGGGCTGCCGTGGCGGTGCAGTGCGTCGGGGATGTTCGCAGAAGCGCGAATCGATGGCTTTGCGGCCATCATTGGAAAGAGGTGCGCATCCCTACTGGCCCACGTTCGCGGCAGCCCTAACAGCATACTCAGTCTTTTTGTAGATCGATGGGACTCGCCACTGCTACATAAATGGGTGCAACTGCACACCCAGTTAAATGTGTGAGTGAGTTTGTTTGTTTGTCTGCCGCCTCGCGGCCCAGTGGCGGAGTATGGACTCCAGACGATAATTTAGACCATAATTTGAAATCATTTGGTATACATGTCCCTTCGTGCCGTGGAGTAGGAACATTTATAATAATTATTGTGACGCGGGTGTAATGCCCTAGTATTTGTTTAATTAGTTAGTAGTAGTAGTATCGTTGTGAACTAATTGGATGTTTTTTTGAAATTGTTAACAGTCACATAATTCGTAATATATAACTGTATAATATGGATTTATTAATTTCTGAAATAAATTGATTATTATTATTAAGTTGGTTGGTATGCATAAAATTTGCCGATTTCTCTAGAACGACAGCTAAAGCCTTTTTGAACTGACATGACATGACGTAACGTAGACGCAGTTGCGGGCAAATAATAGTAATCGAATATAATGCTTTTCTGTAATACATTATTGCTACGGTTCAAGTTCGACTAAATGTCACGTAAACTTTGCTTTAATAATGTTATGATATTGTGGTGAAATGTACAAATTTATGCAAGAAATATGTTGGATAGAAGTTAATAATATAAAATGTATGTTTGTCGCAGAGGGCATTAGTTGTAAGCGTTATAACTAGATGGCGCTATCTAATAATCGAATATACTATGGTTTCTAAAACGTCAAAAATATAAAAAAAGTCCTTTGTACTTTGTTCTTTATTCAGTTCAGAACAATAAACCAGTACACCAAGTTAATAAGTGTTTTGATTAGTAATGCAATTTAGTTTATCTAGGACAATGTTTAATTCGAACTTCGAACTCAAACTAGAGGTGAGTTATAACAGGTTAATTTAATTATCTGTTATTCCTGTTACTGTTATCCAAAAATAACAGCATTGATTATCTGTTATTAAATAACATACTGATATTTAGTTTTTATTGGAACGAAGTTCCTTTATGCGGCTTGCGGTAAAGCCTACATACATTACACTAGCATAGAGTTCTCGCGAGAACTTCTTGCCTTGTCAGCTGCAAGATCTCGCGGACATTCTCGCAAGAATGTGGAAAAGCTTTAAAGGTTAACTAGCAAAAATCTTATTGTAACAAAATTTCTCTATGTATATCCGCATGCATCTGCGAGGTCGATACTCGCAGTTTGAGCAGCATTTAGCGAAATTTTGCTAAATTAGTCCACATAATACAATTTAAATACTACATATTGTGCATAGATATTAGAAAAAAATTAAATTAAAATTTTTCATTTGATACAGATATGAATAAATTAATAGATGCATCTCTATTTAGCTTAACAAGGATTTGCTTAGATAGAACGAGAGAAACATAGTAATTAATAGAACCTTTGAGAACAGTTCAGGGCTGGATTTTATTATAGTATTTGTACTACAATTTCATGCTTCGTACTATATACTACCCATATCTAACGACAGTACGAAAAAATACTATAATTTCAATACCTTGCCAATATAAATAATATTTATAAGTAGTATTTAAATACCATTTGGTGCTAATCCAACATTTAAAAAAGTTCATTGGGATATAATCACGTTGTCTAATCTGTACTCAAAGAATACAGATTATAAATCGTCATCCATGAACTATTTACGGGGAGTTCCCGTGAATTATACTTTCTCTTCTGACATTCTTAATTTTCGAACAGTAAGTATGCATATTGCTGAAGAACTGATAAAGTTGGAATAGGACTAAATTTTATGTAAACTCCTGTTGATTTAATGTTTTGGGGATTTTTAATTCAAAATAATAAAGTGAACTATAATTTACAATTACTAACTTTTAAATTTTTTATGCTATCATTATCAGCTTACCCAAATCCAACCCTGGAACAGTTTACATTTTGTTAATTCTGTTCTGTTCCCTAATAAATATTAGGTGTGTCTCGTTTTAGCCTGTATAAATCATTGAAGTGTAAATGAGACACTGATATGAATAAATTAATAGGTGCATCTCTTTTTAGCTTAATAACGATTTGCTTAGATAGAACGAGAGAAACATAGTAATTAATAGAACAGTTTTAATAAAAAACTTAAATAGGAATTTGTTATTGTTATGTTATATGCCTGTTATGTTATGTGCCTGTTATCCAGACAACAGGTATTCTGTTCTCGAAATAACAAATGTTATCTGTTGTTAATAACTGTTGGCATAAATATGCCTCACGCCTAACTCAAACCATTAATTACTAAAGTGTCAGTGCCTTACTTACTAATCTCACTTTTGCGTCCAATGAACGTTGGTTTAGGAAAATTAAAACGATCGCAAGGTTTCCTGTGTTTAGTAGACTGAAAACCTCTTCCAAATCCTCGTCGACTTGATCGAACAAAACGTTTAGACTCCACGTTCAAATCTCTCTGAAAATAAAATAACACACATAATCTTAACGGTTGATACGCTTTCATCCCATAACTACACAACAGAATAGTAACTCCAAAAAGATTTTTACAGCCGACAAAAACAAAATTCACCTGCACACCTGAATCAAAGCACATTTATTACCCGTCGGCATTTGAACTAATAATAATGATATTCTTTTATGGTCGTATTCTTTTGTTTACTTATTGGAATACGGCCTATTGTTGTATTGTAATCATTAGCCAGGATTTTAAAGTAAAAGCTGATTCTAGGAAATTTGGTCCACGTCGCCGGGCAGACATATTGCATTTGTGCAGTGTAAAACAAGGACCTGGTGGACCCCCCTCTAGGTAGTCGAGCGAGAACCACGATCGAAGCGAGACTTATATACTACAATCGGGAACCACAGTGATCGACTGCACGTTTTGTGGCATTACAACCTTTTGCATTACGTTTGGATTTGTTGTGTTCGGTTATATTTGTACCTGTGTTATACGTGTTTGTATAGTTCTAATAAACTCTATAATAATTCCAACCGCATTTTAATTCGAGTCCCGCAACTCGGAACAATATCATAAGCATATTTTACATTATATGAAGGTATTTATATTTAAAATAATATGATTGTAATAAACAGTTTAATACATATTGTGACTTATAATATTCAGTTGTTTTCGATGACTATGCAGTGATGAATAATGTACGCAAAATTATTATTTACGATAAATATTTATAAATACTTACATGGTCATCTCTAGATTTAGCACTCCCCAAAACCATAGAGTCGGTGTTCTATAAAGTGACATTATAGTTATTAGTAAATCAATACTGAAAATCGATAATTAATATTGTATTGTAAAATTTTGTTTCTGTTAACTGTATCTTTAAAACACAATAAAGCATATTCATTCATTCATTCATTCATTCATGGCAGTCGGAGTTCTAAGGGAATGTATCCCTACTATATACATTTTAACCGTGCAGGAACGGAGAATAGAAGCAATTTCCTGCGGCCAGGTGGTTTCTCGTAAGAGGCGACAAACAAATTCTTTGACTTGGTCTAAAACGTATCCATATTAGTTATCTAGGTTTAAGGGTATGGTGAACAATGAAAAGTCTTCATTCAATCAATCATTCATTCATTCCATAGGAGCTTTCAATCATCCTACGGAAAATGATTTCTTCAAGACACCGTTTCAGACTGATATTCTGTGGGACCTTGGTATCACACAGATTAAGAGTGCCCTAAGAGTAATGTACGCAAAATAATGATTCGAGCAGGGTTCTACCACGTTCATGAAAATCAGACAAACTATTACTTTAATAAAGAAGAAATATCGTCTCGAATCAGCCCTATATATTTCGTTAGTTTAGCTCTACCTAATGTGGCTTGATTTACTACAATAACAAACTGTTGAGCACTGTATCAGTTTATAAACAATTTTATCGTTCACTAATACAAAAATAAACTTACAGACAGAAACTATACCTAATTATGCACATCATCTCATCTCTAAAAAGCGTTCTCTTACACACAATCCCAGGAATGCATCGACATCATAATAGCGATAGAGATACATATAATACATCTGATGGCTTTTTAGTAATAAATACATAAACATGATCTATATATAGACTATAAAATACACATAACATACAAATACATATCTACAAAAAAACTATAAATATTTATAGATATTACTAATACTTACATCTCTTCTAGAATAAGTATCGCTTAGTTGGTTCGAGAAATCACTCAAGCAGGTCACTGAAAGAAAGTATTAAATATTATGAATGGCCTAAAAAAATAAAATAACTAAGAGAGAAAGAAAGAAAGAACTCGCCCATTGATAATTTTTATTGCTAAAGTACAGCAGACAGGCTGATAACCCATCTGATGGAAAGTATTTACTGTCGCAAATGAACGTTTCCAATATCGAAGGTACTCGAAGGGGGACTGGAAAGTGGTTAGTGATTTTGAAAACTAGCAAGTGCATTACAAAACATTTTACACCACGTCACAACTAAAATATCTAGTACATAAAGATATTGTTCCAACCTAGGCGCCGAGAAAAACAAGTTCACACCTGCATATCTGTAAAAGCACATTTATTACCCGTTGGCATTTGAACTAATAACTACTAAATAATTGTTTTATTGTAATCGTTTTTTTACAGCCACCTGCAGCTGTAATCATTAGCCAGGTGTTACGGATTTTAAATTACAAGCTGATTCTAGAAAATTCGGTCGACGTTGCTGGGCGGACATATTGCATTTGTGCAGTTTAAAACAATGGCCCGATTGAGGGAGCGGGCAGTCGCGCGAGAACCACGATCGAAGCGAGACGTGTGTACTACAATCGGGAACCGTAGTGACGGACTTTGCGCGTTTTATTGAATTACGGCCTTCTGTATTACTTTTGGATTTGTTGTGTTCGGTTATATTTGTACCTGTGTTATATGTGTTTGTATAGTTCTAATAAATTCTATAATAATTCTAACGGCATTTTAATTAGAGTCTCGCGACTCGTAACAATAAGCAATTTCGAATTTGTTTATTAAGCTTATTGGAAGCGATATTAAATTTTGATTTAGTGTTTAGATGAGATGTGCAAGCACAATTACATAGAGACGATAAATGCACAAACATTGATTTAAAAACAATGTTAGTTACTAGCTTTTCTAATTGTTCTATATACACTACACTAGCGCTGGTAGACATAGACACGAGCAAATACCACCTGTTGGCGGTTGTTTTGTCACCTTTTACGATACATCTTCCAACAGGTATCAGTACCTATTCATTTTCTGTGGATAAAATCTAATATATTAGATATGTAAATTTATTAGATTTTTAAAATAATAATAAATTATTAATTTTAAGGCAAAGAATTAAGAAACAATAGTTGGCCCAATGAGAGCATCCAATAACATTTGCTAGCCACATAATAACAATTAATATTTATGTCATAGGTTAATTAATCATTATAATTTCATAAATTTTATGCAAGCAAATTTTACAGTGCTTTTTTATAGAATGTCAGTAATATTTAATTTAATAATTCGTTACACAATCTACTCTACAGGTATAATATTCTAATAATATAATTTAATTAATTTAATCAGCCTAGGTTATAGACTCAATCTCACGTCCTGCCTTATGATAGTAAATGGTCATTTAACCCTAATTAGAATCGAAATATTCTTTAAAAATCGAAATATTGTGTAAAATCATCTGTTAATATTCTAAAGAAACCTCTAATAAAATATAGCTATTTGTTTTTCCGATAAAATAAGAAATCATTAAAAGATTAAAAATAAATATATTTATTTTTAACTAAGGTACATATTGCATTGCACTTCGTCACAACACCAGCATGTAACAGATACACTCTACATTAGAATAAGTTTAGTATTCAAATAAGAATAAATTAATATAATAAGTTATTCGTAAGGTACAAACATAACATAACACAAATATCATTGAATAAATGTCACACACAAAAACAAAAATGATCAAGAAGTGTGTATAAATACTTAAAACTTTCTTTGCAATTAATTTGTAAGAAAGGCTATGGAACTCGAGTCCGTAGTTGTTAAAAAAGGCTATATTTTTATAGCATAACAAAATTATTGCCAGAAAACAAAATTTACGAATATTAAAATTTGTATTTAATTATTAAAATAAATTATTAATTACCTTCAAATACAAATAGCACCAGTATACACAAACGATTCATTTTTACTAATACGTCCAAAACATGTACCGCTAACCAGAGGACTAAAGCAGATATATTATAATTGGGTCTATGGATACGTATATATACTGGAACAGTATAACTAATTAGTCAGGGAAACACCGTCCATTTTTGCTACTAATTATTATGAAGTTAATTTTCCGTCAATAGCTTCATTTTGATAAGACAACTTTTCAATAACAAATATTTCAATTGTGGTAGCTAACAGGAGTAGCAGGTGATTCGTTTGCAAATATGTTTACTATTGAAGTGAAATTTCTATATAGACGGCGTATTCGATTTTTTTCTGTCACGAAAAAGCGTCACGGTCGCGTGGAGTAGAAGGTATATCGCGGAATAATGTTTGAGTAGACTATGGATGTTTTTTTTTTGGTTACGGATCGAATTCAGTTTTTTTGGTTGATAAAATAAAATATGTTGATGTACTTAGAGTGTTAATGTACATGTGCAATTTGAAAACCTGCCTTCAAGTTGCGATTCGTTTTTCCACTTGTCCGTTGAAGTTTCACTATATGTCCCAGCACACATTTCCCTTTTTCATTCCAATAATCGATGTTCGAGTGTCGCGGCTCTAGTGGTATCGAAGACCCAATTTTTTGGTTGTCTAGTACGTTCTTATCCGTTAAAGTTGAGAGCTGCTGGTCAGTCGTTGGATACTCGAATCATACTACAAGCGTGTGCAATTCAACGACAATTCTCGTCAAATCTAATAAAATAATACTAGTATAATCTAGAGGTTCTAGCAGCATCCAGTAAGTACTTGCTGCTAAGCCAAGACTTGATATATCGGTCGAATCTGACAAATATTGAGAAGACCAGAATCGACGTATCTTCCCAAAATATAGCTACCATCCTTTTGGATGTCTATGCTACATTATTTGTGGTGCGTCCGGTGTGGTGATAAAGTATGTCGATTTGATGATTCTCAAAAATATATTACTAACTGGGTCTTTTTTGTGAAATCTGACTTATTCGAAATAATATTTGTCCTACAAAATGTATGATTTGATCAAAGAGTCCTCGCCTTCCAACATGTATCGATAACGAGTTAATTTTTTTCCTGTTGCTTAGTTCATATTTATTTAATTTAACAGCCAGACTGTCCTATAATATGCGTGGTACGTTAACCTGGCCCTATGTTCAAAAGTTGTTGTATAGATCCCAGATGTAAAAATAATTATCTTGAGATTTACCAAAAAAAGATCCAGTTAGTAATACATTTTTGAGAATCATCAAATCGACTATTCTATCCCTACTACCTTTGTTAGCTACCACAATTGAAAACGTTAGTAATAAAAATAGTTGGGCATCTCATCAAAATAAAGCTACAAACGGAAATTAGCTTGATAGTCATCAATAACAGAAATGGACAGAGTAAGCCCGACTAAATAGGAACTGTATCGAGGGCTTCATAACAAACAGTACAGAAAAAAGTGCAGCTTTACACAATGGACAAAATTGTGAATAAAACAAAACGAGAGAGAGAGAGAGAGAGAGAACACTTTATTGAACAGCTAAACATACAAAAACTAATTGATTGTATAAGGCAAAGAAATTTGGAATACCCTTCTATTTAGGTTCACTTGCATACTGGTAAGACTTTCTCAATTGTGTCAGGCATAGATTTTAGTAAACAACAAAAAAAGGCATTTTTGCGTATACGCCCATTTGTTATTAAGCCCTCGATATGTACTCGTACGCCGACATACGCGTCTGAGACTGTTGTAAACACAGGTTTGTAATATTTGTTCTTTTATATTTAATTCTTTCTTATAGTATCTTAGCAACCTTTGTTACCAGTATTTACAGAATAACTCTTCAAAAAACCGTACATGAAGAAGACTATTTTTAATTTCAACAGAGACGTGTGTCGCACATTTCACGCTGATTGTGGAACAACTGAGGACTTCACGATTCATGTGCGTATCAGAAATTGATTTGAAAGGAGGTTAGATTTCGCTTCAGAATTCAAAAATAATTTCAAGAAGAAAGTTGGCGAATACTATGCGGTTATCAACCTAGAAACAGATGGTGATGACTTTTTCATGCATTTTGGTATGCCAAAGCACAATTCAATAGAACTTTAAACAACTAAATACTAGGTTTACTTTGCTTTGGTACCAGCCTTTCCTCAAGTCATTTCATAAAATTGGTAGCGTTCACGTCATCGTGGAAGTTACTCGATTTAGATTTTATGCTGAATACTAATAATGCACCTGAAATAAATCCGTCCTTTTGCACAATAATATGTCTTTTCCCTGATCAGAATTGTAAAGCTAAAGCATTATGGCTGAAAAAGACTCGAGAGAAAACAAATTATTTATGTCGATGGGAAATACATAAGTATCATCACGGTAAATAAATTGTTTTCCTTCTAGTCTTTTTTATGTAGTGTTTTTAAGTATCTGTATCTCCATGCAGCGATGTCATATTTTTAAGTAAGCAAAAGACCTTTCATTTATATTATTTTGAAACTCAAACCCATTCTTGTGCAAGATTTTTCTGAGTGTTTCTCAGCATCATCTAATTGATTCTTTTTGCTCACTGTGCAGGTTTCTAACTGTTGGAACTTGCTTTTTTACACAGTAAAATTAATTTATATTGTTTCTTACTTAAAATATAAAAATCATCCAAATCGGATACCTTTGTTGGATGAGGTTGATTTTTTCCAGGCGTGCGAGACTCTCCTTGATTTTTGGACCCTTCCTTATTAATTCGTAGTGTTATCACACTTACTTATGCTAATAACAAATTAGATAAATTATTATGGATCAATACCTAAGATACCAAAAACATTACTTTCATACAAACATTCATATTATAAAGTTATTATTAATTTTTAAAATATGAAAAGATGTATGGGACAATAAAAATACCTGTCACAGTAGAAAACATTTCTAAATAGTCTATTTCACAAGTCGATCTTTCGTTTTATTCAAGAGTTTTAAGTACTTTACTATTTCCACTACCTTTAGTTTTGTACCTTCGTTTTCAAGTTTCCCTAAAAAGAATTAACAACGAAAACTTTAATTTTATGAGTTATCGGTCTCCTAGTATATTAATCTGTGATCTAAAGAAAAATACGATGGAATATGTATCGTACAGAATACATTATCGAGTTAATAGTTTAGTATCCGTGCAGGAACGGAGAAAGAACACAATTCCTTGCGGCCGGGCGGCTTGTCGCAAGAGGCGACAAAACAACCCACAGCCAGGTGGTAGGGTATTTGCCCGACTGGATGGCTACCACCCCTGGTCTAGAGTATGTCGCCATAACAACCTTGACTTGTGATTCGGGATTAGTGACCAGGTTACAGCCACCCTTAAGAGAGCAGCGGCGCGTTTGTAGCACCTTTGGTGTTGCAAATGTCCATAGGCGATGGTAACCGCTTTCCATCAAGTGGGCCGTCTGCCTGTCTGCTGAACTCCTGCAATAGAAAAAAAAAACTGAATATACATGAAACAGGTATGTAATATAATAAGATTCAATAAATATATAGGCAGATTAAATAGTATTATATTTACGAGAATAACTATATTAGTTACAATCAGTTGCTATTGTTGTTAATCTTATGAACAAAGAGTAAAAACCCCGGAGGAAAAACACGCTGTATTAGTATTACATAAGTATCTATACATAATACCATGTGGCGTATTTATATTATTGTTAAAATAATTTAAATGTTACCGACAAAATAACATTTTCAGAAATTTAATTCAATGAAATTCTTAAAGTAAACAAACAAATAAATATTAAAAATATTTATTTATTTAATTTTTATTACGACGCCTTCAAGCCACAACATGTTGCACTACGGTGGTAAATTAGATCAAGACCTCACAGACAGACATAGAGTAAATAATAACTATAAACAAAAATTCAAAGAGTAAAATAAAAACTTTGGGGTAGGGCTAAATACTTTTTTTATTGCAGAAGTTCAGCAGACAGATAGAGTTATGCAGACGAGAGTTATGCAGAGAGAGATAGGCAGACGGCCCACTTGATAGAAGGAGGTTACCGTCGCCTATGGACATTTGGAACACCAAAGGTAACATAACATAATTCTTTATTTCCTAAGTAAGTACACAGTGAATCTTAAATCTAGTAACAACATTACCTAAGAGGCTTTTTTTTTTTTTTTTTTTTTTATTGCAGGAGATCAGCAGACAGGCAGACGGCCCACTTGATGGACAGCGGTTACCATCGCCTATGGACATTTGCAACACCAAAGGTGCTACGAATGCGCTGCTGCTCTCTTTAGGGAGCCTGGAACCTGGTCACTAATGCCGGAACACAACACAAGGTTGTTATGGCGACATACTCTAGACCAGGGGTGGTAGCCATCCAGTCGGGCAAATGCCCTACCACCTGGCTGAGGGTTGTTTTGTCGCCTCTTACGACAGGCCGCCGGGCCGCAGGAAATTGTATTCTTTCTCCGTTCCTGCACGGATAAAACGGCTGGTGCCTGTATTAGGTTAAAAAGAAACCTGTGGTACAGGTCACCAGGATCAATCCGTTGGCTACTTAACAGAAAAAAGAAAATACACTAGTATATCTATTCTAAGTAATCGTGTTAGAGTGAGCCCTTCAAGAGCAAAGGTGTGATGTAGTGTGCGTGTGTGTGTAAGGTAAGTTCGTATATAGCTGATATAAGCAGAAGTATGTGTGATTGAGGGAGAATGAATGAGTCAGACAATGTTAAGATCATAATATTATGATGTATAGGAAGTCAGGGAATCGTGGAAGTGATTAAGAAATAACGTTGGTAGTGGAAAGCAGCATAGTTATTTAAGAATATACAAGAGGTCTTCAGTGGACTGATAATCGAGAGTTTTCAAAAACTCAGTAATTTTTGCTTTGCAGGTACATTTATTAAGGGGGTATATGTTTAATATATTATTAATTTTATTATAGAGGAAGTCACCCAGAAAACAGAAGAAGTTTTGTGTACGACTGGTACGAAATAAAGGAGTTGTACAAACATCTAGTTTACGTCGTTTATCTATGGCCTGATTAAAATTGATAAGAGAGTGTTTTTTAAGTAATATGTGCAGGTTGAAGAGTTGCCTGACTGTCATAACATCCCATTCCTTGTAGAGTTTAACGATAGGATAGCGGAAAGGAAGACCTGCCCCCACCTTAAGAATGGCGCGTTGAGCTCTTTCTGCTTCAAGTAGGTAACTCTTAGCATTTCCTCCCCACGTCGTAATACAGTAGCTGATAAGAGAACGGCACAAGCCAAAATAAACCATCTTAAGTATGTGTCTATCTGCTACATGTCTGAGCATTCTAAAGATATATATAAGTTTACGAAGTCTGGTGACTAGGTTGTCAATATGAGTCTTGAAAGTTAATGATTGGTCCAGTATAATGCCAAGATATTTTATGGTATCAGTTCTCTGCAGTGAAGGACAAACGCAGTTAGGAGTTTTAAGCAAGCAAGTGTGAGCCGTGATGGAGAAACTTGTTTCTGGGGCCATATTAGCATTTAGCGAAAAGGCGATGTATTTAGTTTTAGTGACATTAAGAGTTAGCATGTTAATGCGTAACCAGTCACTCACTCTATCAACTCCGAGTTGTGTACTATGATATGTTTCGTCCCAAGAGTTACCACTAAAGATTAAGGCAGTATCATCCGCAAACGTAATAATTTTGCCATTAAGAAGCCGAAGCCGACATAAATCATTAATATAGATTAAAAATAAAGGTGCTACAAACGCGCTGCAGCTCTCTTAAGGGAGACTGGAGCCTAGTCACTAATCCCGGAACACAACTCAAGGTTGTTATGGCGACATACTTAATAATACTAATAATAATTGGACTTAATTTGTTGGACACGGCCCGTATTGTGAGGAGATTCCTGTGTCTGGAGCCTTAACCACCGGTAGTCTGGACCCTAGGCCCCACTGCCGGCGAAGATCAGTTTTTTATATTTTTTTTTATAAATAAATGTATATATGTATTTTATAAGATATTTATATAAAAAAATGTAAAAGATTTGGAAATTAAATATATATGTGAATAATAATAATAATGGCATTTTTAGGGGCCCATGAAGGGAGTGGCGAGTCACCGTCTGCCCATTTTTCCATGTTTCCAGAATATTGTGACGGGCAGACGCCATAGTCCTCATATTTCCCGACCCCTAGTACATTAGTACTTCACCCCAATAGCCCGGTACTTTTTGTCCTCATTTCCCACAATAGTCCTACACTGGTCGGGGCTTGTCCTTGGGTGCATTATTATATGGCGTAGACAGGGATAATCGCCGGTCAGTGTTACGCCACATATTTACATAAAATTTGTCAAGGGGCCTCTACGTGTTGGCCTCCCCAAGGCCCCACGTAAGCCTTCCAAAATTCCGGGCCATTTTCATGGCCCGTGGTCTTGAAAGACATACAATGAATAATAATAAAAAACTTTATTTCGGACCGGGGTCCATATTTAGTTAGTACTTTATTCCTTATACTTTAGTCCAGGGATGGTAGCCATCCAATCGGGCAAATGCCCTACCACCTGGCTGTGGGTTGTTTTGTCGCCTCTTACGACAGGCCGCCCGGCCGCAGGCAATTGTGTCCTTTCCTGTTCCTGCACGGATTTATAATAATTATTATATTAATACAAATAATAACTTTGACATTACTCATTGATGTATGTTTGTCTACCGTGATTGCAAAGGACGCATTCCAAATCCTCCGTCGGCCGTTCCACATGGCGACCACGGTCGCTATGGTCGTGGCGAAAACATCACTAATGACGTAATAATTTTCGATCACACTGTTCTTACCCATGCCATTGTCAAGAGTTGGGACGAAGTGGGTGTTGACCACACAGCATTAATTCTCTCTATCGAATGACATGGACAAAGGTGCAATTTTCAAATCAATTAATGACATTGAATGCACGAGACAAGCTACAGTCCGAGAAGAATGGCGACGAATTGTAAAGCTTGCCACCACCCCTGTCATGAGGACCACGACCACTCTGCCAAGAGTGTGACGACAGAGAAGAAGAAGAATGACATTGTGTATTTCATCGTTTACGACATCGACACCCCATTATCCGTCCCACTAGAGCTTATGATTATCACATCCGCAAGCAATCGGAACCCACTGAAGTGATATTTTCGTAATTTCTGTATAGTTGTATTGAGTTAAGAAAAAAAAACCCAATAAATTGTTAACACAGGACCATTTCAATCCTTCATTTTATTAAAACAGGATAAAAAATATCTTTATAAAAGATAGACAAATAATTTGGTTTGCAAATACTACTTTATTTTATTCACAATCAAATAATATTGTAACTGAAAAATGACCGGGTCTATGCAATCCCCGCTGTCGCCCGAAAACCCAGTACCAAAGAATCCCCAAGGACAACGGCATTTCAAGGCGGCGGTACAAGCCTCAATGCAAAATAATTAATTGTTTAAAAAATCTTTTCGAACTAAAATCTGTTTAAGTACAACAAATATTGCTTACGATAAAACGGCAGTAATAAATAATAGCACGACATAATAATTGAAAAATGAATAAGGTAAGGCACTTAATGCTTGGATTGTTAATAACACTCGACATTTTGTTACTATCGCAGAAATTTTTGTATTATCGAATACGAACAGAACTAATTTAGTTGCGATGATATAGACGAGGAAAAAACTGTTTCAAATATGTTTCATTATATCACAGTTATATTTTAATAAAATATACCTAAGCACCTAAAAACGTTATGAAACAATTGATTTTTGAAACTTTAAAGAAAACATACTTTGGTCGTAATAATGTTTTATTTTAAACAAATTAGGATTTCAATATGTGGGGTGAAGTAAGTCGTGTGGTGCGTCGCCGATGGTTATCCCGTTGGATGGTGACTACACCCCTAGCGAGAGCCCATGGCTACCTGTGAGAGGAGTACAAAATAAGAAGATGGACCGACGACATGTGCAACGTCGCCGGTAGTCGCTAGAAGAGGAAGTCATTGGACAGGGATGAGTTACGCCGTCTCGGGGAGGCCCACGTTCAGCAGTGTACTGCGAGTGGCTGACGACGATTCTACTACATGATGTGCACATTATTACATGTTTATGAGATTGGAGATTTAATAGTGTAGGTAAATCTATTGTGATTAGCAGTTCTAACAGCTAATGTATCTGTTATTAACATAATGCAGCACGTTCATACATTGACCATACTCTTTAACTGTGCTGGATTATATACATCAATAAATTGGTGCATGAAACGTGACGTCACACGCTATGTAGCCATGGCGTTTTAATGGGAACGCACTTACGTCCCAAACTCAATTAAAGATGCCGGTTCGAATCCTGGCCTGGAAAGTGTGCACTATTAATGTTATTACATCTATCATAATTGGAAGCTATTATCTTTTTCACACCTATCTCTTCAGTACTATTTTTAATAAATAATATATAATTATTTTCTACACAAACATAACATAATATCATGCCTGTGTCTCATGGGGGTGGGCAGAGACTATGGATCTCAACTTTTGACGATCCTGATAAACAATTTCGATTTCGCTAACAAAATCGCTTCATCTACTTACATTAACCTGTTCATACATGCACGTTTATTTGAGATGCTTTTTTCCTGACCTCTCTTTAACACTTCTGATATTTGATCATGGTGTGTTCGTCTCGGTCTTCCGGCAACAATTCTACCATTCAGGATACTGTCCTATACCCGTTTTGTGATGCTACTGTTATCCACTCTCTCTACATGTCCAAACCACCTTAACATTCCTTTTTTAACTCTTGTTATTATATCCTCGTTTAATGCATAACGTTCCGTTATCATATACTTGTCAAAGCTCTCATTTCAACTACGTTTATCCTACTTTCATGCTTCTTCTGCCAAGTCCAACTTTCACTGCCGTCCATCTGGGTTAGCGCCAACACCCCTTTATAGACAGTCAAGCGTGCCTTTACTTTCTGTCTGGTTACAAAAAGTTAAGCGTGCCGTTTCCCTTATTACCTGCTATAACTCTCTTTTCAATATCCCTTTCATGCGTTACATCTCTGGTAAACAGGCACACTAATTTTCCTACCTTTCTTTCAAAAGATTTCATAATTGTCACCATCTCCTGTAACTCTGTTTCCGATGACGCAAAGTATAACCTGATCATCGGCGTAGACTAGACATTTGGTCATTATTCATTATCCATATAATTTCTAAGGCACAAATACATAGGTATGTAATATATATATATATATATATATATATATATATATATATATGTTTACTGATTATATGTATTTGAAAGAGAGACATTTATTTGAAGAACTAGTTTTTTTTTTTTTTTTTTTTTTTTAATAAATGATGCACCTTAGTGATACAACATTAAAATTACAATCTAATCTAGGAAAAAAGACTAATGAGTAATTTAAATCTGACCTAAAATAACTAGATATAACTTAAACTAAGAATGTGTCCAATAACACGTTTCTTATTGTCTTTATTAAGGAGAAGACACTTTGTTCATGTGTTCTTTGTTAATGTTTAGCACATAGCACTACACTTTATTATTATAAGAGTATTATAACACTAACTCAAATGGTTTTGTCCTCTTGAGTCTTCTTAATAAATCTGTATTATCAAGGAGCTGGATGGCCTCGACATTTACATGGTGATGAAGCCGTTTCTGATGGGCTTCAGCGTATTTTTTTATTACGTTAATGACGATATCCACTTTTAAATCTCGATGGAGATCGTCTGATCTTATGTACCAAGGAGCATTAACCATGTCCTTGAGTACTTTATTTTGGAACCTTTGTATTATGTTTAAATTGGTTGGCTTGGTGCAGCCCCATAGTTGTATTCCATAGGTCCATACTGGCATTAGAATCTGTTTGTACAGGAGTATCTTATTAGGTACTGACAAAGCAGAATATTTGCCGAGAAGCCAGTACATTTTTTTGTAGCGTAACTCTAACTCTTGACGTTTCTTTTTGACGTGGGCTTTCCAGCGAAGCTTAGCGTCTAATGTCATGCCCAAATATTTGGCTGTATTTTCGTATGGTATAATTTGGTCATTTATATATACCGGATGATAGTTAGGCTGTTTGTTTGTAAAATCAAAATCAAGAACTAGTGACGTACCTACTGACGTACCTACTTACATTGCTGACATAGATATTAAGATGCACTACTACATGAAGTTAAACTACAAAATGGACGGGTACAAATGTAAAAAGGTAAACAAATAAAAAAGATGGATGATGTGAAGGATGATATGATGATTTATGGTGTGACTTAGGACGAATATCAAAATAGAGGAGTATGGAAGAAAATACATATTGTGCCGACCACAATTAATTGGGATATGGTGAAAGAAAAAAGAAATGTATATTAAAAATAAAAACATTTTGAGAATTTTTACGCCGCATTTTCAGTAAACAAGGATTGCACTTAGCCTATTGCTGTGCCGACATAATATCCGAAACAACGTTGTTTTTCAGTGCAAACCTTCCTTTTGGCGTAAATACCATTTTAGGTAATTTCAATTAATTATTAAAATGGTTATAATACTGACATAAATTACACGGTACACAAAAATATCTGTAAACAGGAAAAATAAACCAATAATTACTAATACTACATTTTAATGAACAAATATTGTATACAGTTTGAAATCAAGGCCATACAATTGGTTCGATCCAATCTAGAAAACTGGATACCCGGGTATATATCCCAGGGAGTCCTGGCTCGGCACACCCCACTCCGAAAGACGTCACCCCAAATACGTTGTATATATTGTAAGAAACGTAGTCCGGCAGGGGGATTTTCGCTTGCAGAGGCCCTCCTGAATCGCCCTGAAAATATAAAAAGGCCATACATAGTAAGGAGAAATATTTGAGTAATGAATAAAAATAATAACTATGCAAATATAGTAATTTTTAAGTTAAAAAAAATATTTTTCGCTTTTCTGTTACTCCTGAAGTCGGATGCTTTTTTGTTAGCATTTAGGTAGGTTTCATTACATGAATTTTTTATCTAGGCGCTTTATTTATCGCTATTATGCAACCCTTTATTTTACGTCTAGTCCTTTTATTTTACCTAGTTGACATGTTGGAAGATTAAAGTTATAACTTAACAGTAACAGATTAAAAGATTACCTGACAAGCATCGACACCTCCTGTCAATTTTCCGGCGCAGAACTGATGGTCCGAAAATCCACACCAGTTCCTATTACAAAATTTAGTCAGCAAATTGCTGCAAACACTGTCTTCAAGTACGTCTAGTTCTCCAGCTTGCAATTCAGCAGAGAAGACGAGACTGTCTGAAAGAAAAATAGCGTTATTACTGATCTTGTTAGTGTGGGTGCAATCCATCTACTGATGCACGCAAAAGTGGAAGTAGCACGTAGCCGCCACCGGCCACAGAGTCAACTGTTTGTCACTGCCCACTGGTGGCCGTCTATGACCCGTTGACGCCCAGCCTTAGAGGTCTATTAATCGATGCCAATGTAAACGCTGTACCCGTCCGAGCACCGGCACACGAAACTGCCGATTGTGTTACGACATTCCCCCGCACCACACAAGTCTGGCACCTCAGATGTTTTAATTAATAACTTTACAAGTACGTGTATGTTTCTGGCCACCACAAGCCATAAAAATAGCATGGACTTTTGGAGGGTTTGCATGGGGCCATGGGAAGGTCAACACGTAGAGGCCCCTTGACAGATTTAATTTAAATGTGGCGTGACACTGACCGGCGATTATCCCTGTCTACACCTGCATCTAAGGACAAGACCAGTAAGTGTAGGAATATTGTAGGGAATGAGAAAAAAGGTACTGGGCTATTGTAATGAAGTGCTAGTGGAGTTACAGATCGGTGACTATGGGCACTACGTTTTCTGCCCGCCGTAATGTTCAAGAAACATGGAAAAAATGGGCAGACAGTGAGCTGCATGAGCCCCTGAAACTGCCGTACAAGATAGGCTAGGGCAACATGGGTGTGAGTGGCAAGGGGTGTGAAGAGGTGGGCTGCAGGTTCACCGAAGCTACTTCCGACGTTAGGCCATTTATTACTTCTACCCTTGGAGCTCGAGTCTTAGCTCTAGCAATCTCCACTACGTGCCGACTGGCTAAGACAAGCAAGGAGGCGGGGGCTTTGCTTTGGCCCCCGGAATCAGGCCCGAGGTGTCGCCACTCACCTAAGGCTTCGCCACAAAGCTTCCCTACGGGTTAATAATTAAAAATATAAACTACCCTCTAAAATTATTATTACTCAAACAGTAACATAACTTATTAACCATAGTGTAAAATAGATTTGCATAAAATTATAAATTACTCACTTGGTCTAAGAACCCCCCATCCGGTGACAGTTGCAGAACCCAATTCCTTCAGATCATGTTTCGTCCATAGACAAGCAGGCTGAGCTAGATTATTAAATACAAGGTATTTTTCCAGTTTTATTAGGGCTATATCATAATATTTCTTTGGTGATTTGTAATCTGGGTGGACGATAATTTGTGATATGCTTACGTCATTGGTAATAGGACCAGCTAACTGTAAAAAATCGCTGCTATTTATATATCTATAGAGTAATAAAATTAAGGGCAACATAATTTAGTTGTTATTTTACAATGCTCGTCTTTAATGCCCTTAGGGATATCTTCCAGGAAACACTGTACCTAAAGAGATTTCGAATGTCAAAAAATGTGTGTGCAGTTCACACTCGGTAGAAGAGTTGAAACTTCAGAGAATATACACAGATAATACTCTTCTTCTCTTACTTTTTCTATTATAAATATAATTCCTTCAGCCTACACCCGTCAACATATTATAATTCAAAATAAACTTTATAAGTTCTCACTTTAAATTTTTTACTGTTTTAGTCTAAAAAATATTATTGTCAGTTTTATTTCGGTCTAAATTGGATCTTTATCACATTGATCTTGATAACTTTCTAATCTGTGCTGCACAATGTAAAACTCATAACTCGCAGGCTTAGTCCTATGGACTCTAGTGTCGCTTTTTCGTTTCATCGAATTTCAAATAAAATTATAAAGAAGTTTTAATTCAATAAAAACAAACAGTACATTGGTTTTGTATAAAGAAGGACTAAATTAAACTAATAATTAAAAACTATAATACAAAATAATGCACTTTATTTAAGTAACATTGAGGTAACAGCACAAATTTTATTAAAGGCACTGTGCGTTATCGCAAGAACGTAAGAATTAATTCCACATATTGGAGCCTGACACTTTCCTCGCGAACGTGGGGTATACTTTACAGAGACCGTAGTAGTACCATATTGTGTTTCAACAAGATTGTTATGCGGAAGGAGTTCTATAAGCCTTGCTGTATCATTACCAATCCCTTCATCTGCTACTTGAACATTAGACACGCCTGCTACTATACCTAATATAATTCTTACACGTTAATAATGTGTACTTACATTTTTAGCCATAAATCTAACAATCTTTGGTACTGTATCAGCTAAAGACGTGTCAGCTGCTGAAGCGCTTGTGCAATGTGCTGCAGTAACTACGAAGTTATGGCTAATCAGACTACCTCCGCAATTGAACTTCCAATCATTTTGAACACTCTTCCATCCTATGGCACCCTGGTAATATTAGTTATTTTTAATTCAGTTTTCTGAAATATCTCTTAATTAAAAGACATTATTTTCAGTTTCAGGCACAATTATCAATTGTGAATATAATACAGAATAAACCCTGATATTTTTATAATCTGATATCTTCGTACCAAATTATTTTCTTGCGACCCTGCTTTAGCAGTAGAGGAACTTACCTATATTATTATTGAAAAACATAGTCTTCAAGTTTTATTACATTCACTCTATTCCCAAGATAGTAACGAAGGGGCATTATATATATACATTTATATATATTATATATAAATAAAAAATATTAATATAAAATATATTATATAAATGTATGTTTGAGCTTTATCTAATATATAAAATTCTCGTGTCACAGTTTTCGTTGCCATACTCCTCCGAAACGGCTTGACCGATTTTGATGAAATTTTTTGTGCTTATCCGATATCTATGAGAATCGGCCAACATCTATTTTTCATCCCCCTAAATGTTAGGAGTAGTCCACCCCTAAATTTTTTGTTTATTTTTTAGACAAAATTTTTAATTTCTATTTTTTTATGATACAACATACAAAAATACATACAACCCTACATTTTCAACCCTCTACGATCAACCCCTATTTTTTACCGGGCAGGACGACGTCTGCCGGGACAGCTAGTTATATTATATAATGATTTCGCTACAAAACCACTTAAATGTATATCACTTTTCAAGAAAATTCGTCTTAATATTTTGTGGGTTGAGTAAGTTCAGCGAGTGAGTCGTTGAGTATTTTTTAAGATGTAGAATATTTAATATTTATTTTCAGGGTTCCTTGATCATTATAATTTAAAAATGGAATTTCATCAGTTCCACAAGATTTGGCATTTGCATTTGCCTTTCGTTATTTGTTATCGTCTAATCTGTCCGTGAAATTAATTTAAATTTCAAAAAGAAAGGAAAATTTATTTAGAACTAAATAAAAATACTCTGTATAAAACAAATACTGAACATTTCGCGTCTCTTTCCTACTTATTCTTTACCACTTTGCGCAGCATCCCCATGTAAGAGATCATTAGGACTTTAGTGCATAATAACTGTTGTAAAATAGTGAAAGAAA
This sequence comes from Dendrolimus punctatus, assembly GCA_012273795.1. NCBI lineage: Eukaryota > Metazoa > Arthropoda > Insecta > Lepidoptera > Lasiocampidae > Dendrolimus > Dendrolimus punctatus. The sequence continues at coordinate 10,317,378 of CM022541.1, read as the reverse complement.
AATATTAACAAACCATATGTGGAAATTCCCCTGGAAAAGTTATATGGCCGCCGACAACTTCAGGCTCATTTTCTCTATCTTTCAAAGATATTTGGCCAGTTTGGATTTTCCAAGCTTCACCTGAAAACACATTCAACGGCCACTGTTAACTGGTAACTTATTCTATGTAACCTCTCTTTCACATTATTCACACTTGCACGGCAGCAGGAATGTGGCGAGTACTTACAACGACTATCATGAATAAGTTTCTCTGCGCTGTATTTAAGTTGCCAGATGTGTTCTTGACATTCTGCAAAGTAAAATCAATGATTTATATTTTTATTTACCAAGGCTTAGGACCGGTTTGACGGTAATAGCCAATTTTGAACTATTTGGTTCGGAGAATAAACCATAAAAAGAGTTTTATATGCATTAACCAGTTTTTTTCTGCGAGATCTACTTTCTCATTCTATCTCTTTCAACATGATATTCTGTGTGACTTATAAGTTGCTGTACCATATGACTGCGCTTCGAAGATTTATTCTCTGTTCGTTCAACAAAAACATATTTGACGAACATTTGTTATAAAAACCGTTTATTTAAGATTAAAGTAACAACAAAATCGAAAAGAAAAATCCCATGTACTTAAGCCATAACCGGTTCGACTTTTTTCCGGTTTCCAAACCCTGCTAAATGCACTAGCATTACTGTTTTATTGTATGAGTTCAGGAGATAGTTAGACAACCTAACTGTGATAGAAAGTGGTTGCCGTTGCCTATGAACATTAGCAACACAAGGCGTGCTGCCATTGAGCTGCTGGCCTCGAAGGGGAAACTAGATCCTGGCCACTGATGCCAGAACACAACTCAAAGTTGTTATGGCGGCATGCCTTAAACCAGGGGTGGTAGCCATCCAGTCGGATGAATGCCCTGCCATCTGGCTGTGGGTTGGTTTGTCGCCTCTTACGACTGGCCCCCTGGCCATAGGAATGAGCGTTTTTTTGTATATGTTGCAAACAATATTTTAAATTTCTACCACTGATATGCTTCACTATACTCACTGATCTCACTAATGCGTCCAGTGAATATTGGCTTGTTACGAACAAAAGGATCACAGGGATTTTCCCTGTTATTCAGCCGAGGATCTGGCGTGGATACTGCTGGTGCTCTGGTTGTGGAATCTTCTTTATTTCTCTATAAAACGAAATTGACACGTATATGAGTTACTTTCATAGAATATATAGATGTGGGAATGGGATTGTCTTATGCAAGGCAATATTTCTGAACGAGCCCATAGTGTCAAAAAGATGACGAGTGAAAGAAGAGAATAGACGACGATTAGACGACGTACCTACGACGCAGTAAAAGGCGCTCTGAGTTTTATTTAAAATATTGACCGGTGTTAACATTGAAATTACAACAATAAACGCACGCGCATCGCTGTAAATCACACTTATTATAGAGACATTATTAAATGTCTCACGCGGCCAACTGATTTATAAATGTCTAGGTTTAACTTATGATGAATAATAAAGAGCTTCATTCATTCATTCATATCTCGGCCAGTAAAATTAGTGTCGCAATCTAAGAAAGCAACGTGGTCAAGGTCTTAGAACATTTCCTTATCAGCAGCAATTATATCTGTTCTTAGTTTGAGAGTCAAAGGTATATAGGTATAAAGGTATCCAACTTGTTTTATATTTCGTATTCTTTAATCTAATATATGTTACTGTTTACTTATGACTATTTTTAGAGTAGGTATGATTATCAATGTATTAATACGTGAAGCAAAAACTTTGTACCCCTTTTTACGAAAATTGAGCGGACGGAGGAGAATGAAATTCGCGTCAGATGGTGTAAGAAAACTTTGCCAAGGTTGAACCGAGGAGAGTCAAATCACAGCTACAACATCATCAGTGGTGACGAATTTTGGATCTATGCCTACGATCCTGATTCTAAACAACAATCTACAATCTGGGTCTTTCAAGACGAGCCAAAGCCGACTAAATTTGTTCGTTCTCGAAGCACTTCAAAGAAGATGGTGGCCACGTTCGTTGGAAAAACCGGCCATGTTCCGACTATTGCACTTGAAGATCGTAGAACGGTTAACGCAGAGTGGTACACCACAGTTTGGTTACCACAAGTCATCGCCGAACTTCGAAAATCTAACTCAAAGCGACGCATCATCCTGCACCACGACAAAGCAAGCTCACACAGCGCTCGTCAAACGATTGAGGTTTTGAAGCAGGAAAAAGTAGACATTCTTGACCTTCCTCCATACAGTCCTGACCTAAGCCCTAACGATTTCTTAACATTTCCTAAAATTAAAAAAAGTCTTCGTGGTCAAAGGTTCCACAGTCCGGTGAAGAAGCAGTCGACGCTTTCAAGTCAGCCATTTTGAACACCCCCACTTTAGAGTGGAATAAATGTTATAATAACTGGTTTGAGCGAATGGAAAAGTGTATTAAGCTACGTGGTGAATACTTTGAAAAACAATAAAAAGTACTTAAAGGTTCTAGTTGTGTTATTTTCTTCAAACGACAAAACTTAAAAGGCATGCCTCGTATGTACTCTTTTGTTTATTGTTAAAGTCCTGTTAACAATGTAGCCTTGGCAAAATCTGTGATCATAGATATGTAGTCTTTAACAACAGAACCTTAATAATGTTCAAACTTGTAATTTAAATTAATTATGGTCGAATTTCGACCACTGAGCGACCACTAACATTTCTTGAAACTGTAAAGTACTGAAGGCTAAAGATATTTGTTATTGTTATTTAAACAGTTATTCCGATGGTTAGGTTTCATCGCAATGTATTCATTCATTATCAGCACGCAGTCATCGTAAAAATATACATGTTAGATTTTAAATCAGCACTATGAGTGCTAACTAGATTTAAGAAAACTGCCTAAATGGTGCATGTTGCCAAGCCAGGACTCGAATCCACTTTATTTAAATGTCACGCGAACGCATTAACAACTAAGCTATCACAACTTGAAATAATTGGGAAAAATAAATATGTTTTACAGGCAGATAGACAACCCATATTTGCAAATGGAAGTTTACCCGCTTTGGAAAAATTTTATGACATTAATCCGTGGAGGGACAGAAAAAGAATATATTTTCCTGCGGCCTGGCGACCTATCGCAAGAGGCGACAAAACCACTCACAGCAAAATGGTAGAGAATTTTCCTGACATCTACCTGACGTCTAGCTACCACACTGGTCTAATGCAGTCATAACGACCTTTCCAGATTTGTAATCTGGCATTAGCGGCCAGGTTCTAATCTCCATTTAGAGAGTGGCTGCACATTGGCAAATCTGTTTAGCTAGACGTGTTTCTGGGGAGTTTCTTGCCGCTTCTTCTCCTTTAAACAGCGATAACACGTTGGAATAGGAAGTAGATTTAAATTTTAAGTTATATATAAATAAAAACATTTGAATTTGGTTGCACCTTTGGTTTTACAAATGCCCATAGGGGATGGTAGCCGCTTTCCATAATGTAGGCCGTCTGCCTCTTTGCTCAACTCATGCATTAAAACAATCGCCAGGTCCTAGGGCAGAGAGAACACGTTAGTGGGAATTTCCCACAGACAATCATTGTTCGCAAAATAAACATTTAAAATAATCTGTGCGTAGTATAAAATCAAAGGAAATACCCAGACGTTGGAGTGATAAGTAAATTGTTATTGTTGCTACAATAATCGTTTTACTATTATATTCACTTGAGTCCACGGCCTCGTTTGCGTTTCAAAAATATTTTTAGATTTCGTTTCCTGGTATGATAAGTTTCGGAAACGATTTATCTTCGTTATTTACTATGGTCTGGGTATCTGGGATCGGCCCCAGAGTGGTCCGTTGTATATTACCCATAACACAAGTGTAACTTGTTTAATTTGGGGATATCCAGTGTGTTTGTCTGCTGATTTAGTTATTTATAAAAAAAAAACTACTGAGATAAACTTTATAATATACGTGTATTTATAATCAAACGTACAGTGTACTTACATTATCAACCTTTGTATCTGATGGGCCCCATATCCAAATGTCGTTTTTCTGAAATACATACAATTTTATAACATGTTAAATGTAATGATATTGAGCCACACTTGCAAGAACTGCGTAGCATGGAGATAAATATGCTACGATGGATGTGTGGAATGACGCGGAAAGACCGTGTCAGGAACTCCCGCATCCGCGGCAGTCTTCATGTCCGTAACATAGCAGACAAACTGCAAGAGTTTCGCTTACGCTGATACGACCACATTTTACGGAGACCTGCTAATTATGTGGGGTACAAATATCTAGCCATGCCGCGTCCGCCAGGTCGCAATCGAAGGGGAAGGCCCAAGAAATGATGTATGGATGTTGTTAAGTATGACATGCGTACTAGTGGTCTCAAAACGGGAGATGCTGAAGACTCAACGAAGTACAGTAAATTAAGTAGGAAAGCAGACTGGGTGTCGGAGTGAAAGCTCCAAACGCAATCGGGATTTAACCCCCAGATGATGATGATGATGAACAGAGCTGAATGATGAAACGCAATTTCAGTTTGCAGATAAAAATTCATTACCTAAGGATGTCAAAACATTGTCAAAATTATAGTACATCCAAATTATGAATCACCGAAAAAGTATTATGATATCGCCTTAATGAAGTTGGAGAAGGAAGTTGGCTTCACTCAACTACTCCAGCCAGCATGTCTTTGGCCAAACGATGAATTAAGTGAATTAGGACCAACTGCTACGTTGACGGAATGGGGCGTTCTGAAGCCAGGTACTAGGAACTCATAAATACTAACAAACTTGTGTTCTGCATGATTACTTTTTCTGACACTATCTTATACTTGTAATATTGCTCGTTTCAAATATTCAGCCTCAATTTTACTATAACTCATTAATTAATTGTGTTAGAATGATCAAATATTGAATTCATAATTTGTTTATTTTCCAAGTTTTAATTATCTGATACCTACAGTACGTAAGTACAAGAGAAACTAAGTTGAAAAAAAGGATAGGAAAACGCTTTCATACATTATTTGGGCCAGATGGTAGAGAGAGAGAGAGTGAGAGAGAGATAACACTTTATTGGACACCAAAATATACAATTATAAAAACAGACCATATTTACAATACTTTCTAGGCAATACAATAGGCGGATTTATCACTCAAAGCCATCTTTCAGGCAACTTAAATAAAAAATAAATTTTAAGCAGGCGATGTAGGTGGTTTCTTTTTATTGCAGGTGTTCAGCAGACAGGCAGACGGCCCACTTGATGGAAAGCGGTTACCATCGCCTATGGACGTTTGAAACACCAAAGGTGCTACAAATGCGCTGCTGCTCTCTTAATGAAGACAGGAACCTGGTCACTAATGCCGGAACAAAACACAGAGTTGTTATGGCGGCATACTCTAGACCAGGGGTAGTCGCCATCTAGTCGCGAAAATACCCTACCACCTGGCGAGGGAAGCATAAAAAATATCATTATTTTGAACATTGTAGTTCGTACTTACATTATCTATATCATTAATGTAGGAAGAGTGTATTGTATTTGACTGTCCACCACACCAGTTCGCTGAAAATCAAATTAACATATCATATCAGTTACAATACCAGTAATCACACCAATATACATGTTTGAATCACCGTCTTCTATTGTTACATAGCATTTTGCACGTCAAAGTATACTTTTGAACACAAAATAAATAAAATAGAAAAAAGAATTATAGAACACATATAAATATGTATGTATATATTGTCACTAACTGTACCCGCGACGTCGTCCGCGTGGAATTTGTTTTCAACCCCCCCCCCCCCCCGATTTTGAAACATTCTTCATTGGACTACTCTTCAAAACATCAGCGATTTATGGCCGGTTCCTACATCTCACTATTCATTAACTTTATATATATTACTAGCTGTCCCGGCAGACGTCGTCCTGCCCGGTAAAAAATAGGGGTTTATCGTAGAAGGGTGAAAATTGAGGATTGTATGTATTTTTGTATGTTGTGTCATAAAAAAATAGAAATTAAAATTTTGTCTAAAAAATAAATAAAAAAATTTAGGGGTGGACTACCCCTAACATTTAGGAGGATGAAAAATAGATGTTGGCCGATTCTCAGACCTACCCAATATGCATACAAAATTTCATGAGAATCGGTCAAGCCGTTTCGGAGGAGTATGGCAACGAAAACTGTGACACGAGAATTTTATATATTAGATTAGTTCTATGCAGCTAATGTCAAATTTTATCCGATAGTAGGGCAAGACCGGTCGGTGTCATATAAGAACAGGCCATCAGTGGTGATAAGCCATCGATAGCAACTCTATCACCCGTACTATCATCATACACTTGTTCAAACCACTTTGAAATTCCTCTCTAAGTACTTGTTATTACATTTAGCAATGACTTAATTTAATAAAAAAATATAGACTGGTGCTTTACCATTTGTCAATCTCTGCGTAAGCCTTTGCTGGCCTACCTCATTACAACGCAAAGGCTTTGGATTCGATTCCGGGAAGGATAATTTTTTAAACGAACTTTCCGTTATTTACAAAGGTCTAGAGTTTTCTAAGATCGGCTCGATAGCGGTCCGTTGTTACTCATGACACAGTCATAACTTGCTTATCTTGGGGAAATACGTTGTTTGTTATTGTTTGCCGATTATTAATTATTTTATCATAATAATGGATAGATGTCTTATGTGAAGATCGTTTAAAGATTTTTTAACTCGTTTTGTAATAAAACTATATTATCCTTTATTTTAATGCAGTATATGTGTCCGTGAAAGTATTTTCAATTATTTTTTTCAAGTAAATAATCGATCTTTGACTGACACCATCAAGCTTTTTATGGCAGGTCGGAAAAGCAATATTTACAAGAGTATTTTTTTTTCTAATCATTAAATAATATTGTTACAACTATAAAAGCACATTTATTACCTGTCGGTATTTGAACTAATAACTTATAACATTGAAACTATTGTAATTATTTTCTAATTCTATTGTTGTATTGTAATCGTTTACAGCCGCCTGCGGCTGTAATCATTAACTAGGTGTTACAGATGTTTAAAGTACAAACTGATGCTAAGAAATTCGGTTCATGTTGCCAGGCGGACATATTGCATTTGTGCAGTATAAAACAATGGCCCGATGAAGGGAGGAGGCAGTCGAGCGGAGAACCATGATCGAAGCGAGACCTGTGTACTACAATCGGTTATCTATTAGTGACGGCCTTTGTGCGTTTTATTGGTTTAGGACCTTCTGCATTGCATAAGGTTTGGATTTGTTGTGTTCGGTTATATTTGTACCTGTATTATACGTGTTTGTATAGTTGTAATAAATTCTATAGCAATTTCAGCGGCATTTAATTCGAGTCCCGCTAATCTCGAAACAATATAATAAAGAATTAAATTGAACTACTCTTCTTTTTAGCAGTTTTTAAAACTTTTTCTTTCGTATTTTAAATTTGTTCATTTCAAGTCAATTCAATTGATTTTTTAAAAGTTTTTATATTTACATTTTTAGTAGTATTATTGACATGATTATTAACATTATATAACAGAAATGGTTCGGTTAACTATGGTACCCACCCTAGAAAATAAATTTCTGTGTTGTGGGTGCTAAGTTGCGTTTGAGAGAGACTTTTAACATTGGCCTCGGTTTGTATGTATGTCACCTGCATTTTTAAAAAACACATAAATACATTTACATAATAAGGTTAGAATAAATTAATAATACATAACATTAATTAAAAATATATAACATAAGGATAATCATTAAAACATAATACTTCTAGCATATACATAAGGTGGCTATAATAATATATATGAGTATATACACATACACACATATGTATATATATCGAGGGCTTTATAACGAAAGTGCAGTTTTACACAAGAGACAAAATTGTGAATAAGACAAAACCAGTTTATTGTACGAATATAAGTCTGAAAGTTAGTATACCTTTCTTTTTAGTACACTTGCATACTGTAGGTAAATTGTAGCATTCATAGTTTTTATAAAACAACAAAAAAATGGCATTTTTGTGTATATGCCTATATGTTATGAATCCCTCGATATATTATACGGTGTAACTATTTGTACGGGTACTGGACGAATAAATTATATTTCTTTTTATAACCACCCAAAAATAATTTTCCGACACATACACGATTAGTCCCTATGTGTACTGGCGCTGTACATTACGGAACAAGATCTGCTTATATGTTACTACAAAGTATACGCGAGTATTTGCGTACTGCTCTTGTATGGATTGGAAGAACTTCGTAAAATACTTATTTTCAATCTTTAATTACGTTAGGTTAGGTTTTTTTTTTGGCCGAGCCTTTTAAAGAACATCTTCAGTACCCGTATTAATAATTATAAATTGTTCGTACAGTACCCGTATTAATAGACTCAGCCTATATTATATGTAAATATAATATACAAAAATAGTACATTTTATTAAAACGTTGACACAATTAGGCAATCTGGTTACGTCTTGACTTTTTGCTGTGCACTAAATATAACTTGTAAGAAAACTTGCTGAGAGCAAGATACTACTATACTATCTAGTTACATTTCGCAATATAATATTAAAATCCGTAACATTTCTTTATTAATAACCAATATAACTGGAAACTGTCATAAACTACATAGTCTATAAGTATATTATTACCTTCAATTATAATTAAAATCACAATACACAAATATTTCATTCTCACAAACACGTTCCGCGTCTGATGCTTAACAACAATAATAAAATACTACAGTTGAAACAAGTTACATCTTTTAATAAATACTGTTTTCCTGTTTCTTTGCGACGAATCTCACTCAATATTGTTTAGTAATGTAATAAATGTTTGTATCTAAAATTCATTTACATATTTTTATATCTGTCCTTTCGGCGTAAAACGATGCGTTGGCATCATCATGATTTTATATAGTATTATCTATGGTTGACATTTCGGTCAAGTGACAGTAATATCGAATAATATTTGCATATGCTGGGGCCGCATTTGCGATAATGTTAGTTATTGGTCCTGATGTGGCGATGGGTGTAATGCGTTATTCGTCATGTGATATTGTTTTTTTTATGATAAATAGGTTCGCGTTCCCTCACGTCACGCCTAATGTCATTTGATGATGCAAACGAGGATGGAGCTTGTCTACCTAAAAAATACCTATTCTCACGAGACCTGAAGATACCCAGGTTGTACTTTTCGGGAAGCACGGACTCTGGTACTGCACTTTTAACAGACTTTGAAAAGAAAGAGATTTTCATTTACTCTGTATGTTTCTTGTTTGTATGTTCGTTACTCGATTTCAGTGTCAATTAATTGTAAACCGATTTTCAAAATTTTTCTTTTAATAAAAGGGTACACTCCTGAATTGGTTCCATTGCCAGCATGTCAGGATCTGATCAGTGGATCCCTGGGAAATCGAGAGAAACCCTCGAAATTTGCTAACCGACTTTGTTACACGATATCTTCGTAATTTATGGAGCCATTTTTAAATTATTTTCCTAAGTCTATACTCTCTAAGTGATGCCATAGTCAGGATCTGGTGAGTGGATTCCATGGAAATCGAGAGTGAGTAACCCTTATTAAAGAACTTCGAGTACCGACATTAAAAAACAGATTGTGTATACATACCAGTAATATTACATTTTCTACAGGTGCTTAATTTTTTTGTAGGCATTTCACGCGATTTCTCCGTCAGTTGTGGATTGCGGGCCATCAGGTGCGGCTGGGAGACAAACGCGACCGGTGGGTTCGGATTCTCCAGGTGGGGGTGGTACTAGCATCTCACGTATGACCTGCTATAGCCACTCCACGGTCAGCGATATCTACTAAAACCCCTCGTTGTTCCTTTCTGCGACTTATGTCAGAGCTATGAGAAGGTAGAAGCTCAACCAACTGCGCGTGCTCTGATAAGTGGGGGCCTCTTAGGGCCACATTCGTTGCTGGGAGGAAGCATAGCCCCCAGCGTCATTGAACTCTCCTTCAGCGTGGTGCTATTTGGAACTCGCCCCACGCGAGAAGAGTAGAGCGCGTGGAACAGGGCGCGCTCCCTTCTTGACGGCATAACGTCCCTTTTGCCCAGAAACACACCCACTCCGCCCACTCATGGCGGCCGAAGGTAGAAAGCCACCCTCCGACACCGACACGTTCTCTTCTAGCAGGAGTGGAGCAAGGACGTTCGCTTACGCTCTCGCTTCTCCTCCTCCTTGACGAGCATTACGTGCTTGCAAAAGGAGGTTATCGTATATCAATTGAACTATAGCTAGCTATAACTAATTAATCATTCATTATGAATCTTAATTTTTAAACCACGATGTAAATATTGGTGTTATAAAAAAAAACATAAGAGATATTTTTTGTAGAAAATTTATAATTATATACTTCAATTAAAGTCAAGGCCACACTTCTGTTTCAATCCAGTCAATGAAACTGGACACTCTGGTGTAAATCCCCGGGCGGTTGGCCTGCGCACAGCCAATACCGAATGACGTCACTCCGATGATGTAATACAGGTTGTACGGTGTCAGAACGCCTGGCAGTGGTATTTTTACTTGCAAAGGGCCTCCGGAATCTCCCTAGAAATATTATACTTATGACTCAAGTCTTGTGATGTTTTTTTTATAATTTAATACATATTACACATAATAAATATGCATATGATAAAAAGTAGATTTTTTTTTTCAATTTGGTAAAATAGATTTTATATCTATTATAATAAGTAGGTGTCTTAAAATTAGATTACGTATTAGGGTACTGTACAATCAATTGACACTTTTGCATTATTTTACAAAACGCGGAAGCCTCCTTTATTTTATACTAGCATAACAAGTTATGACGTCACTTCTTGCATGATTCAAATAACATCAATTATTATTATTATTTGAGCAGTGATTAAAATTATTTTATTTTGAAGCCTGCCCTTTCATTTGAACATTGATTTAGACTATGATATTACATAACGTGTCAACAAATGTTTTACCTGACAAGCATCCACCCCACCACTCAATTTACCAGCACATAGCTGATGATCTTCTAGCATACACCAATGTCTGTTACAGTGGTTTTGAAGAAGTTTGTCACAGTCCTTGGAGTCCAGGATGTCTACTACAGCTGCTTGTAATTCTTCGGATAAAGCCAGGCTTTCTATAATTAATTTGCTTATTACTTAAAAGTCATTTTTATGTATCCAATTTATGCTATCAACATGTAATGTTAAATTTATTTTTATCTAAAGGAGACGGGGACTTTTGGGCCAAGGAATTGTAATGAGATATGGCTAAAAAAAACGTTATATTTTTCTATTACAAAATGGAAAACATCAGCTCTAAATTCTATCTGGAAGACGAGAAATCTTAAAAAAAGTTCACAAATAAAATACGTTATCAATTACGATAATGGATTTTAACAATTAATAATAATATAAAAACACGCCACACGATTCATTCATCAAAATAACTATGCCCACTACAATAAAAAAAATCAACAAATTAAAAATAAATCTTAAAACATCTATCATTTTTTTTACGATTTGGGCCCAAGAATCTATGAAAGCGTTTCCGTCTCCTTTTCTTCTACTTAGTAGTACGTTTTTGTAGATATCAAAGAATTAAAAACTTGGAAAATAAATAAATTATGAAATCAACATTTGACCATTCTATTAAAATTAATTTATGAGTAATAGTAAAATTGAGGTTGAATATTTGAAACGAGCAATATTACAAGTATAAGAGAGTGTCAGAAAAAGTAATCATGCAGAACACAAGTTTGTTAGTATTTATGAGTTCCTAGTACCTGGCTTCAGAACGCCCCATCCCGTCAACGTAGCAGTTGGTCCTAATTCACTTAAATCATCGTTTGGCCAAAGACATGCTGGCTGGAGTAGTTGAGTGAAGCCAACTTCCTTCTCCAACTTCATTAAGGCGATATCATAATACTTTTTCGGTGATTCATAATTTGGATGTACTATAATTTTGACAATGTTGACATCGTTAGGTGATGAGTTTTTATCTGCAAACTGAAATTTCATGTCAGCATTCAGCTCTTATATTTTAAACTTATAATAAAGCGCTCTCTAGCTGAATATAATGCTGAATGAAATTTTACAAAACAGCCTAAAATTCATTTTCGGACAATTAATGTCTGTCCACTGCTGGAGATAACCCTCCCTAAGTCTGCACTACATATCTCGGTCTCCTGCCTTGGTTATCCAGTCACTACTGATGATCTTATATAGGTCCACCGAGCTGGAAGGCATCCCACAGTACGTTTGCCGAGGTGCGGTCTTCATTCCAGAGCATTGCTCCATCGGCCTTCGGTCCTGCCACAGACGTGATACTGGCTAGTGTCACTTCAATTTGGCCATATTGTGACCTATATGGGCTGGTTCTCTTACGGATGTTCTTATTTCTGAATCTGATCGAAATTGTCTCAAATATAATAAAGTGATCAAACTATTGATAATTTCATATTTATTAAATTTTAGTCTATTTTATTTAAATGCAACAAAATATTCACATAAAACTAAACTATAATCAAGTAAATTGTTTGAGTACAATTTTCCTTTTTATTTTGTAAAAAGGTGAATTTGATCTCTAGAATCACACAAAAGCCAGAAGACAGAGAAATCAGATATTGAGTTTTTTGTATGTTAAACTAAGCATTCAAAAATTGTATTTGTTCTTATATTTGTGATTTATTTCGCGCAGTGATTATGTTTTTATGGAAATCACTTACGTAAAATATATTTTTTGCATTCAGTCTGATAATCTTCGGAGTAGGCTCTGCTAGGCTTGTATCATCCGTTGAAGCACGAGAGCAATGTGCCGCAGTGAGCACGAATTGTGGACTGATAAGACTACTTCCACATTTGAACTCCCATGTTCCAGCAACTGCTTTCCAACCTATGGCACCCTAGTTCAATAAAATTTCTTTTCTATAAAATCTGAAAATGATACTCATGTAGCTGATATCAATAAAAATTAAGTAAGAGCTAGTTGGTCCATGCAAAGTCAAGAAAGAGTTCCACAGGGAACAAAAAAAGTAATTATAGAATCGAAGACACCTTCTCTTAAAAGACCGCAAAATGTAAAATATCCTGTTCAAATGATTTTTATGGGAAATATTTTTCAAGCTATCCTAATGATTTATTTTATCTAAAAATGTTTTTGACCTAAGGTTGTAATTAGAAATCCCATATTGAGACATTGTTAGTTTCAAGGAAAGATTTTGGTTGTCACTAGAATCTTTATGTACCTATGTTCAAGTCGCCTAAGTCTAAATCGAGAAGAAACTGAACTGACCATGTGTGGAAATTCTCCAGGGTAAGTATCACGGCCTCCAACAGCAGATTGCGGTAACTCTTTGTGACCATCAGGTTGCTTTAACAATTCTTGGATAAGTAAAGCATGACCTAACAGAAAGAAATTACATGTAAGTTTAAATATTAGTGGAGGTACTGGTCGTGCCAATTTTAACAGGCACACTTCTACTATATTATATCATAGTTAATGCGTGGAGTTTCCTCGGAAGCAGAAAAATCCGTTGACGTTTCTGTTGGCATAAAGCCGAGTGGCAACTATATAAAACCAGTTTTCTAAAAACATGGTTCAAAATATCAAGAACAAAGGAACGGCCTTGCGACTTAAAGGTACCTTAAGGTAATCCCCTTGATTTTAGTGGAATAGGCTAACACAACATTGGTGTACACAATAAATATTTAATGATTCCCAAATTACTAGGTAGCATTAGAAGTCTTTGGTGATGTTACATAATAACATGGAAGACTTTTAGATGAAATCGAGATTAAATAGCCAGCCTTCTCTTACTTGTGACGTTATAAATCTTCACATGCAAAGGGGTCTTGTCAGAAGCGTGCACGTCGCGATCCCCGCTGGCCCAGAGGGCCACAATTCTGACCGAATTGACACATGACTGCAGTGCATGATAGGGCGTCCCCCGCAGGCGACGCTCACCGATGCGCCCCCGTCGGTGTGGACTCTTGCGCATGCGGCGAAGGGGGCCGCCACCCTTCACGCAGCGCCAAACCTGGCGGGTCGAGAGGAGCAGAGTGCCGTATAGGCACGTGGAATGTGAGAGGTGGAATGAAAGATAAGATGGACGAAATGATTGATATAATGAATGAGAGAAGCCTGGATGCCTTATGTCTGACAGAGACAAAGCGGAAGGGGTGTGACGTCGATGACCTCCCCGATGGCATGCTTGCTCTGTGGTCCGGCGTGGACCTGGACAAGCGTGCAAGTGGGGGGGTGGGCGTCGTACTCTCATCCCGCTTTGTGTCTGGAGTGAAAGACTATTGTCTGGTGAACCCGAGACTTCTTTGGGTCCGTCTAAAACTGGGGATCACGCGAGTTTTTCTGGTCGCAGCTTATGCTCCCGTAAGCTCAGCGGATCCCCAAGAACTCGAGAAGTTTTGGGAGTCTGTGAGAGAAATTCTGGATCTGGCTGAAGGGAACGAAAGACTAATTATGTGTGGTGATCTTAATGGCTGGGTGGGGACCAAACGAGACGGCTTTGAGGCTGTCCTTGGACCCTATGGCGACAAGAGAGTGAACGATGCTGGTAAGCCAATCATAGACGTATGCATGGAAAGAAACTTGCTTGTGTCGAACACCTTATTCCATCATAAGGATATCCACACGTATACATGGAGAATGAATGAACAGAAAAGTATGATTGATCTGATTTTAATAGATAGTCGCCTCCGAAACACAATAATGGATACAAGAGCCTACAGAGGCCCCACTCTTGGAACGGACCACTACCTGGTGATAAGCCGGTTTGTGGGTCTTTTCAAGAAGTGGAGGCACTGGCGAGAGCGTACCAATTTCGGGGAGCTTGAAAGAATAAGATGTGAAAAATTGGAAGATGTTAGTGTAAGGAGTATGTATGCGCGCCTAGTCGAAGAAAGGCTTGCAAAAGCGGACTTCTCCGACTTAGATGTGGATAATGACTGGGATAATATGAAAGAAAGTATAGTGGAAAGCGCAAAAGAAGCATGTGGATGCGTAAAGAGGCATATAACAACGAAAGGAGACGAATGGTGGGACGCGGATGTTAAATCTAGCGTAGAGAGAAAGAGAAAAGCCTGGCTGGATTATATTGCATCTTTGCATCAGAATGACAGCATGAAAGAGATGAAGAAAGAAATGTATCGCCTCTGCAAGAATGAAACCAAAGCTTTAGTGAAAGAGAAGCGTGAAAGAATAAAATTGAAAGAAGAAGAGAAGCTGACGGAGAACTTCGAGGCAAATACCAAACTCTTTTGGAGAGAGGTTAAGAAGTCTCGGGGATTTTCGTCAGCTTCCAGAATGGAAAGAATTAAATCTAAAGCAGGGGACATTCTTGCTAACCCACAAGAGGTTTTAGCGCGATGGAGTGAATATTTTAGAGAAATGTATGATACTATCCCGGATGCTGGCACCACGACTGAGTCTGTGACTGACTTCGAGGAGTCAGCATCCGAGATCACTTTGGAAGAGATCGAATGGTCGATAAGAAGTCTGAAAAATGGAAAGGCAGCAGGAATCGATAGTGTGTCTGCTGAGATGATCAAATATGGTGGCACCTGCGTCCGGGACGCTTTCCTGTCCTTATGCAACTTGTGCTGGAGGACGGGAAAGGTTCCCAACGACTGGAGGCGCGCTGTCATCGTGCCCTTGCATAAAGGCAAGGGGTCACGTATGGAGTGTGCCAGCTACAGGGCCATCAGTTTGATCAGCACAGCATCTAAAGTGTATGCGAAAATTGTTGAAAGGAGAATGAGAGTGGTATCCGATGGATTACTGTGGGATGCACAAGGAGGCTTCAGAAATGGAAGGGGATGTATGGATCAAGTTTTCTCGCTCCGCAATATCGTGGAGAAGCAGCTGGCTACGGGCCGGAAGGTTTTCTGCGGTTTTGTGGATCTAGAGAAAGCATTTGACAGGGTTGTGCGGAAGGACCTCTGGGACATATTGCCCGGATATGGGATTGACGGCCATTTGCTGCGTGCTGTACAGTCCACTTACGAGGACTGTATGGCATGCGTGCGGGTGGACGGCAGCCTGTCGCCCTGGTTTGACGTCAATATTGGCGTCCGGCAGGGCTGCGTGCTGTCGGCTTTGCTGTTTGTCCTATATCTGGACAATTGTCTCCAGAGATTAAGATTGATGGATGTTGGGGTGCGGATGGGTGATCTAGTTGTTAGCAGCTTGCTTTATGCGGATGATGCCGTGCTTTTAGCCGAATCGCCATCAGAACTGCAAACACTAGTCACAATGATGAAAGATGACTGTCAGGCGAGAGGCTTACGTTTGAATGCGAAGAAAACAAAGGTGATGGTGTTTGAAAGAGAAACAACCAGAACGAATGCAAGGATAATGGTCGATGATGTTATGCTGGAACAAGTGAATGAGTTTGTATATCTTGGATGTGCTTTTAGCAGAGATGGAAGGTACACCGCTGATATAGAAAGAAGAGTGAATTTGTGGAATAGTGTGAATGGAGCGTTAGGTAAACTTCTAGGCGCTAAGAACCTCAGCCAGAAGGCCCAGCTTGCCATACACAACGCGGTGCTGGTACCTACGCTCACGTATGGAAGCGAGAGTTGGGTATGGAATAGAGAGCACGAAAGTAGATTAAACGCGGTCGAGATGCGAGCACTGCGCAAAATCTGCGGAGTGACGCTCGCGGACCGCGTTCGTAATACCGAAGTAAGAAAGAGAGTTGGTCTGAAAGAGAGTGTCGGGGTGAAGGTAAGGAAAGGAATGCTCCGGTGGTTCGGGCATGTGGAAAGAATGTATGATGAAAGAATGACTAAACAGATATACAATGCAAAAGTGGATGGATGCAGAAGTCGCGGAAGGCCACGACACACCTTCCATGATCAAATTGATCGTGTACTAGCAGAAGGTGATGTCAGGAGCCTTAAAAACAGACGAGCGTGCATGACAAGAACTATGAATGTCAAAGAAGCAAGTGAGGTGTGTAAGAATAAGCCTAAATGGCGCTCTGTTGTTCGTGCCTACCCCGCAAGGGACCTGGCGTGAAGTTATGTATGTATGTATGTATGTATGTATGTATGTACATGCAAAATACCACATTTAGTTGGTCGTAAAATTGCTGAAACCACTTGTTTCATAGTATGAGATGAAAAGACGACGAGAGAAACAGAAAATGAGGAAACAAAACGTAATACTTAATCTGTATTAGTTTATACTTACATTCAATACTTTTGTTCTTTCTTTCGGCTGCAGTTTTTATTTCCCACTTGTATTCCAGGCATTCTGAAAAATAAGATAATTATTTCATTTTTGCAAAAGAAGTGAAGGAACTGATAGCCCACCCAAGGTGGTCACAAGCATGTTGAATACAAGGATGATTTGAATTGTAGAGGACCAAATCTCGCAGGCTGTGATTCTGAAAGTGCGTCTCTGTCAACTGAAAATGTACGCTTCTATCGCCAGCTTCTAGACACGACGCTAGTTCACGTAATGGACAGTGATCACTGGGCTCATAAAAAGTTTATAGGTAAACGATTTTCAGAGACAAATAAAATTAATAGATTTCTTTGTAAAAAGTTAGTGTACTTTGACATTATAAAACTCTTGATGTTAAGAGGCCAATACCTATTTACGTCGAACAATGGACCAATATGAGGGGTGTCTAAAATCGTAACAGACTTTTGAATTTTATATATATCAACAAAACATTTGGTCCTTCGAGCCGGATCGTTGTATCTGTTTTGAATTTGTAATATGTTGTAGTTTTCCTGTGAAATGTAGTTATAGAATCGAGTAAGTTTTTCAAGGGAGAAGGGGTTAAAACATAATCTTTGTACATTCAATATAGAAGAAATTGACCTAAGCTTAGTACAATTGCAACCTTAGGGGATTTGCAACTAAAATACAAACTATAGGTAACCGCACTCAGAAAGCTAAACGTACTTAACTAAATAATTAAAAGTACAAAGATATTGAAGTGTTATACTTCAAACTGTTTGTTGTTGCCTGAATTAATATTATTATCTAATAATTTTTTGGTTGTAATTTATGTACGTAGATTATAGTTTTACACGACTTTCAAACGCTTTAATGTAGGGTTCGTGCTTCATTATTCAACTTTTACTGCACCGATTAATGTACTTATTTAAGGTATTTTTTGGTATAGATGATAAAGAAAGATAATTTTACTTGCTTCACTTCTCCGTCTACCAGGTGCATCGAAATCTGGTTTCGGTGGATTATATACAAGGCAAGGATCTTCTATTTTAGTGTCTAAAGGTGGAAACGTTGAGTTGCTAATCTGTCCTTCATCTATATTTGTATTGATTCTCTGTTAAAATAGAATAGAAGATTTTTATTGCACATTAGAGTGACATGAGCAATATTTGAATGGTTAGTATTGTACATAAGAGAGTGAAATTAGCAATATTTTAAGGTAATAAGTATTGCACATTAAAGAGTGACATAAACAATATTGTAAGGTTAGTATTGCACATAAGAGAGTGACATCAGCAATATTTTAAGGTTATTATTGCATATAGGAGAGTGGCATCAGCCATATTAAGAGTGTTAAATTAAGAAATAGACAGAATTAATTTCAGATTTATGTATTGGAATACATGTACTCACATTAGGAACATTTATTTCTGTAAATCCCCAAGCCCACGTGTCATCACTCTGAAATACAAGAAATCTTATAAAAAACAATGTATTATTAATAATACGAACTCTGTAATTGATATTATTAAATATATTTAATTAAGCCTGTATTTTAACGGTTTTAAGCGCGATATAACTCATTGACACCATCTTTGTCTTCCGTGATCCCGTCTGCTGAAAAGTGGTCGACACAGCAAAATACAAAAATCGAGCGCGATGAAAACTGTTGAAGAAAGTTTTATTTTTGTGTCTACTAGTCGCGAAAACTTAAGAAAATGCTATATTAAATGTATTTTACATTCATAAATTAACAAATGAATATAGAGACTAATACTATAATTTGATTGTATACATTGTTCGTGCCTACCCGCAAGGGACCTGGCGTGAAGTTATGTATGTATGTATGTATGATTGTATACAAGTTAAATATGTATACATACCCCAGGTTGTTCAGGAATCACATAAGGCAATTTTTCTGTGTCTGTTCCTCTAATTATACAAACTGTAATAAAACAAGTTATAATTAACAACTTCCCTGACCAATGAGTCAAATACGACTCATGTGAACGTTTTACAATACGTTCATGCATCATATGTGACTCATTTCTCCATACAATTTCAAGTGTATTTTTCTTAGTGAACGTGGTACGTTATCTTTTGTATGAGTATCTGAAATTATTATTATTATTTTCTGAAAAAAATAAAAACTTCGTTTAAAAAAACCGACTTCATAAACTAAAAAACTAAAATGTATAAAATAACTTATTTCTAAAGCTATTATTTATTAATATGTATTATCTAAAACATCTTGAAGTCGGTTTTTTTAAACGAAGTTTTTATTTTTTATTTGTTACTTTTTAGTGTCTAGCTATGTATGGGTGGACCCACGAATGGTGCCGCGCTGCTTAAAAAATATAGGTCCCAAGAAACGGGAATAAAAAAATGTTCGTAAAATGAAAATTACTGGGCCAAACTATGTCAAATTTGTTAGGGGGTCACATGGCAGCTATTCCGCGTCGAACCAAAAAAAGAATCACGTAAATCGAATAATAAATCTCAGAGTAATCGGTGTACATATGGAATGAAAAGGAGTTTTTTCATAAAAAATTATCATAAAATGAAAACTACTAGGCCAAAGTATGTAAAATTTTTAGGGGACCAATTGGAAGCTATTTCGCGTCGAACAAAAAAGAATCACGTAAATCATAAATCACGGAGTAATCGGTGAACATACATAAAAAAAGATCCCAACGAATTGAGAACCTCCTCCTTTTTTCGAAGTCGGTTAAAAAACAATTGTAGACTTCAGGCGGTATACAAATACCTTGTACTGGGACAGGGAAGTTGTTAAGTTTTAAATAAATTGCACTATAAAATATTCTTGAAAATCTTTAACAATAACTATAATAAGGCGCCCCACCTCCGTGCTTGCCTTAGCCAGCCGGCACGGAGTGGAGATCGCTAGAGCTAAGACTCAAGCTCCAGGGGTGGAAGTGATAAATAGCATCACGTCAGAAGTAGCTTCGGTGAACCTGCAGCCCACCTTTCTACACCCCTTAGCCACTCACACCCATGTTGCCCCTGTCTTCTATGGCATTTTTGGGGCCCATGCAGGGAGTGGCGAGTCACCATCTGCCCATTTTTCCATGTTCCCAGAACATTGCGACGGGCAGACGCTATAGGCCCCATATTCCCAGACCCCTAGTACCACTAAGCAGTTCATCCTAATAGTCTGGTACTTTCTGTTCTCATTTCCCACAATAGTCCTACACAGGCCGGGGCTCGCCTGGATAATCGCCGGTCAGTGTCTCGTCACATTTAGGTTAAATTTCCCAAGGGGCCTCTACGTGTTGGCCTCCCCATGGACCCACGCAAGCCCTCCAAAAGTCTGGGGCATTTTTACTAATACAATATATAATAAACCAGAGGGCGGCACATGTATTACTTCCCCTGTTTTTTTTAGAAAAGTTGCTTTTAGAAAATAGAAACTTATAAGTGACGAAAGTTAGCGATTAGGACCATTCATACTTTCTACAGTATTGTACAGCATTTCGCAACTTATTATTACAGAAGAAAGTGCTGTTATACCAAATAAAAAAAGAAATAAAACAGTGACATAACTATTTGTTAGTAAAAAGTAAAGTATATTTTATGACTGCAGTACGGCTAGACCGACCCACCTGACGGAAAGTTACAGTCGCCTATGGACATTTGTAACACCAAAGTTGCTATTTATAAAACGCTTAAAAATAAATTACCATTTTTGTCTCTCAGTTTATTACAAATTTGCTATAATACCTACAGTTTAACGGAATTCAATTAATATTTTAGGGATTAAGATTAGATTACTTAGTTAATTTTTATAGGTTACGATGTCTTCCGGCGGAGACTAACTCTGGATCTCCACTTGCGATGATCCTGACAAACAACTTTCGCTTCATCTACTTTCATTAAATTCTTTATATTTACACGTTTATGTGATAAACTCAGACCTCATTTTAACACTTCTTTTATTTGATCATGATATGTACTTCATGGTGTAGCGGTACCAACTCTACCATTCACAACACTGTCATAAACACTTGTTTCGGAATTTTATTTTCATCCATCCTCTCTACATGCCCAAACCACCTTGATACTCCTTTTTCAATTCTTCTTATTACATCTTCCTTCTATCCAAAACTTTCCCTTATTACACTATTCCGTGTCATATTATTCATGCTTACCTCATATACTTCTCGAAGCTAATAAAAATATCCGCTAAAACATATAATATCCGGAAGATAAAGCAATTTCAATTAAGTCTACCACGAACAAATTACGGGAAAAAAACATTATGTTTGAAGGTGTGCAGTTATTTAATAAATTGCCAAACGAGCTACAAAAATATAAACTTTTTAAAATTAAACTAGAAATAAACCGCAACATAACTACACCGAGATTGCATAGGACCACAATAGTGTTAAGAATTTTACTCATTATTTTTATTCTCATTGTAAGTGAACTACATGTTCTTAATAAAGTTCTTTAAACCTAAGCTATTATTTCAACTGCATTTATTGTACATTTATGCTTCTTCTGCCATGCAGAAGATGCAGGCAAACATATCCCCAAATAAAGAAGTTATGCTTGTGGTATGGGTAACATACAACGGACAACTCTGGGGCCGATTCCAGGCACCCAGACTCCAGTAAATAACGGCATAAACTCGTTTCTTTAAATTACCATACCAGGAATGGAACCCGCAGCCTCTGCGTTACAATGAGGTAGGCCGGTAAAGGCTTAGTCCGCTCAACCACAGAAGATTTAGAAAACAAACAATATAATCATTCGCCTATATCGCCTATACTATAGGCGTAATTCTAGATATACATATACATACATACATAACTTCACGCCAGGTCCCTTGCGGGGTAGGCACGAACAACAGAGCGCCATTTAGGCTTATTCTTACACACCTCACTTGCTTCTTTGACATTCATAGTTCTTGTCATGCACGCTCGTCTGTTCTTAAGGCTCCTGACATCACCTTCTGCTAGTACACGATCAATTCGATCATGGAAGGTGTGTCGTGGCCTTCCGCGACTTCTGCATCCATCCACTTTTGCATTGTATATCTGTTTAGTCATTCTTTCATCATACATATGTACCTAATATTATTATTATTTACATTGATCCCTAAACTACAGTGGAAATTAGTCAATATTTTACTGTTAATACACTGCAAGTTTTAAATAAATATATACAAATAATACAACCAGCAATAAAAAAATACGTAGAGGACATTTAATTATTCAAAAATAAACACTGCTTATTTCTTATTTTATAAGAATAAGGCAAAAAAATTACAATGATTTAACTAGGGACTTACCATTTGAAAATAATAAAATATATAACATATTGCACAAACACAACCTGCACATGGACAGAAATGAATTTATATGAAGGCTTGTAAGAAACCTTGTTTTATAAGTTGAACTTGACCCCGTGCTATACGCGTTAAACCTGTATTCAAAGTATGATTCCATTGCGATAGTGTTGAAAAATCGTATTCTACTAAACACTAAATATCTTCTCGATATCGTGGCAGCAAAATAATAGTAGAAAAAAATTGCTATTATCATTAACAGAAATGCCGTTAGCCGAAATAAATATTGAAAAGTTAGCAAAAATTTTGAAACATTATTTCGCTTTTTTCGCTAACAAATATGGAGTGGAGTGACTTTAGCCATTGGACTTAACAGTACACCGAAAATAAAATATTCGGCGATTTTGACGATATAATAATAGAAAAAATGAAGAAAAATATTTATTTAGAACTACATACAAACCAAAACGTGCTTATAAATGAGACAATACAAACTAAAATGAAGTTGCAGAACTCAATATGCTGCTTGGCTCAGCCAGCGCTGGTCTTCCGCTAGAGCCGAAATAGCAAAATTATTATCCCTATTATTGTACAACCAAAGGCGTGTTTACATTTGTATTCGTTAAGAAGTGAGTTAATTTGCGAAACTGGCGACTTAAAAGTTACTTTATTTATTTATTACCTCCCACACATTTTAATATTATATTAAATTATTAGAGCATGGCATGTTTGTTGAAGAGTTTCCGGAGGTTCCGGTTTGGATTCCTGACACGATAAATTTCGGAATCGAACTTTCTATTATTTACAATGGTCGAGGTGTTTGGGATCGGCCCCAGAGTGGTCTGTTGTATACCACACATAACGTAAGCGGAACTTGATTAGCTATACCAGGTGGTAGGGCATTTGCTCGACTGAATGGCTACCACCATAACAACCTTGAGTTGTGTTCCGGCATTAGTGACCAGGTTCCAGTCTCCCTTAAGAGAGCAGCAGTGCATTCGTAGCCTTTGGTTTTGCAAATGTCTATAGGCGATGGTAACCGCTTTCCATCAAGTGGGCCGTCTTCTGTCTGCTGAACTATATATATATATATATATATATATATATGTATGTATGTATGTATATATCGAGGGCTTCATAACAAATGGGCGTACAAACAAAAGTGCAGTTTTACACAATGAACAAAATTATGAATAAAACAAAACTAGTTGATTCTTTAAGGATGAAATTTGGAATACCCTTCTAATGAGGTACTCTTGTATACTGGTAAGACTTTCTAAATTGTACCCTGCATAAATTTTAGTAAACAAAAAAAATTGCAATTTTGCGTATAGGCCCATTTGTTATGAAGCCCTCCATATATACAATGTGTCTGCCGATTATTATTATTATCATAGTTTCTTGCGCAGCTTCTTCACACCACAACATGTTGCGAAGCGGTGGTAAATAAGATTAGGCTCCCATAGAGTAAATAATAACTATAAACAAAGTTAAAACTAAATAATTAAAATGATCAGGTTGGCGGTAGGCTAAATAATACTTTAACAATATTCATTGACACTTGACATGTTTGTCTTCCGTGATCACGGCAACTGAAAAGTGGCTGAAACAATGGAATAATAAAAATCAAATGAATAACCGCGCTTAAAACCGTTTAAAAGTAGTTTTATTATTGATGACAGCTCTTTACGCCATGCTCTCACGGAATATCGGCGTGAAACAGCCTTGAGCCAAAAGCGTTTCGTACAAGAGAGAGTTATAATGGTTCGCTTTTCGTCTTCTTTTCTTTCTTCACATCCCAGCATAGAGATTCGTATCGCACAACAAAATGCAAGAAAAAAGGCCAACAAATGTATTCTGTAAATGTATCCAACGTACACAAATAAATACAAATAATATTGTCATTTTTATTGTTTGGAAACTTGTTTTACTGAATTAACGTTTGGAGATATACTCGTATTATGGATGCACTAAAAAAAATCGTCTTATGAGATCATCATGTTGTACCTATTCTTAGATTTAATTATTTCGAATAGCATTTATTCTTTTCATATTAAAGTGAAGCAAAGTATTTAAGAGGTCTCATCGAAAAATCATAACACCAGAGCAGCATAAAGCCGTCGCTAGTCGAGGCAGGTGCGTTCAATTATTGAAAGCACTTGTTGCTCGCTCATGAAACTGAGTGGACCGAGTTAAGTGTGCAAGTTCGCTTGTAAAGCCTTCATAATGCACGCAATGTGCTCGAGTTAGTTCTTTGAGAATATGACGCCCTGGTACGTTGAGTTTGATCAATACATTAGCAGAGCTTCAAACTACATAAGTGATTTAAATTTCAGATTGATTAAATTAAAGTTCTACTTTTCTGGCTATGAGTTACTTAAAGTATGAGTTAGGCTGGTGTGCACCGATATTTTGTTTATTTCACACAACAGAATACAACCATAGATACATTTATATATTTATTAACACAATTTTGGAATCTAAATCGTATTCCTAGACATGCGAATAAAGACAATTTAAAATACAGATATAGCGTTACATAAATAATAGGATACCGCACAGTAGTTTAAATTCGTGTTTGTTGATAACAAAAAAATAATAATTAGTATATGGCAGAGAAATTTGTTGCTCTGATCAATCGCTTAAACTCTCCAGTGTTGCCATTAAATATATCTAAAATGGGATTATTGCTAACCAGCTCATTATACAGACGACACATTCTGCTCGTTGGTTTGTAATAGGATATATTATCTTGGGCGGCGCGGGTGGGGCCTCTAGGGGTATAGAGGTTCTCACTCACCCGCACATGCCGTCGAGATGAGAGCGCGAGTGTTCCGCGCGCGCTCATCTCTCATCCCGTGGGGCGCGTTACAAACCGCCCCACGCCGAAAAGACTCAGTCGTCGCCGGGGGAGTAGCTCCCCCGGCATTGGAAGAGGCCCAGTGAGCGGGGCCCACGCCTGCCAGGGCAGCGGAGTTGGGAAAACCTCATACACGTAGCCCTGGTAAAAGGCGCAGGACGGAACACCCAGGGGTTTTAGTGGGTATCCCTAACTGGGGAGTGGCAATAGCGTGGCACCGGTTCTGACCGGGCACGCTAGTGCCACCCCCGATCTGGCGAATCCCACACTGTCTCACCAGGGTCGCGAGCATCCCCCAGGCTTCTGTGCCTGTCGCGGCTTAGTCCTCAATCGGATTTCCCCTGGCCAAAAAAAAAAGGATATATTATCTTTGTAGGCTCGCAAGGCAAATGGTGGTGAATATACCGTCTTCTGTAATTCGTATTCATACTAAGGCAATTGAAAAGATAAGGGCTATCTACGTACGAGTGAAGAATTTTATGTACACACATGTACATTTAACCAATGGTTTAAATAAAATAATCGCTAAAAATATGTGGTTAAACAGTGATTATTTTATTATAACCACCGGTTAAATGTCGGTACACATCAACCTAAGTAAGTTAACTATTAGTTCTTGTAAATAATTTTTGGACAGAACTTGCCGAGAGATTTAATTTTGACTCCAATGAAGGATTATTAGGTCCTAATTCTCAGACGAAATAAAAATATAGACAAAGACTACATGAACAAAAGTGCCAAATGAATGATGAAGTGAAAAAAGCATTTTTTTAAACATGTGTGCATAAACTTATGTAATCCGTATCTTTTATCCGTGCAGGAACGGAGAAAGAATACAATTTCCTGCGGCCGGGCGGCCTGTCGTAAGAGGCGACAAAACAACCCACATCTAGGTGGCAGGGCATTTGCCCAACTGGATAACTACCACTCCTGGTCTAAAGTATGTCACCATAACAACCTTCAGTTGTGTTCCGGCATTAGTGATCAGGTTGAAGCCTCCCTTAAGAGAGCAGCAGCGCATTTGTAGCACCTTTGGTGTTGCAAATGTCCATAGGCGATGGTAGCCGCTTCCCATTAAGTGGGCCGTCTGCCTGTCTGCTGAACTCCAGCAATAAAAAAAACACGTAGGGTGCGCTTGTGTAGTTAATAGTAAAATATACGCTAGAAGCCACCACCTTTATCCAAACTTATTTGATAAAAAAAAATGTTTTTGTACAGAGTTCTCTTAATGTACTGCGGCGTTATCGGCATCCTATTCCAAGACTGGCATCCTTAAGTCAGCTTCACTTTGAGAGGCGACTTCGACTGTCTATTAATGGTCTACGCATCAGTTATCTATACATGTAAAAGAAAGTCGTGTTAGTTACACTATTTGTAACTCAAGAACGGCTGTACCGATTTGGCTGAAAATTGGTGGGGGTAGCTTAGAATCAGGAGGCCGACATAGGATAATATTTATCCCGTTGGAACTGGTATGCGGCGCTGAGATCACTTTCCAGAGTACTCCTAGTCACCTGGAGCGGTTTTGGTGATTTTGTTTTTGTGTGTTTGTGTTGGACCCCGGATGGTTTAAATCCACAATTGGAACCGGTAGGTGGCGCTGGGATCGGGTCCTAGATTTTTATTTTTTCAGAGCAGGATAATGTCTGCCGGGGCCACTAGTATAAATATAATTTTCTTTTTGGGTTAAATATATATCTTGTAATGCCATAATATGTTATCATAATTGTTTATTTACATCCTTGAACACACATGAGCACTGTATGCGTGCTGCACACAGATACATAAGCATCACATCTTAGACACATGAATTGTTTTGAATTTCTTTACTTTAGAGGGTAGAGAGACTGGCGACCAGCCTCACGGGTTCTTCGTTTCCCTAAAACCAGTCCCCGTTCTTTTGTCATAAAATTATGCTATGTAAATTAAGAAAATGTGGTAGCATAATGGCTGGCGCATGTGCTAAACTCAAATGGTGCGGCTTCGAATCCTGGACGGAATGCGTACCATTTAGGCAGTTATCGGACCTTTGGAATTTTTTACAATCAATCACCACGTGCTAAAAACGGTAAAGGAAAACACCTGCCCATGGAGATAACTGATTTGTTATACCTGCCAAGCTACCTTGGACAAACGTGGCTGATATACTGTTCGTACCCCTATCGTGGAAGGCCTAAGCCCAGCAGTGGGACGTTTATGGACTGTTATAAAAAGTAATAGATTGCAAAGTCGCTGGAATCCTCACTTCAAACGCTTCAATTTCAACCGCCTTTCATCGTTCGTTTTTGTTCGTCAGCCCATGAAGTTCAATGAAATTTTAGAAAGAAGAATGAAGATTTATTTGGAATTACAACAACTAAGTCTATATACCACAAAAATAAGTAAGACATAGTTTAGTTTGTGAAATGCCCCTAATAATAAATAAAATAATTTCTAAAACCAATGACGAAACAAGTTTGAGGGTTGAGACCGATTATTCGTCTATCACATGGGTTACGTTCCACTTGTGGTTCACAACACCCAAAATACTCCTTTCGCTCTCTGCTCCGCATAGCGATCACGATCATCCTGATCGTGGCGAAAGCATTTAAGGCACCGACTAGGTGCAGATACGGATTCGTTTCGTTTACGTACCTATGTTTGCGTCGACATCCTGCCGGACGCGATCGGCTATCACCGCATCCGCTCGTATCGTTTCCTATCCGATGCGATGCCAGTCCTTTGGTGGAAATTATCCTTAGGGATACAATCTCGATAAATGACGTCGTCTACGTGATAGACGAATATACAATATCTCGCCAGGAGGTCCGACTGGATGGCTAGGACCCCTGGCCTAAAGTATGCCGCCAAAACAACCTTGAGTTGGGTTCCGGCATTGGTGGCCAGGTTTCAGTTTCACCTAAGAGAGCAGCAACGTATTTGTGGCACCTTTAGTGTTGCAAATGTCCATAGGCGATGGTAA
Organism: Dendrolimus punctatus; assembly: GCA_012273795.1. Classification (NCBI taxonomy): domain Eukaryota; kingdom Metazoa; phylum Arthropoda; class Insecta; order Lepidoptera; family Lasiocampidae; genus Dendrolimus; species Dendrolimus punctatus. The sequence continues at coordinate 10,289,025 of CM022541.1, read as the reverse complement.
CCGCTTTCCATCAAGTGGGCCGTCTGCCTGTCTGCTGAACTCCTACAATAAAAAGAAGTTGACACTGTGATTGTGTTTTTTTGTGTCGTCGATGCAATTAATTGATGCACGTCATGATAAGAACAAAATAAAATTCTTCGTTAATAATTTTAAGTATTTTATTGTCATCAAAACTAGCCCTACGACCACACTTCACCTTCAATCCAATCAATGAAACTGGACACTCTAGTGTAAATGTCCAGATGGTCTTTTCCACCACAATTGGTGCCCAATGACGCGACTCCGATGGTGTAATACAAATTATAATCCGTAGACACGCCCGGTAAAGGTATTTTTACTTGCAGTGGACCACCCATTCGCATCTAAAGAAAAAAGAAAATTATCACCTAGTAGTTCTTACACTTTTACATACATTTCCCGAAATATTCTTAATGCTATAATTTACGTTCCTAAGATCTTTAGTTATTTTTATTTTTAACCGACTTCGAAAAAGGACGAGGTTCTCAATTCGTCGGGATCTTATTTTTTGTTGCTTTTTTATGTATGTTCACCGATTACTCCGTGATTTATGATCCGATTTACGTGATTCTTTTTTTTTGTTCGACGCGGAATAGCCTCCCATTGGTCCCCTAAAAATTTTACATAGTTTGGCCCAGTAGTTTTTATTTTATGAACATAGTTTATGAAAAAAAAAATCCTTTTCGTTCCATATTTACACCGATTACTCTGAGATTTATGATTCGATTTACGTGATTTTTTTGTTCGACGCGGAATAGCTGCCATGTGGTCCCCTAAAAATTTGACATAGTTTGGCCCCGTAGTTTTCATTTTACGATCATTTTTTTTGTTCCCGTTTCTTGGGACCTATATTTTTTAACAAGCGCGGCACCATTCGTAGTTCCACCTATACATAGCTAGACACTAAAAAGTAACAAATAAAAAATAAAAACTTCGTTTATAAAAACCGACTTCAAAAACTAAAATGTATAAAATAACTTATTTCTAAAGCTATTATTATTAATATATATTATCTAAAACATCTTGAAGTCGGTGCAAAGTAAAACATAAAAATTACTATATTTTGAAAATTACTAAGCACCGACTTTAAGATGTTTTGGATAATGTATATTAATAATAATAGTTTTAGAAATAAGTTATTTTATACATTTTAGTTTTTTAGTTTTTGAATTCGGTTTTTTTAAACGAAGTTTATATTTTTTTATACACATAGTTTCAAGTTACAATCAAGGTTTATACTATTTTACCTAAATCTCTGTATTGTCAAGATTGTAATTTGTAGTGTGTAATGATAGATGGGAAAAAAATAATATGACCATGGAGGAAGAGTATTAAAGAATTACAATCTCTCGGTGAAAAACTTAACTTGTAACAAATTCTTCCGACAAAATTAGTACCACCACTCCATTTTTATTGTTCGTAATTTCGTGAAATAGAAAATGAGATAATTAAGTGTTTCAATTGATGACTGATTAATATTTTAAAAATATTGTTCAAATATTAAGAGGTATGTGGATGGATAGGTGGTGCGGTGTTAGTGGCGTAGCCTACCAACACCAAATGACACTTACGTATATAGAAAGAGTTAATATTTTATTATGTAATATCAAGGTGTTATTATTGACATTACATGACAAGAACTATGAATGTCAAAGACGCAAGTGAGGTGTGTAAGAATAAGCCTGTATGGCGCTCTGTTGTTCGTGCCTACCCCGCAAGGGCCCTGGCGTGAAGTTATGTATGTATGTATGTATAAGGTGTTATTATATAAATTTGTTATATTATATTGAATTATAATAGATATTCCGAAAGAGTTCAATTTAGCCAGGAGAATTCTGTGGTTTACTTTGTCAAAGGCCTTCGAAAAATCTGTATATATTGCATCCACAGGAATATTACTATATATACTATCCATTGATTCAATTAGGTCGGAAACGTAATTTAACATATTGGTATTAGTAGATCGTTTAGTCATAAATCTATGTTGACATGCAAAAATAAGCCGATATACATGATAATGTATGAATTTGTGAACTAACGACTCAAAGACCTTTGACAATGTAGATAGGATTGAGATAGGGTAGTTTCCAATCGATATATTAAGGACGTTAATACTGCTTGCATGTTACCTTACAAACTTCTTGTTCACCATCCAGTTTTCCAGCACATAGTTGGTTTTCTCCTAACCTAGGCCAGTTTCTGGTATAAAATTTTTCAGCAGCTTTGCTGCACTCTTTGGAATCCATGAGCTCTACTACAGTTGCAAACAGCTCTCCGCGTTCGTTGTCATCGTGAACTGTGTAGAAAAATTTGTTCTTGAGAAGTATTATTCGTATTGATTTGATAGACTAATATAAGAATCAAAGAGAATAAATAATGATTCTTGAGACGTAAATTTTTATGGCGATATTAGATCTTCACGAATTTAGACATAATTTTTATTTTATCATTGGAATTAGAATAATATCAAGGCAATGATCACGGAGAATTAGCGTTTATTAGTTTATATTACGTTTGGAGAATACCTTGTCGATTGCCCCACCCAGTCGACGTAGCGGTAGGACCTAGTTCACTTAAATCATCTTTTGGCCAAACACAAGCAGGATGGACAAGTTCAGTGAAGCCAATTTCCTTTTCCAGTTTAATTAAAGCGATATCATAATATTTACTCGGTGAATCATAATTTGGATGTACTACAATTTTGACAATTTTCCTGTCAATTGGTGATGAGTTTTTATCTGTAGCCTGAAAAGGAATTTAATTACTCAAGTTTTATATTTTAAACAGAAAATACCACCATTGACCAGTAGTCAGTCATTTATTTTGCATGGAACACAGAATTTTATAGGTGTTATATTATTAAAGTAATACAGTAAATATTCTGACTTTAACAAGCATACAAAATCACTACAATTTTTTTGTTGCGGTTTGGGCTACAGTACTACACACACAGTGTGTGTGTGTGCATGTGTGTGTGTATATGTATACAAGTATTTCAAGAGAAAGAAAATAAAATGAACAAAATATTTCAGGGAATGGCAACCCACAACAAGTTGCTATGAAAGAAATATGAGGTATTATGCGGAATGAGATAGGAAGTACAAAAACTAGTTACAAAATACTAAAACAAGCCTATGTATCAAAACACATTCTGAATATACAAAATAAAATTAATCAAAATGCAATAAAAGTTTAACATTCAGTAATAATAAAGACAAAGCATTATATAGTTTGTGATTGTTTCACGTATGCATTCTTTTCATACTGTTACACGCCGACAAAGTGAATGCAGACCTGCAGTTTAATACCTTCCCGAATTTAGACTTCTTTTGTTTACTTTGTGTTTAAAACTTGTAATTTAAAAAATCTTATTATACTGCTATTGTACTCGTTTATGGCCGCAAGTGTGCAGATTACGTTTTCTTGGAAAATTCAGTCCACGCGGTCGATTGTTGTATTATATGGTTTAGTATAAAACAACGCCCGACGGAGGGGTAAGCAGTCAAGCGAGGATTACGATACCAGCAAGACATGTACATTCAATAAGCTATATAGTGACGGACTTTGCGCGTGTTACTGAATCGTGCAGTTTGTACTGGTTGTATCCAGTTACATTTGTACATGTGTTATACGTGTTTGTATAGTTCTAATAAATTCTACAGAAATTCCAATGGCATTTTAATTCGAGTCCCGCACTCGTAACAATACAAATACTTACGTGATAGATATTGTTTACACCTAGTCTCACAATCTCCGGTGACAAATTTTTATATGGTAACATTGTTGGTTTGGCACAATGTGCCGCAGCGAGCACGAACTGAGGACTGATGAGACTACATCCACAATGGAATCCCCACGTTCCATCATCCTTTTCCCAACCTACGGCACCCTGGTACAATTAATAATTTCAAAATTAATTTTATATTTTTACATCCTTTTTTAAATATACCTTTTAAGTACTTGTGTATATTGTTCATGGATATTCAAGTTATACAACAATAATTTTAAAGTAAATAAGCACCATAAGAAACATAGATTCATACAACAGAACTTCAATTCGACTTTTGGTCTTTAAGTAACGCCAAATGAGAGAGATCTAGTCGCAATTTGAAATTTGTGGGCTAACGTATTCGTGTCCCAAACTCAAATACAGCGGGTTCGACCCCTCGCCGGAGTTGTATGCACGATCTAGGTAATTTTCTGAGCTAATGTGCATATTATAATTATCACGCCCTTACGGTGAAAGAAAATTATCGCAATGACCCTGAACATCTATGTGTTTAAGCAATGTGGCAAACTCACCAAGACGCCATGGACAGGAATAGCGGGTATACTGTTCGTTTCCCTAAGAAAGGTAAACCCATTTCCAGCAGTAGTAATTATGGGGTGTTATTATACACCATAGTAATATAGTGAACAGTTGATATTTTAAACATAGCTCTTGTTTTAAAAAAAATGTCTCAAAACAATTGTTGATGTTCAACGATATTTCAGTAGCCGAGATCACGGAAGACAAAGTATTGTGGCGACCGGGGACAGAATTTTCTGATAGCGTAAACCGGTCTCAAGACAAAAACGTAGAAGATTCTGGAAGGAAAAGACAGAGATGCTCAGAAAGGAACATATAGTAAATAAAAGAATAACGAAATGAAGATTGAAATTGTGGGTTCCAGAAGATTCCCCCGGGTATATAAGCAGCGTTAGGCGCGTCTACCGGGAAGTTTAGAGTTGAGTTCAGTTCAATAACGGGAAACAACAAGTGCGATACGAAAGCGTTGGAAGAGAAGTTTAATAGTAGACAGTGACGAGTTTAGCGATGAATTTAGTTAAAAGTTTAGTGTGCAGTTCAGTGAAGGAGGAAGCGTACTTTGAGAGAATATCCAGAAGTGAGCTACACGCGGTTAATTCGGAGGTGAACACTGCAGTAGTAGGGGGTGGTCTACGTTTCTAGTGTTACTTGTTCTCTTCAAGCCACAACACAATGCGAAGCGGTGGTAAATTAGATTAGACTTTCATAGAATAAATAATAAACAAAAAATTAAATTTAAATATTTATCATGAGCAAGTTGGCCATAGATATAATAATTTTAATATTACTCATTGACATCTTAGACTTTCGTGATCACGGCTACTAAAAAGTGGAAATATCGGAATAAAAATAGAAAACCAAAATCAAATAAAATGCCGCGATTAAAACCGTTAAAATGTAATTTTAATTCACAACACATACTGGTGACATAAATATCATGAAAAGTTGTATAAAAAATATGAACTCACCAAATTTGGAAATTGTAAAAGAGGTGTGTTTCCATTTCCATCTCCAGGCAGTAATTTCTTTTTATTGTCAGCTTGACCTGAAAAAAATATAAAATACGTATAAGATTAATAATTGCTGCAGCCAACAGTCATGACAAATTTTACAGGCTCCGTTTTCATACAGATATCACAAAGAGTTACCTACATAGAGTCTATCGGGGGGCAGAGGAAACAGGCGTTTAGGTTCCTCTTTAAATGCAGCAAAGTGAAAACCTACCCAGCAAAGAATGAATGAATGAATAACTTTATTGCACATAAAATTAAAGTTCAATGGGTGGTCTTGTCGCCAAAGGCGATCTCCTCCAGACTACCCTATACAATTCTGAAGAATCTGCATATGATGATTAACTTTCGGTAATCTTTAGTATCGTCAAGAATCTGAGACTTAAGGGCATTTGCATGGAGAGTTTCTTGCTTCCAATATAAGGTTGTCGAAAAATCGTCGTAAATTAAATATACGATACCGTACGTAAAAGGGCGATAATCACCTGATCATTGAATATTGCCATCTCTGTGTTAACAAAATAAATAAAATATTATATACAAAATAAAATACCATGCTCATCACCGAACTACAAAGGCCAGTCTCGCATTGGGGTCAAACTGATTCACATCTTACTCGCACGAACTTGAAAACTGTCATACGAGTTTTAGTTTAGACAAGTCGAGAAATAGTAGGCAAATACCACAATGCAATTTAGCTTACAGTGTAAACAACTCTTGGTGATAATTATTATACGATTATCGTATGATATACTCATTTTCGTGTTTTATTGTTGACTGTAAACATGTCAATGCAATTATTGTTTGCAAGTATCGCCTATAAAAATAGAATACGATTTTGGCTCCAAAACGTTATATAAACTCTTTCCATGTAAATAGCCCTTAAATGGAGGAAGCCTTTTATCCTCGCATGCGAAAAGTCGAAACTCGTCGACTAAAGGCGTAGTCGACGAGTTGCTGAAAGTGTCCGTACGAAGCAAGGATAGTGAAACAAAATTAATTAATAGTTGCTCCATATCATGTTCTACTTACATTCTTCACTTCTGTTCTTTCTCTCAGCAGCGGTTTTTATTTCCCACTTGTATTCAAGACATTCTGAAAGAGAAGAGAATTAATTCATATTATCCGATTAAATTGAACCAATTGACGGTCCATTTAGAGTTGCAGCTAGAGTTATAAGGAAATAAAACAATATATCACAGGTTGTGGGCCTATACTTGCTTTCTAAGGCTGGTGTGCACCGAAATGTAACCGACGGTTAACCAAAAATAATCACTGCTTTTCCATACATTTTTGGCGATTATTTTATTTTAACCTTCGGTTAAAAGTCTGTGCATACCAGTCTTAGTTATACATCGGAAAGTCCAATGACTAAGGGTGGTGTGCATAGACATTTGACCGACTGTTAAAATATGGTTATTTCATTGTTTAGGCAACTTTTAGTGTTCACCACAAAATATTCCATGGTTATCGACGAAAATGAGTTAGTTAACTTAAACGAGCAAATCTAAGCAGTTTAAACACCGGTAAACTTTAATCGGACTTTTGAAGGGACTTTTTATGCAGTTTGCGTAATAGTCTTGCTTCTGGTGCCGGTGTTTACTTATGTTCCACTGTTATTTTAAATAAAAAGTTTTTTATTTAATAACTTTAGCATTGAGTAAAATGCTTCCTGCTTTAAATTTCATAATGGAAGAAGACGATATTATAAATTTGCTAGAATATCTACATAATATAGACATAGTTACAAGGAGGCCTCGAATTATTCAAGAGCGTCGGAATTTCTTTGAAGAATATGAAAAAGTATTGTTCGTAACCAGATTTGCATGCATGCATGCATATATGCACCTGTCTGTTTGTTTTCAATGACTTATTTATATTTTATAAACAGATCAGTCAAAATCTGCTTTTCACTGTTACAGAAATTTCCTGTGCCCTTTTTCTTTTCTTCCATGTTTGTAATCTTTATAATCAAAGTTTGTAATACTATATTGTTTAATTTGTTTAAAATTTGATACGTTAACCGACATGTACCATGTTACGTAAATACTACGAAGCGAATGACATATGTAAATTGACATAAGATATTACTCGTCAAGTTAAATAAGACGCCTCTTTCATAAAATACCATACTAGCGCAGTAACTTCTAAACTTTGTATTATTACTTTTTAAGCAACAAATTCGTAATGTCATTTAGGTTTGACGGATTTTGCAGATGTCAATTGACTTTTTCATTTAGTCTAGTTATATCATCAATCTATTCATTCGCCAGTTATTCAAAGACGCCCAATACTGCTCGTTTACCTAACCGAAAAGCAAAAGATGTTGTTGAACACTAAAAAACGCTCCTCAATTATGTCGACTGTTAAGTTCTAATCACCTGTTTAGTTGATTCAACGTTTTTCTCCAGTCTATGAACTTCACTGTAAGTGTGCACATGCTTAAACTTAGATAACCAAAACATTTTAATCTCATTTTGAAGGCGATTACAAACAACAAATTTTTATTTTTTATTTAATTATTTCATGCTTTTGCGTAATATAAGCATCAAGTAGTTACCCTTGAGCTAATCATGGGTCGTTGTTTTGTAATCCGATGGTCCACTTGTCCATTTTGCATTGAGTTCCCCTACATCAATCAGTTGTATCATATCCTCCTATTCAATCCCCTGTATCATATCCCTCTATTAATTACATCCTCTCTGTACTATCCTAGAGCCTGACGGGTTGGTATTGTTTCTTGTGCTGCGTACGTCCACAGGCGACGGTAACCGCTCTCCGTTAAGTGTGATGACTGCCTGTGACCGCTTGAAATAATAAAATAAAAGACGACAAAATTTAGGGACCTTCGATTTGAAAATTTGATGATAACTACGTTCAACAATTGCAACTGGCTAGCACGCAATATTCTTGTGTAAGATAGCAGCCGAACGCAAACCCACGTATAATGAATCCTAAGATAAATTACCAACTCCAGCACATAGAATAGAATAAAAAAGTTTGCAAAGCCTATCTTGCGAACCTATATTGAAATCTAAATATAAATATTTTTAGATTTCAATTCTCCTTTTAATCTTATATAAATCATTTATTTTTATTTTTTCTGCAATCTGTGCCACAAATAAATAAATAAAATAATACAAGATCCGTGTAGAAACGGAGAAAGAATATGATTTCCTGTGGCCTGTCGTAAGAGGCGACAAAACACCCACAGCCACGTGGCACGCTGCTTTCCCGCCTGGATGGCTACCACCCCTTTTCTAAAGAATGCCGCTGTAGCAACCTTGAATTGTGATCCAGCATTACTAGCCAGGTCCAATCTCCCTTCAGAGAGCAACAACACATAGCTTTGTCGTTACAAATGACCATAGGCGATGATTATCAATTTCCATCAGGTGGGCCGTCTGCGCCTGCTGAACTAATGCAATAAAAAATAAATTAAAAAAACTATGATAAAGAAAATAATTTTACTTGTTTCGCTAATTCGTCTGCCAGGTTCACTGAAATCTGGTTTCGGTGGACTATACAGCGCGCAAGGATCTGTTTTGGTATCTAAAGCTGAAGAAGCAGTTGGGTTACTGATGTGGCCATCCTCCACGCCTGTCTTGATTATCTGTTTGAAAATTTCAGCATATGAAGTTCAGCTTGCTTAGATATTTCCTATAAGTCATGGTATACACTATCATGGCTACCGCACAGTTTTTGAAAAGAAAAATAAGAAAACAAGGAAAAAAGACATAAAAATAAAGAGCCTCTATCTTGACTCATGATGGAGGAGAAGAAGAATTTAAAAAAATGGCTACCGCGCGCATCCCACAATGAAAGGGCGCGGGTTCCAATCCTGCCTGGAATATATGCACCACTTACGTCGTCTTCTGACCTAATAGGCATACTGTTACAATTACCACTTGCTGACAAGGGTGAAGAAAAACATCGTAATGACACCTGTACATTGAGATAGCCAATGCTTCAAACCCTCAAAGCGTTGCGGGTATATATATACTTACTTACTTACTTGTCCGTTCTCCTATAGTGGGAGGCTCAAGCCAAATAGTGGGAGTTGCTATTATTAGATATTTCTTTGTCTTTCATAGCTACAAAAATAATAAAATATTATTTTTATAGCTATGAAAGACAAAGAAATATCATATCATAGCTATAAGTAGTAACAAATTGGTATATATCAATGGAGTACTGATAGAAACAAAATAAAATAACAAAATATATGTAAAAAGTAAGCATATTGTTACATATTGCTAAATTCGAATTAAAATGCCACTTGAGAGATCATTAACTTTATTTTTTATTTCACTTACTACTTACTTACTTTTCTACTTACTTTATATACACAAAATAGACTTGGTAACAAGAGTTGAAAATGGAATGTTAAGGTGGCTTGGGCATGTAGAGAGGATGGAAGAAAATGGAATCACAAAACAGGTATATGACAGTATTGTCAATGGTAGAGCTGTTGCCGGTAGACCGAGACGAACATACCATGAACAAATATCAGAACTGTTAAAAAAAGGTCAGGTAAAAAGCATTTCAAATAAACGCGCATGTATGAAGAGGTTAATGAAAGTAGGTGAAGCGAAAGTTGTTTGTCAGGATCGTCGCAAGTGGAGATCCATAGTCTCTGCCTACCCCCATGGGAAACAGGCGTGATTTTATGTATGTATTATGTATGTAAATAGACTTGGTTCCCAACAAATTTGTATAGAATAACTATAGTAATTCTTAAACTTGTAAAGTTTTAATGAAAAACAACATGGCTTCTAAGAACATCAAGGGAAACGAACAATAAAACGGTTTATGGTGTTTAACTCGAAGGTCGGCCACAAAACAAAAAGGATTAGCTATTAACAATAAATATACTATTTATTGATCTTGCTCACGAGGTTACCGCCATGTGGAACTATCGGTACTATGATTGTAGAATTTACTACAATCATAGTACCGATAGTGGTGTCAGTCGTCGTCAGCCATTCACAGTCCACTGCTGGACGTAGGCCTCCCCAAGACGGCGCCACTCATACCTATCCGCTGCCTTTCTCATCCAGCGCCTACCGGCGACCTTGCGTAGGTCGTCGGTCCATCGGGCTGGAGGGCGTCCGACACTACGTTTACCGAGACGCGGTCTCCACTCCAGGACTCGTCTGCTCCAACGGCCATCGGTCCTGCGACAGACGTGACCGGCCCGCTGCCACTTCAACTTGCTAATTTTGCGAGCTATGTCGGTTACTTTGGTTCTCTTACGGATATCCTCATTTCTAATTTTATCCATAAGAGAAACACCCAACATAGCTCGCCCCATAGCCCGTTGAGTGACTTGGAACTTGTGGACCAATCCTGCCGTCAGAGTCCACGTCTCGGCTCCGTAGGTCAGGACGGGGAGGACGCACTGCTCGAAGACTTTTGTCTTCAAGCATTGCGGAATGGTCGACGAGAACACTTGACGAAGTCGAAGTCGAATCCATTCAGTGGTGTCAGTGAATGGATTAATAGCGAAGAGCCTTGATCGCCACCTTGAAAGGCTCTCGCTTGGTATATGGTTGAAGGGTCGGATGCAGAAGGCAGCTTTGTTGGACACGGCCCGTATTGTGAGGAGATTCCTGTGTCTGGAGCCACCACCGGTAGTCTGGACCCTAGGCCCCACTGCCGGCGAAGATCAGTTTTTTATATTTTTTTTTATAAAAAAATGTATATATATATTTTATAAGATATTTATAAAAAAAAATGTAAAAGATTTGGAAATTAAATATATATGTGAAATATACTATTAACGCAATCAAATGACAGCGAACAATTATTAAGACTATTAAAATAATTATATACTTCAGATAATTTAAAACAAATGTTCTACAAGGAGTTCAAAGATTATAAATTCTCCGAATACGCTAGAGCAATATAAAATCTCTGTCCACGGATAGCGGTAGCAGACCGCAGCGGTAGCTACCACGGTAGCAGACAAATATAATTGTGAAATAAATAAAACAGTAATATTTTCTTAAGTTTTCGCGACTTGTACACGTAATAAAACTACGTTTTAACGGTTTTAATCGCGGTAATTTATTTTATTTTGGTTTATCCGACGCTTCGGTCGCCCTTCAGTGGCCAATTCTTCCGTGACCACGGCCACCGTTAAAACGTAGTTTTATTAAATAAAACAGTATTTTAATAGCACAAAACCTATAATGTGATTATGTCTAAAATAAATATAAATATATTTACATACCTCAGTTCTAGACTCTGTTCCTCTAATTATGTGAACTGAAATACAAATTTATATACTTTTAAATTAAGACAAAATTGTATTATAAACTGGCCGTGGGTGGCTTTGATATACAAACAACTAATATAACACAAAAATACGAAAGAAAGATATGTAAATATAAGATATAGGTAAATGTAAAGATTAACTATAAAACAAATAAATAAAAAAATAAAAATGTATTTATTTCAAAAAGTCTATACATGTGAGTTGCCGGGGCTTCCCAGAAAGTAATCAAATGACACTTGTGTTGGGAAACCTCGCTCTTCCTATGTTACATTATTTTTAAGACTATTAGTGTGCATGTGTGTGTGCATGTGTGTGTGTGTGTTTGTGTTTTAGTTTAAATAGAACACAAATCCCTACTAATTACTACTACACTAAGCATGTATCATATTCAAGCTAATATAAGCAAAATGTTTTCCACTTCATCATAATTAAGGGTAAGGAGCCATTCGGTCAGATTTTTCTTACACTCATATAGTCGCATTGGGAACTATACTACTACCTATACCTATAAAAAGGAAAACTTTGTATTTTTCTGTTTGTAATTAATGATCTCAAAAACTACGGCACCTGTTTGTCCTGTTTTTGGAGCGAGATATGCACTAGTAAATTTAAAAAAAAAATGAGCGACCTTTTCAAATACTAATTTTATACTCAAATTTACAGATACTTATTATTTTTTGGTCTATAAAATGAGAGATGAAATGAGAAAAATATTATCAAAAAATCAAATACGTTTTTGGCGATTTTTGTAATGTTAAAAAATTTAGAGCGACCTTTTAAATTATTTTTTGAGCTGTTCTTTGGGGGAGTTCTTAAAACATTAAAAACTAAAAAAATTCACTCGAGACAAAAAAAATGTGCTTAAGGTGGAGCAAAAACCCACTACTTGTTTATTATATATATCACATCACATCACATCTGGTTATAGCCAATAATAATAACAAGAATTTTATAACAATTATTATTATTATAAAGTACATAATAAAAAATAAAAAGACGAGTGATTAAACATGATAATTACAAAGTAAAGATGTGTTACTGGGGAGTTTGTTGCGCCGCTTCTTCTCCTTTAACAGTAACTAAAATTGCTTTGGAAGTGGTGGTAGAGTCATGAATTTCAATAAGTAATCTGTATGATCCATTTTGAAATAAATAAATTCATTTTCATTTTCATTTTTTTCATTTATGATGAAGACAGGAATAATCGCCGGTAAGCGTTACACTACATTTACATTAAATTTTTCAAGGGGCCTCTATTCCCAAAGTTCTGGGCATTGTATGGCCCGTGGTCTTGAGAGAGATGCATGAATAATAATTTAATTATTTTCAGGCTCGTAGATCCATAAAATATGTGAGCAATTAAATTATGCCTTTAATGCAAGTGGGAGATTTGTAGGAAGGCGGTTTATTGTTAATTAGCTTCTGCCCGCGACTTCGTCCACGTGGAATAGTTAAAAAAAAGTAAGGTAAAAAAAACCGCCCGATTTTGAAACATTCTTCATCTGTGCTCCGCTCCTAGCGTCCACGCCTTAGCGTGATGATATATAGCTTATAGCCCTCCTCGATAAATGGCAATCTAACACTGAAAGAAATTTTCACATCATACCTGTTCCTGAGGCCAGCGCGTTCAAGCAAACAAACAATCAAACTCTTCAGCTTTATATATTAGTATAGAAATACACATTTAAGAATTAGAAGAATTTTTCTTGTGTTATAGGAAAGGTTTAGAAAAAGATAAAAAATGGCCGAACCGGTTACATAAAAACTTTTCTTTTCGGTGTTGTTGTCACTTTAACCTCAATCAACAGGGTTTTGGTAACAAAGTAAATAAGTTAAAAAATAAACAATAATTGTTAAATAATAATTAAATCGAATAGAAAGTGAAAAATACTCAAGAATACAATAATAATGCTTTTTTTAAATATTATACGTTTAAAAAAATGATAAATAATACAATTTAATTTGGCACTTACCCGAAAATATTAAAACGTAAAATAAAATCATTATTCAGATACGACCTACACGAGCGCGAAAATAATTTCATATGACATCATTGTTAAAAATTGCCTTATAAATATAGAAAGAACGTGGCCTTGGGAGTGAGTTTTATATACTTTTTCTTAAAAATAAAAAAACCCAGACTCTTTTTACAATATTTAGTGATAAGATCGAAACACTTCAATGTGGTGCGATTGCTTAAAAAATATAAATGCGGAGCCAGTTAATAATATTTTTTAAATTAAATATGGATTTACACTACAGATGCATAACTAACTCCGTTGGCTCAGCGACCCAAAGTGAGTCTTGGCCTCTGAAACGAGAGCACGCCAGTTTCCTCTTCTGCGCAGTGCCTTGCCAGTTGTAGGCTTGTAGTGCGGTCAAGTCAGCTTCCACTCTGTCCTTCCAACGATATTTGGGACGACCAACCGGTCGCCGACTGACTAGAAGTCCCAAGTATGCTTTATTCACTTCCCGATCCTCCGTCCGTTCTACATGACCGAGCCAGCGGATACGGTGAGATTTAATTTCCCGAATTATGTTGGGCTCGGCCATGAGGTCTTCTATTTCAGAGTTGGTTCGGACCCTCCAGCTGTCATCTTCTTTTATTGTTGGGTCCAAGATTATTCTGAGAACCTTCCTCTCTGACTAAGGATTGGTCTTGGACTCCTCCTTAAGTGTCAGAAGTCACTTTAAAATACATGCATAATATCTAATATATAAAATTCTCGTGTCGCAGTTTTTGTAGTTAAACTCCTCCGAAACGACTTGACCAATCATGAAATTTTGAGTGCATATTGGGTAGGTCTGAGAATCGGACAACATCTATTTTTCATCCCTCTAAATGTTAAGGGTAGTCTACATTAAAAATTCATACAACCCTAAATTTTCAACCCTCTACGATCAACCCCTATTTTTTCGGTTCTAGTTTTTCTATAAAACAGAAAGTTTATTTTCCATATGCGACACAAACAAAATGTAACTAAAACTAAAAGATTTTTTTTGGAGTTGTATACTGCAATTCTACAAATTATGAGGTTGGCATTCAGTATATTGCTGTATAGAAAGATACTCTGTCACAGCATTGATTTCAGAACTAACTTGTTGCCAGGTAGGTAGGGACTAGGGATGCTATGGAGCCCCTTATCCATAATCGAAACTATCGAATATCTATGTATAATATTATTAATTCCTAAAAATGCTGTGTCTGTACATTGAAGCTATTTAGGAAAACCCAACTGGAGTGGCTATATAAACGATTGAGAAAAGGAAGCAATTTTTTTTTGTCTGTTGTTTGTTCAGGATTCACTTAAATCCTACTGCGCCGATTTCGATGCAAGTTTCGCTAATCACCAGCAAATTCTTAGACATAAGTCTGAGTTGCTTTTTATCCCACCAATCCCGCGAGATTTTTTCAGTCAGCGGTTTGTAGTTTTACCGGGTGCATAAAAGTTAGCTTATTCCAACACAGTTTTCACTAAAACGATAGATTACATTCTTTTTTAAATGCCACGATATATTTTGTCTCGGGAATCCCGCGGGAATTTCACGTCAAGCGTGGATGTTCTTGTGTTACATATTTGTGCCGTTTGGGATTGAAACATTGGGCCCGTGGGGTCCATTGGCAAAGAGTTTCTTTAAAGACATATGTAATAAACTCTTTAACACTACGCGTGATCAGGAGGCTGTTTAATATTTTGCTCAACAAATTAGCATTGCCATACAGCGTGGCAATGCAGCAAGCAACGCTCCCCGCTGACAGTGATCTGCTACATAATCAACTTTAGATTTAATCATTTTATTTAAAGTTTTTATTTTATTGCATTTTGTAAAAGCCCTTTATTATTAAAAAATATTAAATAATTTATAAATCATTTTTGCCAAGTAAGTTTTCACTATACCCCATATATTTTTATTTTACTTGAATTATTATATACATTTTATTTGTTTTCAATTGGGTTGAACTTAGGGTGATATGACGGTAAACGGAGCCAACCAAATAGTGACGCCTCACAACAATTAGCAATGTAAATAAAATTGTTATTTATTCGACTTTCACCATTCACTTTTTTTTGTAAATGTATTTTCTTCTTCAAAATCTAACGAACCCCTTTTTTGCTGATTGTACAAGGAAATTTAAATTTTAAATTTGGTATTCCTGTTAATATATAAATACTACTACAAACGCAAAAACATCTCAAAGCTAATAAGTTTTTAATAATAAGTTGTGTAAATACTTTTTTGTAAAAACAAAATTGTTGTTCTGAGCTCGCAGTCATAAAACTTAATGACCATGATGTTTTCTGGTAATGTAAATTATTTGCTATCTTTATCTAACAATACTCTGTATATATTTTATGTAAATTTTTAGTTGTTAATAAAATTGCTTTGTAAGATTTCTTTTCTATCAGGTTATTCTAAGTAGAGTTTTGTAGTTTATATAATATTTGTAAATATTTCGAATACCTAATTTGTTTTACTGATTTATATTTGCATGTATAGATATTGTATACTATTATAATCCATATATATTATATTCATTTATCTCCAGATTTGCAGAAAACTAGTATAAATTATCGGCCAAATTTTAAGATTAACTATTCTTTTTTATTTTTTTTCACCTGCCTCTTCATACCCTGTCATTGGCAAAATCAGTGCTACGAGCATTGCAGCCACGAAATAAAAAATAAAAAAATCTTTTTTTCTGGACATTCGTTTTTTATTATAAAGATGTATAAAGGTATAAAGCGTGTTTACATTATTCACTCTATATTTTAACTCACTAGACTTTGCTCGTGGCTTTGATCGCGTTAATATGGAGTGTGTCACTCCATTTGTTTTTTTAAATCCCACAGGAACACTACTGATGAATACCCGTAACGCCATCTAGTGTAGGTGGAACTTATCATGAATGCAACGCATTAAATTTACATAGTCATAATCGTTGCCATGGGGATATATTTGTTACTCTACTGCAACGGTGGCGCCAAAAAAAAGCGATCACAGTGCCATCTTTTCGATTATCCCTCGGGAATAATACTTTTTTAGATGTGAAGTATCCTACGTTCCTTTAAAAAAGAAACAAAGAAGGGCGGAAAATTAATTATTATCAATTAACACACGTAATACAAAAAGATAAGAAAACATAAATAATATTATAACATTCTACATATGTCATTGAAGAGTGTGCTATGATGATGGACTTGATGTAAGGCTCCCGAATAAATATAACTTCGATCTTAAAACTGGCTTTTATTTTAACTCTAGTGGTAAAAAGGTTACATTTTGAATTAAAGCCAATGGGAGCGAGTTTTATACACAACTGTTTTTTTAATTCATGGCTTGGTTTCCTTCCTTTCCTTTAAGTCTTAATATTGGATATTCGGCACTTCACGGGTTTTTCAGAATTCATTGAAAGTATTTTTAATATATTTGTATAGGGGGTAGAAATACTCTTTGTATTTTAATAAATCACACAAATAGCGGGGGGCTCAATATAAGTCCAATTCACATAAGTCACTTGCAAGAATTAAACGTTGCAGAGAAAAGGCAGGACATGAAAATAACAAGTGTTCAACTGGAACAGAAAACACAATTTGTATAATTTCTTATTTTCAAACGATGCAGATGGACTGGTGTGCTTGAATGTCCCATTCTAAGGCTATTGTTTATTGTAGTAATGAAGTTCCGGCTAATTATCTTCGTAGATCTAAAGTCAATAAACCATGGCTTAATCGGTAAGTTTTGCTGTATGTTTCCATACCATTTGCATGAACTTAATCCTTACACAAACACTTTAAACGACTTGAGTCGATTTTATATTTCGGATAAAGTCTCTTTTGAGTTGGTTTAAGATATGGTAAAAAAGAACTTTCCTCATCACCACTGCGGAGGCTTTTACGTGTTTCGGGATTGGGGGATCCCTTCGTTACAATCCATATCAGCTACTTTTATTGAACACACTGAGTGAAATTCTATAAAAACAAATACTCTAAATAGATAAATTTAAAATTAATGTTTCGACAAAATATTATTTCCCGTTCAGAATGAGTTTCCCGTCAAAAAAACATACACAATTCACTCTTTTCTTAGTCATATCCTTACGTCCTGGATAGGCTAACGGGGGGTAAGGGGAGAACGGTAATAACATCTTATCCGGCCCAATTGTCAACCTCACCTGCTCGCGTTGGTGGTTCATATGAATAGCCAACGGCGATGGCCTCACACTGTCGCGGTGCTCCCTGCTAGATAACAGACGAGGCTCTGGCGACCGAACTTTGGCGGTATAACCATAAGCCCGACTGGGAAACCGGTCGGAAGAGGCTTCAGCGACCTTGAGGATCAAATACCCTCAAAAAATGTCTGGTGCAGAAAGCCATGGGAAACTACTGCACTATATTCCCATAGAAAGTCATCATGATAGAAGCATTGATAAACGATAGCAAAAGTTGATCATTCAGTATTTGACAAATTATTATTTTTTAAATAAATAAGGAATTTGAAGTGGATAGTTATATATTTATTTATTTTATGAGTAGAAGTTATGTTTATATAAGACTAATGAATATAGCATAAATCAAAAGATGTTGTTGCTATGTTTTTCTTAACATAGCACTGTGACGAACCCAACGTTGCCAAAAGGTGGGGGTTTGATATAAAAATATAATTAAAATCATATATGTAAATAAAATGATCAAAATTTCAATTAAAGACATTTATGACATGTGAGGAGCATATATTTTACTGAATACATTAATTACATATTCAATCAATCAAATATTGATTAATAAGTGATAATAATATTCTATTAATAGAATATATTAAAATTTAAATTGAGAATGATGACACCTGGCGTAAATGACGCGGGAGCTTCATATAAATCGTTGTCAGACGTTCTCTATTCTCAAGTAGTTTCGACTTGCGATAATAGATGGCGCTGAAACAAAGAAATGTTAACATAGAGACATTGCATTGGAAATTCTGATATTCCTCGATAATTCAGAGATTAGGGCATGCAAAATGCATTAGAAATAACCACAAGCATCTAATCTATGGTAAATTAATAAAATATGTTACCTTTATTGTGTTGGGAATGCAGGAATCATTGATTTGTGGAGCAGTCGAAACACATTATTGTGAAAATATTGATTCCTCAGGATTTTCTTCTTATTTGTATGAATATACACTTCAGTATATGTCTGGGACGAGTATGTCACTCTTAGGAAGCATGTGTTTTGCATTTGATAGCAAGTTCAAAGAACAAAAGCATAATTCTGGAAAAAAAATAGACAATTATGTTATGACATTAAAAATTTGAATAAGTTCACATAATAAAGTGAATACTAGTGAATTGCAGACGTTAGAGATCATGTGTATCACAGTATAAATAACAAATTTTAGAAATATTAAATAATAAATAAGTTATTGGCAAAAACAGAATGGAGGTTCAGTGGGAAATTTTACAAAATTGATTTAAGCCAAATTACCTTGTTAAAGGTGTGCTGAAGGTTAAGAAATCTATGACTAGATATGCTAAATTAATACAGAAGGAGTAATATCACTTGCAAAAGCCGATTAGGATTGGAAATTTAAAAATAAAAGGGAAAAATTAAACTAATATAGTCAATGGCGCCGCATAATAAAAGATAATAAATTACCAATATAAGTTTATGGGCATATAGCTAGTTATTACAATTTAAACTGTAAATTTATATATACAATTTAGTAGTTAGAAATTAGTAATTCTATACTAAATGCAATAAAGAATAACTAAATTTGTAAAGCAGGAAATAATTAAAATTAAGTAGCATAAATGGAGGTAGTTTTGAAAGTAAGAAATTAGCAATTTGTAGTTAATTTACGTTATTGAGGAGATATATCTATTTTGTGATTAGATAAAATAGTTAAAGATATAAGTAATTAATCGTGCATAAAGTAATAGACGTTTATAGATAGAAAAACAAGAAATTATTAAAGAGAAACACAAGATACGATTTGTAAGTAGAGGGCGCTTTCAACGATGCCGTTTCGGTTAATATGGAATATTTCGGGATTTATTAGAAATACGTATGAAATATTTATGTTAGAAGTTAGCAAAATAGTTTTAAAAGGATTTTCTTACAATAAAATGATTCGAAGTTCTTAGTTCCTACAAATAATTATGTAGGAAGCAATGCTGTTCTCTGATTGGTTGTAAAACGGTGGTGCCGATACCAGGGGCTGAAGCAAAAGGGGCGAAGGGTAAAAAGACGGTAAACAGCGGAAAATTACTGAGATCTGGGGAAAAACTATAAATACCAGGGATCGAGAAGATTCGAGTCAGTCTACGTTCTACCATTACCGTCGCGAAGTGCTGCTAGTCGAACATTAGCACCCCCTAAGGCCATTCCTAGGGCGAAGCGCTGCCGCTCTGCGCCGTTAAATAATTAAATTAAATTAAATAATTACATAGTGCTGCGTCGTCGAGGCCTGCGGTGGTGTTAGAATCTACATGGAAGAAGGTAAGTCGGACAGAAGCGTCCGACTTTGGTGAGTGTTTGAACAAATTGACAGGTTCTTCGAGCTATATTTATTTCTCTTACGTTTATTGTTTGTTGAAGATTTCTATGATGTGTGTTGCAGAATTATTACAGGAATATGTTATTCGGATACGATATATTAAAATCTACTGATGTAGGTAGGGCGGATAATTAATAACAGGATTATTCTAGATTAGTAAATAATATTGCGTATAATTTTAATGCGGTACGGTGATTTGCGGAGCGTAAAGTTTTAAGAAGGTAGGTAGGGCGGATAATTGATAAGATTACTGTATGCTAGTAAGTAAGGGTGCGTATAATTTTAAGTCGTTACGGTAATTTGCGATGCGTCTAGTATAATAATGTAGGACTGGCGTTAGCTTGTAAGAGCGGTATGAACGGCCTAAACCTGATATAGAACGGAAATAGCGAAATGTTTAGTTTAAGCGTATAAGATTAGTTGTAAGCGGATTTAACGTTCATTATACATTAATTAATGCGTTATTTTATTGCGTTGATTTAGGCGTTATTTATAATTAGTTATAAGCGGATTTAGCGTTCATTATACGTTAAGAAATGCGTTATTTATTGCGTTGATTTAGGCGTTATTTATAATTAGTTGTAAGCGGATTTAACGTTCATTATACATTAATTAATGCGTTATTTATTGCGTTGACTTAGGCGTTATTTATAATTAGTTGTAAGCGGATTTAACGTTCATTATACATTAATTAATGCGTTATTTTATTGCGTTGCTTTGGCGTTATTTATAATTAGTTGTAAGCGGATTTAACGTTCATTATACATTAAGTTATACGTTATTATTATTGCGTTAAATTTTGGCGTTATATTATAAATAGTTGTAAGCGGGTTAAATGATCATTACACGTTAATGAATTGATGTGGTACGTTAGGCGTTAATTATGAGTAGTTATAAGCTTTATAGGTTCATTATACGCTAAGATAGGAACTCACTAATACGTTAATTATAAGTAGTGGTAAGCGTTTTATACGTTCATTATAGTGTATAGGAACCGGCCGATATGATATAATAGTGTGTCGTAGAATATTGAATAGGCGGTAGGAACATCGAACGATACTTATAGAAACTCTTATAAATCATAACTAAATCATTAACTAAAAATTATCATAAACAACTTGACTTTTCTTCCATTTATTGGTTAATTTGAAATAACTATTAAGTAAATTTTATAGTACTATCTTAACAGTTCATGGCTGCCTTTAAACTATGTTTCCATTACATATGAAATGAGCCTAGCCTCCTTTGTAGAAGGTTATTCAAAATGGTACAGGCTTGAATCTGGTTCATTTCGGAAACTTGTTGAATAGTTGTTAGGTATATAATATAAACAATATTTAAGTATTCTAACACTTGTAGACTAGGGTTTATGTAATTATTACATGGGTTCAATACCTACTTCATAGAAAACCTATACAAAATACTAAATGCTTGAAATACAAACAAGACTTAAAATATTTTAACACTTATGTGTTATTCCAAGAGTTAGGTATTTGCTATATGCATTCATGTGCTCTACCTCATACAATATCTATACATACTGGGTCCAATATTAGGGATGAATTAAAATATCCTAACACTCGTGTGTTATTATGGTCCAGGAATTATGTATATATTCATACTCTAGCTTATGAAATATTTATATGGTAGTATATACACCAAACCTTAGGACAAGAATAAAAGAAATATCCTAAAAGGTAATATCTATATTATATACATATGTATTTGTCAATTATACTATTTAAGTATATACATATGTATGATTATGTACTACATGTATACAAGTCCTATAAATACTATCGAATCTAATACCTCCATGGGTTATTATGTATATAATTACAAATGCTTTATAAGTATACATGTATGTATAAAAATGTGCTGCTTGCATAAAAGTTCTATAATACTATTGATTTGATATAACGGATATTATTTATTTAAATACATAAGCATGGATGCCCTACTTTATGTATTGAGTATGCTTACTATTTGCATGTAAGATTATTTACAATAACCTACAACGTTTATTCATGGTACATTTTATATGTATTTACAATATATATATTCTATCTGGCACATTACACTCAACAAATAAACTAGATTCACTATGTGTGCTTCTGGCGAAGTATATGTGTTGAGGTTTCAAAGGGTATCGATGCCAATCATAGTTCAACGTTTGACGCTTACAAAATGTGTTTTATTATAGGGTTTCCCTGTGTCCATGAGTTGGTTGTATTGGATTCTAGGCAAGTGACTAAAGGGGTGTTAGTACATCTCTTGGGCCGTTATCAAAGCTATTGACTTCGCAGTGAATTGTTTTGATTTCGGATCATTCCGGCATCATTAAACAGTGATTTGGCTAGAAGTCTAACCAGTCGTAGGTATAACTGGGCCTCCTCATGTTATGTCTGAGCTTAGACTTCGTACCCTATAAGTCAGTTTAATGTGTTGTGAGACAGGGGTTCAATCTATCAACCAGATGGAACTGTCAGCTTGTACTGATGGTCTAGATGTCCTCTTGTGTTGGTATCCTCTGAGTGCCCAATGTTGACCTAAAACGATTGAATAATCAACGATCGATTCTTGAGCTGAAACACATATATATAATACAGACTAAACAAGGTATGGTAAATATTCCCTATATGCCTGTCTGATATTTATATACATTATAAACTACAGGTGGGTACGGTGAAATCCTCCCAATATACCTGTTTATATTACAAATTATATAAGGTGGTGAAATACCTCAAATTACTTGATTAATCCATCCGCTGTTGATTGGAGATCATATTACATTTATATACATTACAAACTACAGGTGGGTATGATGAAATGCTCCCAATATACCTGTTTATATTACAAATTATATAAGGTGGTGAAATACCTCAAATTACTTGATTAATCCATCCGCTGTTGATTGGAGATCATATTACATTTATATGCATTACAACTTACAGGTGGGTATGATGAAATCCTCCCAATATACCTGTTCATATTACAAATTAAATAAGGTGGTGAAATACCCCTAATGACTTTACCGATCTACCTATTATTAATGGGAGATCATAATATTATATGCTTACATATATTACTAACTGCAGATGGTGGTAAATCCTCCCTATATAACTGCTTGCTATTATTATATATTTACATATGCTATAAGCTATATCGGGTGGTGGTGAAAATTCCCCAATTTACCTGATTGATCTATCCTTTATTGGTTTGAGATCGTATTATATATTTACATATATTATAGTATATACAGGTGGTGGTAAAATTCCCCAATTTACCTGTCTGATCCATCCCTATGGGTTCGAGATCATATAATGAATAAATTTATCTATGTATGAAGTTTTATCATACACAGTTGATTTAAGCTTGAAGCAATGAAACGTTCAGGTGGTTGTCTTAGACTTCCAATTTATCAGGCTTCGAATTCACACATGCGTGCTATTACACTGCTGAGTTGCATATATCAGCTTCCTTTGGTCACGTAAGTCACAAGCGTGTAGACTCATCTCTGATGTACGTTGACAAGCTGGCACTCCTAGGCAGATTATATTGAAGCATCGCTCTCGGGTCTGCTTGCAGCCTCGAGAATATACTAAACAGCCTTTACACTATACGGACCTGAACGTGAAATTACTAAAGCAATTATCAGCAGTAATAAAACATTTTGGACGAGGGTCTCGGACCTTATCCTTGTATCCGTCCTAACTATACGATGGTGGTGCCCTGGTTGTTGCGGTCAGCCGTCAGCTGGCCGGGGGGTGGCTTTTCGGGAGTCTCTCACCATATTTTTATATATTTTATATAAAAATATAAAGAGAGGAACAGTACACCACCATTGTTCATCCAAAATATATTATTCATTATTTTATATCAACTATATAATGACTTTCTATATAGCATTATTATTTATATACAGTTTTCCAATAATTTATAATATATGAAAAGAGGAATAAATATATTTTATACTTTGCTTATATGACCCGTAACAAACGTAATCCAAATTTCATTAACATACAAATTAATATAATATCCAAACAGTCCTAACACTATGGGTATTAGGATATTGTTGACATTAATGTTGACATCTATATTATAACTTAATTACTTTACCGATGATTAGGTGTTATATTTTATCTTCCTTAGGTAGTATATAATAATATAGTTTCAATTCATTTATTATTTAACATAAAAATATCTTGTATCAAATACTGTAGTGTAGGTCTAAATTTCACATGTAATAGGGTTTCTTCAATAATGCATACAGGGAAATTTAAAGTTATAATTATAGCTGACATGATAGGCTAATTACTAATAACTATTTGGTTGTTAATTATAGTAAGTTTAGATAAATAAATCTAGTTAAGTTAGTGATATTACTGGGTTCATTTCAAGACATATCGATTGGCTAATCTGTCCTGTTTGATAGACCTCCATAAAAGACAAAGGGTTACTACATTACACAACAAAGAGTCCTACTCTGACTATTCACGCCAAATAATATAAAGTTAATTCTGTACTCATGAGGGTATATCGGAAGCCTGTGTGTGTGGGTATGTGGAGTGATATATGTGGTCTGCTTTACTCGTGTGTAGTGATGCGGATTGGTATATTATTCCATATATGTGACATGTATGGTTTGTGATATAATCTCGTATATCATTCTTATATGATAATAACATATTCATATGTATTGTTCATATGTGATTTATTACATGTGGGGTATAAAATTATAGAGACACAATTATATAATTATTGAAGGGGGAGACGTTACAGCACTTATCAAATGTCAAAAGCCAAATGCCAAAAGATAAACATTGAACTTGGTTTGCTTTTGTTAATGAAATAATTTTATATTCATAACCCCAAACAAAGAAGAGAGATAATTTTATAACTTAACTAGTTTTATTGCGATTTTGTAGTTAATAATGTTTGAGCGAATAATCGAGTTGGGAACCCAAACGCGTGGTATATGTTGTTACGAGCTACAGGACTTGAATTAAAATGCCGTTGGAATTACTATAGAATTTATTAGAACTGCACGATTCAATAACACAAGCAAAGTCCGTCACTCTATCGCTTATCGAATGTATACGTCTTGCTTTGATTGTGGTTCTCGCTAGACTGCCTCACCCCTCCGTTCAGGCATTCCTTTTATTCTGTACAAATACAATATGCCTCGACGCAAAACAATAACAACAAGAATTAGTTCGACACACCTGCTTAATGATGGCCGTAAAACAAGTACAATAACAAAGTAATGCTTTTCTAAATTACAAATTTAAAACACAAAGTAAACAAAAGAAGTCCAAATGTAGGTACGGTAATAAACCATTAAAGCAGCCAGATGTGCATTCACTTGTTGTCGGCATGTAACACTATATATACTAAGCGAAGTAAAGAATACAAAAAATATCTATAACTATGAATGTGGTAACCATATCCACTACACCATGTCTGTACATTGAAGCTATTCTTACATACCGACAAAGATCGCACACCTGCATGTTGTAAAAACGAATTCTTTTATCTACTTCGTGTTTAAACTTTAAAAACATCTATTGTTATCGTGCTTATTTTGTGGCTGTTATTAGTGTCGTACGGATTAATCTTTGTTTTTATTGCATTACGTCGAAGCTTTCCAGATGTGCGTGAACGGGCCCCTTTGTCGGTATTATATAATTTAGTATGAAACAATGCCCAAACGAAGGGGTGGGGCAGTCAAGCGACGACTACGATACGATTAAGACGTGTGTACTTTCAATTAGCGACATAGTGACGGACTTCGCACTTGTTGAATCGTGCAGTGTGAACTGGTTGCATCCAGTTTTATTTTGTACCTGTTTTATACGTGTTTGTACAGTTCTAATAAACTCTATAGTAATTCCAACGGCATTTATTTTAATTCGAGTTCTGTAGCTTGTTACACTACTAACAAAAAAAACAACTGTTATAGACTATATACGATGGAGAACACGATGCAATTTATTTGCTATTTCTTTTTTGTTTATCTATTTGTTCGGGATTCACGTAAAAACTACTGAACCGATTTCAGTGCGATATTTTTCTTTGACTGATAACAATTTTTATTTAAAATATGTGGAGCTTATTACCCGAATAAGCTTGCGGGAATTTTCCTGCATAAAAGTTGGTTTCTGACACAGTTTTCACTAAAACGATACCTAACATTCTTTTTTAAATGTTGCGGATTTTTGTATCCCAGGAATCCCGCGGGAATTTCAAGTCAAACGTAGCTGAAATCGCGGGCATATGTACGAAAACTGAATGCCGCAATTTCGGAAATGAGGTTAGCTTTTCAGTGCAGTAATTTTGAAGGTTCAAAATCACATATTATGTCATGAGACCCTATGTAATAACATGTATTTAGGTAACGTTAATCTCATATTAGATAGAAATAATATATATTTTCTAAATCCCTTTTTTAAGCCGACAACAATAGACACGTTTGTAAACAAATGTAATAAACATAGAAAAGAAAATAAGACCATTTTTCCTAATACAAGAAAGAGGAGAGGTATCATCAAATCATAAACCAACAAACTCACATTGGCTTTTTAAATACTATAAAGTTTATGTTTGATTATTATATTATAGGATCGAAATATACATAAAATTTCAAATCTTGATAGTTTTGGTACTAGGCGACCATAAACATGACAAGAGTCCCTTCATGAGTTAAAAGTTGTAGCGAACTCGCCGGGACCTAACAAGAAAACTTTGCTGTACATTGAAAAGACTTGCGGGTATTAAGAACTCCATCCAACTTTATTATAAGTCATGTAACATTTTAAATATTGAAAAAGTATTTTTTTAAATCGGGCAAATGCTCACTCTGCCGTATAATGAGAACATTTGTAGTTATGAGGATCATCAATATAGGATATAGCGAGTCTAGCCATAAATACTGTTACATAGAAACTTTTCTATATTCAACTCTTTTAATTAATTTAAAATTGGAACGTGGTTACTACTACGTTAAAATTTCTTTTGATTTACCGTTATGCTACATATTTTCTAATGTTTATAATCGAATTATAATATGGAGTGAGGTATTACAGAAAATCGGATTGCAGTGATTGCCTTGCATAAAGTGTGTATGACTTAAGCTGTCATATACAAAACATTTCAAAAGCTGGTATCCGCGTTTTCTTCGTATATCGTACTATTGACAGACACACCAATACTTCTTCTGTCGAAAACCATAAAAGATCGAGACGGCCGCGGCCTATCAGAACTACAAAGGTTGTTAATACTGTTAAACCTCATTAGAAAACAAAAACTCTTATCGCGAGAAATGAAGATTCCCGCTAGCACTTGCGTATAATAAAACGAGACTTGGAGCTCGGTGCTTAACATCCATATACATAAAACATACCCTACATCAATCACTACAGTTAAAAAGAGTGGATCGATCAAAACGTCTTCTGTCCCGACACTCAGAAATGATGATGATGAAAAAGTCACCATTAAAGAGCACTCCAAGAAGCAAAATGATACGCTAATAGTTCTTACGAAATTTGCGCAACTGATCAAAAGTTGTTTAAGACTAGTTGGCCGGGTCGGCAAAGGACCGAAGCCGGACCTAGATTGAACCGTGGATGGCATCAGAGTGTGAATCGAGTCTACCAGTAATAAGTCACTGCTGTAGCTAGATGTAGCTAGTTCTTGAATAGAAATCTCATTTGTAAGAAACAGTCTCAAGTAAACAAGCATTGTTTCGAAATAATTGTCCCCAAACCCTTTTGAAGTGAAGATTAATCCCCAAAGTTGACAATAGTGACACGAACCACTAATAGTGTAGTCAATTAAGGGAAAATAGTTAGCGAGTGATTCCGGTTCGAAGCAACTACGCCATAATGACTGGTTAGGTATTTGGGTCACTTTTCGAATTGTTTTCGGATATTATATAGCGGAATATTCAAATTCAAAAGTTTTGGTGAGCATTTCATGGTAACTTCTTTTGGGAGGTTAAACCGCTTCGTTACGTAACGCGTTACGGTGCCAGTCTGTCTGTCTTCCCTTTCTCTCACGCAAGGTCACTTTTGTCGGGCATCCCGAGACGCACACGTTTTATTATTTAATTTTTTCTTTCATGAGCTCAGCAGACAAGCAGAAGCCCACCGAATGGAAAGCAGTTACCATCGCCTGTGGACATTTGCAACACCAAAGGTGCTACAAATGCGTTGCTGCTCTCTTAACAAAGTCTGGAACCTGCCCACTAACGCCGGAACACGACTCTAGGTTGTTATGGCGCCATACTTTAGACCAGGGGTGGTAGCCACCTAGAGAGGCGAATGCCCTACCTGCAGGAATCGAATTAAAATGCCGTTGGGATTACTATAAAATTTATTAGAACTATGCAAACACGTATAACATAGGTAAAAATATAACTGAACACAACGGGTGCAAACGTAATGCACGATTCAATAACACGCGCAAAGTCTGTCACTAACGTCTCACGTCACTCGTGGCTATCGCTAGACTGCCAATCTCCATATTGGGGCATTGTTTAATACTGTACAATTACAATATGTCTCTCGCCGCGCAGACTGTATTTTTTAAAATCACGACTACTATAAAAGATTACAATTCACAATGCTGTTTTTCAAATTTCAAATTTTAAACACAAAGTAAACAAAATAAGTCCAAAAGCCCAAAAAGGTAATAAGCTGCAGATGTGAATTGGTCTTTGTCGGTCGTAACAATATATATTTTTCGATGCCGACGAGTAACATAGGATATTTTTTTTTCCCAAAAAATGGGATAGTTTCCGAGATAAAAATATATTTGTCTCTGTTTGTTATAATTTTATGGAAAGACTATTTATTGGACCCATTTGGCTAAAACTCGAAATATATTTAATTTTAATATCAAGGGTGGCCAAATGATTTTTATCCCGGATAATAGCATAGATTTTGGGATAGATTTATGTAAAGGTTATCCTAGAAACTAGGTTTTGTGATTTCGATTATTTCGTTCACTTGGTCCAATTGGTCCACTTAGACCACTTGGTCCACTTGGACCACTGGGTCCACTTGGTCCACTGGGTCCACAGGATCCACTTGGTCCAGGTAATGTTTTTTGTCAAGTTTTGTCATTTGTGTAGCTTACAGATAGACGGGGGATGGTAAAGTTTGTGATATAAAATGAAGTGAATCTTTCGTGGGCAAATTCTTAAAAAATTAATACAATGTAACCTGTACTGCCTGCTCTTGAAACAAGCTGGCCTCACACTCAGCCGCGGGGTAAACTCTAGTGATAAATTAAATCCATAATTAGTGTCACATGAAATCAATTACTGCAAATAGATAGAACTTGTAATTTTAAATTCATTTTTCAAAAGCACTTCTAAAATTAATACCTTAAAAGCAAGCTAATCCCGAGCCGGGTTGTATTGTAAAACCGTTCCGGAATAAGAAAACGAATTTACAAACAGACAAAAGGGGAGATAAGACGACGAAAACAATTCGAGATGTCTCCAAGATAACGCTCTACGGGTTTTTGCGGGATTCCCGAGTGGAGGGCGGGACTGGCCGTATAATCGCCGGGATTGCATCGTAGCGGGCGGACAGTTGGTATTACGGGAATGAAATTGTACCTTCGAGTATTTAGTGGGTTTTTATCGCTTTTAAAGCGGGCTTACTGATATTTATTTGCTTTCGGTCCTTTTTGTAGTCGAACTCTGGATATAGCTATATACTTACGGTCTTCATAATGATTTTGAATGTATATCAAATTGCACAGGCTTATCTTAGACAAGACACAAGTGCTATTTGAACTTTAATTTACATGTATTTTATTATAATTTGTTTATTGTATAGACGTATTCTCTTCTCACCTTGTTTGGGTGTGCACGATTTCGTCCGAGTGGAATAGTTTAAAAAAACCCTAATTTGAAAAATATTCTTCATTGGTGGCCCGCTGCTTTTAGTCTTAGCGTGATGATATATAGCCTATAGCTTTCCTTGATAAATGGGCTGTCTAACACTGAAATCATTTTTCAATTCAAACCAGTATAGTTCCTAAGATTAGCACGTTCAAGCAAACAAACTCTTCAGCTTTATATATTAGTATAAGATTTTATTTCTTATTAATGATTATGTGTTTTTCGAAATGTATATTTTTTAGGATATATTGACTTTAAATACATTATAGTTTTATCATTATTTAACTGGAATATACATTATTTACTATTATGTGTGTTGTATTGTCTTACGTAACTTCACTTGTTGGTGCCAGGCAGAAGAACAGCTCTGATCCTAATTGGTCAGCATATGCTGAGACTGGTTCCAATTTTAGGACTTATTCTGTTTTTTTTTGTGTGATAATACTGTATATTATTTTTGTCTTAAATAAAATGTCTTTCTTTTTGATCGTTTTTATCGCATGAGTTCAGAAGATAATTAGACGGCCTACTTGATATAGCTCGAACAAGCGCGAGATTTTTCTAGGGGTTATTGACAGTGTGACGAAAATCTGAGCCCCTGTAATTAAGCATCATATTTTGAAGATGGGAGGAGCCTTTCGAATGCATCACGTAGTAAGCGTACGTACCCTTACAATTAGTGTTAGCGAAACTTGTTCGGGTTGCCTTGACGACGGTATTAATCAAATAAAATCAAATAAATCATTTATTTGCGTAAAAAAATATGGTAAGTAAAAACATTGGTTGACAATATGTTATTGTGTTTTACATGTTTTTGCCCTCTCAGACATACAAATAGTATTTAAAAGTTGAAATCAACTAATTAGCAATAGCAGATTGTAACCCACTGAATCCACAGACCATAAGTTTCCTTTTTTCTAAAATTATACAGTACTTGTAGATAATATGTCAAGTGCAGAGTTATAACATATAAAATACAATGTCAAAAATGTAAAAATGAAATATTAGAATAATAAAAATTGTCAAGGTATATATAATGTCACATTTAATTTAAAATTTGTCATAAAATACGTCGTAATAGCACTTTTCGGACAATATATTTTGTAGCCTCTTTTGATACAATATTATTGGCGCCATGCAGAATATACTTTTCCCTATTAAAGCGGTTCTACGGGCAGGCATATAAAACTTGTTAATGTCGCGACTATTGCGACTTGCTATGTTGGAAAACTTGGTAAACAAATGCGGATTCGCTTTTAAAAACAGTGCTACTTCCAGAATATACAGACAGGGTAAAGTCGATATTTTATGTTTTTTTAAAATATGGCAAACAGCTATCTCTAGTTTTTAATTAAAGAAAATATTACCGCAGCTCTAAAAATGTCTATTAAATGTTAACTCAAAATAAATGTAATTGGAATTAGATCTACATATCTCTATCGCCTATCTCCAGTCACAATTTACTTATACATTTACAATACTTTTTTCAGAAAATATGCACTGCGGTAAAATTTTATTTAAAAAAATATTTAATGAATAAAAACATAATTGTAACACGAAGATATTACGACGGGCTCAGATATGTACGGGAGTCGTCGCCTGCCGCGTCCTCTCCGCGTCTCACGCCGCTCCCATCTGGTGCGCAGGGGCCCACGCTCCCCAAAGGATGCGCAAGCCGCCGGAGTGGCAAGGCAGTCGCACTTATGACGCAATACTAGACGCTCGCGCGTCCCGACACCGGCGCCCGCGCGAATACGTATCGTCGTAGAAATAGTTTTCATGATTTATGTATGTAACAACATCTTGAATAAATGATGTTAATAACTACATTACAATGGCGCCCAACTAGTGGCACGAATTCATAACACAGTAATCGCTTGTGCCAAAAAGTGAATTCGAGTGTCGAAGTTTTACCTCTCGTGAAAATGCCGAGAAGGAAGCAACCGCCAAACAGCGAGATGAGCGACGACGGAGCTAGTCAAGACGAAGCCGAAGAGCTACGCACCAGTAGTACCAGCTTCGTTATGACGAATCACCAGTTGTCAACCCTGGTTGAAAGCATCACCAGAGGACAAGCCGAAACCAGTCGCACCCTCATGGAAATGATGGCTCGGATGTCATCATCACCGGGTCCTGGGAGCAATACCCCCACCCCATTAGCGGCGGGAGGAAATTTCGTGAAGTGTACCGCACGTTTCGACGGTGAATCCCGCACGAAGGAGGAGCTGGAAGCTTTCATAGATGCCGTGGAAGTATACCGGGAGTGTGCCAGCGTGAGCGAGGAGCATGCGCTGAAGGGCCTCCCGATGCTGCTGACAGGCGACGCCGCCGTGTGGTGGCGAGGCGTCAGGTCCACCGTCAACTCCTGGAACGAGGCGCTGCAGAGACTGCGCGCCATGTATGGTGCACCTCGTCCGGCGTATAAAGTGTTTACCGAATTATTCGCGACAGTGCAAAATCCGAATGAACGTGCTGATCAGTTCGTTTCGCGTGTGCGCGCTTTGTTAACCACGTTACCGTATGAGATAAGTGATGTGATGAAAACTGATATGATTTACGGCTTATTAGATAGGCGAATCCGAAAACGCGTGCCTCGTGATTCAGTGAACGGACTTGAACGTCTAATAGAATTGGTAAGAGTCGCGGAGGAATCATTGGCTGAGGTTAGCGATTATTATCGGCTTAAAGTTAACCCTGCGAACGGCCACAACCCGTCCAGTGCCGATGGGAAAAATATTGTGAGTGATAATAATCCCTCCGCAACCAAAACAGTAAACTCGTTGTTTACTGATGATAAGGTGTCATCCCGTGACGAGTTTAAACCTATTCGAGTTCGACCTAAATGTAGGTATTGTCGGATGTTCGGACATAATACAGACGAATGTCGGAAAAAAGCCCAGACGTTCAAACAAAAGGAAACGACCGGGATTAACGCCAATGATATGAATACAGATAAAGAAGAAACTGTTAGCAGTATTCGTTGTTACGGATGCGGTCAAGTGGGAGTCGTATACTCGAAGTGTGGCAATTGTAAGGGTGCGTCCACCAGCAGTAGGGCTGACATTCGAAGTGCAAATATGACGTGTTCCGATGACCCTATTGTATGCGTAGAGATTTTAGGTACCCCGACGTTGGCCATATTGGATACGGGAGCCACGCGTTCTATCGTGAGCCCCCATGTGCACCGCATGTTGCAAAAGATGAATGTTAAGTTTGACGAATCAAGTCAAACCGTTACTCTTGCCGATGGAACACAGGCAAATACTTCGCTAAAATGTACCGTACCTGTAGCAATGTGGGGTCGCAGTGTATCGACGTCCTTCTTGACATTCCCTGGGAGTTCTACAAAAACTCTACTAGGCAGAGATTTTATGAAACAGGCCGGTATTGTTATGGATTTGCAAAAAGGTACCTGGAACTTTTCAGATGAGCCCAACATAAAACACTCTTTTGTAAACAAAGAGGAATGGGACGCTTCAATGTCCCCTAGCGACTGTGAGTTGCTACACGTCGGAACGACGGAATTTACTCTTGAAAACGGCGATGGAGTAAAGCTGACCGCCAATCAGCGAGCACAGCTTGACCAGCCTATAAATTTGTCAACTCGGATGCGAGGACGCCCTATCCGAGTTGTAGGGGGGGGATGTAACACGAAGATATTACGACGGGCTCAGACATGTACGGGAGTCGTCGCCTGCCGCGTCCCCTCCGCGTCTCACGCCGCTCCCATCTGGTGCGCAGGGGCCCACGCTCCCCAAAGGATGCGCAAGCCGCAGGAGTGGCAAGGCAGTCGCACTTATGACGCAATACTAGACGCTCGCGCGTCCCGACACCGGCGCCCGCGCGAATACGTATCGTCGTAGAAATAGTTTTCATGATTTATGTATGTAACAACATCTTGAATAAATGATGTTAATAACTACATTACATAATTAATTATTTCAAAATAAAAGTGGACAAATATATCTTTTTTATATGGTAGGTATTAAATTTCTTTATAATTATGTTTCTATTATTATATATCGAAAACATGGCTTATATAAATATTTCGCAAATAAACCGCAAAAATAAAATAATATTATATTTTCACTGCTTTTCCATAAGTACGTGAACAAAAAGCTTTATTGTGTAGCTGTATTGAGTTCATTAGTTAACAAAATACGTTGAACAACTTTTAATGGATATGCTTTTGTTAGGCTTTTTTCAATTAAGTAAAAATCCATAAAAATATACGCCATATTGGATATCCCAGCAGAGGCCAAGGGACGAGAGGTAACTGATGTCATTTGTGACCCCAAAATGCCAGGTTTCACAGTATCAAAAATAAAGTGAATCTTCATAGTATATTTTACACCTAACTATCTACATGTATACTTTTAATGTTACTAAATGATCCTCCAAAATTGGCCTCTTTAAGGTTTCTGTTTTTTTATATGTAGTGAAACGTGGCCTGCACTTGAGGTACACAAGCATCAACTGCGTGATTATCAGAGAGTTGGCATTTTCCGAAAATGTATGCTATGTATAATAATGTAAATATATATAAATACTAGTGGTAGGTCAATGGCTAGCACACGCGTCCTACAGTCGAAGGACACGGGTTCGATCCTGGTCGGAACGTATTCATCACTTAGTCAGTTTTCTGACCTAATAGGCATATTTTTACGATTACCACCTGCTAACACCGGTGAAGGAAAATATTGCGATGCAACCTGCACATCGAGAAAACCGATGTATCAAACCTGCCAAGCCGCCTTGGACAAGTGTGGCGGGTATACTGTCCATTCTCCTAAAATGGGAGGCCCTAGCCCAGCAGTGGGACATTTATGGGCTGTTGTTAATAATATAAAAATATATATAAATACTACGAGTATTCAATTCAATTTATATATTTTACCTAACATAGCACATTTGAGATAACAACATATTAACTTGTTCCACATGTTTTGCTTGTTTAGCATACAAATTTAAGTAAAAAACTTATTCGAAAATTATAAAAATATGAAATAGAACAACACTAATAACATGTAACTTTTAGATAGATAGATAGATCACACTTTATTGCTCACCAAATATACAATTTCAAAAATACCTAATAACAATACTGTCATGGTCGAAACGATAGCGGCCTTATTAATCAATCAATCAATCAATCAATCTTTATTTGTAAGAATGTAGTTTATACAGGTGTTACATGATTGTAGATGCACAGTACATTCTACCACATAGTGGTGTACAAAATTAATGAAATCAAGTTTAACATTAAATCAACATAAATATTCTAATTAAAAAAAGTCAATTATCGATAAAATACAAGTAATTAATGTCAAGAGAAATAATAACAAAAGATCACTTAACAGGATATAAAGCACCGCAACACTTTTTTTAAAATATATATTATTTACAATATGTCATACATGTATTCGTCTACTGTGTAATATGCTTTTAGGATCAAGAGTTCTCGCAGTTTATTTTCGCTTAAAGCAATCTCTTCCAGGCAACCTAACTTAAGGAATAGTTTAACCTAAACTGTTGATGCAGGTGCTGCAAATTAGTAGGTGTATCTTAAACAAACATACTTAAAGTTCATATTTTATAAATTATATACATATATTTTTACTTTTAGTTTTTATTAACAAGCTGTTAGTGTCGCAGAGGGGATTAGTTGTAAGCGTCATCACTAGATGGCGCTATCTAATAATCAAACATGCTATGGTTTGTAAAGCATATTTTGTTAACATACTTTGTACTTTCTCATTAGTTCAGTTCAGTTCAGATCAATAAACCAGTTCATCATATAAGTGAGTGTTTTTTTTATTTAGTGCTTAGGTCATCTAGGACAGTTAGTGACTGAAAGAAAGGGCCTAACTGGTGGCCCAATACGATAGGCGAGAGCATGGCACATCACTTGCGCTGGCTTGGCCACCTACACAGAATAGGGGAGGATCGCGAGGTGAAAAAAGCCTATCTGGGCAGACCAACAGGATGGCGACTAGTTGGTAGGCCTAGATATAGCAGGAGAAAGCGCTGAACAGGAAGGAGTGGAGTATTATAATTTTTGAGGCCAAGACTCATTTTGGGTCAGTGAGCAGCAGCCGTTAGTAAATTTTTACTTTTATTAATTGGGAGTTCTATTGTGACTTTAATATAACCCCAGAACTCAAAACACACAGTTAATACTCTAATTAAAATCAATAATAATCAACTTTATTTTAATTATGTCAATCACATGTATGCAGGTATTGCTGGTGTGAATTCTATGTGTACATTGTCTCACATTTCACTGTAAAACTTGTTTCTTATTAAAGCCTAATAAAAATAGATGCTGCTATCAGTCTAGTTTTGCCACCGTATTAACGTCATATTTGGTTACTCCCGCTGAGTTTTGCACATCTTGTTCATTGGCATAATGGTATACCGCGTGTCTTAGCCCGAGGCGAATTATTGTTTGTATTTGCTGAAGAATTTTCTTTTCTTAGTTTATTTTAAGATTATCCTGTCTTATTTATGATACTTAAAAAGTAAATAATATGAGTTGAAGATATTAAAAAGATTTTTTATTTGCCCACTTGATGGAAAGCAGTTACGACATTTGCTAAGGTGCTACCAATGCGCTGTTGCTCTCTTAAGGGAGACCGGAACCTCGGTCACTAGTGCCCGAAAACAAGTCAAGGCTGTTTTGGCGGCATACATTAGACCAGGGGTGGTCATCCAGTCGGGCGAATGTGCTGCCATCTGGCTATGGGTTGTTTTGTCGTCTCTTACGACAGGCCGCCCGGCGCAGGAAATTGTATTCTTTCTCCGTTCCTGCAAAGATAAACAGTTACATTCGGTTTTTTTAACAAGTATATACATACATACATACATACATAACTTCACGCCAGGTCCCTTGCGGGGTAGGCACGAACAACAGAGCGCCATTTAGGCTTATTTTTACACACCTCACCTGCTTCTTTGACATTCATAGCTTTTGTCATGCACGCTCGTCTGTTCTTAAGGCTCCTGACATCACCTTCTGCTAGAACATGATCAATTTAATCGTGGAAGGTGTGTCGTGGCCTTCCGCAACTTCAGCATCCATCCACTTTTGCATTGTATATCTGTTTAGTCATTCTTTCATCATACATTCTTTCCACATGCCCAAACCATTTTTAATAAGTATTTTTAGTTATTTAATGTAAGTAATGTTTCTAAATAAAAGTTTATTTTGTATGGCACTAAAGATATATAATACTTCTAATAATACAATCAAACACTATTTTTAGAAAACGTGTAAAAAGATCTTTATATCTTTTAGTGTCGCTTTTCCATTTCATCGAGTTTCAAATCACAATGATTCTAAAGAAGTGTAACTTCAAAATGTTGTTATATTCGATTTGCGTGTTTGTATGCATAGTTGTTTCATGAATTTTGGCCTTCTGGGTTGCCACAAAAATCGTCATTTATCAAATCAAACAATCAAACTCAAATACCTAAAATTTGCCTTACCTGATACTAATATTACATCTTTCTTGTATTGTAGTGAATTTAACAATTAACAAATACTAACTAACAAATATATTAATTTGACGGTTATTACCGTCAAATTAATATATTTGAACCCATGCAAGATAAACTACTCCTTTTATTTCATGGTTACCGGTAAACTCGATGCTAGACCGCAATGTACTCACTGTGATCAAATTGAAGGTATTTTGAAGAAAAGTCAGGTAAAAAGCACTTTAAATAAAAGTATATGTATGAAGAAATTAATGAAAATTGAGGAAGCGAAAAGTATTTGTGAGTATCGTAGCAGGTGGAGGTTCATCTTCTCTGCTTACCTCAATGGGAAACTGGAGTGTCAATATGCATCATATTGTTGCAAGCAGATACTATCGATCCTCTGCAGGTGTCTTACCTAATCCTATGGAGGTATCTTACTACCCCTTTGAATTTGAGTGATCTATTGCTCGCGCTAATCTTTATATGCACGTCGCCGTAATACGTCATAAAACCTTCTTTACCCTGTTGGTATTTTATGCGAGTTCTTAGAAGCCATTAAGCTGACCATTTAACGATTTCAAGAACCATTGGGCGGCATGTTGCTTAGAGGCCATCTCTAATTTACAAATGAATGAGGGTCGGTGAGTCGGGAAATGCATCAGTCGTGTTCTGACTGCGAAAGAGGAGGTACCTAGTGCACTTTCGG
Organism: Dendrolimus punctatus; assembly: GCA_012273795.1. Taxonomy (NCBI): domain Eukaryota; kingdom Metazoa; phylum Arthropoda; class Insecta; order Lepidoptera; family Lasiocampidae; genus Dendrolimus; species Dendrolimus punctatus. The sequence continues at coordinate 10,250,751 of CM022541.1, read as the reverse complement.
AACGAGTATTTTATAACGATGAACTTTGCGTGACTTATGTCATAACGAGTTTTGTTATATGCGGCTTGTTAGACCGTGGGTGTACTTCTAATATACTTTGTGATGATTCCAACAGCATTTTCGAATTTACATCCTATAAATCCTCCACAAATTCGTAACAATATAACACATACATGTATGTGTATATGTTTATTTCAAGGTCATGATGAGTACAGTACACGCAGTATGCACTATATGTTTTTATTTCTAGCGTAACAAATTGCGTGTGCTCTCACCAAAACGGTCCACATCCGGCTCCTTCCACTATAATCCACATTATTTGTCCCGGATATAGTTCGAGTGAGCCCCGCCATTTGACAGGCCTTCTAAATTTGACGCAAGCATTTATTTGAGACACAGAGCTGCTAAGCGAACAGAAATGGTCAACTCAAAATCACACGAATGCATACATGTAGGGTGGTGCAGGATTGTTTGTTGGTTGGTTCGCTTATTTGCTCGATGTAAATTAGAGAAAAAATGTCATCTAAATAACATCAACAGTGGTTCGATTGACAGATTTTTTATCAAGTTATAATTTTAGTACAGTTTTTTTTATTATATATTAGTATATGGAATGTGAAAAAGTGAATACGTGTAATTTTGACTTAACTAAAAATGAAGTCGAGGTAGCTTGGCTAGCGCACGCGTCCCAACCTCAAAGGGCGCGGGTTCGATTCTGGCTGGAACGCATGCACCACTTAGGCAGTTTTCTGACCCAATATGCATATTGATAATACTAAGACATGATGATAACGGTGAAGGAAAACATCGTGATGCATCCTGCACATCGATATAACCGATGTGTCAAACCTGTCAAGCCGCCTTAGACAAGCTTGGCGGGTATGCTGTCCGTTTATCTATATTGGGAGGCCCGATTCCAGCAGTGAAATATTTATGGGCTGCTATTATTATATTATTATAAAATGTCTAACAATTTTTGTAAGTAATTAATTCAAATCGATATTAACTCTATATTTTTTAACACATGGCGTCAGTAGTAACAGTCTAATTGTTAAAATATTACAGCTTGTTGTGTATTTTAAATATGTAATAAGTTATATAAAAATGATAGGTATTACGCATTCTTGCGAAGCTAAACTGGAGTCTGCAGCTAATTTCACTGTGTCATATTATCATCCAATAAATCATATTTCATTCTTTCTTTCTTTATCACGCTGGCAACTATTCCATGCCCATTCTGTCTACTTGTTAGCGCTGTGACACATGTCCTGTTTATTTTTCATGGCGAATTATGCACGAAAAGATTTTCTGCTTGCCTAACGTGAAGCAGAAAATCGCTTCAATTGAGATTCTTAGGGTCTTGTTTCGGTTGAAAAATTGTGAATGGAGGTTGATGTTATAAAGTGATGTGTAGATAACAATTTGGCGGGTTATTGAAATGGTTTCATTGTGCTCATAGATTAAATTATGCAAGAGTTTTTTCATCATTGAATCATTTATTTTCTTCTACGGGTTAAATACACGTTAAGTACAATACTGTTACAACTCTGGTCCCGACAAAAACAAAATCCACACTCGTCGGCATTTGAACTAATAACATTTAAATTCTTTTATGGTCGTCTTTTTTTGTTTAATTTATGTTTTAAATTTGTGATGAGATAACAGCCCATTGTTATATTTTATGGCAGTAATTAGCCAGGTGTGTCGGATTAAGTCGACTTGGATACGAGGACACTGCAGTTGCGCAGTATAAAACGATGTACTGCTGGAGGACGAAGTCAGTCGAGTGAGAACCAGGAGCAAAGCGAGACGTGTGTACTACAATCGGGAATCTAGTAAGTAACAGACTTTGCACGGGTTATTGAATTACGACCTTCTGCATTACGATTGGACTTGTTGTGTTCGGTTATATTTGTACCTGTGTTATACGTGTTTGTATAGTTCTAATATCCTCTATAGTAATTTTAACGGCATTTTAATTCGAGTCTCGCTGCTCGTAACAATACTATAGATATAGAAGAAGAGTACAAATAGCAATCAGGTATTAAGCTTATATTGAAAAAATGACACTTATATTGATTAAAAGCATCCTAAGTAATTGACTCGAGGTGTAAGTTAGTTCTGTGTACAGTTCCTTTGAAATCTATTCAGTAGCTTTCACTTGGTGTTCAAACAAACATACAGTGTATCCGCGTGGGGTTCCCGTCGGCGTGACGGTAAGGAACAGCGTGCTGGCGTATAGTGGATAGATATGATGAATGTGTTTGCGGATTTCCAAATTCCCTTGATAATTGATATTATGTTGTTCCTTTGATAATTGTATCTGTTTTGTTTTAGTGTAAAATATAAATAATTGTTCTGGACAAGCGTGAATGCGTGCAGGAACGGAGGAAGAAAACAATTTCCTGCGGCCAGGCGGCCCTGTCGTGAGAAACGATAAAACAACCTACAGCCAGGTGGTACGGCATTATACGGCATGGTACCCCTGGTCTAAAGTATGTCACTATAACAACCTTGAGTTGTGTTTCGGCAGTAGTGACCCGGTTCCAGTCTCCCTTAATAGAACAGCAGCGCATATGAAGCACCTTTGGTGTTGCAAATGTCCATAGGCGATGGTAACCGCTTTCCATCAGGTGGGCTGTCTGCCTGTCTGCTGAACTCCTCCAATAAAAAAAATACGTGATGTGAATGACACTTGTCCTATTATATTCATACTCTATGGATGTAATGGTGTCACTGTGTCAGATTGCCTATCTTTCATGCTGTTTTACCGTTATTTGGAGCCATCTAAGTTTCTTCGCCTGTTTATGACCGGTAAAAAATGTTAGAGACTAACGTTAACTAAGACCAAGATGGCGCTTTTTTGATATACAGAAAGTGAAAATTCTTAATTGAATTGCATTTATACACAAAATAACCATTTAATTTAATTCTCTTTTTTAAATTTATTGTAGAAACAAGTTCCGGATACTTCAAAAGCCCACTCAATTTTCAGATTTCCACAAAATTTTCTTCTGTTTTTTCCAATCTTTACCATCCTTAATTGTCAGACTTATTGCTCGCACTTCTTTGTGGCATAACCATTGCTTATGATTACCAGGGGATCATAATTTTACGGGGATGAGCGATAAACTCCAAGTCCCAAAAAAAATATCCCAAGTGTAAATATGATAGGTATTATGAATTGATCTTTATTATCAGCTAGCTGCGCCCCGCCGTCTCACCCGCAAGGTAATGGAAAATCGTAAGCTATATTATTGTAAAGAGTCATCAAAATCCATTTAGTAGTTTTCTGGAAAGAGTAACAAACATACATCCATACATACATTCTTACCAACTTTCGCGTTTACAATATTAGTACAATGTTTTCGGAACCATAAAAAAATTGCATAGAAACTTAGGTAAGCTCTTTTACACTGGAAATTATCCAACTTTTATCCTTAGTATAATAAATCTATAAAGGTGTCAAGATTATGATATTAATGTAAAAAAAAAAACATAAGATGGAGATACCTTATTCGGAGCAACAAATTCAGAAAATTTAACTTTTGTCTGTCTGATCGATCATCACGTTAAAACTACTGAACGGATTTAAATGAAACTCCGCACACAAATAGCTTATATCCCCGTTCATAACTTAGGATAGTTTTTATTCCGATAAATGGCGTCGGTTTTTGTGGGTTAGACAAATATACCCAGAAATATAGAGCTGCGGTCTGGTTGTTTTTTTACTATCTGTTAACGGCGACCTATTTGGTCACCGCCTCTTTGTTTCGTTTTTTCTTTTGCCGCATCTGTCAAACTGACATAGTCTTACGTTCCAATGTTGATGGCACCGCTACTTTCACGGAAATCTCGCCGTGTTTTAAATAATAAATAAAATAAAATTCTTTATTACATAGCCAAACAATAAAAAGTACAAAAAAGACAGAATTGTCTGTGGAGTCAGGTGGTTGCCAAGACCCAGGACTAGGAATAAACCTGTGTTACAGTAAGCATTGGCAGCTCCGAGATCCGACTGCAGGAAATTTCTTGTATTTAAAGGCTGTTTTGTTTGTCATGCTGCATTCTACACCTGCGTATATTAATCTACATGCTGGAAGGTACCTCTGTACCGTTTCAGCTGGTCCACTCATCAAAGGTACCGCAAAACGGGAAGAAAGAATCACGAGGAACACGTGCCTGCCGCTGCGAAGTGCAGGCTTCGTGCGTACGTTCGTAGCGTGTGTAATGTGGCGACCTAACCTGTAAGTCCTTTCCTTCTCTCTTATTCCCGCATCCCCGCCCGCGCCAACACCACATTGCAATCCAGTAGTAATAATCGTCATGGCAACACGAACGTGGGTTTGCGACACAGCTGGTATTATGAGCGTTTGAAATAATCTAGCTTTATTGTTGTAGATTTTGCGAAACTAGAAATAGACAGAAAATAATGTTTATTCTGGAAAATTGAATAACAGCCTATAAACGCCCACACTGCTGGGTTCGGACCTTTGGAACCCGTACCCTTAGAGCTTGTGACGCGTGTGCCCAGCCATTACGCTATCACGGCTTAACCACTAAAATAACATACTTTCCACGAAATATAGTCTCGTTGGTTACAAAAACGACAAAGAATGAAAAGTTGCGGTACAAGTATAACAATAAGGGTATATTGAACAAATTTCTTAAACATAATGGCAATACGAATTGTCCGGAGTACAAAAGAAAGAATGTTTACAACTTTGCAAAACTCTAGTCTCCAAAATAACCTTCCAACAACTAAATACTTAGTGGCTCTACACGAGCTTATCGCGCGTTCCAAAACCACACCAAGATGATAATAGTCGCTTAAAGGAACTATTCCAACATAATTTGCTCCAAAATTTGGGGCACGCTGGAAATTTGAGCGAGTCTACATCAAAGAAAATAGTCTGGGAGGAGCGGGGCGAGCACCCCCTTTTGAAATATCGCCGAGACTAAGGCGGGCCTACAATTTACAATGGAATATGCTCGCTTTGCTTTGACGGGAATGACTTGTACTTCTTCTTGATTTGTGTGATCCTGGTAGCTTTAGGGTAATGTTTTTATCTGTCCTATAGATTGAATGAGTAAATATTTACTGATTTATTTGTTACCCAACTAACTATATAGACAATAATTAATTGAATTCGCCGAGAGTTTTTGGCGGGAACTGAAAGGAGATGTTGTGCTGTGCAGTTTTATTTTCTAAAAATGTGTAAAATTATTCTAAAATGAACAATAGTTGTAGGATATTGATAGTTTTTGAGAAGTAATTATGTGTTTTGTGTGAAATGTGAACTGCATAGTCAAATGTGGCCTTTTGATTTGTCACAAAAACTCCGTTGAATGGCACTAGCTGATTATCTACAGTTCAGCTGTGTTACACATAGGCTTACGAAAATGATGAAACTATATTGTAAACTATGATGCGGCTTAAAGGCCTAGCTGCCAAGCCATAAACCTTAATAAAATAAAAGTAACCTGAAATATTTTAAGATTAATTTGCATTGTGTTAAGGAAACAACACAATTAAGGCAACGCAGACCAGAAACAATTCAATCAACAGAAGTACCAGGTGCCCAGTGTTCAGAAGAAATGAACTATTGTTTAACAGTTGTTTATGGAACAGTCTGCATTGTCTTTCACCTTATTGAAAATCAAATTCATCCGGTAGGGAGCCGAACAAAATTAAACGAGGTACGAATAAATTAAGGTAAGTAACACAGAGCAGTGAAGTTTTCCGTGTCAGCCCCTGATGGAGGAGGCATATTTAGAAAATTCCATATAAACTGAACCTGTCAGTGGGCATCACCGTCTATAACCCAGCCATCTGTACTTAAAGTGATTATTTGAAGTTTTTTCACGACTTTTGAGAAATGCAGTGAAAAATTTTGATAAAAGTTTGGGGTTATAAAAATACTATTAACGAAAATTGTTTTGAACAATATCCATTTAAAATTTTTAATTTAAAGTTTTTTGTAATATAGAGTACCTGTCTTTGATTAAATAATTTCTAACGTTTTCGTAGCCAAAGGATGAAAACTTTTGAAGTTGTTCTCTGTAGAGATTTCATAGCTCGTGAATTGCATGCACTTGATTTATTTGTAACAATATATGCATTATTTGGTGCTAATAATAAATAAATCGATATTTTGGATAAATAATAATAATAATGTGATTTCCGATATAATCACTTTTAAAACTTGACTTTAATATACGCAAGAATGAATAATTTCACAATAACAAATCGCATATTATATCGGAATGATATTTAACAACCACGATAGATATGCTTCCAAGGCGAATAGATCACCTCACTTGACCGCGCATTTTCAGCACATTCACTGAAGATTCATGGCTTACTCGCGGTTGAGGTTTTCTATACCAAAATACTGTTACACGCCGACAACAATTGAATGCACATCTGCCTGCCATAAACTTGGTGTAGGGTTCAGTTTGTATGTACACTAACAAAACACTAACTACATGGTTTGTAAGGCACTACTTAGCTCGGCGGTTGGACAGCAAGTGCGCTGGAGTCAGTTGCTAGCGACTCCCTCCATGCACTCCCCACTACCGACCATCGCGTCAGTAAGCGTGCTACGTTTATTAAATATAATATTCTACACTTGGTTTATTACCTTTCCCGTATTTGGACTTCTTTTTTCACTTTGTGTTTAAAATTTGTAATTAAGAAAAACATTCTATTGTTATTGTACTTGTTTTATGGCAGTCATTAAGCAGGTGTGTCGAACTGAATCTAAGAAATCCGATCTATGCGGGCTGGCAGCCATATTGTATCGGTGCAGCAATGGCCCCATGGAGAGATCGGCAGTCTAGCGAGAACCACGACCAAAGCAAGACGTGTAGATTCGATAAGCGATATAGTGACGGACTTTGCGCATGTTATGGAATCGTGCAGTTGGTACTGGTTGTACCCAGTTATATTTGTATGTGTTATACGTGCTTGTATAGTACTAATACATTTTAAAGTAATTCCAACGGCATTTTAATTCGAGTCCTGTAGCTCGTAACAATACCATCAATTCGCGCTTTTGAAAAGCTAAATCTTGTTTTTAATTAGTTTGTTTATGTTATGATACGCCAGAATTACGTTTATTCAAGTTACTTAAACACTTTTTTGAAGATGATTATTCTACAACACGCGAATTCAGACTGGCGGTCGCTTCACACTCGCAATTGCGTTCAGCGCAAAAGTTTGACACGAATATTATTTGACCAAAATTAAAATCAAATAAATTACCACGCTTAAAACCGTTAAAACGTAGTTTTATTACGAATATTATTATTACTGTGGTATCTAGTAGTGACAGATACGCTGCGATTTTCATTGCTCTATGGTAAGTACAGAAAAACTTCCGAAGGCAAGTTTCATTGAAGGAGGTGAGCTCTTTTGAGGGATTGTGTCTATTCAACTCAGGGCAGCACAATGTTAGCTTTACGCGGCGCGGAATACGACACGCTCATTATTTCTGATGAAATAAAGTGTAATATCGTATAATACGGAAATTGGGAGCAGCAAATCAAAGTGGTTCGGATCGTATGCTAATGTACGGTTCCCATCGGAAAGATTTCTGTAGTCAAACCGAATTGGGAGGCGAGTCGTTGGAATATTTATTAGTTAGATTTGATCCCGGTTACAGTTTGCATCGGTTTGTTGTTGTTATATCAAATACTGTTGTAAACATAACCTCAGAATTTGGTTTGTCACTTTTCATTTAGATACGGTCTTCACCAGAACTTGACGTGTGATATATTTTTGTTGAATTTTTATTTTCAACAACGCCTAAAGTTAGTTTAATATAGTCGATAGTGTACTCTACCCAACTGCTTATTTTGCTTTTCATGTTTGCATGTCTATCAAGTTATTATCCCCGAAAATTCGTAATGCGCTGGAACCTTGTCAAATTAACATTGACGTGACGTCATCCGCAACTCGATATGTACGCGTACTCGCCGGCCAGTGATGCTAACAGTACTGAGTGTTTGACTACAGTTACGTCACCAAAATGGCGGCCAGGCGCAATAGCAATTTGCGGGGATAATACGTATTTCTTGATAATAGTTTCACATGCTACACGTGTCATTTTGTTTTTAATACGGAGTATGTTATGATTTTTTTTCAAATTTACATTATATTAATTTAAGGTAATAGCTTTTTTTCTTGTCTGTCTGTTTTATTCTAAGCCACAAATTTCACAGAGTTCAAACGTCAGCTTATCAACGTTTATCAATTCCAAAAGCTCTTTCAAATAAATATCTCACTTACATGTAAGTATAAACTATTCGAAATAGAACCTAAGTGAACTATTGCTAAGTAAAATACATGCACAGAAATTTATGCATAAATAAATCTGCAGTATTGTATACTTTATGGCCAGTTTATAGCAGCTGGCAAATAATTCAATGTTGCCACTACAAAGCTAGAAAGCAATTTAACTTTGAATTGAATTGCAGATGTGGATGCCATGTTTATGCCGTGCCCTGCCATACTGGCTCGTATTTAATCCGCGCCCTGTTGGCTTTACCTCGCAGTGTACTTTAGTAAAAAATCCGTGCCCAGTATTTTCAATAGAAATTGTTTTCTATTATGTTGCGGCTTCATCTGAGAATGTATTATATGTGGTCCGTTTCAAGCAGATATGGCGATCCAAATCTACAGAAACACTCTTGAATCGTCATAATCTGTTTGAATCTTCATAGCCTCCTTGATTTGGCATATACTGATGTACTGCGCTGTGAAATGTCGTCGTAATTTCTACGGGTCAAATGCCTTACTACTTAGTGTTTAAAAAGTCATTAAAAATATTTATTGGATGAAATTTTGACTTTGATAGTAAGGTATTTAACGTATAAAAAGTCGTGGTAGCATAATGGTTAGTGCACGCGCCCCTAAATCTAAGGGCGCGGGTTCGATCCTGACGAGAACGCAGGTACCTCTTAGTTTTCTGATCTAATGTGCATATTTCTACAATTACCACGTGCTAAAAACGGTGAAGGAAAACATCGTGATGCAACCTGCACATCGAGATAACCGATGTCTCAAACCTGCCAAGCCGCCTTGGACAAGCGTGGCGGGTTATATTGTCCGTTCCCCCCCTATAATGGGAGGCCCGAGCCCAGCATTGGGACATTTATGGGGTGACATTATTTTTATTATTATATTCAGCGTACATTTTTAATGTGTATTATTTTGGAAGATATTGTAATTCATGTTAAATACCGAATTGTTTTAGGGAAAGAAAGGTATTATTGCTATTGATGGCCCCAAGTGATGATATTAAGAAAAAAAAAATTAGCAACTTTATCGTCTATGGCTACAAAGTAAAGAAATTGGTGCTAATCATTGCTAACTACGGTACAGTTCGACCTATTTAGTAAAAAGACTAATGGCCACTTGCATATAGTTGCTTAAATTTATTTAAGAAACACAAAACGTTTGGGGTTGTCTGGAAGAGATCGCTTTTTAGCGATAAGACCGCCCTTTGTACATAACTAGATATCATTTTAGTCTTAAGTTCATGTTTGTATTGGTGTACAATAAAGAGTTATCTATCTATCTAAAAAGTATTTAACACCCTTAAATTCAATTAGCGTCTTGCACAACACAAAATTTGCCGCTAAATATGTTTAAAGAACTGTCAATACGTTTTATGTAAAACATATTTAGGCAGTTTAATATGATTAACTAATTTTATTTAAAGGCGATCGTTATGCATCGTTTTGTGTTTCTTAAATAAATTTAAGTAACGTTATGCAAGTGGCCCTAAAATTCCGTAACAATTTTTTTTCTCGTCAGCAGTGAATAAATGACGAAAATAAAGTTGCTATCTTGATGAAAATTACTAGGAGTACATAAGAGTCAACGGCTAGTCTACAGACGACTATCGACAAGTTAGTGCGATAAACTACGAATAACTCGGGCGGTCGTGCTGAGAAAGTTTGTGGAGTGACAGACACCGAGAATAATCTCTTAAGTTTTAGTTCATCTCTCAAACCGACCCCTCTTGCGGCTCAACTATGTGAAATATAACTGTGAATCGTCTTAGACACGGGTAAGATGTCGTACAAATGTTCAGGAAGGTCATACGCCTCGAGTGTTATGTTTTCCTATTGAATGAAAGACTTTGTTCAACAACTTTTGCAGTTTTTTGATTTGCAAAATTTATTTGCTTGCTAAATTAGATTATTTTGAACCAATTTTTAATTTACAATATTTCCACTCAGACTTGTTAGTTCATAGAAAAAAATGGAAACATAAAAAAAGACACCAAAAATGGGATTGTATGTAACTATATTTTTCTATGGTTTCGCGATTATTATTAGACAAGCACGGCTTTTGTTTCACTTTTTTTTATTTTTTGAAGTAAAGCTTTTTTAGCTACGGTAGTGAATTGTTTCGTTGCGAACGAAAAATCGTGAAGACATGAAATTAATAATAATTTAAACACGCCCGCAGGGGGGCTTTGTGCCGAAGGCGAAGCCTTAGGTGAGTAGCGACACCTCGTACCCGACTCCGAGGGCCAAGGCAAGGTCCCCGTCTCCGTGCTTGCTTAAACCAGCCAGCACGGAGTAGAGATTGCTGGAGCTAAGACTCAAGCCCCAGGGGTGGAGGTGATAAATGGCATGACGTCAGAAGTAGCTTCGACGAATCTGCAGCCCACCTCTCTACACTCCTTAGCCACTCATACCCATGTTGTCCATGTCTTCTGCATTTTTTGAGGCCCATGCAAGGAGTGGCGAGTCAACGTTTGCGCATTTTTCCATGTTCCCTGAACATTGCGACGGGCAGACGCCATAGTCCCCATATTCCCGAGACCCCCAGTACTACTAGTAGTTCACCCTAATAGCCTACTAGTACTAGGGTACTTTTTGTCCTCATTTCCCACAATAGTCCTACACTGGCCGGGGCTTGTCCTTGGGTGCATTATTATATGACAGGGATAGCCGCTGGTCAGTGTCCGCCACATTAAACTTGTCAAGGGGCCTCTATGTGTTGGCCTTCCCATGCCCCCCCCCCCCATGCAAGCCCTCGAATTAAAACTAGAGCATTTGCTTCCTATTTCAGTTACCATAATCCTCTCGTGTCATTTGCTCAGACTGAAAACATGAAATCTGAATAACATATCCTCAATATGTAATATATGAAAAGTAATATTTTGCACTACACAAAGTAGATTGTTCCACCATCACTCGCCACACTATTGTACTACTAAAATTTTCAACGCCAACCTTAATTAATAAATAATTTGTCTTGGTCCATAGATGTCTCTTCTTAATTGTATATCTTCTTAAATTCTTACTTACGGAATAAATCTCCAAGACTCCAAGTTCTCGCATTGCAGAGATAAAACTTTCAAAATGATCGCACCACTCCTGAAACTAGTGGAAAATTGGTACCGGCTTAATTTGAACCACCCTTCCTCCCCCTTTTCGTATCAAAATCTTGCATTTAGAGGATTAATGGCTTGAATCAGGAGTCCATCGTGAACTGGTCGCCGCGCTATGTTTATTAACGTCAAGTGGCCTGGCAGCTAATTCGCGACTGGACTGACAAATTTAATAACAAGTAATGAAGGGCATAGAATTTGATCTTCGCTGTTTATAGCCTCCTGGTACTTTATAATAATTAATCAAAAAGTTTTGTTGAATATATTAAATTACTTATTTATTTCATTTTTAGGTTTTCAAGAAACGGCATTTCATTATAAACAGAGTACTTTATATATACGGGTATAGAGTCAACAGTCATAATATATATACTAACGCGCTCTATCGGTATACGACACCATTCAACGGCAAAAACCGTCCAGGGGTCTAGTATTATTTTGATTTTTATATTAGACTTTTGGATATTGCGGGAGTTATAATTTAACTCCTGCAATTCCCAAAAGCCTTTCCAAAAAATGTTCATTTGTTAGTAAATAAAACAACAATTAGCGGTATAGCGGTAGCGTGATTTATTTATTGTGTTTCCTTTTATTAAAATATTCAAAGGCATACATTTTCATAACATCATTTGTATCCACATCTAATCTGGTGCCGTTAGGATGATTTACTTTCAAGTTTTACTGCATCTGGGCACACAACAACCTCTTTCAGAAGAAGCCATTATACAAGTTATCAGAGAACAAATCGTTAGGCAAATCGATGTTCAGGGTACATGCGTAAGTCCAACGTGATCACAGAACACAAGTAAACGTGATAAGCTAAGTCTTCGGAGTCCAGGAATCAAACAAAGTTATCGAAAAATAATCAAAACATAAACAAAGTACATACATTCACGAGTGTAACTCGTATCGATCGGAATATGTTTTTGGTTTTGACATAATTGACATCTTCAAAATAAGTTTTTCGTAAATCGACAATTCATCAAAAATCTAGTAATTAAAGTTAAAAAGAGTTTTATAATTTGAAAAAGGTGAGGAATAGAATTTACACACTTTAAAATATATTTACTAGCTGATATGGCTTGCAAAAACATAAAAACATATCAAATATTTCTTAAACAAGTATTAAAACAACTGCGTATAACGAAACATATTATTTTTTTCATTTAGTATTTAATTTGAGAACAGTGACATCTACTGCAATACTTACCTACTAATAGAACGCAAATAATCTCGAAGAAAAAATAATTGTAATGACTGTTATGACACTGATTATAAAGAACAATTTGGACAGGAACTGTTATGTTGTGTAGGTATTTTTTCAAAAATGTATTATATTAGTGAAAAGTAAACATTAATTGCGGCCATTTGTAAATTAAGAATTGTTTTACTAGTTATATCTATCAGCTTCCTACTTATGACTGATAAAAGGCCAATAAGGAACATAATAACAAATTAAATTACCTTGTAAATATTATTTACTAATTTAGTCATTTTACGGGGGCTGGTCAAGCAACTCTTATTGTCTTTCTTATACTCCATCTAAAGCATTTCTGGAAGAAATCGCTATGGCGGAATCAATAAAACCACTAATTGTACTTGATTACTAATTTAAAATTTTATGTAGAATTTTTGCGCAATAAATTACTATATGCTATTTATTCTATTATCTATTATTGAGATTCGTCCACGACTTGGTCTACGTTAGACTGGTAGCAAATCGTATTTGAATAAGCATTAATTTTATGCACTCTTAGTACTTTAAACTACTTTCGGGAAAAATATGTAAAAATAAAAATGACTCAATAAATTATATAATAGTAGTTAATTTTGGTTAACCGTCGGTTAAATATCGGCGCACACCAGCCTTACAATGAGATTAAAAATAATTATTAAATAATACAATATAAATCTTAACACTAATAGGGATATGCAGTCTTCGTCAAACTAATACATACATTATTGCGTAAGACTAAAATAATGTTTCCTTAATGAATTTTAAAATATGACAATGAATTTAGCTTTTCTGAAGTCAGTGGGCAAATTTTTTAAAGGAAGGAAGGAAGGAAGGAAAGAAGCCTACGTGGTGAAGGAGACATAATACTTAGCGTAACGATAATATGTCATTAGATTTCCTGCGCAAGATCGCCGGCAGTGGCTGGATGAAGAAGACAGGACACTGGGACATGTGGCGCCTACTTGGGGAGGCCTACGTGAGATTGGGTGAAGAAGATACATTTCCTATGATATTCGTTTAAAACTAACACCATTTATCTAGAGGGCCTGTTATTGCTTAGATTTTTCGTAATTTCCCTATATCCTTTTACTACATTAAATATGGAATATAATTATCCTTCATGACAATTTTTATTTTAAAACATAAAATTGGTAGTATTAGGGAAACATAACTGTGACATACAAATATGGACGGACAGACTAACAGGAGGATAACAGTCACTTTTGCCAAAATGTCTCTAAAAGTGACGAATGTGCCTCTGGCAAATTGCACTGAATTTCATCTTCTACTAAAACATTAAGATGTCGAGACAACCAGAGAGGGTAAGTGAGGGTAAGTTCAGAGCGTAATTAAGTCATTAACGTTAAATCTTATCAAGGAGATCTAGCTAGCGCTTAAAAGTTTCTTGCGTGTTAAAAATTGCTTGGTACGATTTGTGTATCAAGTCGGTCAAAGTCACAACCAAGCACCCATTATCGTATGCAAACATACAATATTTGTCAATATTGGTCTTCGATTCGCACTCTACCAAAGACATTTGAGTGGTAGTAGTAGATTTTGCCACAAAGGCAGACAAAGGAATCTTAGTCCGTACAGCCAAGTCTGATGTATAAATCTTCGTATAGTAGCGCAGTTGTGTTGCAGGCTACAACCGACGCCATTCAACGGAGTTCTTGTGAAAACTCGAAAGATCACATTTGACTATGCAGTTCACATTTCTTACAAAAACACATAATTATTACTTAAAAACTATCAATATCCTACAACTATTGTTCATTTTAGAGTATTTTTACACATTTTTAGAAAATAAAACTGCACAGCACAACATCCCCTTTCAGTTCCCGCCAAAAACTCCCAAAGATATTTGATATTTGACACAAATGACAAAGCTGTATGGTCTAGAATCTTTGCCTGTTCTTCAAATAAAGAAGAACAAAAATAATACTTGGCACCGTGCCGTAAAAAAGGTTCCACGGAAAATAAAGAAATAGCCGCAGCTCCGCAATTTGACAGAGTTTAATTCGTCAGAAAAATAATAAAATAAATGACATAATTATAATAATAATAATAAACGGCTTTAATTATGGAATATTTACTATTTATTATTTAGTAATTATGTACCACGAGTTACGGATAAGCAGATAGCTACTCTGGCAGAATTATGTACGCCGCGTCGATGGGATTTTTTTGGCGAGTAGTATACTACTACAATTGATGTTTGATTAATCTATGCGCTCTCTGCTTTCGGTTATTTTGTGTGAACCAGTGTAGTTTAAATAACATGACAATAAAAACAAAGAATTAATATATTTTTCTTTTATTCTAAAGACAGCATCCACACACATATTCACTAATAAAATAATGTTCCACGTAAATCTCCAGCCAAATTGTACTGGATTATGTATATTTAGATTTAATAAAAAAATATATATTGAAGATTAAAATCAAATCTATTTTCGATGTATTTATACAGGTCTTAAATTCTATCCCGAGTTTTCGTAAAAACTCAAACAGTTTCTATCTGCATGTGATTTGGATTCTTGCCAGTTACTTGTTCTCGTGGCCGTCTGTGAAGCCTTCAGGGTTTTAATCACTGGTCTGTTTGTGACTTGTTTAAATCGAAACTCTTTCAAATGGTTTCAAATCAAGAACAAATCGAGTGTAACGTTCTTTGAATTGCTTGTATTGTTATGTGAGCCTGGTACCATTACTCATATTTTAAAATATTTATTTGAAGTTCATGGATTTTGTTTTAGACACTTATAGAAGAAAGTGTCTTAAAATAAATTAGGTTTTAATAGTTTTAAGCATAAGTAATTTGATTTTTATTATTCCGACGATTCTATGCTTCCTATTTATTTATCTCTAATATTATAAAATTCTAAACATATTCTGATATTGAAGCTATTAAAAAACCAAATGGAATAGACTATACACGATGTTTTTTTTTAAAAAATTTTGTCTGTTTGCTCAGGATTCACGTAATCTACTGAGTCCATTTAGATGCGGTGTTCACTGATCTACAGCAAATTAATAGATTTAAAACCGTCGTTACTATTTATCCCGAGAATTTCGCGGGAATTTGAAGTCAGGCATAGACGAAGTCACGAGCATTTCCTAGTTTATATGTCTTTAAGGAGTTAAATATTGCCATAAATACTGTTTAAGTCTTAAATATTGTATAATGCTACACGTTCTATAAGCTCAAGAAGCACCGAAGTAAATAATCATTTTATTAATACGCGAAGCAAAAACTTTGTACCCCTTTTTAACAAAATTGCGCAGACGGGGTACGAAATTTCCCAGACTTATAGCTTATATAGAGGGGAAATGCAGAATGCAAATATTTTTTTTAAATTATGCATAAAAATTACAAGCTTTTCTTTTATTATTAAAGTTAAAGTAATAGTCTTTGACAAAAGAACCTTAATAATGTTCAAATTTATAATAATAATTTTAATTAATTAGTTATGGTCGAATTTCGACCACTGGGCGACCACTAGTAACTATTATTATACACTAAATGTCTTAAACATTGGCTTAATCTGCAAAACCATCTTAGGTTCTGTTAAATTCGACGCTCTTTATTTTATTATAATCAGTTCAATAGAGTCCTAAAATCAGGATACTGATATAGACCTGTTTAAAAATACGAGGTAATTGAGTGGCCGACGCATTCGGTCGGAAGTCTGCTCCAATTTAACTGTCATTGGTCAACATCGATGAATAATTCAGTACACCGATAAATAGCCTTAAGTTCACCCGGTATAAGTCAGTAGAGCGTGAAAACGACTTTTGAAGTGAACGTAGTGTTCCGATTTATATACGATTTTGTGACTACCTCAAGTTAAACTATAGTCAATTATTTATTTATAATATATATATATATATATATATATATATATATATATATATGTGAAAATCAGTTTATTGGAATCTCATGCAGACCAATAATATTGTACCAACTCGATGACATACGTGTTTAATATAACAACATATTTCGATATTTAATGTGTTTTAAAAGATACTGTAGTGCCTCGAGTATGTTTCTTGAGGCTAGATTGAACACGTTTTGTGCAATAGCACAATATCCACACTTCCAAATACGGAGAAATCGCATTGCAAATTTGTTGATCAGGGTTAAAGGGTGTAGAAACAGTGCATCCGTGCAGGAACGGAGAAAGAATACCATTTCCTGCGGCCGGGCGGCCTGTCGTAAGAGGCGATAAAACAACCCACAGCCAGGTGGTAGGGTATTTGCCCGACTGGAAAGCTATCACCATAACAACCTTGAGTTGCGTTCCGGCATTAGTGACCAGGTTCCAGTCTCCCTTAAGAGAGCAGTAGCGCATTTGTAGCACCTTTGGTGTTGCAAATGTCCATAGGCGATGATAACCGCTTTACATCAAGTGATCTGTCTGCCTGTCTACTGAACTCCTACA
This sequence comes from Dendrolimus punctatus, assembly GCA_012273795.1. Lineage (NCBI taxonomy): Eukaryota > Metazoa > Arthropoda > Insecta > Lepidoptera > Lasiocampidae > Dendrolimus > Dendrolimus punctatus. Next base: position 10,233,658 of record CM022541.1, on the reverse strand, counting down.
ATAAAAAAAGAATAAATAGGTTCTGATTAAAATTACTGTAGTTTCCTGATTTCCTGATATATTGTTCCTGCTCTATCTGGGATAATGTTAGTGCTAGTGACTGTGGCAAAATGCGTGTTTTTATAGACATCAAAATAATTCCGTTAATGTTTAATTACATTAAACCTATATATACGTTATCTGTCAATGCTTGACGTCATCATTTAATAACAATGTCGCATCACAAATAACGTTTCGAACCCATCGCTGTACTGCGTGAAACGGTCAATAACCTTAACATTATTCCAGATTAAGCAAATATATTACAATAAAACAAATTTGTATCATAGACACTGTTTATTAAATTTTTAAAGAGCACATCATACAAATAAAAAAATGATCCATGAGAAACGTCAACTAAATAACATTTCAACAACCAGTAAATTAAAGTAAAAACATGTATAAGATTTAGTTTTTACATATGTATACATAACTATAAAATATAAATGTGATGACTAAAATATTTCGAATGTTAAATAAATACTGATACGAGAATATTAGTAAATACTCAGAGTAGTCTACAAACATAACTACCCTCAATATTGTCTTCTTACAAATTTACTATGCAGTATTTCTTTAAATATGGTTTCTTAAAAATAACAATTGTTGTTCGTATTAGAAATCTTAACTGTTTAGTGAAATGGGTTATTTTAGAGCCACAAAAAGACCCCCGTTAGAAAGAGATACCATAGATAGTATAGAAAAAAAGATACTTCTTCCATTATAAAACTGCTATATGATTTTAACTTGTATGCAATATTTCGTATACCGAAGTAAGAAAGAGAGTTGGTCTGAAAGAGAGTGTCGGGGTGAAGGTAAGGAAAGGAATGCTCCGGTGGTTCGGGCATGTGGAAATAATGTATGATGAAAGAATGACTAAACAGATATACAGTGCAAAAGTGGATGGATGCAGAAGTCGCGGAAGGCCACGACACACCTTCCATGATCATGATGTCAGGAGCCTTAAGAACAGACGAGCGTGCATAACAAGAACTATGAATGTCAAAGAAGCAAGTGAGGTGTGTAAGAATAAGTCTAAATGGCGCTCTGTTGTTCGTGCCTACCCCGCAAGGGACCTGGCGTGAAGTTATGTATGTATGTATGTATGCAATATATATTATTGCTATTTTAAATACACTATATTCTAGAGAATCAAATTAAAAACTCTCATAAATGTCAACCAATTCTAACCCCCCATTTCACTTAGTAATCGGTGAAGCAAATCATGGTTTTATACCTATTGTAATTAAAAGAGTACCAATTAATGTTTTTATTAATTAATTGAATTAATAATTATTCATCATTAGATGACTGAATGCATTACTAAAAAAAAGGATAAAACTTTATGTATGGGGTTTAAATCCATAACATTTATTCAATAAGCTATATTTTATTTTATAAAATTCACGTTCAAGACAATACACTAATAACCAAAATGGTTTAATAAAATTGATACATGTATCAATATGTTTCATATTAAGTAATCAGAAGTCGAGTTTTCAAAAACACTACCTTATACAACTAAGAATACTTTCGTATAATAATATTGTCTTATATGCTAAAGCGTTATGCGTCAAATACTTGTTTTACCACTGTTTTAATATTTAAAAAAAACACTGGCATAAAAATTTTCAAAAATCTGATTGAAAATAATCTATGAAGGCTGGCTCACATTTCACCCGAATAATAAGCATCGTCACACAACGCAGCATTCTAGACACGCTCCCATCTGGCAGCGATTTGTTTTACACTCTTTAATTATATTATTTATAAGTAATTTTTGTTAGTATTTAATTATAAGTTAATTTTAGATAGATAAATAATCCAATATTGATGTAGATACGTTAGGAGGATGAGGAAATAGATACTAACCAGCTAAAATATGGATACGGAAGCTGTATGTCAAGACAGTCATGTATATTAGGGTGGTCGTTAAAAATTAAATTTCTTGCGACGCCCCCTAAAAAGCTTCCTTTTAATGAAAAAACACTGGGATTTTTTTTATAATTTTTTCAAGTCAAGACAACACGTGCCTCAAGACGATTCAAGTTAATTTTTGGGTAATATCATGTTTTTTCAGGAAACTTCTTCATACTTAGAAGTAATAATTATTTTAAGATTGGAAAAGTTTTAACAATGAAATACCTTCCGTATTATCATTCTCAGTGATGAATTTCAAATTATAGTTTCAGAAAAAGTTTAAAATTCTTCGTGATTCAAGCTTATCTTTCAATTTTTCTTATATTTTTAGTTTTAACTTGAATCGTCTTGAGGCACGTGATGTCTTGACTTGAAAAAATTATAAAAAAAATCCCAGTGTTTTTTCATTAAAAGGAAGCTTTTTAGGGGGCGTCGCAAGAAATTTAATTTTTAACGACCACCCTAATTTATATGTAAGTAAATCATCTAACCTAGAAGAGTCTACTATTCTGTGAGAAGTAGCGAATATTACTCACTACTAGGATATGCCCACAATATAGTCCACATTTGACGTAGAAAAGTTCCCGGGACACAAAGTATCGCAGCATTTAAAACAATGTAAGCTATCGTTTTAGTGGAAACTGTGTTGGAATAAGCTATTATTTATACACCCGAACAACTTCAAACCACTATCAGGAATTGTCACGAGATTCCCGGGATAGAAAGTATCACAAATTTTGTGACATAAAAATTGCTATTGGCCACTAAAAAGTAGCTTTGGAATTCGATCTTTGTTCAATCCGGCCATTTTGAATTCCTGGGATGGAAAGTAGCGCAGATTTTAAATTTAAGTATTTGCTGTCGATCAGTGAAAACCGCATCGAAATCACCCTAGTAGTTTTGACGTGAATTCCGAACAAACAGGTCAATCTAGAAACAGAGAAGAAATCTAAAAATAATGTATCCTGTTCTCCATCGTTTATTAAGTCTATTCAAGTTTTTTTTACTTCAATGTATGTTAATATTATGGAGATGTAGGCATGTTAATATTATAGACAAAACATCAAAAGTCAAAAGCGGAATAACCTGTAGCGCCAACTATTGTAGGATTTAAATGGTGCTATTCAACGGCAGTAATTTCTATAACTTGTCTTCTATAGTTAATGACAATAGTATTTATTCTAATTTGACACAAGTTAAGTTTTTTTGGCAAATATTTACGTTAACTCACAGCCTTCATTTGGCTCTAGTTTGGCATAACAACTTCAACCTTAATATCTAATATTATATTCGAAAACTTTAATGCTACAATAAGTAAAGAGTAAACTAACTTATAGGCATAAAAATGCTGCCAGGTAATATTTCGCACCCTTAGAACTATCCAAGAGATCTAATTAAAAATATCAAGTTCTTCAATTTTATACCTTATTTTTGTGCACTAGATATTAAAATCCAAAAACTCGAAATTTTGATTTGGGTCTGTATAATGTTAAGGGTGCGATTTGTTGACATTAATTTTCAAAATTTATTTGCCGAAATAAGTTTTAATAACTTTTTTTATATATTTAGAAAGGTTCCATATTCAATTCAATCTTCATTATCTTCATGGCATATTAACATAAAGACCATGACGAGAGAGGTGATCCTATATCAAACCAGTGCAGAGGGTCTAAAGATGTCGCTTTTGAAGAATCGCTTAAAGAAAATGACACTTGTGTAGACGAACTGATAGATATAAGATATACTTGTAGCATGGAGTTCCCCTTTATTTTGATATCGTGTTATGTTCGTAATTATGCGAAAGCGGTTCTGGGTTAGGCTTGTAGTTCAGCAATAAATTGCAAATAAACGTTTTCCTTTTTTTAGCACAACGAGGCAGCCCCTCGCAAGATTTATGTCACTCTATTGTCTGCAGAACGCTGCGTAATAAAAAAAATCTACATGATTTTTTGTACAGAGGTGAATAGAATTTACAATCAAGATATTGAAATTTCCATAAATTAAAACTACTAAGTGTAACAATCAGTACTTTTTTTTAGTTTCCTATTAACTGACATGAAATATAGAAACACAAGAGGTAAAATGAGAAGCCAGAAGTCAGAGCAATTATTTGAAGTTCATAAATCATCATTCGACTCCTATATACGACAGTCTTCAGTTTACTAATCACAGTAAGAAATTCAAGCTTACATAAAAGTCTAATACCAGAAACACAAACACGCATATTAAATGGTTCTATCCAATGCTTAATGGTTCATTATACCACGCTTTATCATTAATTGATTTTTATTAAATACAACCAATGAAAAGATCTGGAAGGTTACAAATATTGTAATCGTATCTAATATACTTATTAAAAGAACACGAGAATTTATCTACAATGATTACTGAAGACTCATTATTAGATTTTACAGCTTCTTTTAAAAGTTTCTTATACTTCTTTCAATGTTATTTTTCTTTTATTGTACCATATATAGCTTAGTATTCCAATAGAACACCATAACATCATATAACATGACATGCTGCCATCTTATCACCTTCCCAACCTTGATCAAAATTAGCTACATTATCACAATTCCCGTAAAAACATAAGTTTAAGAATCACCGCTGTCAACAGGCAAGAACTGCTGTTGAGCGACAGAGGACAGCATCATGTCGATGGGCTTGGTGTCGTCGTAAAGAGAAGGAGCTTCGCACAAGATTGCAAAAGTGCCAACGATGGAAGCGATGGTGAAGATCCAGAGGAAGAGTCTGTCCAGAACCATAGCCACGAAGCCCCAATCTTGATCTTCCTGTTGTAAAATTTAGGTAATTTTAATCATAATATTTCCTAAAACAATTTAGGCAGCTTTTGAAACATATTCTATATAAACTATTCCATTGGCTATTTGTACATTTTTTTTGTTTCTTTGCAATCTTCAGAATAAATCGACAATAATATATTTTTTAAACTTTATTTTTGTGAATGATGATGAATTATAAAATCTGAACATTTTCCATGGAATATTGTTTAGAAATTTCCTAGAATATAGTCACGAGAAAAAATCAAGTTAAGTATAAATAAAGTGAATTTGATTGTATATTTGTTATTTCTTTTATACCTTGTTCAAATATTGGGAAGTAATCGATTAATGTTAATCTATAAATATGTCTATTTGCAATAACGAAGATAAATATAACATTCTTTTTGTTCTGGAGAATGGTATTATATATTTTCAGTAGATGTGGACTTGAAATTCTCGTGATATAACGAGAATAAAGAACCATAATCTATTAATACATCTGTTGAATAATTCAGTAGAAAGATTACTATAAAAGTAATAAAAAATACATACCGCATTAAACTCATCTTGTCGTTGCATATGGTGCTGAATGAACATCACGTTGTGAATTGCCTTTTCCAGTTCAAATGGATATTTCTTGCGGGGAGCTACGTCACTCAAAGAATCATCTAAGCCAGACATAACAGACGGTAGACCGTTGTAGCCAGCACCGAGACTACCGAGAGCACCAACTAAACCGCTAAATCTGTTTGACCAAGTTGAATATTAAGAACAATTTGTTAATAGATTGATAGTTTTATATTATTTACACGTTTGGATAGTTTATGGTCGGTATAGTAAGTAATATTCAAGTTGTTTTTTTTGGTATTTCTATTAATATAAATTTTTAAATAAATTAATTTTAATGATCATTTATTACTTTCAACCGACCATGTTCAATAGTTTCAAGATTAATGAGTAGTATTACCATGTACGTACTAAATTTTCAATTTATTTACAAACCTACATTTAAAACAGACTGATAAATAATAACGGGTTATAGAAGTAAATTGTTATTCCATTTAGTAGATTTGTCAGATTCTTACAAGTTTATAAGGATTCAATTATAGTAGTAGAAAAGTGTAATTATAATATATACGAGTGTGGTGCTCAAGAAGCAACTTTGGATACATTTAAAATCTAATTAACAACATGTTACCTGTTTGTAGCAGTAGTGGAATGCAATCCATTGCAACCTCCAGGCAGATGGTGTCTCAATGAATCAGGACTAGAAGCATTCGAATTAGTTTGTTCCGCTGCAGCTAGAGCATCTTTGAATTTATTCTTCTTCATACTTCTACCAGCTATTTTTTGAGCAGCTAAATCACGTAACAAATCTTTTGGCACTCTCATAAGAAGCAACTTTGGAAGTTTGGTTATAAAGAACTTTCTGACCCAAGGTGCCATCTTATGAGTACTGGGTTTGCGATAATGTACGTTCAGTATGATTATAGTTATTACAACTGATAATCCGACTAATAGCATTGTAAACAGCAAATATTTTCCCAACAGAGGTAAAGCAAGAGACGTGGATGGTATAATTTCAGATATCAGTAAAAAGAACATAGTTTGTGATAGAAGAATGGAAATGCTCAATGCTATTTTCTCTCCTGAATCTGCTGGAAGATAAAACACTAGAACTGATAGATATGAGATTCCCACGCATGGTACAATCAGGTTTACTGTGTAAAACAGAGTTTTTCTACGAAGTGTAATGTTGAAAAATATATCTGTAACAAAGAATAAAATAGAGGATATTATATAATTAAAAAGAATAAAATATACTTATATTTATAATGTAGTAAAACTAAATATAATATAAATTACATACTATTGAATACAATGTAAGAAAACTTAACTTATTTGTATTGTATTCTACCCATAGTCCCTCAAGACTATAAGTAGAATACTGAGCCCAGATCACCGTCCTAAAAGAATAAAATAATTATCAATCTCAGTATTTGTATCAAAGTGAGTATAAAAATCTTGCAGTCACAATGCGGAAGATGTGAACCCTACATCATGGTAAATATGAAAACTTTAAGTTATGCTTGAATTAGAAAAAGTTTTCGTCTTCATTTTGAGTAGTATTTTGAGCGATTTAGTATATGACTTTTACCTGATATGGTGAAGTGTCTTTATCAAATATCATAATCAATCACGGCGACTATTGGATTTTTTTAAATATTTTAAAAGTACTTAGGTAATAAAAATATTTTTTTGGTTATGATATAAAAATAATGCTTTTTAAAGAATCTATCAAAATGTATGACTTTACTCAACAGAAATCTGATGCAAACATAAAAGAACATTTAATATTTCGTAAGTAATTTTTTTCGCACTTATTTTAAGTGCCCTTAGATTGCTATACTATCAAGAAATCGTTTTAATACTTAATATCAATCAATCAATCAATGCAATTTTTTACGAAAATTGGCGCTGACACACATAAATTCTAAAACAGTTCATTTTTAAACGACATTGACTTTGAAAATAATTTGACCACAAATCGTTTAGAGAATGAAAAGGCCGCCAAGATTACCTCTCACCGTACCATTCTCACCCTCTTTTATCTCCTAAGGCTATGCTCATCAAAAATTAAATAAGAGCGCGACCAAACAATTTCCTGTCGAAAAACCCGACGAATCCCATCAAAGAATCAGTATGAGAATTTGTAATTTTATTCCGGTAATGGTCTTACAAGGCGACACAGGCCATAATTACGGACCGCTGGCGAAAGCACTCCAAGCAAATTGCTAACATTTTCCCCCGTTGTTGGGGACTCGACAATTATATAGCCAAATTGAAGTGCTATTAGTCTTTTAAAATAATCTTTTTTAAGTGTATTGGTCGCTTCTAGGCTTTAAAGAGAATCATGATTTCGTTCCAACTGTGTTCATTCGTGGAAAACTATTTTGCAATTCCTCCAGTGTTTGGGTACTCAAGTAAATAAATATTTAAGAAAACAAAATCTGTCTCGTAAAACTTTCAAAGCGTTTAACAAAAATGTACTTGATATACATAAATATACTCGTTTTCATATTACAGTAGACAAAAATAAATTTCATGAGAGATTTTATGTATAAATAGATTTAAACAGGTTTGGGTATTCGAAAAGTATTTTAGGTTTTTGTCTCGTAAAAAGGTAAACGGTATTATATATTCGAAATTTTATATCTAGATTCACGTTTTTGTAGGTTATGATGTGAAGGATGACATGCATACAAATGATCTCAAAACGGGGGATGCTGAAGACCGTGAGAAGTGGAGTAGATAAAGTAGGAAACCGGACCCTGGGCATCAGGGTGAATGCTCCGAACGCAACCGGGCTTTACGCTCAGATGATGATGATGATGGAACACTTTGGTTGATTCGTCCAAATTGAAAGACAAATATGAACTACCTAATATTGGTTTAAGAATCTATTACCGAATTGACTTATATAGTTAAAATATCTTTAATCTCTTCTCAACCAAGCAGAAATCAAGTAAAGCCATGATTTAATTAACTAGAAAAATAAGATGTAAAAAATAAACCGCACAATTGTCTTTTGAAATTCTAATCTACAATCCGGGACACAAAGGATTTCATCTCTTTCATTAACTATCTTTTTATTGTCTACAAAGAGCGTCTTGCGGTCAGTTGGTATGTATAAAACGACTCTGGCCACCTAGTAATTTCTTTGCCTTTGTAAATTGGAAAGGTTTCAATGGACTAGTCAGTTTTAATTTTTCAGATGAACTATTTCCTTTATTTTAAGTTTTGATTATTTTAATTTAATACACAAACACACACTCGGGCAACGGATCAGTAAGGCGATCCAGTGAGGAAACGTAGTCAATCTCCTGGACACCTAATCCATTGAAAACGGTGATCTAGGCTCAGTATTTCACTTATAGCCTTGAGGGGCTATAATATAAATAAGTTTTCTATCATTGTATTAGTTTATAAAGTCATTTAAAGGACTATATACGGTTCAACGTACAGTATTTTGCTGACACTGCGGCCTACTTTAAGCTACTTTAATATTGCTATTAACTCGCTACGAGATGCTATTAGTCGTAACATACGACCTCAAGAGTTGAACCCAGGGATCAGCATCCAAGATCTAACAGTACGAGAATTAATCCCTGAAAGCAAGGTGTATTTTCTTCACTGTACTGTAAGAAAGTACCAGCAGTCCACCAACTAGTGCCAGTATCCACGACTACAAACAAGCAAGTGTATAAACTGTACAGACTAAAAGTAGAGAAACAATTGTTTTTGTTGAAGTGCAGCTATTTCAATATTTTGCCGTTGTGAATATATTGAAATAGGACTCCATTGCGAAAGTATCAAAAATTCGTATTCTGTTAAACCCATAATATCTACTCGATATTATCGTGGCAGAACAATAGAAAAAATTAATATTATTTTGAGCAGAAAATTGCGATTACCAAAATAAATATTTAAAAATATATAGTCTTCTAGTCTTGAGGGACTATGAGTAGAATACAATACAAATACGCTAAGATTCCTTGCATTGTATTCGATTATATGTAATAGATTATAATATTAATATATACAATATAATATTTAAAAAAAACAAAAAAGTAATTGAAGATTTATTTCTCCTGTACTAAACAAAATTCTTGTTTGGACTCGTTTTACTTGTTTGCTCTCTGCTGCTAAAAGATATCCAGGATCTCAAAAGCTTGTTTTAATAATCTTTCTAAAAAAAAGTTTTTATTATATACCTGCTTGTTTGCTAGCACAGATAGTACAGACAGGAGAAAAACCTTTAAAATCTTACATGCAACATTTGTCGCGTAAATACACAATAAAAACCTGAAAATAAAGGGCATCACTCGTGACTCTGTGGGAGCGTTGAGCAAGAATGAAAAGGGTGTCATTATGAACTCGGAATGTGTTTATCTAAACGTAAAATATGGTGTTGTTTGTTAAATGGGCGGCAGTAAGCGCACAGAAATTATGTGGGACGCGTGCGGAAAAACAAGGACCGGTGAATATATTTTGTGTCTAGTTTTGTAATTTGAAAAAATGGCTGGAATTTCATTTGTTCACTCCCGGTAGTTTAAAACCGATTTTAGACAAAAAGCAGCTGTACAATTCAAAAACCTAGTAACTCACATTATTTTTTTAATGCATGCTTCTGTATTATATTACTAGGCATTTGTAAATGCATTATTTATTAACATGTGAAGAGTGTACCATAATTTGATATTTTTCCCAATAAGAATAATAAATAATTTTGGTATGTCGTTGAAATAAGTGATTTTTTATCTTGGATGACTTCATCAGACAGGCAGTCAGCCCGCGTGAATGAAAGTAGTTATCATCAGCTATAGACATTTGTAACACCAAAGCTGCTGCCAATATATTATTATGTACTGCCACTCTTAAAACCAAGACAGAAATCTGGTCACTAATGCTAGAACACAACTTAAGGTTGTTATGGTGGCACACTCTAGACCTAGGGTGGTAGCTATTCAGATAGGTAAACACCCCACCACCTAGCTGTAGGCTGTTTTGTCACCTTTTACGACAGGGGTGGCCTATCGTAAGAAGCCAAAAACAAGCCTCAGCCAGGTTGTAGGGTATATGCCCGTCTAGATGGCTACCACGTCTGATCTAGAATATGCCACCATAACAATATTGAATTGTTCGTGTGTCCATGTGTTCCAGCATTAATGGCTAGATTCCAGTATCCTTTTAAAGAGCGGAAGCACTTTGGTAGCACCTTTTGTGTTGCAAATGTCCATAGGCGATAGTACCTGCTTTCCATGCACAGGCATATGGCCAGTCTGATGAACTCATGAAATAAATAAAAATATTTTTCAAAATATTTCGCAATTTTTCTACGTGAAATCCTTCCCAGCCATTCTCTCCGGTGCGCTAATCTTGACTCGCTGTAAATCGTGGCGGAGCGACGAAATCCTTATCTATGCTAAATTACAGCCTCCGTCTCGAACAGGTTAAACGGTTGTTTCGTTAATGTCGACGAGCCACGGCTCTGAATACTGATCGGGGACTATGCATGATAAGGTGTTGTGTATTTGTCCCAGTTTTTGTTATCTTAGTCTTCAATAATGATAACGTGGAAGTGTGTAAGTTATACAATGATTTTTTTACATAAATAAATACTAAATATTGTGAAAGAGCCCTGGTAGCGCAGTCGTGTCCTAAACTCAAAGGGCGTGGGTTGAAATCCTGGCCGGAAAGCAAACGCCACTTAATTTTCTGACTTGACGTCTATAATGTTACAATTTCCATGAGCTGACGGTACAAGACAACATCATGATAAAGCCTGCCCAACGAGGTAAGCGATGTGTCAAACCCGCCAATCCGCATTGGACCAACTTGTGTAGCGCCTCAGTACATCTTAATGGTCTGATTATGAATGTTAATATTTATTTTACCTATAACATAACATAGTACAGACCACGGTGTGACGAACTGAAATAGGAGTGATAAGCTATAATGTCTACCATTTACCCGGATAAGGTTCCTGACAGCAAGGATAGTATCGTTCGTGTCTCTCAGCTGGAACGCCAAGAATGTCCCACTCAACTGAAGGATAGTACTCCCTAAGGTCGATGCCAACGTCCACCATGTCACCTTTCTTTTGGTTTATATGTTTCAAGTCAATCTAGAACAAGGCGTTTTAATAAGTAACAGTTGAGCAAATATCCACCGAAATAAACACACATAAAAAGCTAGTTATGGTTATTACAAGCCGATTAGAGTGCCTATATGCCCACGTGTACACGATATTACTACCGCGCCGCTGCCGTACTTTAGCTGTCGAGCTATAGAAATTCACAGAATAACAGCGCGCTGAGGGCGTGGTGACAACGTGTTCGGCGGTGTCGTCTACACGAGTGCTAACTAAAGTGATATCTTCGCAGTGATAGTTTCGTGACGTTTTTGCTGTCGCAGTAGTATTTGTATATTTACAGGACTTCTAAGCTTGAAATTTAAATTTCCTTGAAATTTAGTATTGAAAATTATGTTTATATTAATATTTATTATTTTAGTATCGTTTAATATTATTCGTTTAATATTAAGTACCTGCCTATAAAAATATATAAACAGTATTAGTTTATTTATTTATGTGCTGACACTACTCTACTGCGAACTCCAAAACGATCCGAAGCTATTTTAGCTGCTCCATAAACTAACAACTTTCTACTATATGAACTTGAAATTAGTATCTACACTCTATACGTCTATATGGAAAAATAAAATTTTAAAATGTGAACCATAATCATAAAGAAAAATCGGACCAAGGGATTTCGAAAATGCAATTTTTAGATTTTTTGTTAGTTTGTCTTGATGTTCCGCCTAATCTCTGAAACGGCTGGACCGGTTTTTAAAGGACTTTCACTGGCAGATATCTATAAAGATGATACAACGAGTAACTTAGGCTATTTTTTTAGTGTTTCGCGAAAGAAAATCCAGGCGAACGAAGTCATGGGCACAGCTAGTCATAAATAACATAAAAACAGAAATTGTATCTCAAATTTTCTTTGTTATTTAATAATTTCGATATCTTTCAGGGTTCCGAAGTGTATATCGAGGGCTTCATAACAAATGGGCGAATACGCAAAAATGACACTTTTTTGTTGCTTACTAAAATCAATGCGTGTTACAATTTACAAAGTCTTACCGGTGTGCAAGTGTACCTAAATTATCAACTAGTTTTGTTTTATTCACAATTTTGTCCCTTGTGTAAAACTGCAAGTTTGTCTGTACGCATATTTGTTATGAAGCCCTCGATATATATATAGGAAAACTTGCAGAGACGTAATCGTGTGTACAGCTAGTTATAAAATTAAATGAAGTAATAATAACTGAGAAGAATGCAGAGGCTCTAGGTTAGAGTAGTCAGTTATACAACGTGTTTCAGACCTTACGACAATAAATTGGACCACGTTTTCGTCATGACGTGCTCTACCCAAATACAAAAACGAATCAAGGTAGCTTCTTTGGTTTAGCCACAGGACCTCATTTTTCATTTCAGAATTTTACAACAACATGTATCTGTTATTGTGACTAAATTGGTAGGTTAGTGACCAAATGTATCATATTACCAGCTCGTCTCTTCATCATTAAACGCAGAAGATGTTCATTCTTACCAAGGTCAGTGAACCAATACTTACAAGATGTTCTGTTTTTATTGTCTTTTTATCGTAAAAAATTTGTTCGGAAATTGCTTTTTTTAAATTTTGACATTATGGTTGATTTAATAGTACCAAAAACTTTGTATGGAGTAAGACTGTTAAAATTACGATTTATTGTCATTTGAAATGAAACACGTTGTATATCACCCATAACATGAGTGTAATTTAGTGATATGCAATATGTGTATTTGTCTGCCTAATATTTATTTAAAAAATGACGAAAACCTCATAGCTGAAAAATATCGGCGAACAGCGCAATTGTCAACCTTTTTAATTTTATTGTGATGATCTACTCGAAAATTAATAATGACTAGTGGTAGCCCGTTGGTCAAAATTCAACCATAATTAATTTAAATTATAAGTTTGAACATGAGTAAGGTTCTGTTGTTAAATACTATACTTCTATAATCGCCAAGGCTACACTGCTCATTTGACTTTAATAATAAACAAAAGAGTATATATGCGTGTGTGTGTCAAAGTGACTTAAGGCATGATACAAGTGCTTTATGACCACTTTTATTAATACCTATGATAGATAACATTAACAATAATCTGTTTATTTTGTTTACATACTTGTTTTTTGTTCACGTACCTCACTGTTTATATATATATATATATATATATATATATATATATTATTATCATTTCGATGTAAATATGTCTAATTATCCGTTTCATTTCTATAAATATTAACTGTACCGATATATTAGTTGTGTTGTATTGTCCTCCGTGACTCCACCTGCTGGTCCCAGGCGGAAGAACAGCGCTGGCCTTAGTAGCTAGTATTACGCTGAGTCTGGGTCCAATTTTAGGACTTATATTGATACTGTTATCTTTTACTTTACTCAGTGTTGTTAAAATGTTTATTTGTCCTAAATAAAATAATTCTTTCTTTTTCTTTCTTTCTTTCTTAAATATATGGTCGTGTGTGTAATGATTTTATTTATTGATTAAACGTATTTTTATGCATTATTAAAAAAAAATGCATTTTACACTGTTCTCTATGTATATATAGAGAACGAGTGCAAAATGCTAATATTTTTTTTTAGATATAAGAGATAAGTGTGCGAAATTTCGTACACCTCCGTCGGCACAATTGTCGTAAAAAGGGGTACAAAGTTTTTGCTTCATTTATTAATATTAATACCTGATCACCGTCATAGCTCCAAGATCCGAACTTGAGGAAACAAGTTTGTTGGTCAAAGGGAAAGTATCGCACATCAATCTCGCACGAAGACTTGAAGATAGCAGGTGGAGTCCATAGAACTTTGCCGGTGTGATGCAGAACAGCTTTGGTCATTGTTGTCACCACGTATTCTCCATCGGCACTATTAACAAAATAAATTAAGTTACAGGAGTTTAATTTATTTGATGTTACTACTTTTTTTGCATTAGTTTAGCAGACAGGCAGACGGCGCACCTGATGGAAATTGCTTACCATCACCTACGGACATTTGCAACGCTAAGGGTACTTCAAATGCGCTGCTGTTTTCTATAGAGAGACTGCGAGCTTGGCCACTAGTGCTGGGAACACAAGTCAAGGTTGTTATGACAGCATACTCCAGAGCAGGGGTGGTAGGCATTCAGTCGTTCAAACCTCTACCATCTGGCTGTGGGTTATATCTTTAATAATGTTATATTGATAATGATAATAAAAAGATTGACAATGTTAGAGTTTTAATTTTATTGCAGGAGTTTAGCAGACAGGCAGACGGCCCACTTGATGGAAAGCGGTTGCCATCGCCAATGGACATTTGCAACACCAAAGGTCTCTCTTAAGGGAGACTGGAACTTGGTCACTGATGCCGGAATACAACTCAAGGTTGTTATGGCGACATATTTCAGACCAGGGGTGATAGCCATCCAGTCGGACAAATGCCCTACCACCTGGAAAAAATAGGAGTTTAGAGTTAGGGGCTGTGGTCAAATGCAACTTATAGCGATAAAAATAACGTGTTTAACGAATAGCTACATTACTGTACAAGAGGTAAATTTCTGAAAATATATACTGACTAGGGTTTTTCCCGAGGCTAAGCTGTCTGAAAAACCCTAGTTAGTACGATTAGAAATGAAAATAAAGTCATTTAGAATGTTTGTGTCTATTCGAGCATCACGGTGAAACTACTGAACTGATCAAATTGAAACCCAAGATGGATCTAATTATATCTCAGGTATCTTTGTTCTCAATACATTACGTCACTCTCGTGGGATAAACAAAAATAGCAAAAAAGATAGCGTTGTAATTCACTAACAAATACGTAGTCGTTATGGCTACGCGAACGAAGTTTCGCAGGCACATGCTAGTATGAAAATAAACCGAACTCAGAGGCAACATGTAAATTAATGCTTTTACATGTTACTTAATAAGTGTCACCCAACGTAAGTGAGTCGGCTTAAACAATACAGGCGCATGATACATGGTGTTCCGCAATATTCCGTCTGCCCAGTTCTTAACATAAATCATTTGCTGTATAAAGATATGCATCGAGCAATTCTCCTTTGTTTTGTTTAAGCAGTATCACTTTAGTGCCAAAAATATGTTATCTATAGATACGAGGTTATATTTGGCAAAGCGTTTTGCTAGTTCTCAACTATTACAGTTCAATTTTAAGCTAACTTATTGTTTTTTTTATTTAGTACTTGATTTTTTTTAATCTTCCGCACAAATGCTATTCGGATCTTTGGTAATATTGGTATTTATGTATGATATTATGTATTTTTATACATCGATTACTTAAAATGATTATAAAACAATTTATTTTATGGTCGGATAAGTCCTATCCAATCAGTCAATAAATTATTATTTATATGACATGACAACTAAAAATACTACTAAGTGAAAATATTGAATAAGTCAGAACTGTATGTCTGTGATTTCAACATAACCTCAAAATTGGATGTTTCTCTACTTATTTTATAGAGCCAAGTCCAGAGATAAATATTTTTAATTTAATTCTTCTTGCATTTTTTTTGCTTTCCTTATTAATTTTGACAACATTATTTACATTCATTATCTTTTTATTATATTAGTACTTAACATATGCATAATATTGACATTAATTAATTAAATTTCTAGAAGTTGACATTTAAATTGTAAATGCTGTGTACTCCTCTAATGGATCCACACATCAGAACCTTTGTATTGAATGATACGTAATGTAACCATAATATGTGTGCTGTTGGTGTGCCTAAATAAATAAACATATGACCTATTTTAGAAATTTTGTTTTTCATTCTATGTGAAAAATTGTTTTAAATAGGATCAAAAAAGACTTAACGAATATAAATCAATATTATAGGGTTAACGTAAAAATTACAGATTCAAATGATATGAATATAAAGCCCAAGTTCCACGCTTACAAAGACGGCCAGAGTCTAAATACAAAGGTAAAAGTTCTGTACTCTTTGAATGCATCAAAATGAAACTATCAAACTACGTGTAGTAATTACAATATTTAGCGTAGCTTACACAGAAAGTTTCGTTTTCTATAGTACGCTACGCTCGCTGCTGGTGCGTAGAGCTAGAGCAGCGTAGCGTATACCCTACGCTGTTCTACGCTACGCTGCTCTATGCTACGCTGCTCTACGCTACGCTAAGTCGATTTTTGTGTTGTACACGACTTAAAATAATTTACGGAAAGTATCGAAAAAAAAAACCAGCTTAATATGAATGAAACGTATAAATCTTCGCGAAATTGAAGCTACGACGCACTAAATAAACGGTGTCAAATAAAGTGACTGGTGCCAAAAATGGCGTCACGTATCGCGAAGCTAATTGATTGCGTCGTAACATCGACAAGAAATAGTTCGGGAATGATACATCATCCTGTGTCAGAACATACTGTGAGGCGATTAATCACTCGACGCACGGCCGACGCACGTGCGACTAATCTTACGACGAAGCGAAATATGATATTATAAGTAATAGGATGTGAGCGGAGAAATCAATTTGTTGAAAAATAATAACCGCTCTCAGAGAGGCTAACCAAGGATTGCTTTAAAGGCAATTAAAAGAAATACGGTGTGGCTATTTCGAGATCGGAAATTTACTTGGGTGCTTCTTATTCTAGAATATTATAATAAGAAATTCTTCCTGCTTCTTCTCCTTAACATCAATAATACGTTGCGAAGCGGTATACATAGACTAGGAAGTAAAATTAAATTTAAATACTTGTATGACCTTCAAACAATGTTCTTCAGTGGAACTTTTTTTTTATTGCAGAAGTTCAGCAGACACGGAGATGGCCCGCTTGGTGGATAGCGGTTACCATCGCCTATGGACATTTGCAACATCAAAGGTGCTACAAATACGCTGCTGCTCTCTTAAGGGAAACTGGAACCTGGTCGCTAATGCCGGAACACAACTCAAGGTTGTCATGGCGATATACTTTAGGCCAGGGGTGGTTGCCATCCAGTCGGGTAAATGCCCTACACCTGACTGTGGGTTGTTTTGTCACCTCTCACGACAAGCCGCCCGGCCGCAGAAAATTATATTTTTTCTCTAGTTCTGTATGGATGAATGATTGGACATGGATTATTTTTATTATTATTTTTTTAAATTTAATTCGGGTGTCAAGTCCCTTGTGAGTAAATGCATTCTCAGTAAGCGTGATCCATCTTATACCATATATTCGCCTAATATTAGCTGAGATCATAGTTAAACGCGAGCCTATGCCTCAATAAAAAAATCATAAATAATTAAAATTTGAAATCGGTGGCCACATTAAAGTCAGCTGATTCATAACATGAATTAACTATTCTCTTTGGACCGTATCCTGTGTGTTTACGTATCACTTGGTCCTTGATAGAGGTTTATAGCTGCTGTCATATACTGCTTCATTCAGCAGGATTGCTTACAACAGCCTAGCGCAAAATGTCATGGGTCAGTTCCGAAGTTTCCGGATATCGGATTATTGACGTAAAAGAGCGATGCTGGATCATTCTCATGATTTCAGGTCTTAGGACCGTCTTGATCGGTGTGATACTAGTAACAACATACACATAATAGTACCACTAAGATTAGTGTGAAGCAATTAACCTTCTATTCTTTCCGTGCAGAATCGAAGAATAAATACTATTTCCTGCAACCGGATGGCCTGTCGTAAGAGGCGACAAAACAGCCCACAGCCATTTGGTAGGGTTTGCCTGACTGGATTACTACCACCCCTGGACTAGAGTATGTAGCCATAACAACCTTGAGTTGTGTTCCGGCATTAGTGACCAGGTTCCAGTCTCCCTTAAGAGAGCAGCAGCGCATTTGTAGCACCTTGAGTGTTGCAAAAGTCCATAGACGATGATAACCACTTTGCATAAAGTGGGCCGTCTGCCTGTCTGTTGAACTCTTGGAATAAAAAATAAAAACCTTGAGCTTTTGTGTTTCGTGTGATGATGAGATTTTCGATGGGCCACTTCCTTTTCCTGCTTATCCTATCCTTATCTATTCCTTATCCGCTTCTTATTGTCTGATCATTCCGTTCTTTTATCCCAGGGATTTTTGAAGTAGTCTTAAGTGGTTTCCCAGGGGGTCAATATAAACTAAAACTGATTTCGGAGGTCAACAAGGTCTAAAATGTTGACCCCTATTAATTAACACAAGTTCTTATTTGAAACTTTTAAGATCTGTATAATTTGTGTTACGTATACAAATGTGTGGTTTTTTTTAAAAATATTTACTTACCTACTTATATAAGTATTTTTACGTAAGTTATATTAATAACAACAAATATATAGGTATAAGGAACTGTCATTTCTCGTAAGAACTTTTAGTTCATTTACAATGAGATTAAAATATTTTGCACGGTTATATTCACGGTTTTCCCCGTACGTTATGATATGAGGTTTTTAAGAAGGTCTTCATTCAAATTCAATTTTTTTTATTCAATATAAGTTCCACTTGAGAACACTTTTTGAAGGTCATACATATAGGTTAAAATTTAATTTTACTTCCTGGTCTATGTACACCGCTTCGAAACGTGTTATTGCTGTTCAAGGAGAAGAAGCGGCAAGAAACTCCCCAACAACACGTCTAGCTAAAAATTGTTATTCTACATATTTCTTGAATATGAAGAAAAATAAAACACCTCTGGTGTTGCAAACGTCTATAGGCGACGGTAACCATTTTCCATCAGGTGAGCAGTCTGTCTATTTGCCTACTTCAGGTAATAAATAAAATAATGGTGCTACAGAGTCTTTTTAAGTATAACGTGACATGTAGGTTGATTATTTTAAGTTTATTTTGATTTTAATAATAGTTTTTGAGTTTAATTATTAAGCGTTTATATTTAAATACTTTGGTAACTCGTTTGGTTAAATTACTGAACACTTTCAAACAATATGTTTTTTCCCGTAATTTGTTCTTTGCAGACTTAATTGTCTCAATTTTCTTCCGAATATTGTATAGTTTTTATTATTAATATAGTTTGGAGTATATATTTTACATCCGCTATTAAAACTTTAATCATAACTACATACAGTGAGTGCGAACAGCGCGTAATTACAACGCTTCAGAGACAAGTTGGCCGGCATAACAATGCAATTCGGTGCCAGCTAATGTCCAAATGTTCTAGAGCAAGTTCGTCGAATGCTGTACGCTATGCGAAAATTAATTTGACTATTACATAACTACATATCGGAATCCGCTCATTCATAATTGTTGGGTCTAAAATGTTTGCTGATTTATGCGATCATGAATTCCTGTTTTAACACGTATGATTTTCGGATGTTCAGGAATTTAATTATTACTGCAATATCGTATTGTGTAATACTGTGAATATAAACGGGTAGTAATTTACCTAAGTTAATAATGCAATTAATATTTGGAAATTGTTTGTCACATACATGGAATAATTTATTGCTAAATAATTAGCAAGGTTATAGCTGAAGAATGACTAAACAGATATACAATGCAAAAGTGGATGGATGCAGAAGTCGCGGAAGGCCACTACACACCTTTCATGATCAAATTGATTGATTGATGTCAGGAGCCTTAAGAACAGACGAGCGTGCATGACAAGAGCTATGAATGTCATAGAAGCAAGTGAGATATGTAAAAATAAGCCTGAATGACGCTCTGTCGTTCGTACCTATCCCACAAGGGACCTGGCGTGAAGTTATGTATGTATATATAGCTAAAGAGTCCAAAACCTGACGAGACAGACAACCTTCATTCTTTATAGCACACAAAAAGTTACACACAAAATTATAAAATAGTGGTGATGCACAAAGACGAAATTAACCCTAAAAGAGTTTTCTTCCAGCAAACCTATGAGTCTAGCAAGAAAGGGAGAAGCAAAAGCAGGGTTATGTACGCTAAAGATATGTTACGATATAAAATATAATATAAACAGATTAACAAAAATAAATTATATAGAAGATACTCTTAAGATACATACATACATACGAGTACGTATATAATGTAAAGTATAAATATACAAGGATAGTTTAAGAATATATAGAATAGTGCTCTTTGACTTTTTTTATACTGCTCTCCGATTAGCTAACTCGGATCCTATGTGGCAGAGCGTTATTATCTCTAGTAAAAAAAAATAGAAAATAAAAGACATGGAAAAGAAAAACTCTGTTTTGGCCTACGACGGAGGAGAAGGCAAAATAAAAAGAGACTCTATCGGTCTTACTTATAATAATCTCGTTAAGAAACGATTAGCCATCTCTTAAGCAAGAGAATTAGAGCAGCAGAGCTCATAATAATCTAGTTAAGAAGGGATTAGCCATGTCTTAAATAAGCGACTCTTAAGCCCCTAATCAATGGCTGTTTCAAATAAAACTTGCCATCTTGCCTCTTAGCAGTCACTTAAACTACCTCTCGATGTTGGTTGTTTTTGACAGTTATTTATGAGTTACTTTACCACCACCTCTTATCCTTAAGAGGAGGTTATGTGTAAGATTTTCATTAATCAGTTGCTGAGCAGTTTCTTAAAATTTAACAAACGATTATAAGTCAGGCCATTAGAATCTGTCACTGATCAATGAATATCTCTTTTTTCACTTACAAACGTGTATTACCTATTGTGTACCTATGAGGAGCATAGATAAACGAAATTTGACGATTAACGTAGGTTGTACCCAAATATTCGACCAAAGAGGAGTTTGTGGGTAAGATTTTAAGTAATCAGTTTCTGAGCAGTTTCTTTGAATTTAAGAAATGATTATAAGTAAGGCCCCTGGTGTTCGAGGTTGTGTAAATGCATTCTCTCAGCGATATGACAATAGTGTTAAGATTCCTGTTGGTGAAGTATAAAAATGGATAGGTATATTTTTCAATTCTCAAGCAACTTACTTGTTATACAAAACGATGTCCGGTAGCCAGATATGTTCGGATGGTACATACAATTCCTTCACCCCGCCGTATTCCGAAGGATCCCACTTGAACTTGTGGTCTTCCCATTCCTGTCACAACAAACTCAAATAAACGAGCAAATTCTGACAAGTGTATCATAGTTTACTGATATAATATTAAAATTTGCCCTTGAAGAGGGTGCCCCGTAAAGGGTGGAGGTATGGGATGGAACGCTCCTCCGACTCAGAGGAAAATCTTCCAGCGAGACTATTGCTGTTCCGTGTGGATTTTAGGCCCGTCTATTAGAAATTTGTATATATGCTTTTTATATTTCGGAAAACGTTTGCCACAGCGACATCTGTTAGCTTAAAAGTGTTCCACTACACCCTTAATTTAAGCGTAATTATAATTATTGTAATAATGTATTTGACAACTGATGTGACAAACCATATCGGCCCAAGGAAAGATTAGCAGTTGGTTGTAACTGATTAGGGATCCAAGTCTGCAATTACAAGGGTATTTATTTACCATAGTACCATCATGACGCAAGTAGAAAAACATTCCGAATCGATAATAATAGCAGACTTGGGGCCCACAATGACCGACACTCATTTAGCTCAAGTTTAATTATACGCTGCTTATTCACAATAGTAACATGCTTAACAGGCTCGTTAAAGTACTTAAAATGAGTATTATTCATAATCGCATTTTAAGGGCTTTTTGAAGTTATTATAAATAACAATTTTTAACAAGTTTATAAATTTTATACAAATTATAGTCCAAGAGACGCTGACAATCGACCTTCACCCATCTAATAGCCTGATGAGACATATTTTTTTTATAAAATTATATCGATTTGTAAACACGCCTGCGATAGCTGGCCAATCGAAAGTGTTCCTGGCGATCTTTATTTAAATTAATTTTAGTAAACTAATATGGAAGAAGAAACAAACAACAACGGCAGTGTTGCAAGTTTAAAAATAATCTTATGTTGGTGTTACCAACGCCTGTACTATAAGGGCGTAAATCTCTATTAATATTATAAATGCGAAAGTAACTCTGTCTGTCTGTCTGTCTGTCTGTCTGTAAGTTCCGTTTTCACGTAAAAACTACTGGACCGATTTGGCTGAAACTCAGTATATATATATTTTCGATAGCGAGGATGAACATAGGATACTTTTTATCCCGAAAAATGGGATAGTTTCCGGGATAAAATGATATTTGTCTGTTTGTTTGTTATGCTTTTACGGAAAAACTACTGGACCGATTTGGCTGAAATTCGGTACGTATGTAAATTAAATACTGAGGATGGACAAGGGATAATTTTCATTTTGGCCTTTTTGGTCATTTTGGCCTATTTGGTCATTTTGGCCTATTTGGTCACTGTTGCCTTTTCGGTCATTTTGGCAATGTCGGTTAGTTTGGCCTCTTTGATCATTTTGATTATTTTGGCCATGTCGGTCACTGTGGTCTTTTGGTCATTTAGACCATTTTGGCCTTTTTGGTCAAGTTTTCTAATTTATGTTGTTTACAGATAGACGGGGGATGGTATAATTAGCGATATAAAATGAAGTGAATCTTCCGTGGGCAAATACATAAAAAATGTAATATAATATAACCTTTAGCACTTGCTCTATAAACAAGAGACACGCACTAAAGGTTAACCCGCGGCGCAGCCGCGGGGTAAACTCTAGTCTATATATAATATAATTATCCTTTAAATAAATATGAGCATCCTTATAGCAGTGTTCCTACTAGAAAGCATATAAGTTCTGCGGGTGCGCCCTCGTAGACCTGCTTAGCAGTTAGGCTAGCTGAGATATGATGCTAAGTATACACGAGCGGAACCGCATATAAAGCTTGTATCGTATAAATACTGAAGAAATATATCAACTTACATGTTCCAACCAAACATTTGTCGTCAAAATTTGATCTTTCAGGTTCTGAAACAAAACAAATAAATATATAGACAGACGAACCAACATTATATTGTACAGTTATATTCCTTTGGGTCAGAAACATGTCGATCCTTTCCCGCTATTTTATCGTAAGCGACATTTGTACCCAAATATATTTTTTTGTTGTAAAAGATATTTAAAATTAATATTTTGTTTTGGGCTTTCCAATTTTAGTTCAATTAAACAAAAATGAGATTCTTAAAACAAAATACCTTTTGAAACAAAAAATATTTTTAGGTACAAATGTCGCTTACGATAAAATGGCAGTAAAGGCTCGACATGTACGACGGGTAACAAGGAAATAATTATATCAATAGTGATTAACACTAGTGTGTTGGTTTTCAGAAACACATAAACTACGGAAGTCATCGAAATACTTGTCGAGATAGAATAGTCTAAACCAATTTCGGTTATAACGAACGCATTGAGAGCTCTAAAATTTGAATGACACTTATTACATTTTTGGCGTCACGCTTTTTCGTTCCCATCAAAAGAATTCACTACCATGGCTAAAATAGTTTCGCTTTGAAAAAATGTTTTGAATTTAGAATGCCGCAAATTGAGTGTAGAGTATTTTGTTTGATAAGCTATGGTTGTGACAAGCTCTATATTTTTATAGTGTCCTGGTAACATATTTATGTACTTTTTAGATTAAGGCGTAATAACAAAAAGGATTTTTATTAAGTAAGTGCCTTTTAACATAATAAAAGCTTATTCAATGTATAGTTTCCTGGTACTTGGACACTTTATTTACGATGTTAAAAATTTGTATGATTTCTTCATCTAGTTAACTTTTTACTTTTGTACCTACCAATTCAGTGTAATATAACTATACTTACTTACGTATGGAATACGCTAAACATATTCAATTAAATTAATAATAGATTCCGTTTAATCCGAGGTCATTTAGTGTCATAACTTCACGTCTCATTTTCACGGATAAACTTTTTAGAATTCATAATAATGACTCAACTAAGTTTTCGGCCAGACTGAGAAGTAACTTAAAAATCACCTAAGAAATCCGCAGCAATTATTCCGAACGATCCGCTACTAAAAGTTAGTGCTACCCATTCCTTATTTCTTTAGTGGGGGGGCCATCGATTGTCTTAAGTTGGCTCCAAGCCAGAATACCCTTCTCTCATCAAAATAAATGCGTCTTAGTAAACGTCGCAGGACAAGTCGAAATACAAAGATCTAGGGATGTGCAAGTTTTGTTTTGTATTCAATTTATTTAACCATTGCTAGCGTAATCATAAAAACCATAAACAGAAATGTAAAACGCAAGTAAGATTATGCATTGTCACTTATTTTATTATAAGTTATGTATATGTTAAATAATATATTTTATTACAATATGTACCTGAATATTGATATTATGTAACTATATAGCTTTCTAGACGTATTACGTACTAGATATTGATTGTATTGTATATTGCTTTACCTAAACATTTTTGAAACTTATAGGATAGACTATACTTTATTTTACAAGAATGTTAGGTAACAATAATATACAATTACAAATGGCGGTCTTACAGTCCATGGCAATTTCTTCCAGCTTTTGGATTGAGTACAAAAAAAACAAAAGTAGATACTTGCTAAACAAGCACTCGTAAAAGTTTACAAATTAGTCAATAGTAATGTTTATAAGAAAATTCAGCTAGGTAACTGGGTGATTTTTTCTGAATTACTAAAAGATTATTGTATTCCATGACACAAAAACAAAATCACCAAAATCGGTCTAGGTCAGGGGTCGGCAACCTGCGGCTCACGAGTAACATGTCGCTCTTTCGATGTAGAGCTGCGGCTCTTTCGTTATATATCAGGCTTCATAATGGGCGTACAGGCAAAAGTGCAGTTTTACACAATGCACAAAATTGTGAATAAAACAAAACTAGTTGATGGTATAAGGCTGAAATCCCGAATACCCATCTTCTTAGGTACACTTGCATACTGGTAAGACCTCCTAAATTGTAACATATATTTCGTAAACAAAAAATTGCATTTTCGCGTATACCCCTATATGATATGAAGGTCTTGATATGTAAAAAAGACATGGTTTCCATTGAGTTTGTTTGCCCAATTGTTAGTTATTGAAGCACAAGTTAGTCTTGTAAGTTAATTAAATGCCTCATAAATATTATCTTTTCGTTGTGAAAAACACTACTTATGTATGAATAAATAGACTTGTCTGTTATTATCAAACACTTAATTTATGCAAGTGATATATATTTTCGGCAAGAAAAAAATTGTGGCTCTTTAAAAACTTTGAAATTTCGTAAATTGCATTTTTGACTCTTCCGACTCAAAGGGTTGCCGACCCAGGGGTCGGGTAGACCAGGGTCTAGGTGATCAGGAGGATTCTAGAACCCGATATCAGCGCCACCAACCGGTTCTAATTGCGAATCTAAACCATCCCGGGACTCACTCAAACACACACAAAAAATTTCATCAAAACGGGATGTATAGTTTACGATTCTATAAAGGACATACAGACAGACATTCATTTTTATATATCAAGATTTAATAAAAAAAACAAAAATAGAACATATCTACTACAATATCTGCGCTGTGCAATATTTTTATTACACGTATACCATAAAAATATTTTAAGCTTAAAGTACCTTTGTAATATTTTTAAATAGGAATAAGTAATTATTACTCTATTTGTCATAAGTACTGTAATTTCAAACAGCATAGAAACAATATAATACGCGTGGCACTCAATAGAGAAAAAGTTGAACATGTGCTTACATATGGCTATAAAAGTTAATAGGCACAACCCTAGCCCAAAAACCTAAGCCATTCAGCCTGATATATGCGTAGATTTCTAGTTAGGCTCTGTAAGGGTAATTTTCAACACCTTGTGGTACCACGTAATACTAATCTACGTGCTTATTGGATCATGATGTCGGTTTTAGTCCTATATTATTTGGAGCCCAGGCGAAGAAAATTACGAAAACTAAAAAGAATTTTCAACAATTTATGAAGACATTTTTGCACATAGGTATATCTTTTCAAAGTTTAATTTAATCGCCAAAACATAGGGTAACATTTTTATAGGAGAGTTAAAAAGTTTGTCTCGAACATTTGATAATAGTCATTTAC
Source organism: Dendrolimus punctatus (assembly GCA_012273795.1). Classification (NCBI taxonomy): domain Eukaryota; kingdom Metazoa; phylum Arthropoda; class Insecta; order Lepidoptera; family Lasiocampidae; genus Dendrolimus; species Dendrolimus punctatus. The sequence continues at coordinate 10,207,335 of CM022541.1, read as the reverse complement.
GGTAAATTATAAAATACACAAACAAAAATGACATTTGTGTTAAAATAAATAAATTTAAATCTTCAATATTATTCAAATGGTGAGGTTAACGGAAAAAACATAGGATAGCATTTTGTAGAGCTTTAAATTTCCTACAAAATTCTTGGAGAATATTTTTCTGTACAATCAATTAATGGTGAATTTTATTCTATTGGACTAAGAAAAAAATTAGAAGCTGCAATACGGAGGATCTTCCTGTTATAATTAAGAGCTCATATTTGTTGAGAATTTTTTTAGGTGTCTAATAACCCATTTTTCCGTGTCACTTGAAAAAAAGAAGATTTTTTTTGACCCACCCTTATATACATATGTAGATTCATGTTTTTTTAATTTTATCGCTGGGGTATAGCAGTCAAATTTAAGGATGATCCGATGCTAAATGGTTAGCGTAGCCTATTGACCTTTCAATTCAATACAATTCAATTAATTTAATGCGAAAATGGGTATACAGAAGGTGTTAAATTTAACATAGTAAAGCTCTCCAAATTCCGCCTTTCGGCATGCATATACATATAAGTATCCTGCTTACAATATTTTCTTATAATATATTTATCTTAATATTTGTTTAATCATTTTCCTAATAAAATGTCAACCAATAAATTATAAAAAATGTGTATTAAATTATAATGATGTCAGTTAAGATTCATACAATTTGTATTATTGTTTTGTCATTTAAATATTCATATATTTACAACACCAATGTATGGCCGGCCACAGAGAAGAGAAGCGGAATCGGGCAACTAATGCCGAAATACGATTCAGGTTATTATGGAGACAAACTTTAGACTAGGGACATTAGTCATACAGATAGCCAAATGTCCTCCTGGGTACGGGTTGTTATCTGGCCTTAGGCGACAGTCGCCCGAAAGCAGGAATTAGTATCTATTCTTCCTCCATTCCTACACAGGTAATGACATGACGACATAGTGATGTGTAATGTTTACATTTTACAATAATTATAGGATATTAATTATTTAATTCAAAAATTATGTGCTTGCTATTTTTTGTTCTAAATTTACCCAGAAGTCATCTAGATAGATTTAGTTTAATGTTGCCTAACGATATTAACATTTAGACAAAATCCAACATAAAAAAGACAACACAAGAACTTCTCCGTTTGGCATTAATCAAATACATACAATTTCTCTGAAGCTTTTGCTTGATAATTATTCCAGAACTTAAATACTCGTACATCTTTCAAAGCCTTATTTAAACAAAATTCAGAACGTTTAAGACGTTCAATTGTTGGCTTCGATTTAGTTAGTTTGCTGTACACTTCAACGTTCAGATGGGTGATTTGTAAGTAACTGGGTATTTTTCTAAGACTACATCAAAGCGTTTAGCGTTTTAGTGTCGCCATTTCAAGGATACGTGTCTTGATTGCACGATTAGTCTAGCGGAGTTGAACTGAGTACTACAGACTACAATACCTTTATTACTGCATTTTACGGTATATGTGATTAATAGCTTTTGCTTGGAGCTACGCTCGTGTTGATGGCTATCTCAATGAAGCTAGTATTCTGTAAGCCCTACCCATTAACTTCGATAACCTACCTAGACTCGGTATTCTAAATATAATATCAAAGCATTATAGGTAAGATACTACTTAAATAAGTTGATATCTGTCCCTCAATTTTTTTTTATTTTTATGAAAGGTATCCTATTTCCTATTCTGTATCCGTGATATTATGTTTAAAAAATTTCATGATGATTAGATAGTAGTTAAGACATGAAAGCGTAAAAACCAAACAATTTTATCCCTGTAGGAACGGAGAAAGAATACAATTCCCTGCGGCCGAGCGGCCTGTCGTAAGAGGCGACAAAATAACTCACAGCCAAGTGGTAGGGTATTTGCTCGTCTGGATGGCTACCTCAACCGGTCTAGAGTATGCCGCCATAACAAACGAGTTATGTTCTGGCATTAGTGGAAAGGTTCCAGGCTCCCCCTTTAAAGAGCGGCAGTACATCGGTAGCATCTTTGGTCTTACAAATATGCATGAGCTGGTGGTCTGCTTGTATGAACTCATGCAATAATAAAATAAAATAATCGGGCTTATAATATTAATATGGATTACGACATTCATTTTAGATATTTTACAGAAACTAGATAAAATATGACAAGTTCTAAGAGAATTAAATTAGTTTGAAAGACAAACTCTTATAATATCGCTAATAGATTTAGATTATGGACTATAAGACTGACCCGGCGGCATATTTGTAAAGCTTTTGTACGACTGTAGGAAGGATAACACGAAGAGACCCTTTCGGCAATTTAATCCGAATGTGGTGTGATACTGAGCTGCAATTATCTTTATATATACGTAAGAACAATGTCCGCTTAGTATATGATTATTAGGAAACGTTATTATTCATATACCTGGACAGCTTCTATTGTTAACTGGGCTAAGACTTTGCCAGACTACATCACTGCAGCTCAGAGGCTCCGGATTTGACTCCTGGCATGGAAAATTTAATTTGGATATCTGGGATTGAATATTAAGTGGTCCATTGTATATTAACTCATAGCACAAACCTGACTTCCTTAGCTTCGGGATATACAATGTATTTTCTTTGTCTACTGATTATTTATTGATTATTTACCTACAGAATAATGCTAAAACACTCAAGTTTGGTAATTTATTTCACTATTATAGCATACTTCCAGCGTTAAATTACGGTTGTATTCGAGGCGTCTACCGGCCCGGAGTCCGATTTTCAATAACTCTATTTAACATAGTCTTTGAAATCTTTTGTTAGGAATTCGCGTATTTCCACAGCATAGACGAAGATAGCCAACAAGGGAACGCTGCAGTTGCATTGTTTTAGTTACACATTTGCTCTTCACTAACAAATACGTCACTATTAGCGATAAGCCCGTCGATTGTACTACAATAGTTGTATTATTATTAAATCTGATGTGTATTGTTTTCTTGTGTGCAATAAAGAATATTCTATTATATTCCACGTCGTCTTCATGGCAATGCGTACGAAATTTCACTGGCGCTTTTTTATTAAAATCTAAATCGAAACTTTTTTGTGTTTTAAACACTAAACTATTGTATTTAGTAGTTTTAAAAAAGATTTGTCGTCTGTAACATAAGATCGAAAGGCATCTACAAAGTAGCTGGTTGGTGCGAATAGCTGCTTGTAAAATATTAAATTTGAAAACTCAGCGCTCGGCAAGCCACTATATCAACTTTGTAACTTAATTCTCTTCTTTTCAAATTTATTACTTATCCAAGATATTATTATGTACATAGTATTAAACATTTTTTTAGCCTTCTTTATTTTCAAACAGCAACATTTTTAAATGAAATATGAATTTTCGTGTATCCACAAGAAATTCGTTTTTTTAACATTTTCTTATGATTTCTTAATCGTCAAAAAATATATATACAGGAATAGAATATATTACGTGTACTTATTATTTGTAATTAAGCAAGATTAATTGCAAATATTATATTACAAACTCAACATTTAAACAGTCCGCGTACGAAGTTTTCGTTTTACAATGAATTGCTAATACTCGTAGTTTTGGTCAAACACTAGCTGCCCACTATGCAATCGTATGTGTGAATAAGATAGCGTTTATACCTCTCTCTGTCACACTTACAAGCCTAATTACTGATTCACTTTGATCCAGCTACTGACTTGGGGAATGACTGACTTCAATATATTCAATCGGGAATATTGAAGTCAGTCAGACTTGATAACGCTGTATTGACTTGAAATAAATGTACACAATACGTAGTTGTGTTAAACATTAGTTGCCCGCTATGCAATAGTATGTGGAAAAAGGATAGCGCCTATACCTCTCTCTCTCACACTTAGAAGCCTAATTACTGATTTACATTGATACAGCTACTGACTGACTTCAAAGCATTCAATCGGTATATAGTCTTATATATATATATATATATATATAAGCAAAGTTTGTTTTCTTTGTCCGAGGTACACTCGAAAACTATTGAACCGATCAACATGAAACCACAACCATTCGTCACGGAATTAAGCGTAGATGGTTATAGGCTATATATTTTTCAAATTCTATGAGCCCTTTGCCATGTCTTCTCAATTTGTTTGTTTATTAATTTATTTGCTCCCATAAAACAATCCTTGGTTTATTTGGTTTCTAGCTCATAAAAGAGGAACATGATTTAACATAACCTCTATATTAGAAACAACTATAGTCTTAACATATAAAGCAGAAGAGCCTGAATGTATGCTTGAACGCGCTAATCTCAGGAACCACTGTCTGATTTGAAAATTCTTTCAGTGGTAAATAACCCATTAGCTATATATCATCGCGATCAATAGGAGCGGAGTACCAATGAAGAATGTTTCAAAATCGTTTTTTTTTAGCTTACTTTCTTTTTTGTTATTCCACGCGGACGAAGCCGCGGGCAGAAGCTAGTATTGTATAAAATCGAGAGTAAGAAAATAATGTTTGGATCACAAAATTGTATTTTGGACATATTTGTTAAATAAATTAAATAAATTGGCAACAAAAGAATAAAAAGGGAAATATAAAAAGAAAATTAAAGAAAAAATGAAAACTAAATCAATGTAAATAAACTTTCATGGGCGTAGTGACGCACCGTGTATTGACGATATTAATAGTACGCAAAGGTATAAAAAAGAATTGTATATTATCGATAATTCACACACCGCAACATGTCTTTCCCTAGTGCACCGATGTTATTGCGGGCAGCGAGTGTTTGACATATCTATAACAAAAACGATATAAAAGTTTCTTCTTTAGCGAATATCTCTTTGTAAATTTTGAGAATCTGCACTGCAATTAGCGATACCGCAGCGGTTTGTAAACGTCAATTTTATTTCAATTAAACCCAGAGCAGAAGTCGTTAGGGAACGAGTTATGCATAAATTAATTTCCAGTGGCCGCTTACACATTTTTAATACGGACTTAAGGCGCTGAATACAAAGGTTGAGATTAATTCAACATAATGGATTCATGACACGGATAATAAAGTGAAGTTAATTTCGAACTTCACTGGTTGCATTTACAGGAGAAAGGGGATAGTATTTGCTTAAATTTTCGCGTCTAGTAAAGAAAAGAGATGTCAAAATAACTGATAGTGTGACAAATAATGTTTTTTCATGTAATTTACTTTGTTGTGTGGCTTCGTAGTTTGTATAATATAGTTGTAATATCTTAACATATATAAATTACGTGTCACGTTGTTTGTCCGCGATGGACTCCTAAACTACTTAACCGATTTTAATCAAATTTGCACACCGTGTGCAGTTTGATCCAACTTGAAAGAGAGGATACTTTTTATCCCGTTGGAAAAGGTAGGTGGCGCTGACATCGGGTTCTAAAATCCTCCTAACCACAGGGAGCGGTTTTCATGATTTTTTTTCTACAAAATCACCAAAAACACTCCAGGTGATAAGGAGGATTCTAAAACCCGATGTCAGCGGCACCTACGGGTTCCAACGGAATAAAAAGTATCCTATGTCCGTTGACTGGTTTTAAACCACCTTTCTACCAATTTTCAGCTAAATCGGTACAGCCGTTCTTGAGTTATAAGTAGTGTAACTTGTTAGTTATACGTGTTCGTCTTTATTTTATATATATATTATTACCGGTTGAAACACAATAAAAATATGTGATTTGACCGGTAAATATATGCAGGTATTACTAACTGACTTCAAAAAGGAGGAGGAACTCAATTCGTCTATATATTTGTTACTCGATTTCTCCGTCAATTGTGAACCGATTTACAAAAAAAAACTTTTGATCAAAAGGGTACACTCCTGAATTGATCTTTTGTCACCATGCCGGGACCTGATAAGCAAATCTCGGAAAAATCGAGAGAAACCCTTGAAATTGTCACTTGCCGGGAACGTTCCCAAAAGGTTGGCGGCGTTGCCACGTTGTATAGCAACGCTTAATCTTCGAACAAAATAGACACCAGCCTTTTGGTCGCGTGTGACGTCTGCTAAACGGTTGACAACGTCACGATATACTTTTAGAGAGTTAGACCTTTTTTTTAAATATTAGAGGCGTGACCCGATGATTTGTGTATAATCGAGAAGTTCAAATATGAATCTTAATTAATTTGTACACATTTTCTACATTAATTCAAAAGGCAACAAAACGTGAAATATTTTTCTTTTAATAATAAATTGTTTTATTTTAATCGATTCGGTAATGCGTGACTCCCTATATCGATTCAAATTATTTATTGTATCAACTATTGTTTACGTAACTACTAAAATCAGTTTGATAAATGCCAAATATAAACGGCCAATAGTAGACAAATTTGCAATACTCGATCCTCTTCTTACAAAAGGCTTAAAAATACGCAACGATGATTCCAGTTTTCATTAACCTTTTGCCACCGTTAACATTCCAGCTAGTTTATACAGTTTGTGAATTTCACCTGGAATGTTCCGGGCTGTGCGTTATTTAAATCCTTACCTAAATGATTATAGTTCGGCCCCGGCAAGAAGTTTTGTGTTCTGTAGCATAGTTTAACTCAGATATTAGATTTGGCTACTAAAATAGTCCGAAAAGCAGTCAAAAGAAACAAGTCAACCAGTAACGACATATAGTGCATTATATGTAAACTTAACGTTAAAACAGTAGATTATAATATTTTATCCGTGCAGGAACGGAGAAAGAATACAAATTCCTGCGGCCGGGCGGCCTGTCGTAAGAGGCAACAAAACAACCCACAGCCAGGTGGTAGGGCATTTGCCCGACTGGATGGCTACCACCCCTGGTCTAAAGTATGTCGCCATAACAACCCTTAGTTGTGTTCCGGCATTATCACTAATGCCGGAACACAACAACTAGGAGACTGGAGCCTGGTCACCCAGGCTCCAGTCTCCTTCAAGAGAGCAGCAGCGCATTAGTAGTACCTTTGGTGTTACAAATGTCCATAGGCGATGGTAACCGCTATCCATCAAGTGGGCCGTCTGTCTGTCTGCTGAACTCCTGCAATAAAAAAAAATAAAAAAAAATAAGAAAAATGTAACCCAACACAGAACAAAAAAATAGACACAAAAAACCTAGAATTAAAAATACACTGTTAAATATTATATATAAAGTATATACTAAGTTATACTAATAAATAAAAAAGTAGAAATAAGAGTAAATGTATAAAATAAAAATATATCAAGAAAAACACTGTGAAACTAGTAACATTGTAATAGACTTTAAGATTTTGAAAAGAAAAAGACCCCCCCCCCATTATTTTCATAGAATAGTACTTAAGTTAGTTTTAAAAGAGACAAGAAAATCTCTGTCTTGCAAAATGACGGAGGAGGTTGGAGTAAAAAAAAAACAGATTACTTATCATTATCACTTGATACGGTTATGAGAAGGCCGTTAATTGAGTTCATTATAACGAACCGATAAACCTCGTTTAACTATTATGAATTAGGAGGTAGGTGTCCAAAAATTAAACTATTATCACTATCTCTAGTCTTAAAAGTTTCATCCGTGCAGGAACGGAGAAAGAATACAATTTCCTGCGGCCCGGCGGCCTGTCGTAAGAGGCGACAAAACAACCCACAGCCAGGTGGTAGGGCATTTGCCCGACTGGATGGCTACCACCCCTGGTCTAGAGTATGTCGCCATAACAACCTTGTGTTGTGTTCCGGCATTAGTGACCAGGTTCCAGGCTCCCTAAAGAGAGCAGCAGCGCATTCGTAGCACCTTTGGTGTTGCAAATGTCCATAGGCGATGGTAACCGCTGTCCATCAAGTGGGCCGTCTGCCTGTCTGCTGATCTCCTGCAATAAAAAAAATAAAAATAAAAAAAAATAAACGTGCGGTAAGTACTATATTTGTCTTTAATTTCAAGCTTTCGATTCGAAACAATGTATTATTTCTCCAGCAATAATCTTTGAAACATAATAGGTAGGTGTAACTCAGCAGTCTCAGTCAGTAATTTAAACTTGCTTTATTTGTGTTTGACCTGCTAACGAACTGGTATAGCTGAACGACTTTACATAGCAGCATAGCTACATAACGATTGCGAACACAGCAATTGTTGGAAGTCAGGAAGACAAAGGAGTGGCTCTTGTTAATTTTTACCTCCCTGGTAATACGTAATGAGATTCAAGGAGTATTTTATAAAAAAAAAATCGGAATAATAAAATCAAATGAATTACCGCGCTTGAAAACCGTTAAAAATGTTTTATTATGTATATAATTGATTATGAACGTTTATCTTGAATTTGTAAGATTCGGGAGAAAATGAATGTTCGATTCCAGTTCAATAAAGAGGTTATAATTTTTAAATAACATGACATTTGACACATAACATTCCGTTCACAAACTTTTGTGTAACGTTGTAACAATAATAATAGTTAAATTAAACTAGCCCACAAAAAAGTGGTCTGTACTTTTGGCCAGAAATACACAAGAATAGAGATGGGCTCTATTCTTGTGTACTAATTTCGATGCGCTAAATCTGAATCTGGGACCAGTTTGGTCCATAACATTTTGAGGGTGCATAGATAAAACTGACCCCAGATTCGGTCTTTTGGTCCATACACCCTCAACATTTTAAAGTTGGATGGACTAGACTGACCCCGGATTTAATGCATTAAAATACTTAAGAATAGATAGGTAAAAGTGCAGACCACTTTTTTGTGGACCAATGGTATTTTTATTAATTACATATAACATTCATTCATTTTGTGTAATAAAAGTTAACCATTACGACAAATCTATATACAGCGTGTTTCATTTCAAATGACAATAAATCATAACTTTAGCGGTCGTACTCCATACAAATTTTTTGGTACTATTAAATCAACCGTAATGTAAAAAAAAAAATTTTGAAATTTCTGAACAAATTAATTACGATAAAAAGGGAATAAAAACAGAACAATCTTGTAAATATTGGTTCGCGAGCGAGAGCGTAAGAATGAACAACTTCCGCGTTTAATGATGAAGAGACGAGCTGGCAACATGATACATTGTTCACTAACCTACCGATTTAGATACAATAACTGATACATGTTGTTGTAATATTCTGAAATGAAAAATGAGGTCCTGTGGCTAAACCAAAGAAGTTACCTTGATTCATTTTTGTATTTGGGCAGAGTACGTCATGAAGAAAACGTGGTCTGATTTATTGTCGTAAGGTCTGAAACACGCGTATATCTATATCTATCTATATCTATATACATATATATAAGCAAAGTTTGTTTTCTTTGTCCAAGGTAAACTCAAAAACTACTGGACCGATCAGCATGAAACCACAACCATTCGACGCGGAATTAATCGTAGATGGTTATAGGCTATATATTTTTCCATGTTTTCTAAATTTGTTTGTTTGTTTGTCATTCGCCGGGCTAAGCGGGTGGGAACGGCTAGTATAATATACGAGCTTCTGCCGGCGACTAAGTCAGCGTGGAATAGTTAAAAAAAAGTAAGTAAAAAGACCCTGATTTTGAAACATTCTTCATCGGTGCTCCGGTGCTACTGGTCTTAGCGTGATGATATATAGCTATATATCAAGCTATAAGCTTATAGCCTTCCTCGACAAAGGGTTATCTAACATTGAAATAATTTTTCAAATCAGACCAGCAAGTAGTTCCTGAGATTAGCGCTTTCAAGCAAAGAAACTCTTCGGCTATATTAGCAGAAGATGTATCATAAAATAAATTATTACATTGCTTTTTTAAATTTTTACGATTGAGAATTTGACAAAAAGTTAGATGACTTTCTTTATGTAAACTGGTTACCGCCTACAGATGTTGGCAGCACCAGGGATGAAGCCAACGCTTTGCTAGTCTTTACGCTGACTGTCTATTATAGCGCAGCAAGGCTGCGAAGCGGAGAAACTGAGAAATATTAACCGATAGAATTGGCTGCCTGTCCATTGCCGCAATTTTTATGCAATCCTATTGGTTAATGTTTCTCCATTTCTCCGTTACGCAGCGTCGCTCCGCTTCAATGTAGAGGCAGCCTAAGGATTGTACAAGAAGGATGGGATAAAGTGAATGCGATAGAAGAAACAGACAGAAGGGACATGAGATAAACGACTGGAATAGGGGATGGAAATGGGAGATAGGAAAGATGGGATATTTAGACCCTATTCTTTTTTTATAGCTGCACAGTAGAGAGGCAGGCGGCCCACCTGATGGAAAGCGGTCACCGTTGCCTATGGACGTTTGCAACACCTGAAATCTCACCAACGCGTTGCCGGCCTTGAAGAAATTTTATGACACTTTTTTTAAAAAACCACATATTGTAGCGCTGTAGGAAAAGCTCATTCTCAAGCTTAAGCTCCATATCCCTACGATGCGCAAGAGAAACGTTCCACAGAACAGATGCGTTCTCTAGAAGGTTTCTAAATTCTTAGTGTTTTCGTAATTTGACCACGCTGCTGTGTAGCGGCAGGTCCAAATTCTTTTAGACACACCAAACGGCTTTTAAGGAAAAAATGGCTTGACATACACGCATACCGTATACGGAGTTGATCGGAGATGTCCATTTCAACTACTAAAGAACTCTCCAATCTCGAGATGATACCAAAATCACAATAAAATACTTTATGAATGGAGAGAATCAACCCAAGAAACAATCAAAAATGTAGTAGATTTTTTTTTTTTTTAAATATGATTTTCAGAATCTGCTCAATATTTTACTTACGTGAATAATTACGGGTGATATTTATATATTTATATTAGAACTACTAATCAAAAACACCAATTCAGCATTAAACTATGTTTTTAATAGTTTAGATACATCTTCTTACAATATCAATCAGAAGTCGTGATATATTAAAAACACTATTTTCAGAGTCTTCGTCTAACATATTTATCTTTTTTTAAACTACATTGAAATAAATAACTAGAAGCATAATAATTGAACGTATATAATCAGTTTAAACCACTTACCAAGTCAATAAGCTGGGATAGTCGCAAACCTAACTTCACCAGCACAGTGTTGTTATTTTTATCAACAGGTCGGATTAACCTATTATAGTTGCTTAACAAATCATCATATAACCTTTTAGCATCGGGATTAGAAAAACAAACACCAAAAAAGCAACAAAGCGCAATTATTTCACGAAACATGTCTTAACAGTTCATCTGCCACTTCACTATTAAGTTATGTTTTAAATTCTCTTAAAAATTATAATAATTACATAAAGTATTTTAATTTAGAATCGATTTGAAAATAGAACGTAATATAAAGATCCCAATTTTGTATTTGGAACAATAATTTTGACAGATACACCCGATAGGCTGTGGCGATCGCAGCGCCTCTACTGGTGTTCAAATGATATCAATATGACGTCATTGCGCCGACTCCAACATTTTTATTGCTTAGGCATAACATTTCCTCAGTTGAACTTTTTCTTATATATTATGTCTTTTTGTATATGTATCTTAATAAATAAGTTCAAAGATATTGGATCATGCTTTAAGATTGATTAAATTTTATTAAAACAGAAAAATATTAGTAATAATTATTCAGTTTGTCACGAATTTATGGCTATAATATAACTAAAAGGTAACATTTTAAAGTGCTTAGAAAAAAGGCAAAATATCTAAAATGAAAGTTCTTCGAAAGTACTAATAAGGAATTGTTACACTATAATATTCTTGTCACAAAATTGAATATACCTATAGGAACAAGAAGCTAACAACGTCAAACAAGTGCAAAAACTTGCCTTTAGTCCTTAATAAGACTGAGAGAGTGAAATAAAAAATATTTCATACATTTTAATAATGTTGCCAAAATTTTCCGTAAAACCGAAGTAATTTCTCACAAAATTGAATTTGGGATGCTATTTAGCTATTTTGTAAACGTCGAAGGGCCGTAACGAAAAATTACAGGAATTTTTTGTCGTCAAATACATTATTTACATGTCAGTGTCGGATCAATGCTTTGTACGCGTGCGCGGTGGCTCATTCATGGCCAAAGATTGGTTTTGAATATAACAGATGGCGGTAGCAGGGTCCAAAATACCTAAGTTACTGCAATTGTAGGGTTGAAACAACGATGAAAATACCCCGAAATTTGAGTTTTATTTTTGACCATGTAAAGTTTTAAGTGTACAATATTCAAAAGATTACTTTGCTTGACGGATAAAGTCATTCTTATTTTCTAGAGAATTTCACGCGACTTTACTCCTTTTATATTTACAGAAATACAAATTTATCCCAAATGAAGTGTGAGATATAAAGGGGTGATGAGTAAAGGTACGGAATTTTCGTATTTACGAAATAGATGCGTATATGAGAAATATAATACATGCGATAAATGTGAATATAATTTTTTTTAGCATTTTCCGCGAAATAAACAATAACTGTAGATTATTTTGATATGAGAAGGTTTAAAATCATCACTTGAATGTTTGTATTACTTAATATATAATACGTTTGGTCTTCTCTGGGTTGGAGCTTCAAAACACGACGCTGGTACCTCGCGAGGACCCTTTGTGGGTTTGCGCGATGTTTCGATATCATGTGATCTTCTTGGAAGATCGATGAATCGTGTCGTGTGAAACAAACGAAGAAAGTTAAGGGTTCGTCAACACGAACACGTAACATGTGCAATAAAGGAGTAGTAATTAGTAGGGATTTGTGTTCTATTTAAACTACCACACACACACTCACATACACTCTCACACACACACACACACACACACACACACACACACACACACACACACACACACACGCGCACACACACACACACACACACGCACACAAACACACACACACACACACGCGCGCGCGCACACACACGCACGCACACACACACACACACACACACACACACACACACACGCGCACACCACACACACACACACATGCACGCACGCACGTGCACACTAATAGTCTTAAAAATGTAACTTAGGAAGAGCGAGGTTTCCCAACACAAGTGTCATTTGATTAAATTAAACACTTTAAATAAAAATAATAAACATTTTTATTTATTATTTTTATTTAAAGTGTTATCTAATTAATTATTTATCTAGTCGAGCCATAGGTTCTGTTACAAATGAAAATGCGTTTTTTTAATGAAGTAATGTAATATTATTAAAATTTACATCTACATATTTATTAAATTCTCAGCAAAAAATAAAATAATATTCTATTCGAAATGACCACCTTTGGCTTTTATGCAGCCTTTAATCTGTTTGGCCTCCAATCTATGGATTTACCCACTGTTTCCAAGGTAAATTTCGCCAGTGCTTGCTCCAAAGATTAAAAAAAAAACAATATCGCCGTGTCGTTTAGAGCAGGCCATGTCCTCTAAAACTGATCATAATTTGAAGTCTAAAGGGTTGAGGTCTGGGCTAGATGAGGGCCAGTCTTCAGCTCTTATAAAGTCTGGAACGTTTGTTTCAAGCCAGGCTTGGGTAGCTCGTGCCTTGTGACCAGGTACAGAGTTCTGCTGGAAACTCCACGGTATGTTTTTAAAAATTGTATTGCTAAGAGATTGCACAACATTATCCAAGACTGTGCCTCGATAAACGTTGGGTGAAGGCTCACTCCTTTTTCACAAAAATGTTGTTTTGTGACTCCTTGATAAGACACGCTCCACCGTCACTGACGCAGGATGTTGACCACGATGTACCTTTCCGACCACTTGAGTAGCTTCTTTAGAACTGTAAGCGTAAACTTTTGATTATTGTAGTGTTCTTCAATCATGAATTTTTTTTCATCGGTAAAGAGGAATCTTCTGTGCTTTTCACCTGCGTATCGCGAGAGAAGGCGTTTTGAACGATCCACTCTCGTTAATTATAAAGATTGATTTAAGGCGTGTCCTGTATATCGACGATAAGCACCGAGCTTCAGTTCTTGTTTTACACTACACGACAGTGTCCTAGCAGTAATCTTCATTTCTCGCGATAAGATTTTTGCTTCCTAATGGGGTTTCAACGAATTCTGGTTTTAACATCATTAAAAGCCTTTATAGCTCTAACAGCACGCGGCCGCCCCGATCTTTTCTGGTCTTCGACAGGCGAAGTATTGTTGTATCTGCTGATAGTACGATATTCGAACATACGGCTGATATCAAGCTTTTGAAATGTCTGGAATATGATCGCCGGCTCTATACCCACTTTGCGTAAGGCGATCAATGCAATCCTATTTTTTTAACATCCCATTCTATATTGTGATTCGATAATGAACACGAAAAAATATGTAACATGGCGCAAAATCGAAAGAAGCTTTTAAAATAATACACATGTTTCAAATCCAAAATAATTAAAATGTTAAAAAAAGAAGTTTTATGTAACAGTATTTATGGCCAGACTACTTATGTAATATGCCATTGTTTTTATGAAGGAAATATATACATACTATTAATTGATATTGATTAATTAGATCATTACGATGGAGTATACGTTTTGTGCCCAAATCCTAGTTTTGTTAAACAAAATACAACTATCCTCTATCGACTCACGACAACTCAACTATGAAATTTCTAATTACCGTCAGTCAAAGTTACTGCTTTATTGAAACAGTAATATTGTATTATAGCGGGTAATTATTACACAGCTCGTTGGTTACTGATTTAAATCGGTATTGGGAGCCTCATAATGAGGGATTATATACAGACGCCATATTGTTTAATTACAAGCTATGAAATCGTAGGGTTCAGAAATACAATTATAGCCTTACTTATAATCTTTTCTTAAATTTTAAGTAACCGCTCAGCAACTGAGTAATGAAAATGTTACCCATAAACTCCTCTTAAGGATAAGAAGTGGTGGTAAAGTAACTCATAAATAGCTGTCAAAAATAATCAACATCGAGAGGTAGTTTAAGTGACTGCTAAGAGGCAAGATGGCAAGTTTTATTTGAAACAGCCGGTGATTAGGGGTTTAAGAGTCTCTTATTTAAGAGATAGCTAATCCTTTCTTAACGAGGTTATTATAAGTAAGACCCTGAGCGTCTTGCAGAACGCAAAATTTGCCGCTAAATATGTTTAAAGAACTGCCAATACGTTCTGTGTAAAACGTATTTAGGCAGTTAATATAAGAGTAATTAATCTATAGGTATATATAAAAGAAAGTCGTGTAAGTTACACTATTTATAACTCAAGAACGGCTGTGCCAATTTGGTAGCGTAGAACCAGGAGACGGACATAGGATACCGTTTTTTATCCCATTGGAACCGGTAGGTGGCGCAGTGATCGGGCTCTAGAATCCTCCTAATCATCTGGACCGATTTTGGTGATTTTGTTTTTGTGGGTTTAAGTGGGTTCCCCGATGGTTTAGATTTGCCATTAGGTCCACTAAAAATTTGACAGTTTGCCCAGTAGTTTTCATTTTATGAACATTTTATCCGTGCAGGAACGGAGAAAGAATACAATTTCCTGCGGCCCGGCGGCCTGTCGTAAGAGGCGACAAAACAACCCACAGCCAGGTGGTAGGGCATTTGCCCGACTGGATGGCTACCACCCCTGGTCTAGAGTATGTCGCCATAACAACCTTGTGTTGTGTTCCGGCATTAGTGACCAGGTTCCAGGCTCCCTAAAGAGAGCAGCAGCGCATTCGTAGCACCTTTGGTGTTGCAAATGTCCATAGGCGATGGTAACCGCTGTCCATCAAGTGGGCCGTCTGCCTGTGTGCTGATCTCCTGCAATAAAAAAAAAAAAAAAAATTATGAAAATGTTCCATTCCACGCGGCACCTTTCGTAGGCGTACCCTAGGTAGAAACTACAAAAAAACCTCGTTTAAAAAATCCGACTTCAAAAACTAAAATAACTTATTTCTAAAGCTATTATTATTAATAATATCTAAAACATCTTGAAGTCAGTGCAAAGTAAAACATAAAAATTAAATAAAAATAAGCACCGACTTTAAGATTCTTAAATAATATATATTACTAATAATAGCTTTAGAAATAAGTTATTTTATACTTTTTAGTTTTTGAAGTCGGTTTATTTGAACGAATTTTTTTATTTTAAGACACAAAACTTGGCGATAATACACAAAATGAATCCATGACCTAAAAAAGTACTTTCAGCGGACTAAAACTGTTTGTTTTTAAATGCGAACATAAAATGGGAAGGTTAGGAAAGTTAAACGAAAAAGTTTTTACATTTTTCAAACGCCCAAATAGTCTTTACGTTTTTGTCGTCTTGGAAATGAGTCGCATTGTCGAGTTTATGGACCCGATGAAAACCTTACACGAGGGTATATTTTTCCTTTTATTATAAACCTACATTAAGCATTATTATTTTAATCTTTTAGAGTCACTATCCCTACTAACATTATAAATGTGAATGTAAGTTTGTTTGTTTTGTAAGCTTTCACGCGAAATCTACTCAACCGATCATCATGAAACTTGGTACACATAATTCTTGGATGTATTAGAAGTAACAAAGGATACTTTTTATGAAAAAAAAAATTCACCCGAACGAAGTCGCGAGCAGAAGCTAGTATTCTATAAAAGCATTCAAAAATACTTATATTTATTTATCTTGAATCCGTCAAATATTACAAACGCGAATTAAATCCTTCAAATATTATAAACGGGAAAGTTTGTAATAATGTATGTATGTATGTATGTATATTTGTTACTCATTCACGCAAAAACTACTGAATGGATTTTAATGAAAGCTAGTCATAAAATAGCAGTAAAGCACCACCTAAACCTATGAGGTTTGCGTATGATGCAACAGACCGTCGCATTTACAGGAAAACTTATTCTATTATATACAAGATCTGTAATCATACATTGTATCGTGTTCTCCATCATTCCTATAGAGACACACACAGACATACACATACATAAACATATATACTCACATATATACACCTACAAACTTATACATTGCTTATACTCATAGAAGTATATGGCATTACTATTGTAAGAGATTTTCGGAGTACTCAATTTTTGAAGTCAATAAATCTTTCTTTCCTTATTTACTCAAACGAATATGTTTTCTTTTTATATTTGTATTCGAAATAAAATATATATTTTGTTCTGCTGTTTGTATGTTTGATCGTATATCGCCCTATTATTTGATTTAAATAAAAAAAATATAATTAAAATACGTCTAAACGGTTTTAAGCACGGTTATTTATTTGGGTTTTGTAATTCTGACGTTTCGGCCATTTTTCTTTCACTTTCGATCACTTTTGTGATCACGGAAGACAAAGATGTCGAGTGTCAACGAGTGTTATTAAAGTTAGTTAGTGTTTATTTAGCCTACCGCCAACTTGTTCATTTTAATTATTTAGTTTTAATTATGGGTATTATTTACTCTATGGGAGCCTAATCTAATTTTTTGTATACAAGTCGCGAAAGCTTAAGAAAATATTAAAAAAAAATTACTTACACTTTCAGTAATCTCCACAAGACTATGATCAACTTTTTTGAAGATTAAAGACATCATTATATAGTGCTACACATCTTGCTAGGTATTATATTTATATATAAGTTTCAGAACCGGGAAATCCCGGTTTCGAACGTCGCATTTTCAGACGTCGTATTAGCGGCAATTCAAAATTGATTCCCGGTTCTTTCGGTACTTTCAGCAATTGACATCGACGACATAAAAGTTTTAATTGCGCCTTAAGGTTTATTTGATGCTTTACGGTGGTAGTTTAAAGACGAACGACTGATGGATGCTGTTGAAGGGAGGGGAGTAAGCGGATCGCGAATTGCTTCTTTTTTCATACCGAAAAAACAGGCAAATCCTGGTTTTCAAAATCTATACCATTTATAATAAAACTACGTTTTAACGGTTTTAAGAGCCGTAATTTATTTGATTTTGGTTTATCCGACGTTTCCGTTTCGTTTATCTATACCTTTTTTTTTTAAATCGCATGTTCTATTCTATACTGTTCGGGTATCTGGAATATATATTTTATATATAAATAAGGCTTATCTTATACTACTTAAAAGTACTTTGAATTTATACCGTTTAGAGATCCCCTTGTATACATAGGCCTAATATTCAGAGGCCAAGACCCACTTTTGGGTCGCTGAGCCAACGGAGTAAGAAAGTAAGTAACATACATAGATTCAACAGTTTCTGAGAAAAAGCAACTTGATATGCAAATACCTACGAGACGGAGCGAGACAAACAATATAAAAGAAAAATGCAAAAAATGTGTAAGCAACCGAAAGGAAAAGGAAAGAAAACCAGCGCAAGTCTCTGATTATGTACCAAACCTAACTTTATACCTCAAACTTACCCAAATGGAAATTTTAGTGCCGGGTTAAGAGTAGTCTATAAAATACAGAAATATCGACAAAAGTGCCGTCCCATATCGATATTAATGCCAACGTGAGACGGTTTAGGCATCCATTAAAGTGATTGCCACGATTTCATATCTCCCAGGCCTTTCGAATTTCATACATTGAAACGTTTCATGGAAATTGTTGGTATTGCAGCTACGACAGAGCCGACATACGTTGTGCATCAGTTTATATTGTTCTAGCTTAATAAATATCTATTTAACATTCGATGTGTATTAACATTCGATGATATCTATATATTTAACATTCGATGTGTAAGTCTCATCGCGTAGTACTTAATCGTTCACTTGCGTGATTGTAACAATATGCACATTTGGTTGAGATAATTTTCTTAAGGTTCCATCTTCATTAATGCTGTTGCTCGCGGCTTCGCTCGCGAATATTAACAACCAGCTGCGCCTCACGGTCTCTCCCGCGTGGTGATTGTAAATCGTCATTATTCCAAAATAAAAGTATTTTTCTAAAATAAAAGTAGCCTAAGTTACTTCTTATTACATCAGCTACCTGCCATTAAAAGTCCTGTCAAAATCGGTCCAGCCATTTCAGAGATTAGCCGGAACAAACAGACAGACAGACAAAAATTGTAAAAAATGTAATTTTGGTGTATGTACCGTATATATATCCATATGCATGTAGTAAAAAGCGGTTATTTCAATATTACAAACAGACACTCCAATTTTATTAATATGTATAGACTAGCTGCGCCCGCGGTTCCACCCGCGTGGTGATGGAGAATCGTTATATTTTGGATAATTCACACTATATCTTTATAAATTATAGCCTATGTGTTATTCTGATGTGTAAGCTAAATTACTGAAAAGTTTAATCAAAATCCGTGTTTTTTTTAAAGCCTAAAATAGGCAAACAGGCAGACAGCCCACCAGATGGAAAGTAGTTACCCTCGCCTATGGACGTTTGCAACACCAGGGGTGTCGCCAACACGTTGCCGACCTCTAAGAAATTCTGTACTTTTTACGTGAAACAGTAACAGACATACATCCATACATACATATTTATAAAGATTATACAGATAGTCATAGTTTCAACAAACTTTCATCCCTTATTTCATCTCCGCAGGAATTGAATTTTTTAAAACGCCGATACACACGTACATTAAAAATTACAAAATCTCATACAAACTTCAATTCTTTTTTTCACCCTCTTAGGGCTTGAAGGTCCAGACATCCTTCCTTAGTACACACTTACAGAATAGTAACAACCCGCACGCGAATATTTACGATCCTAGCCCCAGTAGTTTGGGCTGTGCGTTGATGCGTCAATCAGGTAGGTTAAGTAATTATATATAAGTATACAAGTGGTCGCCTTTGGTCGAAATTTGACCATAATAATTAATGTCTAAGACTATACTTCTGTAATACAGATTTCGCCAAAACTACACGGTTAATTTGACTTGAACATTACACAAAAAGTATATGCGTGCCTGTGTCGAATACAAGGTAATGTGTGTAATGTTTTTTATTTATTGATTTAATGTATTTTTATTTTATACGTAATTAAAAAAATATTAGCGTGCTGCACTCCTTCTCTTTACAAAATATAAGCGTACGAAATTTCATGTCCTTCGTCCGCGCAATTTTCGTAAAAAAAGCAAAGTTTTAGCTCTGTTTTTGCTTCAAGTATTTAATATATGGATTACTAGCTGACCCGGCGAACTTCGTACCGCCATATTTTCTGAATTCCCAAAAGACTTTGTTTCATAACACAAAAACAAAATCACCATAATCGTTCCAGGTGATTAGGAGGATTCTCTCATTCTCATTCCGATCTCAGCGCCACCTACCGGTTCTAATTGCAAATCTAAACCATCCGGGAACCCACTTAAACGCACATTCATTAATTGGTGCTCCGCTCCTATTGCTCTTAGCGTGATGGTATATAGCCTATAACCTTCTTCGATAAATGGGCTATTTAACACTGAAAGAATTTTTCAAATCAGACCAGTAGTTCCTAAGATTAGCGCGTTAAAGCAAACAAAGAAAGAAACAAACTTATCAGCTTTATATATTAATATATATAAGATAAAACTCTCACCGACACCGCACCCTTTCAAAATCAGAGAAATCACATTCAGTCTATTATGAGATGTTTAAGAAATTAAAGATTTTTAAGAACTATTTAATTTTTCGGGATCAAAAGTATCCTATATATTGACCAGGGATATAAGTTATCACCATACAAAATTTCATATAAATCGGTCCAGTCGTTTCGGAGATTATCCTGTACAAACAGACAGACAAACACAGAAACAAAAATTCGAAAAAAATCTAAATTATTTCTAAATCACTTCTTACATCCCCCTGACTCGGTTTTTAGCATTTTTTTTTCATTGTACAAAAATTCGACCTCTACAATTTTATTATATGTACAGATTTATTATTTAACTAAATGGGGTCGTTTTGGGCTTACTCCAAAAGGAAGGTTTACACTGAAAATCAGTATTGTGTTGGATATAATTCCAGCACAGCAATATGCTGAGTGAAAACGTTGTTCGTTGAAAATACGGCGTAAAAATTTTCAAAATATGCTCTGAGTATAATATACAAGGTATGTAATTACGGTGCTATTTCTTCAAATAAAGTTTTCTTTCTATATAAATGTTGATGTTTATTATCGTTTATTTTGGTGAACAATAAAGTGTTATCTATGTATATACATTTTGTATATTACTTTAGAAAAACGACTTTAGTATATAAAAGTAGGGCGGATCAACAATCTTGTAAAGATCCAACAGGGCTAAGCTGTCCCAATCCAATCTGTCCGAAACCGCACCGCTACCAAGACATAAAATATTCCGACCAAGTCCGGTCACATGAGACGCGTCTCCACATCCTCGGATAATATATCTCTATTGCAAACAGTGGAATAATTTGAAAAGCCACCATAAATCAGACGGGTTATGCGGTGTGGGTTTTAAACAGCGACAGACCGCAGTGCGGGGTTATACCCAATCTTATATCAAAATTATAAATTATAACTGAGTTCTTGTAACCTATATTTATACACATGTAAGGTTGCAATTGCACCGTTACAAGGAAAATATAGAAACATCCAGTAACCCTGCTAATGTCTGTCATGTCACTGTTACTGTCAAGAGAAAAAAAAAGTTGGGACGACTGTCAATCGGCTCTCGTATGAAATTCAAGTATCGAAACTATCAGCTGATCATATTTTTTTATATAAATATTACTTGCTACTAGTGGTCGCCTGTGGTCGAAAGTCGACCATAATAATTAATGTCAAAGTCTATACTTCTATAATCACAGATTTCGCCAAGGCTGTTAATTTGACTTGAACAATAAACAAAAGAGTAATATATGCGTGTGTGTGTCAAATACATGGTAGTGTGTAATGTTTTTATTGATTTTATATATTTTTTATACATAATTTAAAAAAAAAATGCATTAGTCGCGTCTTCTCTACATAATATATAGGTGTGCGAAATTTTATACTCCTCCGTCCGCGCAATTTTTGTAAAAAGAGGTACAAAGTTTTTGCTCACGTATTAATATATAGATAATGAAAAACTTTATAGAATTACAACGCGTTCCTCCTGGGGTGACTACTATTAAAAAAAACTATTTGAGCTTAATTAGATTTACAACGGAGGCCACTGTTGAACATAATGCCTATTCTTCGTCGTTTATCATTCCAGGACCAAGGCGTTACGTCGCTGTAAGAAAACCCTGCTAACATATTCCAAGCGCCTATAGCTACTACTCGAACTGTTAAACCACTAGAACTTCCAAGGCATCGTCAGGCCAGGCCAACACATCTACCAGTTGTTATGGAAACATATTGAATACGCTTACATACTTCATATCTTGTATAATTCATTGACCCACATTCACCTATTCTGTGGCCAAAGAAGAGGAGCTGACTCTTCTCTCAACGTCACACTATACATAATAATCTCGTTAAGAAAGGATTAGCCATCTCTTAAATAAGAGACTCTTAAGCCCCTAATCAATGCCTGTTTCAAATAAAACTTGCCATCTTGCCTCTTAGCAGTCACTTAAACTAACTCTCGATGTTGGTTATTTTTGACAGTTATTTATGAGTTACTTTTACCACCACCTCTTATCCTTAAGAGGAGTTTATGGTTAAGATTTTCGGTAATCAGTTGCTGAGCAGTTTCTTAATATTTAACAAACGATTATAAGTAAGGCCAATAATGTCTATAATTTTAAAAATGTTCTACCATGAAACAAGTCTCACGGAAAATAAACGATAAGTAATTTTAAAAATCGGCCAATTGAATATCCGATCTTGAATGGTTCCTGTAGTGTATGTGCGGGTAGTAGATTGTGATTACTTACTCTTTGCTCATCTATCTATAATATTAGAAACTTCTAAACATGCCGTGTTGTATATTGAAGCTATTTAAAAAAACAACAATTGGAATAGACTATATAAACAATGGAGAGCACGCTGTATTTTTTATATTTCTGTCTGTTTATCTGTTTGTTCGGAAGACACGTTAAAACTGCTGGGCCAATTTTGATACAGATTTCGCTGATCGATAGGAATTTTTAGAATTAAAATCTGCGCTACATAAAGTAGCGCAGATTTTAATTTTTATTTTATCCCGGGAATCGCGGGAGATTTTCTGCGAATTATTTAAAATGACCAAATTAAAAAAAATGCGAATACCAAAGTTATTTTTTTACTGATCGATAGCAAATTTTGTGTTATAAAATTTGTAATATGTTCGTAGTTATTTGGATAAACAAAAATTAGCGTATTCCGACACTGTTTTTACTAAAACGATAGCTTGCAATCTTTTTCAAATGCTGTGGTACTTTGTATCTCGAGAATCTAGTGAGAACTTCAAGTCAAGCATACTCCGATGAGGTCGGCACAGGCAGTGGTTGTCCAACCGTCATGCACCTGGGTGGTAACAAGATATGCTGAAGCATGCCATACGGATGCCGTTCCAAGGATAGGCAATATACAGTACAGTTCCATAAAGGCGATTGTGGGCGCAATGCGATGGCCGGGTGAAGGCAACGGGACGTGAAAGAAGAAGTAAGGGAAGAGTAACTTACCTCACCGCCATTGCACCGCCACTGCAATCGTCCCTCGGGGGTTCACATACTTACTGGGATTTACTAGGAAAAATATATTAAATTATAATGATTGGTTCCTATTTGTGGTGCAACAATCATTTCACTATATTGCAGTGACAGCACTGACACTAAGTTGAATGACTTGTATTGCATATTCTTCATTTGAAAGTCTATTCTTTTCTTGATGGCGACGATGGGGAGGAAGAATTTATAAACAGGTGGTACTCGGCGCAACCAGCGATGGTCGTCTTTTACTTATGAAACCTTACCTTACCTTATTTCATAAAGTAATCGAATTGATACGGACATGATTATTTTATAAGGGTTTTTTCGTTTTTGCAAAACAAGACAAACAAAGGAAGATTTTAAATTGGCCATGAATTTATTTATTTTAAAACCTAATTACATTGTTTAAAAAATCAAACCAGGAAACTTACTTTTTAAAATGATAATCTAAAAAAACTGGTAATACTGTGGTTAACCTACCAAATATCAAAATTTATTTCAGAAAAGAAACTTTGAAATCTTACACAAGTACCAGGGTAACATAAAGCGTACGTATCTTAACACCATCCTCAAATACAGTCGTGTGCAAAAGTTTCGGCAATTACCGACGCGGAATTTCGGCAAACTCGATTCGGCTCGAAGATCGAACCACTCAGCCGTAATTAGGCAATGTTGAAATTCCCTTCAACAGTACTCGAGCGTTATGCATGAGCCAGCTGCTGTCTATATGTTAAGATTTTTTGCTTTTATAATCTTATTTTCTGCATGAATGTATATTCTTTATACTTTGTCATCAACAACGCGTCTACGGAGTCTATCACATAGGTGGCGGGGAAATCGGGGGACCTTTTCTACCTGTTTAACATTCGATAAGTTAAATTTGGTATGTTCTTTGGTAAAAACTTCTTCAGTTATAAGCAAAAAAAAATCTATTTTTTTTGCTTATAACTTCTTTAATTTTTAATTTAGGGCAAAAAGTTATATAAACATATTTGTAGGCAAAACAATTTGCTACAAATTATGACAAAAAAATTTTTGTAAGACGCATAGTTTGCGAGATATCGCGAAAAAAGTGTTTTCACCCCTTTTTCCAAGATGGCGGCCGGGGGACAAGGGTGGCGACCCCACAAACTTGAGGGGTTAAGCTTCTATTGACACATGTCCCAAAAATAAAATTGCGTCATTTAAAAAGGCAATATTCGGTCCTTAAATTGTAAGATTAAATGAACTAGTAAAAAAAATCCTGTTTTAATCAATAGGGTAGTTAACAGTATAATCTGTCAAGATATTTCCAAATATGTCACAAAATGCCAAAACGATTTTGTAATGCATTATATATGCTCATTATGTCGCAATTTCTATAATGATTCAAATTGAATTAATTTGATAAATTATTTATTTACTATCCTACATGTACACTTATGTAGTAGCTATTCCTTAACTATACCACTATCGCAGGTGAAACTCAACGGTCATGAGATCTGTAAATACTTGAATTTGGAAAATAAACTATGTATACACAATTTGGGATGTCATATACCTTTTATTCGGTAAGCTCCGTCAAGTATTCTCGTCGACCATTCCGCATTCCGCAATGCTTGAAGACAAAAGTCTTCGAGCAGTGCGTCCTCCCCGTCCTGACCTACGGGCCCGAGACGTGGACACTGACGGCAGGATTGGTCCACAAGTTCCAAGTCACTCAACGGGCTATGGAGCGAGCTATGTTGGGTGTTTCTCTTATGGATAAAATTAGAAATGAGGATATCCGTAAGAGAACCAAAGTAACCGACATAGCTCGCAAAATTAGCAAGTTGAAGTGGCAGTAGGCCGGTCACGTCTGTCGCAGGACCGATGGCCGTTGGAGCAGACGGGTCCTGGAGTGGAGACCGCGTCTCGGTAAACGTAGTGTCGGACGCCCTCCAGCCCGATGGACAGACGACCTACGTCAGGTCGGCGGGAGGCGCTGGATGAGAAAGGCAGCGAACAGGTATGAGTGGCGCCGTCTTGGGGAGGCCTACGTCCAGCAGACGACGACGATATACCTTTTATAGAGCAGTCATGGCAACCTCTGTCCTTATAGGAACAATTGGTGGTGCAGATTCCGTCCTTGCAGAAATCTTAAATATATCAAAACAGTTCGTAGTAGCGGTTGTCTTAAATTCTGTAGAAATCATATTTTTGTTCTACTACACAAAGTTACTAATTTCCTATTTTTGAAGGACTTAAAGAAGTGTTTTTAATTCGACTGATTTTTTTTCGTATATTCCTTACGCGATTGCTCCTTTATTTTTGAACAGATTTTCCATTTTTTATTTTAATTGAAAGAGTACACTATTCAGGTGGTCCTTTTATCACCGAATCTAGATCTGATGAGTGGATCCTAGGGAAATCGAGAGCGACTCTTGCTGAAAAGCGCCTACACTTACTGAAAAGCAAACTTGTAGAAGCGTACTAGTGATTCACTTTCTACAGGCGCTTAATATATTATTTCTAAAGGTATTAGTATAATAGTATATATTTGTATAACTAAAAAGTAGAAAATAAAATTTTTCTACATTTTGAAATCGGTGCGAAGTAATAGATAAAAATGACTAGACTTTGCTTTTTAATTTTTTACTTGTCACCTTCACGATGATCTAGAAAATATTTATTTTCCGATTTTTAGTTTGAAGTTGGTTTTAAAATTACTAATCTCTAAAAAAAATAATTATCTCCTATTTTATAACTATTGTTAGAAACATGTAAAGACCCTATTTGCCATGAAAACAAACCTAATAATAATTTAGTAAAATATCGATAAGTAGTTTATTACACGATTCGCTGATGCATAAAACACGGGGGTCCAAAACTAATAAGAGTTAGCCGTTGGGCCGACACGGTGGGTATATTATGATAAATAGTCCACCCTCGTCAGCACCCGACAACCTCCTGATATAAGTAGATATTTGTTACTAGAAAGGAGAATTAGTTATGGATACGGTAATGGAGCTAATATACGAGCTTGTAAACATAATTCTGAATTTATTTTTACCACTTTTTAAGGTCCGGTGAAATTTAACTTTATTGATAAAGGTGCTGCTTCATCTGCGATAATTTTACAAATCTGGGCAGACCCGTCTTGAGCTGATTAGGCACCAGGAATCAAATACTTAGGAATAAAGAAAAAATCAAAATCGATCCAAAATTGACGAAGAAGGACGGAATATACACGGAATATGTGTATAAAAAATTAAGCACCTGTAGAAAGTGTAATACTGACATGCGTATAAAAGCGTTTTTTATAAGCATTTAGGCGGACGGCGTTCTTCAAAAAGGGTTACTCTCGATTTCCCCGGGATCGTCATCAGAGTCTGATTTGGTGTCGGTATCACCAATCGAGATATGCAACTTATACAATTGCAATTTTTGCGTATATTCAAGCTGGTTCTACGATGGTTTAGTTTCACAAGACCTGGTTGGTGGCGCTGCAATCGAGACTTGGAATTTTCATTTTTTGAGCAGAACAACCTCTACTGATCCCGCTAGATTTTATATAAAATGTGAAAAACATTTTTTTTTGTTATAACTAGAACTTCTTTGTTCAACGTCTATAAAAGACTGTAAACTAAAGCTGGCGAGTTATATGTCGGCTTTCGTCTCGGACTTAATTCTCTCTAGATTATACTAAAACTACACTCGACTGTCTAGATAAATGCAGGCGAAACAAAACCCGAACATGAGCCCATTGTTCCACGAACTCTCTCCACGTTACTCGGAAACTATCGCGAGCGTAGATTAAAACCTGAATAATATATATCCGAGCAACTCCACAGGTGTTTTGTGCAAGGATATAAATAAAAATATTGTCATGTTCTCACTACGCACGAACGAGACTTCTGCTGATGGCGTATTGTGTTGTGGAAATATACATTTCCTTGAGTTTATTTTGCATGTACGGTAATATTTTTTTGGTAAGGCTATTATCGTAGAAAAACAGTACTAATGAGGAACAATAACGAATGACTTTTACACGATAAAAACGTAACTCTTAACACATTACAGGGGCCATGCATAAATTACGTCACACGTTAGTGGGGCGTTGACGAAGTGTGACATTGTGTGGCGAGTGTCGACGAAGTGTGAAATTGTGTGATGAGTGTCGACGAAGTGTGAGATAGTGTCTAAATTATAAAAATGGAAATGAAAGAAATAATGGAACTGCTGTTTTAATTTAATAATTCCTTAATATAAGATCGCAAAATATGTGATTTTACACTAGAGACAGAGGAGTCTCACGAATATGATCAGCCGTGACAAGGATGGAGAAAGGGTCAAAAATCATTAAAATTAGTGTAACGTAATTTGTGGCTAGTCTTCTATCACAGTTACATATAGCAGTCCCTGCGTGATTTTCTTAAAAAAAACTTTTCATCAATAACTAAAATATATAAGTGTAAACCAATGTCTTATTAAACTGTAAAAGGCAGGCCTAACATTAGTGGTCTCCTTGATACTTTTGATTGGTTTAAAAAAAAAGTACATAAAGCCCACTCTCATTGCTTTTTCAAGTTCATGTAATGATTGGATTTTTCTTTTAAGTAACAATAACTAGTAATGTAGAATATTTATTCCAGTTATTTAAACTTACTTTGTACTTTCTGTGCGATCATTGGTTGCCGAGATATTGATAATCAAATCCAAAATGATCCTTTTCCATTCAAAGGCCAAAGTCTCTGCAAAAAGTGCTCGTATCGATTCTTTAAAAAAATAAGCTGAATATGTTTATTAGTTATCTGGTATATATATATATATATATAGTCCTCCTTACCGATTTCGTTAACAGCGACCCCTCAAATGTCATTATTTCGCCGCCTGTGGGCCCTAATGTGGCTGGCCAGACCGAATTTATTTTTAAATTCCCGATCACATATCGCACAGTATAGTTGGCCAGCGGCGTTGTACGTATAGCTATAGGAGGGTTTGGGTCACTCTTTGCGAGTTTGACGTTTGGTATCCATATCTTCTAAGCGCTTCTCTTCGAAAGCCTTGACTTTTTTAAAGATTATCTGGTATATACAGAGGATAAGTTACATAGATCAAAAAGGAAAAATCAAAAAATGTTTTTTGAAATGTTTGCTTGTAGGCAAACGGACAAACGGGTCCTCTTGATGACAAATGGCTACCGTCGCCCATGGACATCTGTAACATTATGGAGCCGATGCATTGCTTACCTAGTTGTGACTTTACATATCTGTTTATGCCCTTACGCCCTTTTTGTAGAGCCCTATATTATAGCGCTCTGGGAAAACCGCGGGAGGGGCTCATTCCATAGCTTGCTCACGTGTGGCATAAAGGAGTGAGTACCGCTTTGACAGTAGTTTTCACAGAATCACCAAAAAAAATCGGAAAGAATTTTGAATTCACATCCAAAAACTGGATCTGTCTAGTTGTTTAATGTGTTATGTGTGCTACAATTTTCTATTTTTAAAGTGGCTGTATGACCATTTTTCTTCAATTTATGGCCTGTTGAATCACTCAAGAATTTGGGTAGTCATTTTCTCCCTTATTCTTTGCGCAAAGGTTATATATAAACATTCCTTGGAAATTAACTAACTGATGGTGAAAACCGCTAAAAAATCGTTGCATGGTTCAGGAGGAGTCAGCGGATAGACAAAAAGATAGACGGGGAAAGAAACTTTGTTTTATACAACGTAAAGATATAAAAATGCACTCACACACCGCTCATATGTATATATACATATATGTGTGTACATAATATAGTATGCTTATTTAAAAACCTTCATGATATTAGACTTTAAAATGTGTTTAGGCAAGATATGAAAATGTGTGAGAGTGTTTTCAATTTGCGGGTATTGAGTGTCGGTGAAGTGATCCCAAATACGATCTTCTCAAGGGGATCTTGGGCCAGATGAAATTTTAAACCACAGGTCAAACGTCTTAGTAAGGGTATTGTAAGTCACCTTATAGGATTTTATACAAACATATTAATTTCAAGGTACGGCCCTGTTATTCGGCTTTTTGATTAAGGTAAGGCGAGTATGCCTTACGTAATATTTAGGGTAGAACGTATAACATTCATTCCTTAAATAGTATGCTATCATATATGTTGATAGTTGAAGATGTTATATATATTTGAGTCTTACTTTATCTACATAAACGATTAGCTTCTCCCGCGACTTCGTCTGCCTAGAATAGAAAAAAAGTAAGTTAAAAAACCCTCCAATTTTGAAACAATCTTCATTGGTGCTCCACAACTATTAGTCTTAGCGTGATGATATATAGCCTTCGTTGATAAACGGGCTATTTAATACTCAAAAATTTTTCAAATCAGACCAGTAGTTCTTGGCATTAGCGCTTTCAAGCAAACAAACAAACAAACTCTTCAGTTTTATATCTTAATATATATAAATTACTTGCCACGTTGTTTGTCCGCGATGGACTCCTAAACTACTTAACCGATTTAAATCAAATTTGCATATGGTGCGCAGTTTGATCCAACTTGAAAGATACGATACTTTTTAAACCGTCGGAACCGGTAGGTGGCCCTGAGATCGGGTTCTAGAATCCTTCTAACCACCGGGAGCTATTTTGGTGATTTTTTTTTCTGTGTTTGAGTGGTTTCCCAGATAGTTTAAATCCACAATTGGAACCGGTAGGTGGTGCTAGAATCGGGACCTAGATTTTATTTTTTCAGAGCAGGACAACGTCTGCCGGGGCCGCTAGTATTAGTATAAGATTGAGAGCAGTCGTCCCGTAACTCCCGATAATAGCGGTAAGTAATGTTAAGAACTGACAATATAAATACCTATATACGAGTATGTTTATCTTATTATAGTGTTCATTTGAAATGCTCGACTTTCATTTATCTATAAATCACCTCCTGACCACTTAACAGTGCAATGATTTCGGATGACTACCAATAATACGTAGACCTTATTACAATATAACTGAGTTGTTGAGCTGCATTCACACGGAGACATTAGTTTCTAAGCCGGATCTGATCTACAACACTTATCAAAACTCGACTCCATGTAAACGTAGCTTTAGTGTACTTGCATGTTCTTAATTAGCGTTAATATAGATTGAAACTACAATTAATTAAATCCAAATTAAAACATAAAGACGTAAACTTTCCAGAATACGACCTTTAACTGACAGGGTCTTTATCATTGACATCCCTTATCGAGTTATCCCCATAGTCCCCTGTGTAACCCTAAAGGGAATAATCTGAAATCTCGCTGATTTTAAATTAAAATTTTAAATACAGTCCCATTGGTACTTCGCGTGGGATGTGCCGTGTAGGCGGAGAGCTAATGCGCGTTTTCGATATAGGCTTTTCTATTATAAAAATCTTGAAGACACTTCGCCAAAACCGAACCTACCTAGATGTCGAAAATGTTTTATTATAAAATATATACAATTCGTAATATAAAACCTGTCTGTATTTATAACTGAAATTTTATGCGATGAATTGCAACGGCCTCTTGGTTAAGCGGACTAAGCTTTGTCAGCCTACCTCACAGCAAATCAGAGGCTCTGGGTTCAAATTTTCCGTGTTATTTACTATAGTCTAGGTGTCTGGGATAAGCCCTAGAGCAGTACGTTGTATATTACCATTAATCATAACGTGCTTAATTTGGGGATATAAAATGTGTGTGTGTGTGTGTGTGTGTGTGTGTCTGCCACTTATTATAAAAAAAATAGAATTAATAATTAATACAAATATTATACATTCTCATTCTCCTTTATAACATATTATTTACTTCTAATAGTCCCCAGTACCTTAAGGAACGTTTTAAATTCCTTCGCCTTTCCACTGCCCACAATTTGCGCCATGATACGTACCGAAAACTTATGACGCCTGCACACACTTCATCCTATTATGGTAATTCTTTTACGGTGCAGGCTGTCAAACTTTGGAATATGCTGCCTCTTACTGTCAGAGAGGCCAAATCTTTACCAATATTTAGAAATTTGCTCAGAAAGCACTATTTGTCCACAAATAGCTATGTCTGATTAACAGAATATAACCATGCTAATACTTTTATTATAATAACTTGTGTATTATTGTATACATAATCGTGTATATATGTATGTATTTGTGTATATATATATATATATATATATATATATATATATATATATATATATATATATATATATAATATTAGTTATGAATATTTATGTTTCTATTGCCATTCTTCTGCACCACCTATTTCGCCTGATTCAAATTTTTCTCATTTAGGTTGCCTGGAAGAGATCGCTTTGAGCGATAAGGCCGCCTATTGTATTCCCTAGAAAATATTGTAAATGTTATGGTCTGTTTCTGTTTCCGTAATTATATATTTTGGTGTGCAATAAAGTGTTATCTATCTATCTATCTATCTATCTACAAATAAGAGTAGAATTAAAACAATAATATATGTTTACATGGTTGGAGAAGAGGTGCTGTTATTCGTTCATTTAGATTTATAATTACTCGTTCTTCAAAAAATTAAACATATCACATATACGAGTATATACAACATTTTTTTAAATATTTTTATCAGTTTCAAATAAAATAATTTCTATGATTTGAAACGTTAATGGTCAATCCTCATAGAAATTCTAATTAATAATACATAATCATATCTATTTTGGTTATGAACCAGAAATTATATCATCTCTAAAAATGTTATGAACGAAAAAGTTTGTAATAAAGGATGAATGTTTATTACTCTTTCACGCAAAAACTACTGAATGGATTTTAATCGACATAGCTTACACAATAACACATAGACTATAATTCATATAGATATAGTGTAAATAATCCAAAATATAACAATTTTTTATCACCACGCGGGTGAAACTACGTGCACAGTAGTAAATATTTTTGCTAAGGTTGGTCTGATTTAACAATGACTTATTGTGACATTTATATAAAACCCACTAAGTCATCTTTAAACATGGCTGGTGTATCATCCGAACCTCTCAAGTGAGAAAGTTTATGATCAGTGGAAGTATTAAGAATGAACTATTTACTAACTGCATGCACTCCCAAACTGCTTGTTTACCTAACGAATGTAAATCTGCCACTGGCTCTCACCCTACAAAGTGTCACTTTAGGGGCGTACCAAAGGTTTTATTTTTATAACCGCCTCTAACCCTTCATCACGTCTTATCTCGTGATAATTGCTTAGATATAACCCTTTGACTTCTCTGGGTATTATGGACCGTACTCAACTTTTAATCTTTTTTCCTTACATACCTTGAATATGAAAAATTCAAAGGAACTCTTCATAATCTGAATTAAAATCTTAGCTTTCAGTTTTTGATGGTTTTAAAAGAAGTATTTATAAAGCAGTTTGGTTAATTAATTTTGGAGGGATTTATTTTGTGCTGTGATGTGAACTTTTTCGTTTCTAATATGTAATTAGAAAATCATTTTAATGAGATCAACTGATCACTTATTTTTGCTTGAGTATTTTCTTCTTATTTTTTTCCTTTTATTGTGTCTTGGTATTCTTGAGTATGCACTGTTTGCTACAACTCCATTAATTCTTCAAAAAGTAATTCTGTAACATACTTCTGTATAAAACTTATAAAAAAAGGGAAGTTGAGATATAAATAGCATAAGAAATATAAAGAAAAACAGTATGTAGCTAGACGTATTGGTGGGGAGTTTCTTGCTGCTTCTCCTCCTTAACAGCAATAGCACGTTGCGAAGCGATTAAGAATAAGGAAGAATAGAATAGGAAGTAAAATTAAAGTTTAGCTTATATGTAAGACCTTCGAAAAGTGTTCTCCATTGGAACTTATTTTGAATTTATCATTATGATGTTGTCCTTCAGCGTCACCACTTGATAATTTTATTAATACGCACATTAGGGAAAAAAACTGCCTAAGAAGTGAATGCTTTCTGGCCAGGTTTCAAACTTACACCCTGAAGGTTGGAACGTGAATACGCTAACCACTAAGCTAATACGGCTTTTTCAACCGACTTCCCAATTCAATTGCATTATTTTTGTATGTTTGTTACTCGATTTGTTCGTTAATTTTGGCTCGATTTACAAAATTTTCTTTATCCGAAAGAGGATACTCCTGAGGTAGTCCCATTGTCACCGAGTTAGGTTATGATAAGGAAAGGTAATCAAGAGCAACCCGTTTTGAAATATGACCAGCGCCTACGCTATTGGAAAAGCAAAACTTCTAATCGCGTGTCAGTAGGACAATTTTAACAAGTGCTTAAAATATTATTTCTAAAGCTATTCAAGTAACTAAAATGTGGAAAATATATTTGTGATAACTTGTTATGGGAGGGTAAACCGCTTCGTTACTTAACGCGTTACAGCACCGGGCTGTCGGGGTTTCCCTTTCTCTCACGCATACGGCAGCAGTCGGCAGGCTCCTCCTCTCTCACTCTAACCCACAGCGCTAGCCATATTTTGGACAGACGCTTCTCTCTACTCAGGGCCTTGCTTATAGTCGTTTCTTAAATTTAAAGAAACTGCTCAGCAGTTGATTAGTGAAAATCTTACCCATAAACTCCTCTTTAGTCGAATATTTTCTGTACATTCTACACTAATCATTCAAATTTTGTTTATCTGTGCTTCTCTTAGGTAAACAATAAGTCACACACATTTATAAGTGAAAAAAAAAGATATTAATGGATTAGGGTCTGATTCTCTTACATATGAGATGTCTAATCGTTTCTTAACGAGATTATTATAAGTAAGGCCGTCAGTGTTTAGTGTGCGACAGATATAGGCTGAGTCTATTAATACGGGTACTGTATGAACAATTTATAATTATTAATACGGTTACCGTACGAATAATTTATAATTATTAATACGGGTACTGAAAATGTTCTTAAAAAGGCTCGGCCAAAAAAAAACCTAACCTAACCTAATTAAAAATTGAAAATAAGTATTTTACGAAGTTCTTCCAATCCATACAAGAGCAGTACGCAAATACTCGCGTATACTTTGTAGTGACATATAAGCAGATCTTGTTCCGTAATGTACAGCGCCAGTACACATAGGGACTAATCGTGTATGTGTCGGAAAATTATTTTTGGGTGGTTATAAAAAAAATAACCACGAAGGCTAAGGCGAGTGCTCCGCTTCGCATCGCACCCGCCATAGCCTTCTAACCTATATTAAAAATGTTCCGATTGGTTCATAATAAATAAATGTGCCGTGTATCTATACCCCACCCTCATTTTAGAATTTATTTATTTATTTTTATTTTTATGTTTTCAACAATTCTTTAAAACATGTCATTAAAAAAAAAAACCTAACCTAACCTAATTAAAAAACAAGCTAATCATCCAATTCTTCTTAAAAATTTTTTAAATTGAATAACTGTACGAATAATTATAAATTGTTCGTACAGTACCCGTACAAATAGTCACATCGATAGATATATTATACTGTTGACAATGAGCATATGACCCAACACTATCTATATCTTAGATTAGTTTAAGTTATCGCTTCTGTAGGGCGTCTCAAGACGAACTTTTTTTTATTAAAAAAGCGGCCGAAACGTCGGATAAACCTAAATAAAATAAATTACCGCGCTTAAAACCGTTAAAACGTAGTTTTATTATGTGTACAAGTCGCGAAAACTTAAGAAAATATTATAATAAAACGTAATTCAAGGTATTGCAGAAAATATATATTTTAGCTTTTTAGTTTATGGTTGGTTCTGTTAATAAAACAAATATGTACGCGTATGAAATCGCTGAAACTAATTCCATAATTCCACCTCGCTTCACCCTCGTTCAAAATGAAATCCGACGTTGAATTGTAAAAGTAAATGCAGTATTATTGCCGTGGCCGGGTTCATTAAACAAACGGGGTCCTCCTGCGACACAGTAAACGTGAAACAACTCTCATTCCTCCACATTTGTCGGATAAACTTTGGACGGGAAACGAGGAAGGAACGGTTTGGTGGGTTTTATTTTAATGTATACATGCACAGTTTTCTACTAAAGAATGTACATATAGTGGTGGTAATATATAGTCATTTAAAGAGTGAACTTATTTAGTATGGAAGTTTTGTTTATATATAATAATTGTTAAGTAATCGAAAATATTTTATTACTTGGTTATGTTACTTATTTACATTAGATTTAAACATAGTAATTCTAGTAGTAATTGCTGTGCCCGTGACGTCATCAGCGTGTAATTTATTTTAAAAGCACCTCGATTTTAAATCATTTTTAATTAGTGCTCCGCTCCTGGTCTTAGCGTGATGACATATAGCCTACAGCCTTCCTCGATAAATAGGATATCTAACACTACATTTTTTTAAAATCAGATCCGTTGTTTCTGAGATTAGCGCGTTCAAACAAACAAACTCTTCAGCTTTATAATATTAGTATAGATAAGACATATCTTGGCTGTATACATAACAAGTAAAAGTAATTACATCTACCATTCAATAGTTCTTAATTTCTTAATTCATTGTGTTGAGGAAAGAAAATAATAACATATAAAAATACATACATACATACATAACTTCACGCCAGGTCCCTTGCGAGGTAGGCACGAACAACAGAGCGCCATTTAGGCTTATTCTTACACACCTCACTTGCTTCTTTGACATTCATAGTTCTTGTCATGCACGCTCGTCTGTTCTTAAGGCTCCTAACATCACCCTCTGCTAGTAAATATAAAAATATACATGTATAAAGCTCTATTACATGTATATGTATTTATAAATATTATGTTGGTATTAGGTTTAAATAAATTGTAAGTATTTAGTGCGATTACATGTTTTTTTCCTTGGGATAGGTATTTTTTTATTATACTCATTATATCTTTTTTATTGTTACATCCTACATTTTTCTGTTTCTTGTACTTTATAATTTTTATCTTTGTACTTATAATTATATATGATTTAATAGAAATCTGTTTGATGTAAAGATGTAATTAAGAACGTACCATACTTTATTCATAATATGAAATAATGTTGAACATTTTTAAGTACAAATATCTATAGGCAAAATGAGATTTTTAAATAAGCTATAATGGAACTTAGGCTTCTTCAAACGAAGTAAGTTCTTTGATCCGAAACCACAGTAAATATGACAAATACAAACGTACGAAATTCATACATAATTCAACGGCTTTGGATTTCGCTTTCCGCAATGCAGTTGTCTCGACAACTTCCAATTTAGTCAAGACTATATTAATAAGTTTTAAGTAATTAAATTAAGATAAATCATACCAAGTTTCGCGCTCGAAAGTTATGGGGATTTCTTGAAGTTTGCAGCGTGGTTTTTGTTACGTCAGTTTATTATTAGAGAATATTGTCTAAGATATTATAAAGAAAATTTATGGTCAAAAGTTTGGCAAAGTAATAGACTGGTCTGTTGGACTGATAAAGCTTACCAACGCCTATCTTACTGGCTTAAATATATAGTATAAAACAAAGTCGTTTCCTGCGACTATATAGCTATCAGTATATCCGCCAACTCTTCCTAAACCACGTCTTGGATTTTAAGCGGTTTTCACCATATATCTATATCTATACTATATAGATACTGTCTACATACATATTATCACGCCTGTTTCCCATAGGGGTAGACAGAGACGATGGTTTTCCTCTTGCTAAGATTTTGACATATGCTTGCCTGAATGTTCACTTACTCTCACTTCTGCCCAAATCCTTTCAATCCCTATACTCCCTCATATATAAAGGAGCTTTTTATTTTCCTCTATCAATCTCATTCCCGTAATTTGCGTTCAAATGAAAATCTTCTGCTGACGATACCTAAACATACTTCGTTCTTTATAGGAAACTCTTTTGCCGTACAGGCCATAGGAAAATTTATGGTCAAAAGTTTGTCAAAGTAATAGACTGGTCTGTTGGACTGATAACGCTTACCAACGCCTATCCTACGGGCTTAAATATTTAATATAAAACAAAGTCGCTTTTTGCGTCTATATAGCTATCAGTATAACCGCTAACTCCTCTTAAACCACGTCTTGGATTTTAAGCGGTTTTCACTATATATCTATATCTATACTATATAGATACTGTCTACATACATATTATCACGCCTGTTTCCCATAGGGGTAGACAGAGACGATGGTTTTCCTCTTGCTAAGATTTTGACATATGCTTGCCGGAATGTTCACTTACTCTCACTTCTGCACAATATCCTTTGAATCCTGTACTCCTTCATATAAAAAGGAGCTTTTTAGTTTCCTCTATGAATCTCTTTGTAATTTGCGCTCAAATGAGAATCTTCTGCTGACGATACCTAAACACACTTCGTTCTTTATAGGAAACTCTTTTGCCGTACAGGCCATTCGCCTGTGGAACTCTCTCCCACTGAAAAACAGACAAGCTGCATCCATTTCTGCATTCTAACACTTGATCACTGACCATTATTTGTGCATGAAATTAAATTTGTTGCAGTGAATGGAATTGCGTTGTTGTTCACACATGTATTTTATATTTTTAAAATATTGTTTTATTATGTATATCTAATATATAAAATTCTCGTGTCACAGTTTTCGTTGCCATACTCCTCCGAAACGGCTTGACCGATTCTCATGAAATTTTGTATGCATATTGGGTAGGTCTGAGAATCGGCCAACATCTATTTTTCATCTCCCTAAATGTTAGGGGTAGTCCACCCCTAATTTTTTTTATTTATTTATTGGACAAAATTTTTAATTTCTATTTTTTTATGATACAACATTAAAAGATACATACAACCCTAAATTTTCAACCCTCTACGATCAAACACTATTTTTTACCGGGCAGGACGACGTCTGCCGGGACAGCTAGTCTACTATATATTAGTTTATTATTGGTATTATTTTGTTTTTTCTTTAATTACTTAAATCAAATTAGTTTTAATTTACGTAAACCACCAAATATTTTATTCTTGTGACCTTGGAGACTGGGATGCCTGGAAGAGATCGCTATAAGCGATAAGGCCGCTTATGGTTCTAATAGAAATGTATTTATATTTAATACTAGCTGTCCCGGCAGACGTCGTCCTGCCCGGTAAAAAATAGGGGTTGATCGTAGAGGGTTGAAAATCTAGGGTTGTATGTATTTTTGTATGTTGTATCATAAAAAAACAGAAATTAAAAATTTTGTCTAAAAAATAAATAAAAAAAATTAGGGGTGGACTACCGCTAACATTTAGGGGGATGAAAAATAGATGTTGGCCGATTCTCATAGATACCGGATAAGCACAAAAAAATTCATCAAAATCGGTCAAGCCGTTTCGGAGGAGTATGGCAACGAAAACTGTGATACGAGAATTTTATATATTAGATCTAGGTTTAAGTTATAGTGAACAATAAAGAGTTTTCATTCATTCATTGCTTCTTCATAGATGATTTTTACCTGGCCAATCTTTAAGACACTTGCGATTTGATCATGGAAAGTACGTCGCGGTCTACCAGCACCAATTTTATCATCCACACTCTTTTCAAACACTTGTTTTGTCAACCTCTTTTCATCCATTCTTCCTATATGTCCAAACCACCTCAACATTTCTGTCTCAAATTTTGTTATTATATTTATCTCCCTTCAATTTAAATGTTCTATTATCACACTGTTCTTTATGCAAACTAATGATCCAAAAATATGCGATTTTGATGAAATTTTATATGGTTTCATGGGTGATTTAGATTCAAAATTAGACCCGGTAGGTGGCGCTGGGGTCGGCTTCTAGAATTATTTTTTTAGAACAGGACATCTACCGAGACCGCTAGTACGAATATTATTATAAATAGCAACTGGATTACTTGAAATCGATAATCATTCGATTTAATGTATAATAATATCGTTTGCAATTGAAATCTAATGAAACTAATCGCATACAAAGTTAATTAATCGCTTTGATAATATTTGGTAACGGCCAGTGAGCCTTGGAGTTCCATAAGCGAATACATGCATCCATTAATGAGATGAAAATGGACTTATATCTACATAGAGGTCGCTACATATATCAATATATACAAATGCAGCATTTCTTTTTGTGGATTATTTGATATATTAGATCAGTGTTTTTCAACGCGTGGGTCGCGACCCCCTAGGGGGTCGCGAAGCCTCCTTAGGGAGGTCGCGAAGCTTCTATAGCGGAGTTGGAAAAGGTTGGGAAAGTTACTGTGGTAAAGTCAGCATTATCCGTAGATTCATCAAATTGCAAGGACATAATAGCACGTTATTTTATTTTTTCTATGACTTCATCAAGACCATCAGTCACCATATCACTTATCCTGCGTTGAATGGTACTGTCAGACAGTGGTATACTTTTGAGTTTTTCGACCTCTTGTTTGCCAAACAATCTCCGCCATATCTAAAGCCGCTGGTAAAATCAAACTTTCGGCAATAGTATTAGGTTTCTCTGCTTTAGATACAGGAAGAGCTACTTGATAGCAACGCTTTCTCATTTATGCGGGGCGGCTGACATCGGACGTGGTTGTCCACGTATGCGTGTATATTGCGTTATCTATTGTCGACACATTCCATGTAAAAAAAAAGTGTTTTACGTACTTAATTATGTATTTAGTCGAACCCTAATTATGAAAATTAATAAATATGTTGGATTAAATATTTGTCACAAAATAAAATACATGAAAAATAAATATTATTTTAAAAAATACGCTTTTATTGAAAATCCAACTAAAAAGTAGAAAATGAATTTTAATAAATTTGAATTAATAATAGTGTAATAAAAAATGATTTTATTGTAAAAAAAGCATGGAGTGCTTTTCAGGATATTATTAAAATAACCCTTCTACTCATATCTGTTCAAAAAATATTTATAGCTCATTTTTTCTTACACTATTTTTATTTCAAATTTATTAAAATTCATTTTCTATTTTTTAGTTGGATTATCTATAAAAGTGTATTTTTTTAGTTTTTTTTTTAAACTATTATTTATTTTTCATTTTTTAGTTAATTTTTTTAAAACGTTTTTAAATACAAGCTTCTGAGATTCTGCATATCATGTAGCAGCAGAGTGCTGGCCAAGACAAGTAAAACGAGCCCAAACACGACGGGTCTATCTTGTTTAGTACAGAAATGCCTATGGCCACCTTCCGACTCAATCATCAGATCAGCTCCATGGTACCATATTATTGCATTGTCACGCGATATACACATACGTGCAAAATTTCAGCTCAATCGGAAACCGGGAAGTCGATCAAATTTAACTTGAAAGATTTCGTTACATAATAACATACATATGAAGCTTATAAAAGTGTATTAAAAAGCAACGGGTAGGGGGGTGGCGAAATATTTCTTCATACTAAAGGGGTCGCGTCATGAAAAAGGTTGAAAAACACTGTATTAGATGATGAATTAAAATGCCATTAGAATCACTATAGAGTTTATTAGAATTGTACAAACACGTATAACATAGGTACAAATACAACGGAACACAACAAGTCCAAACGTAATGCAGAATGTCGTAATTCCATGAAATAACAAATTTTTTAACAAATAAAGTTGTTATTTCAAGTAGATTCGAAATTGGCTTAGATTAACAATTGGTCCCGGTTGATGGCGCTGAAATCGATTTCTAGATTTTTATTTTTTAAGGGCAAGACAACGTCTGCCGGGTACAGCTAGTATAACCTAAATTTTAAACACTCACACAAAATCTAGAGACCAAAACATTTTGTCAGGTGAGTCTCAACCAATTTGAGTGATATATTCTCCAATGATATTTTAACATCGTTCTATTTTAAAACCCACTGTGAAAATATTTGGGTGTCCCCAATCAGCCTTTCACCCGTGAAATTGCACCCAAGCGCTCATATATTGAAATAAAGGTTTTTTCACGAAGCAACAGACGACAGATTAGGGCAAGATTAGCATCGAGAGAAGAAAGGTTGTTCCACCGGGAGCTATGTTAAAGCATCTGCTTAAGAATATATCTTGTTTGTTAAATATTAATTAGTAAAATTAAACAATGGAGTCTGTTTTAGGGTTCCATAAAAAAATTGGCAAAAAACGTACCGTTATAATGTCGTAATAGTTATTTGTCATTCAATTTTTCTTTCTTGCATAACTTCATCAAGTGCAGTGCAGTTAACGTAGTTCCGGACGCCCTCCGGCCCGATGGACTGACGACCTATGCAAGGTTGCCGGTAGGCGCTGGATGAGAAAATCGAAGGACAGGGATGAGTGGCGCCGTCATGAAGAGGCCTACGTCTAGCAATGCAACGAACGATAAGTTCAGCAGAGAGGCAGGCGGCCCACCTGATTGAAAGCGGTATGTATAATAATAAAAAATAATAAAATAATTTATTAGGTACCACAGCATTGTAACAACAATAACAGAAGGTGCTATAAAGTTCTAATACAATAAAACAGGTAAATGTAATTAATAACTAGGTATAACTAAAAATAATTAATAAAATTAGTGGATACTAACACCTAAACTAGGCAAAGCCTGTACTATAGGTGCTAGTGCCTTCCTATGTATGTCGCCATAACAACCTTGAGTTGTGTTCCGGCATTAGTGACCAGGTTCCAGTCTCCCTTAAGAGTGCAGCAGCGCATTTGTAGCACCTTTGGTGTTGCAAATGTTCATACGCGATGGTAACCTCTTTCCATCAACTGGGCCGTCTGCCTGACTGCTGAACTCCTGCAATAAAAAAAAACGGCTACCATCACCTATGGACATTAGTAACACCAAAGGTGCTACCAGTATGCTGCCGCTATCTAAAGAAAAACTCGAGCCTAAACACAAATTAAGGTTGTTAAGGCGGTATACTCTAGACTACGGATGATAGGCATCCAAAAGGACAAATATCCTACCACCTGCCTGTGGGGTGTTTTTGGCGTCTCTTACAACAGGCAGAACTGAAATTGTATTCTTTCTCTGTTCGATGCGATTTTGAAAGGTTAATAATAATAACAACAGTATACAAACATCCCACTGGTGGGCTGGGAATAATAGTATCTTAGACAAACGCGGTGGGTCCATGCTGGCCGGCTATCTCGATGTGCAGGTTTGGTCACGATGGCTCTTTTAGATGGTTCCCTTTCCTTTCCCGCCAGGATTTTAATCCTGCATCATTAAAGACGCGAGTTTCAGACGCTAATGCGTTAAGCATTAAGTTACCTCAGCTTTTTTTTATAAAATGCAGGCTTTGCATCAATTAAATTAAGCAAGAGTCTGTATTGAGAAAGAAAGAAAATCATTTTATTCGTGACAAATTAAACTAATTGTTTCACAAAAAAACTACATTAATAATAAACAAACTTGTCCTAAAAGGGGCATCATCTCAGCTCAATGTTAATCTGCTAAAATCAACGTTGATCTTCCACTGAACCCTTAAGGTATCACGGTGAATATTACATTGCGAAGTATAAACTATAGTCATAAACAAAAATGCATAGTAAGTAACGATATACATAAAATAAATATAAATAGGAAATTGATAAATAAAATCCATAATTAGTGTTATATGAAATATAAACATTTATTTAAAAAAAAACGAAATCATCTTCTTTCACATCAAATACCACATGTATCGTGTCTTAAGTCGCAATGTGAGAGTTGGTGCTCTTGTAAAAATATCTTTAATTCCTTAATAAACCCAAGATTTTTCCGATCTCTTATAGGCGGTGGAATATTATTTCAGCACCTTGTCGCTTGTCGCGTATTGTGTTTGTTCTTACAAACGTAGTAGTGAAAGTGCAATAAAAATATTTATTAGTAGAGGTCACCATATACTTACTAACAGAAGCAGTATAATAATACCTATACAACGAAATGAAGGATTTGTTAATATCGGTGGTGAGTTGTGGTAGCGTAATGGCTAGCGTACGTGTCCCACACTTAGAGCGCGCAGGTTCGATTCTGGCCGGAAATCATGCACCACTTAGTTAGTTTTCTGATCTCATGTGCAAATTGTAACTTTTAACAGT
The DNA here is from genome assembly GCA_012273795.1 of Dendrolimus punctatus. Lineage (NCBI taxonomy): Eukaryota > Metazoa > Arthropoda > Insecta > Lepidoptera > Lasiocampidae > Dendrolimus > Dendrolimus punctatus. The sequence continues at coordinate 10,164,077 of CM022541.1, read as the reverse complement.
GCCAACAACTGTAAAGGATAACAACGTGATGCAACCTGCACATCAAGATAACCGGTGTATCAAACCTGCCAAGCCGCCTTGGAAAAGCTTGGCGGATAATCTGCCACTATCATCCTATAATAGTAGGTCTGAGTCAAGCAGTGGGACATTTAGGGCCTGATATTATTATTAAATAGTATCGGTAATACGATTCATAGTAGTTTGGTTTCCATAGAATGATGACCGTCAAATTTAACAGCTCCTGGGCTAGTATATTTAATATTAAATATACTAAATGAATAATTATTATAATTAAATTAATTTGTAAACAATAGTTTAGTGCTTGGCCAGACTGAACAGGCGGGCGCGGTGGCGGAGCGGGTGCGGGAACGCGCGCGGCGCACCTGTCCGTAGTGACGCGCGCGGCTTGTCCTAGTGGTGTGGTGTCCAGTGTTGGTCAAATACAATATGGATGAAGATGACTTATCTTTATTAGAAAATTCTTCCTTAAAATGGCAAAAAAATGAAAAAATTCCTTAACTGAGGCCACTTATATGAATGTGCTATGGCTTGAATTGCCCGCGCGCTCAACGCGCCATACCGCCCGCGCCGCTCACCGCGCTCGCGCGCCCACTACGGACACTCAAATAAGGTTTCATACGTTTGAGTACGCCGCGCCGCGCCCGCCCCGCGCCCGCCCCGCGCCCGCCCCGCGCCCGCCCGCGCCCGCCCCGCGCCCGCCCCGCGCCCGCCCCGCGCCCGCGTGTGCTGTCTGGCCCAGCACTTAGGGTTATGCGAGTGTATATGCACGTCATGTAAATGACAAAACATACTGGAAACTTTATATTATGTAATACTTATTCATGTACCTATGTTTTTGGAAATAAAGACAGATTGATTAATTAATAAAATAAAATTGAATTTGTTTACTTAGGCTACATGTTTACCAGAGACCGAAAGCATGAAAGGAATATTGAAAGGAGAGTTATGACAGGTAATTAGGGTGAATGGAGCGCTAAATTATTTTATGAATAGCCAGAAAGTGTCTGTAAAGGCACGCTTGGCTGTCCATAAAGGAGTGTTGGTGCCAACCCTGATCTATGGCAGTGAAAGTTAGGTATGGCAGAAGAAGCATGAAAGTAGGATAAACGCAGTTGAAATGAGAGCTTTGAGAAGTATATGTGCGGTTAGCTGGAATGATATGATAAGAAACAGTGTGATAAGGGATTGTTGTGGTTTGAAAGAAGATGTAATAACAAAAGATGAAAAAGGAATGTTAAGGTGGTTTAGACATGAAGAGAGAATGGATAAAAGTGGAAACACAAAACAGGTTATGACAGTATTGTGAATGGTAGAGTTGTTGTGGGTAGACCGAGACCAACACAACAAGACCAAATATCAAAATTGTTATAGAGAGTTCAGGTAAAAAGCATTTAAAATAAGCGTGAATGTATGAAGTGGTTAATGAAAGTAGGAGAAGCGAACGTTGTTTGTCAGGATCGTCGCAAGTGGAGATCCATAGTCTTTGCCTACCCCATGGGAAACAGGCGTGATATTATCTAATATATAAAATTCTCGTGTCACAGTTTTCGTTGCCATACTCCTCCGAAACGGCTTGACCGATTCTCACGAAACTTTGTGTGCATATTGGGTAGGTCTGAGAATAGGACAACATCTATTTTTCATCCCCCTTATTTTTTTTTACCGGGCAGGACGTCGTCTGCCGGGACAGCTAGTGTATGTATATAATTAAAAACATACTAAAACTTTAAATAAATAAAATAAAAGAAACACACCCTTGGCCAGAAAAGATTCACATATTTATTTTGTTTATAAAACGAGAGATTTTGCTGAAGATCTTTTAACGACCAAATGTACACATCTGAATAGCACTCCCACACTCTCCACACCGGCCGGCGACCCTGTTTATCATAACACTAGGCACTACAGCCCTCCTGTCAAACAATACAACATATTATTAGGTTCGGTCCGCATGTATTATGTATGAACTCACGACGCACTTGTGAGTCTTGTCTCCTAAAATATTATAATTCGTAAATCCATGATTGTTCTTTAATATGAGACAGTGTTTTCCGTTTCTATAGTATTGCAGAACGTGGTAATTAATGTTTAAGCGTTATATAAACATTTCCGTAAATTGTTTATTTTAACGTTATCTATCTATACTAATACTAGCTGTCCCGGCAGACGTCGTCCTGCCCGGTAAAATATAAGGGTTGATCGTAGAAGGGTGAAAATTGAGGATTGTATGTATTTTTGTATGTTGTATCATAAAAAAATAGAAATTAAAAATTTTGTCTAAAAAATAAATAAAAAAATTTAGGGGTGGACTACCCCTGACATTTAGGGGGATGAAAAATAGATGTTGGCCGATTCTCATAGATACCGGATAAGCACAAAAAATTTCATCAAAATCGATCAAGCCGTTTCGGAGGAGTATGGCAACGAAAACTGTGACACGAGAATTTTATATATTAGATTAAAAAGAAAAAAAAATATGTTCGTAACGAATAAACTCAAAACTACTGGATTGATTTCAAAAACTATTTCACTGTTAGAATGCTGATTTATCCTTGAGTAACATTGGATAAATGTCCGCCGGTGAGAGGCCGGGACGGGCCGCTAGTCATTTTATAATAATATTTTTTGTAAATATATAATCGTTTAATAACCGTCATATGCGTTCAATTGTCTGTCACTTTATTTGTCCGTCAGTATTCACCGCGAGCCTCATCGTCACTGAATTTCGACTTGTGAATAGTGAAATTACCATGCCAAGAATGAACCCGGAGCCTTTGCGTTCTGGCGAGTTCGACCAGATAAGACTTAGCCCGCTCAACCACAAAAGCCGTCAAAAGACCCGACAGATAAATAACGGAATTCGATACAAAAATATCCTTCTAACAATAACAACTGAATATAGGACCTTTGAGTTGCTATACATTAAGTGGGACTAAACTACAGTGGCCCTCAAACTTGATACTTCTTGGCATATGCTCAAAGAGAGAAGTAGCGCATATGTAGCACATTTGGTGTTGCAAATGTCCATAGGCAATGGTACCAGCTTTGCATCAAATGGGCCATCTGCCTGTCTGCTGAACTCCTGCAATAAAAATAAAATAAAAAAGTAGGTGCAATATTCTTAAAATGTATGGTCACAAGAGTTTAGTAATGCGAGTGGTTTCGGACAATCAGTGTATGTATATATCAATATACATCTGTTAAGAGATATTACTTCTTAGAACTGTACAATTTTGTACAGTTATGTCAGTTACGCTTATATACTTGATATGTTGACATAATTTTGACAAAAAAGCCCGCCAAGAGCCTCATACGTACGCAAGTAAGCAAATTATGAATAATTCGGTTGAGACTACCAATGTTTCCCATTTTTGTTATTTGGCTATAAAATCCTAAAAAGCTTATAATCGGAAATATCTTTTTCATAATTAATTTACGTTTTAAAGGTATTTTAAGCGCGGTCATTTATTTTATTTTTGTTATTGTTACGTTCCGGCCACTGAAAAGTAGCCGGAACGTCGGAATAACAACGGATCACGGAAGACCAAGATGTCAAGTGTCAACGGATATTGTTAAAGTTTTATTTAGCCTAGCGGCTTGTTTTGTTGTTATTGTTCCATTTTGATTATTTAGTTTTATTTTCGTTTATGGTTATTATTTACTCTATGGGAGTATAATCTAATTTAATTCAATTTTCGTCTCACCACCATCCTAGTCAGTGAGCTACCGTGTGCAAATCTTCGTTTCAGAGGGCAGGTAAAATCTGTGACGAGAACCACTTGAAGAGCTTCAGCATGTGGAGCAAGTTCTACAACACAATCATCTAAAGACTCCACACCAAAATCGAGGGTTTTTTACAAGCTTTTATTTAACTTGCAATAGTTGTACCTATGTATGTAAGTTCGGGAGGAATCTTGTTAGTTAAATTTGACTAACTTTCCGGTTTTCCATAGAGCTGATCTGATGATGAAGTCGGAAGGTGGCAATAGGCCATTCCTGTACTTAACAGGATAGACCCGTCGTATTTGGGCATCATTTTACATGTCTTGGCTAGCACTCTGCTGCTACATAATATCCAGGATCTCAAAAGATTGTATTTAAAAACCTTTTTAAAAAGGCTTATTTTACTTATTTTTCTTTCTATACACGCGGATGAAGTCACAGGAAAACCTAGTAATTTCAAATTTAGTTTATTACTGTATGAACCTTAACTTCTTTTTGTAACTGATATTTGATTTTATTTAAATAAATGAATCTGTATGATTGACCGTGTAATAAATATAGGTAAAAGGAGAAAATATCGGGTGATATGACCACTTCATACAGAGTAGCACTCTATTCAAACTCCACAACAGTTTTAACGGGATCAAGAGGACAAAGTTCCACGCTGATGTTTATCTACCGCCCTTGATGACTTTCATATTCCAATATCAGTTTTTCGGCAAGTTTTTCCTGTGAATGGACAATAAATCACGTTGTTATAAGAGGGTGTATTTTGTTTTCCTTTCAAAACTTCCTCGCTTGTTGACAAGGAATATTTTCTTATAATTTCCTTTTGAGTGCGTTGAACTTTTTACATTTTGATAAGTTGCTAACGAAGAGTCTTAGTTAATAATTTGTAAAACAGGAGGGTGAATATTACACTTGGTCTGTTGTTAATTGGATGGCTTCCACTCTAGAAGGTGTCTCTTTTTTTGCTAGGTAGTAGGGCATTTGCCCGACTGGATGGCTACCACCCCTGGTCGAAAGTATGGCGCCATAGCAACCTTCAGTTGTGTTCCGGCATTAGTGACCAGGTTCCAGTCTCCGTTAAAGAGCAGCAGCGTATTTGTAACACCTTTGGTGTTGCAAATATCCATATGCGATGGTAACCGTTTCCCATCAAGTGGGCCGCTTGCCTGTCTGCTAAAGTCCTGCAACAAAGAAAAGAAGACCAGACTCTTGAGAGTTAACCCAATACAATCATTTATTACCCTATTAACACTATTGTAAATTTACCTTTGATTTGTATTAAAAGAGAGTGAATGTCTTACTTAGTCTGGCGTTCAGATATTTGCAACTCTAGAAGAACATAGTCATAGTCCAGACTATTCACTAATCATTTAAACACATCACTAATGATTGCAAATTACTCTGATTTGTTAGAAAGCCAGTGAATGTTCCACTTATTCAGGCCTATATTAGACACATCTGCAACTCTAGAAGACCAGACTGCTAGGAGTCCAGCCTATTCGCTTATAAACAACACAGGTTGCAAAATCCCATCTCTATCGGTGAGATGTTTATCTCATTTTCTTCGTCTACAACTTTCAACTACGCAAAGGTTCTAGAACGTTTGTTTCGCATACAACAAATACCTGAAAGGAACTACCTGCTAAAGTTTTCCTCTGTGCTACAACATGGGGTTCTTAAGAAGAGCGTCATAAAATTTCTGCAAAGTTGGCAACGTGTTAAGTGCAGTTACAATGTTGTGAACAAGTCCTTTAAGCAATATAGGAGGTATAATCCACACTACGGATGGTAAGGGGATGAGGCGGCAATAGTATAAGAACTAGGACTTTTAAAAAATCAGTTACATCGTATATGCTACGATTGATGCTTGTTGGGCTGCATATCTTCCTCTAGCGTTTCTTAATATATTCCTTTGATGAAGTGGCCAACAGGGTGTGGTGCTGCGGTATCTCTACAGCATGTGGAGTTACACTTACCAGTAAGATTATACGATGCGGTCAATCATAGATTTTTTACTGTTGCACTACAGCACACAAGCTGACCTGATGGAATATGGCTACCGTAACCTATGGACATGTGCAACAACAAAGGTGCTTCCTACATGCTACTAGCTCGATCGGAAGACTGGCAGTTGGCCACTGACGTGGGAACACAACTCAAGGTTGTTATGGCGGCATACTCTAGGCCAAAGGCCAACCATACGGTCAAATGTGCTACCTGTCTTTGTGTTACACTTACGACAAGCTGTCTGGCTGCAGGAATTAATATTCCTTCTCTGTCCTTGCAGGGATAAAATTGAGAAAAGATTATGTCACATATCACACAGCGGCAAAAAACAGAAATAGCCAGCGGATGACTGACTAAGTATGGTCTTCTCGGTGAACCTATGTGAAAAAAACTGTGTCGAGACTCTCGAGGGAAACGTAGTGGTGAGTGTGGTATTCGCCACGTTGGCGTGGCACTACAACTGCAAGCAATAAATGCTATTGCTTAGCCATGGTCGGGGATACCCATTAAAACTCCTTCGTGTTCCTTCCTTCGTCTTATAACAAGGCTACGGGAAAGCAGAAGCTCGAACAACTCTACATTCGCTGACAGTAGGGGCTTCTAGGACTACATCCGCTCCGCTTTCTTCTGCGAGACTGTAATATTCGCGAAGAAGTCGGCGGCTTAGCGGGAGAAGAAGCAGACCATCACGCTTCCCTCCCGGAAAAGTCAGCGGCGGCGACAGAGTGTCCTCCTCCATGAGAACCTTCAGCCACCATAGGCTATAGCCGTGTTGTTCATTCGGGCTGAAAGTAAATGCATAAAACTAAGTAACCCCCAGCCCAGACAAGAATCATTGGAGGATGGATCCGGAGTTTAAATAGGTGTCCCTAACTATAATTGGGAATAGTACTTTATACTTGAGGTGCTAGTGCCACCCCGACCTGGTGAATTCTACGCACGGGCCGCGACCTTTCCCCCAGCGCGAATAAAACAGGACACGTTCGCCTCTCGAATGATCAAGTAGACCAGCGTTAGCACACAAGGAATATATATTGAACTAAAGCCATCACACATCTTATCAAATTACGCAGCAACGCGTAATCCACGAGAGTATATAAAAGTTGGTAAGCCACAATCCGCGAGCCTTTTCAAACGGTAAGAACTCTGAACACTCATCTGTTATAAAATACAACAAAAAAAGTTCTACGTTCCCGTATTAATCTAAAAGCAAATCAGATTCATACCCCGGCAGGCTGGGCCGCATCTGGCCAGTTAAAAGTTGCTAGTAAACCGGCATGAATACACCGCGTAACTTTGTTAACAATGTGTTACAAACGACAAGCTTAAGCGATTTTCATTATCTAAAAAATACACTTCATTGACCATGGTCCTGCTCTATTAATGTACCAACAGATAATCGTTAAGATCTAGTAATGTATAAAAGGTTATAAAGTTGCACTTGCACCGCTGTAAAAAAAAGAAACAGCCCAATGATACTCCTAAATGACAGACCATCAAAATATGTCATTGTCAAGTGTTAAAAAAAGTTGGGGTGGTGGTTAATTTTCGTTGTTTGCACGAAATTCAAATATCTAACCTATTAGCTGATTTTCTTTTATCAGTAATATTACTTTCTATATTTCATATCTTCCTTTAAGTTTATTAAATTACTACGCGTTCCCACTGGACACCAAGGTTACCCTTAAGTCGCGGTAAGAAAACTCAAGGACGTTTCAAATGCCAGACAGTTAATACTAACGTTAATAAAGACTGTTAATAAGTTGATCGGTAGCGACCAGCTTGTCAATGCAAGCTTCAAAGGCTAGAGCATAGACACCGGGTTGTTGGTCTATCGGTTTTTTATAGGATTCATTTCGGAGAGTGTGCGGCTGAACTGTTCAACTCGATTCTCCCTACACCATTCCATCTTCGGACTACAAGGCACTCTGGTCTACGCCATTGTTTCACAGTAGAAACGCTGCTATTACATACTTAATGTTTCGCCTTACATTCATTCTACGTACCGCAGAATTGTGGAATGCACTACCAGTACGTGTTTCCCAAAAATACAATCCGGGTATCTTTAAGTCTCGTGTGAAAAGGTACTATCTAAGTAAGCGTGACCCATCTTCGATCGCAACATCGTCCTGCATTAGAAGTGATCGTGGTCAAATGCAAAGCTATTTAATATAAAAAAAACACTAAAATTCCCCCGGCGTCGCTAGGTCAGTGTATCTCTTTTAACAGAAACAGATTGAATATATTTATTTATATACTTCATAGCTACCAAAACTTTTCTGTGGCCAAGGGGGCGACCCTTGGATTCATTGGTTTGGATTCAGCAAATACATAAGAATAGATACGTCTGACCAAAACTAGACACTTTTTTGTGGCCCGGTGTTATGAGATAAAAGTTATTGTACAGCTACATTTTAATAGGACTGAATATAAAAAATGAATAATCTAATTTATTATATCCGCATTTTATATACCATTTAATAAATTGTTTTTACAGACTAACTTAGATATATCTAAAAATCAATGCTAACAGATCGCCTGATTCAAATTTGTTTTGATTTAGGTTGCCTGGAAGAGATCGCTTTGAGCAATAAGGCCGCCTATTGTATGCCTATAAAATATTGTAAATATGGTCTGTTTTGTATGTTTTGGTGTGCAATAAAGAGTTATCTCTCTCTCTCTCTCTCTCTCTCTCCTCTCTCCTCTAACAGATAAAGATAATACGCCACTCGCTTATTCTTTACACCGAGTCTAAACGTATCCAAGTCCGAGACTTGATACTTTGTACTTGTGGCATCATTTAGCGTTGTTAGCCCGCTATGTGGGGGTAAAGTGGGGGAAATATGAAAATACGTTATATCGCGAGTTATATCCGTTTAAAGTCTAAAACAATATTCTGCAGAATATAGCTTCTTAGCTGTGATATGTGTACATAACTACTATTTTGAAATTAAATTTATTTATAGTTTAAAGTTTTGATTAATTCATAAATATTATATATGGTTTAGATGAGCAAAATGTAAGCGACGTATGAATTACGGTGTCTTCTATCACCCTGTTTTATGACGAGGTGAATCCTTTCGTGGAACTCCCACTGCTCGGGGATATGATAGTGAAGCCAGTGTGGGACTTGCTGGCTGCTCCAAACACCCAGATACTCCTTTCGTCGTCATATACCGGGCCATGGGAACCAGCTGTGGTTTAGGCTACAACCCTAGTCGCTCCTGTCTGTGAGCGAGCCTCTGCTTTGGTCGGGATTTGGTTGCCCTCCAGCATTAAATTACTTTTTATAATTAACATAGCATTGTACAACCACTTGCACGTATATCATCATTCACGACATTACACCACTATTATTTACAAGTAACTACTAGAATATGGAGGAGACGGCAAAGTTAGACATTTGCTCTAACATTTCTAATTATAACAGCGTAGGTAACCCTTTAAAGTCTGTCTCCATATCACGAACATAATTTGTGTCAGTGGCCAGGTTACAGTCTACTTTATGAGAACTTCAGCGCATTTATAGCACCTTTGATGTTGCAAGTGTCCATAGGCGATTGTAACTACTTTACATCAGGAGGGCCGTGTCTGCCAGTCTGCTGAACTCGTTCAATAAAATAACTGGCCAGATAGAATTTAGTTTTTATATTTTTTGTTTTCTGGTACAAGTGTTGTCATCTACTTACTTATAGGTATATATATTAATATATGGATATGGACGTATGGATGACGACCAAGTATCAAGAATAATAATGTCTCAATCTCAAGACAGTCTTTATACATAATTTATATTACGTATTTGTTAGTGTCTGTTCACATAAAACACGCGGTCGCGGGCGCGAACGCAGGCCCAGACATTGGCGTTTCACATTGTTTCGATTTTTATACTTTTCTCATATTGCACCTGTTTTTATGTGTAGGTAATTTCGGATTTTCAAGATGGACTGCTAGCAAAATTATCAAAATTTGTAAGAGAGTAGGAAATAAATAAATAAAATATTAATATAAAATATATAAAAATAAGAAAACTAATATTATTTTTCTCAATACTTTTCTTATCATGGATGTGTTTATGCAAATAAGATATTTCTTTAAAATGTCATCCTTTTAGGTACCAGCCTAGAAGATTTTACCATTACGAGTTTCATTTCAAAAACTATCACTACAGGGTAATCGTTTTGTTCTTAGATCGCGGGGACTATTTTACACACCCTTGATAACCGCCAACTATAAATAAGACGCTTTCATCTTAAGAAGCTGAAATTCTTTAAAAATTATAGTACTAAAATTAAATTTAGATTACTGCACTAGTGTAAATTTAATTTAACTCACATTGGTTCAATAATTTTCTTGGGAACACAAAATAAATAACTACATTTTCATATTTATCGTGTAACAAGACGCCACTAAAGACTCCATTTGATGTTAACACTTTTAACCAACGTCAAAGAAGGAGGAGGTTTTCAATTCATATTGTTAATATTTTTATACTTACTTAACTTTCACTTAACTCTATCAGACTTTCTTCTTATACAAATCGTGCATATTAATAAATCAATTCTTGAATTCATATTTAGACGGTTTATATTTAAAGATGCGTTAGGTCAAATATTTGATGTCACGTGACAACACCGTAACCGCGTCCGCGCGTTGACGTGAGCAAGCACTTAGACCGGCGTGATCATCGTATTATACGTATATCCCGCTCCCCAGCGTCAGAATTAACGAGGCAATTCCACTTGAACGTGGAAAATTCCCAAACAAGTTTGGAAGACGTACGCAATTATCATATCGTAATATCTTGAGTAAGACTTTTAAGTAGTTCTCGAGTTGTGTGAGTACGTTATGTTGCCTGGTTTGCTTTTGGCTTATATTTGTTGTTTTCTCAAGTTGTCATCACGGTAAAAGAATAATTATTCAGTAGTTGAATTTTTAAAAATTGCTGGTCCGTATTAGACAACTTATTTTTCTTTTTTTCCATTCATTGAATAAATCACCTTCTACAGATATTATGTAGGTTTTTAAATAATAGTATTATTTTTTAATTTCAGATTCATTTATAATAACAGTCTATGAAAGTCCCACTGTTGAGCTCGGGCCTCCTTTAGGGTCAGATGGACAGTATACCCGCTACCCTTGTCCTAGGTGGTTCGGCATGATTGACCATCGGTTATCTTGAAGTGCAGGTTTCATCAAGATGTCTTATTTCACCGTTGTTAGTACATGGCAATTGTAACAATATGAACATTAGGTCTGAAAACTGTCTATGTGGTGCATGTGTTTCGGCCAAGATCGAACCCGCGCCCTTTGGGTTAGCAATGCGTGTGCTAGCCGTTACGCTTCCACATTTTTTATGATATCATATCAGTTATAATGTGACAATCAAGATAATGTATATTAGCAAAATATTTTTTAAGAGTTACCGAAGCAGAGTTCTTGTAACTCTTTCGCGCATTGCCACGTTTCTGAGTTTATAAATTGTCAAAATTAACTTACTATATATACATACTAGCGGCCCCAGCAGACGTTGTCCTGCTCTGAAAAAATATGACCCGATCCAGCGCCACCCCTACCTGTTCCAACGGTATAAAAACTATCCTATCTTTTAAGTTGGATCAAACTGCACACGGTGTACAAATTTAATTAAAATCGGTTGAGTCGTTTAGGAGTCCATCGCGGACAAACATCGTGACACGAGATTTATATATATAAGATTAAACCTGTACTACATAATACTAAATGAATCTTTCACAAAAAAAATGATTCGGTTTTGCATAGACAATATTGAATACCTGTCCTGATCTCATAATTAACGCCCTTCCACTGACTAAACTTAGATTAAACAACCCTGCGCATAATTCATCTTTCTACAACAATTACTTTACTCTCAAGGCTATATACAGTTTAGGAAAGAGCTGCCTATTTTTATTAGACAAGTAAAATCGCTACCAATATTTAATACAATATCAGAAAATATTACCCGTCGTTGAAAATGATTGTATTTAAACTTATGTATGTACATTTATTCATTTATATATTTTCATAGATATCTATTTGTATGGTTGTATATAAAGTATATATCTATTTCACATATATCACATTTACGTATTTGTTATTAAATGTAAATAATTTTACTATAGGGTACATATACCTCTATCGCCATTATCATCTCATTCATTCTGGGTTTGTCTTAAAGAGATGACTTTTTAGCGCTAAAACCTGCCCTGTATGTATATAGTTTTAGTCTGTAAGTTAATTTTTGTATTTGTGCACAATAAAGTGTTATCTGTCTATATATCATACAATAGTGTTTTCACGAGAATTAATTAAGATATATATGTAAAATCAAACTTATATGACACGTTTGTAAACTCATTATTGAGATAGGTGTAATACAACATGATTGTCGTGAGCAATTTCTGTCAGTTTGTTTCTGCAAAAATGTTTTAAGGCACGGGTGACATAAAGCATTTAAGTAGCTTTGCCAAGCAATGAAGACTTTGGCTAAAAAATATAATAAAATAAACAAATCAAATCTCGCACAAATTCAACATTAAGCTATCATAAAGTCAACATGAAACATTAAAAGCCAGCATTTCACATATTTAAATCTACATACAGAATCCAACATGAAGAGTTGAAACCGTTTTGAAGTTGCAAATAAGTACCGTGACACTGCTTACTCGGAACACCGAAGTTATAATACTTGGAATTAATGCTTTGTTTTATTAAGCTATACAAATGTTTGTGACACATGTTTTCTGAAATTATAAATCTTTCCAAAAAGCTTTTATAATAGTATATACCAATTGTGAATGTGGCCCCTAAGCAGTATAGGTCAGGTATAATCCAAGGGCTGGAAAATGTGTGTGCGGAATACGGGCGGGGGAATAAGAGAGAGGAAATGTCTTACAGCGACAGAAGTTGCACCAGATACTCGTATGCTACTATGTCAACCGAGGGCTGAAATTGCTGGCAACGTAAGCCGGCCTCAAGACAGAAAAAGGTAGAAGACTCTGGAAGGCAAATGCAAGGATGGATATGTTTTAGAAAGGGATAAACGATGAACGAATGTTCTAGATAAGAAGTTCGGAAAAGAAAAGAAGAGATAGGTAGATGTTAGAATGGAAAAGATGATAAAGGAAAGTTCTGGAATAGAAGGTTTGGGAAGGAAAAGACAGATAGATAGACGTTTAGAAAGGGACAGATAGTAAATAAAAAATAACGAAACTATGGATTCTAGAAGATTCTTGCACGCCTCCCGGGCAGTTAAGAGTTGAGTTCTGTTCAAGACAGTGAAGCGACAATGCGATACGTAAGAGATGGAAGAAGAGTTTAATAGAAGACAGCGACGAGTTGAGTGGTGAATTTAGTGATAAGTTTAGTGGACAGTTTAGTGAAGGAGGAGTTTCGCATAGTTTAAAAGGAGTCCGTAAGCAAGCTAGGCGCGGTGAATTCTAAGGTGAACACTGCAGCAGTAGGAGGTGTGTCTACGCAATATCGGCGACAGTGTTGTGAGTGAGACAACTTATCGTCGGTAAAGTGCGTCGTTAGTTGTGTATGTAGGGGAATTTTTGTGTGTGTGTTTGAGCGGGTCCCGGGATGGTTTACAGTAACAATTGGAACCGCTAGGTGCCGCTGACCGGATGGTGAGCTATCGGACTCTGAATCATCACAAAAACTCGATTAGCTCGAGGCTAACCGTTTCACGTCGATATTCTGCGAGAGCGTGGTCTCACGCCAATAGAGCCGGTACTAAGAGCTGTGATTAAGATAATGGTTCCAGCACGGCTACACCACTGCGTAGTCATCCTCGGTAAATAGTTATTATATAATTGATTTTTTTTACCTTGTAAACTTAAAAGCTCGCTTCTGAAAATTTACTTATTTAATTCAATATCCTGTGTATCTATTTACAGTAACTGTTTACTAGCTGTTAGCTGGGACTTTGTGTGCATATATTATAATTTTCTAATGTGACGTTGAAACGCTTATTTCATCATTTCTCACCAAAAGAAGAAAAACCTAACTTAAGGAGTTATGCGTCCCCGTGCAAATTTTCGTCCCCTTGTTTGTCCTTTTCATGATTATATTTTGGAACAAAAAGCAGCCTATGAAAGCACATATGTAGGCTATCTGTTTTCTGATAGAATGTTCTCAAATCAAGGCCCCAAGACATGATCTATCAGGCTATGATATACATAGAACAAACGCACATGACAATTTCGTAAGAGATTATTTTTTACTAAAAAGCTACGGAAGAAAATAGTCCAGAGAGGTGATGGAAATTTAAAGCAGAAATAAAACTCTTGTAAATTTGATCTGTGACATCTCAGCCAAAATCTAAAGCCCGGGCAAGGCATAGTGTTCATTTAACCCTGGATTAACAAATGGATCGCGTTGAAAAAGTTTGAGTAATAAATTTAAAGTAACAAAACTCTGGGACGATACGTTAAATTTTATCACTGCTCGGAGCTCAAGCCACAGTGTTGCTAGAACAGTGGAATAAGATAGCAGCAATCGATTTACTATTTTGATACTCGAAAATTCTAATCTTATCGGAAGTGCCGATACCAGGAGGTACATGAATACTTATATATAGACGTATAAGTATATATATATATATGGACCTCAACAGATATGTGTTATTGTCTATTTTCTTTTTCTTGATTATATGTATTGTGTAACATCTATGTATCTTATTAATTACATGTATTTGATTTGCACACCGCCATCATACACTGTTGATTCCTTTCACACAATCCACAGCCCGGGTTGTGTGGAAGAGATCGCTCTAGAGCGACAAGGCCGCCCTTTGTTCCTGCCTTGACACGAAATGACTGTAAATGATTTACTAATGTGTATGTGGTGAACAAAAAGTATTTTCTATCTATCTATATATATATTTTTTAATTGACATACTGATTATTACCACTCTATACTCAAGGTACGCCATTAAACTTGGCATATTATTGAAATGATCCCAGACAAAGGTTATTAGGAGAAAATATACGAGCGCCAAGCGAATTTTGCGTGTTCGATCATGTGTAACTTAAGCCTATTATTAAGTTAATATTCACGGAATATCGTGTATGTTACAGTTCAGTTTATTGCCACAGGTGACGATGTAAGCTTATATAATAGTTCTATTTAACCGGTTTCGCTTACAACGTTATTATGATATAGATGTTAAAAACTCTGATTGTTGATTACTTTTGTGCTCGTACTAGTATGTCACTGTTTTCTTTCTCAATCTCCCAATTATTTGGGGTCAGCACCACTATATATCCATACCTTTTTTCCATACTCCTCTATGATATGCGTCCTCTGTCACACCAAAAAATCATCATATCATCCTTGACACAATCAATTAATGGGTTTTTTGATCTTGCAGTTTAACAAAAAAAAAATGGTTTTTATATATATTGTTACACGCCGGCAAAGTAAATACACACCTGGATTATCACCTTTAAAATTAATAATTAAGAAAATAATATAATATCCTATTGTCATTGTACTCTTACGTGCAGATTACGTCTTTTAGTAATTCAGTCCACGCAGTCGATTGTTGTATGGTATATGCTAGTATAAAACAATGCCCGAACGAAGGATGAGGCAGTCAAGCGACGATTACGATACGAGCAAG
The DNA here is from genome assembly GCA_012273795.1 of Dendrolimus punctatus. Lineage (NCBI taxonomy): Eukaryota > Metazoa > Arthropoda > Insecta > Lepidoptera > Lasiocampidae > Dendrolimus > Dendrolimus punctatus. The sequence goes on along the minus strand of CM022541.1, from coordinate 10,148,668 downwards.
ACGTTTACATTCGATAAGCTAGATAGCGACGAACTTTGCGCGTGTTATTGAATCGTGCAGTTTGTACTGGTTATGTCCAGTTATATTGTACCTGTGTTATACGTTTTGGATAGTTTTAATAAATTCTAAAGTAATTCCAATGGAATTTTAATTCGAGTCCCGCACTGGTAATAATATAATAATTAGGTTCGCGTACTGATATCGCGCCTGATGGCAGATGGAAACGCAGTCTAAGGAGCACGTTCATCTAGAAAATACCTGTTCCGCGAGACTTGAAAGCACCTAGATTGTATTCTTCAGGAAAATGAGATGACGGTAAACAGTTCCACTCTTCAGCGGTGCGTATGATAAAAGTGGAAGCATAGCATTTCGTGCGCGTTGTTGGTATTTCCACCATATACCGGTGGCGTGAGCGGGTACGTCTGCTTGTCAGGTAGTAAAATGATGAGAGAGGAACCAATTCATGTAATTCCGTGGAACACTTCCAGAAGTGTGTCTTATAGAATACCGATAAACTAGCGACTTTACTGAAGCCTCTCGTCAAATAGTCGGAATTATTATTAAGTATTTTATCTCATTCTCTTTCAGGCTTAGTTTTAGATTGATGTGTTTATCTCTTTAGTGTCTCTTTCTTGTGTTTATCAAGTTTCCAATCACACAGATACTAAAGAAGATTCACCTCAAAAAGTCTCCGTTAATACTGTTACGAGTCGCGAGACTCGAACTAAAATACCCTTAGAATTACTATAGTTTTTGTAAACTATACAAACACGTATAACACAGGAACAAATATAATAAAACGCGCAAAGTCCGTCACTTATTAGATTCCCGATTGTAGTACACACGTCTCGCTTCGATCGTGGTTCTCGCTTGACTGCCTCCCCCCTCCATCAGGTCATTGTTTTATACTGCACAAATTGCAATATATCCGCCGGGCAATGTGGACCGAATTTCGCAGAAACATATTTTACATTAAAATCCGTAACACCTGGCTAATGATTACAATGTAACAATAGGCCGTATACCAATAAGTAAACAAAAGAAGATCACAAAAGAATTTCTTGAAGAATTTATACAGATGGATTTTGTTCTTGTCGGGACCTGGGTTTTTTTTTGTTTGCGTATAGACAAACTGACAGACAGGTCCTCCTGCTGGCAAGTGGCTACCGTCGCCCATGGACATCTGCAACACTTAGGGAGCCGATGCGTTGCCTACCTCGTTGAGACTTTAGGTTCACGCCCCATATTGTAGCGCTCTGGGAAAAAAGCGCGGGAGGGAGCTCATTCAGCTTCCTCACAGCTTCCTCATATATGGCATAAAAGAGCGAGCGCCATATACAGTGGATAACTTCCAGGTGTCGAGGAAGTGTGGATGAACTCCAGTGTGTTGGGTTGTAACAATACCTTTGTTTCGTCTAAGCCTATATTGAGCAATATTGACCCAGTTATATAGATATTGAAGACATTAACACACTGTATAGTCTGAAAGTGGCTAGACATATCAACCTTACATAACTAATGCTCTCAAATTTCCTTTAACAAGTTTGTCGCTCCGGGCAATTAAGTAACTTCATACTATTGTTACAAGATGGAATTATGGCCGCTCAGTATTGTATTTATTCTTGAATACAATTGTATTCGTTTTCAATAGATTGCTATGTGAATAAATTTTATAGTTTACCGTCTTTGAATATTAAACAATGAAGTAATGAATAAAATCACAGATTTCGCCAAGGCTACACTGTTAATTTGACTTTAACGATAAACAAAAGAGTATATAATAATATGCGTATGTGTGTGAAATACGTAGTAGTGTGTGTAATGTTTTTTTATTTATTTAATTTTTTTTTATGCGTAATAAAAAAAAATAGCATTCTGCACTCCTTCTCTAAATCAACGATAAGTGTGCCAAATTTTATATACTCATACAAGTTGCGCGGATGGAGCGCATTTTTCGTAGAAAGAGGATCAATATTTTTGCTTCACGTATATATATATATAATGATCTAAATTTTATTTTTCTTTAAGTGTATGTATTGGTTTATAAAGAAATAAAATTAATTAGTGTAATAATAAATTGATAGCAAGTAAAGTTCTTGTGTAAATTAATAATAAATTCTTTTGAAAAATTAATTAATGTAAATAATCCATTAAAAGTTGTAATGAAAACAATTTAATTTTCTTTTAAAAGACATTTAAATAGAACACAACAATAGCTTTGCTACATCAATCACCTTTAGAAAAACCCTTCGATTGATCCCCCAATTAGAATGTTTTGAATCAAAATCAAACAAATCGGTGAAAAGGCTTTCAATATCGGCCAAAACCGATACAATTTTCTAATACAACAAAACGAGTAACCCATCTGTTGTAAAAACAAAATTAAAAAGTCTGATTGTAAATAAACATATCGAGCCCTTGCCGCCATTTTGTTGTAAGGGACATTTGGACCTTAGTACATTTTTTGTTGTGTAAGGTATTTTCAACTATTACTTTGTTTTTAGACTTTTAATCTTTGATTCAGCAGGGTCTAATGTATATGAAACAGATTTTTTTAAGTTTTTATCCGTGCAGGAACGGAAAAAGAATCCAATTTCCTGCGGCCGGGCGGCCTGTCGTAAGAGGCCACAAAACAACCCACGGCAAGGTGGTAGGGCATTTGCCCAACTGGATGGCTACCACCCTTGGTCTAGAGTATGCCGCTATAACAACTTGCAGTTGTGTTCTGGCATTAATAACCAGGTTCCAGTCTCCCTTAAGAGAGCAGCCGCGCTTTTGTATAGTACCCCTAGAGTTGCAAATGTCCATAGGTGATGGTAACAGCTTTCCATCAAGTGGGCCGTCTGCCTACTTGCGGAACTCCTGCAATAAAAAAATGATTCAGAAACATGTCAATTAAGCTTTGGTCACTTAGCTTTCACACATAGATAATAACGACAAGCACTTTTTCTGAGAAATTCATCTGCAGTATAGAAACACTCCTTGATCAGCCACTTTTTGAAGACTAAAGGGAATTTTTAAAACAACATATCGTTGTGTATTAAACTCCTGAATACTGGTAGAGCAACCGCAGGTTGGAATTGATTTTATTGGCAGACCACATCTAGTACGGTTTTTGTATGCGACGAGCTGGTGCAGACTGCACCAATTACTCTCGCGGTTGGAGTCATGTAGTGATGGGACACATTTATTTTATTACAAGAGGAAACTATTAAATAATTCCAATATTCAGTCCATGCTCAACAAATGTTTCGTTGTAGGGATAGCGCTGTTTTTGTCTATTGGACAGGGAACCTTATTAAAATAATATTTGGATGTTCTTTCAACTCTAAATATAGTCACTTTCTGTTTTTCAATGTACTCATTAATTTTTTAACAATAAGTATAATAACACCATGAAATTATACATTTTAACAGACTTCAGGAAGATGGAGGTTTTCTATTTTAGCTTGTTCGTTACTCGAATTCTCCGACAAATGTGACCGATTTTCAAAACTTTTCTATTAATCGAAAGGATATACCCCCCCGAATTGGTCCCATATTCAGTATGTGATTATATTCACTATCTGATGAGTGGGTCCCAGGTCTCAGGGAAACTGAGAGGAACCCTCGAAAATTGTTAACCAACTTCTTTGTTATATTATATTTCCGTCAATTGTGGAGCGATTTTCAGTTTTTTTATTCGTAATAAAATAGGGATATTAAAAGTGAATTTCTTTCAACAACATTGGATATAGTGCACTTTCATAAAAATGCAATGGCACTTATTCAAATTTTATATCAATATTTTCGTTAAAAGTAGTATATACTATGTAATAATACATCTGTAGAGGACTCAAGTTTGTAATTTTATCAGAGAGGATACGAAACTGATTGGTTTATAGAAATTTTGTTTCTGTTAAACTGAAAATTACTTATTGCAAGCAAGCTAGAAAAGTTAACTTATATCCCTGATCAACACTTAGAATATTTTTTTATTCTGACAAATGACATCGTTCCTGTGGGATAATCGGATATAGCAAACAAGACGGCGCTGTGGTTGCATTTTTTGGTGCCGCTGTTGCAATGCACTTACATGTACGTGGCCGTCCGGCCAATACAATCGAAGTTTCGCTGACATAGTTATTAATTAGCTTTATTAATTTCATTCCACGGTGAGTTTCACTCGTAAACTATAAAATTACGCTATAAAATTATTTTTATCGAACCTCGTCTAAAAACTTATATTTTTTAGCCAGCACTTTTTTTGGGCACCCTCCCCGCCGACAGCGACCTAGAGTCTATTTCTTACTTATATATATATATATATATATATATATATATATATATATATATATATATATATATATATATATATATATATATATATATATATATATATATATATATATATGTCGAATGATTTCAAATGCCGAACTATAATTCTATATTTTATCTATGTTTAGAAGATGTCACTGTCAATTCACAGTTGAGTCAGTTGTCGATATATCACGATTATCACGATGTGTGCGGAATTACTGTGTCTAAAATTAAATAAACGGTTGTAAATATCTATCAAGTTATTGGTTTCTTCCCACAACTTATGGGGGCTCGTCCGGGATACGCCAAAATTTGAAAAGATTCGACGATAAAACCGTAAGATGAATTGCAAGTTATTGAATGCATGATACCAATGCGCCGCCATTGAGTTTGCTGTTTTACCGACGTAACTTGAGAAAATGTTGTCAGCGTAGAAATTTTCTACCAAAATGGTAGTTTTTGGATAAAAAGATTTTCTGATTTTTATTTTTGAAGACTTAAAGACTAAAGACTTAAATTCTATTCAGACTATTCAATGAGTCCAAATAAGCCATCATTTTGTACGACAACGAAAAGAAGAAATTCAAGAATAAAGCCTAATGCTAATTCGACAACCACGATGCCGCCAAAGAAAGATGTAAAGGAAAGCGATGATGATGATCAAGACTGTGATGTACACATTTCATTCAAGGATTTAGAGAAGTCGATGACAATATTTACCGGAGATGACACTTACCCTATTGAGACTTTTATTGATGAATTTGAAGACACTGCTCAGATTATGAAATGGACTAAAATAGAAAAATTAATCTATGCCAAGAGACTTTTAGGTGGGACAGCTAAGTTATTCTTACGATCTTTAGGAAGAGTAAAAGATTACACTAACTTAAAAAAAGCTCTGAGAGAGGAATTTGGTCCTAAAATTAACAGTGCAATCGTACACAAGAAACTTGCCTCGCGTAAAATGAAGAATGACGAAACCTACCAACAATATTTTCTGTCGATGAAAGAATTAGCACTTCATGGCAAAGTTGAAGATGCTGCGTTAATAGAATACGTCATAGATGGTATTCGTGATTTGGACACCAATAAAGTTATATTGTATGGTGCTACAGACTTGAAGGATTTTAGAAAAAAATTGGATATTTACAGTGAGTTCAGAAAGAAGGTACATAATAAGCCTATACACACTGGCCAATCGTCAATGCATTCTCCGCGTAAGACGACGCATGTCAAGAGATGTTTCAACTGTGGTGATTTAGACCATCAATCCCCCACTTGTCCAAAGGGAGTCAAATGTTTTAAATGCAACGAATTTGGGCACAAGTCTAATGAATGCACAAATAACAAAAACAAGAAAACCTTAAATATTCATGATAAAAATACACAAGAAAAAGTTCCCTACAAAACGATTAAGATTAATGGAAGAGATATTTTAGCATTAATAGATACTGGAAGCGATGTTAACCTTATTACGAAGTCGGAGTTTGAGAATATTAAAGATAGAATTGAAGATTATAAAACAGAATCAACATGCTTGACAGGAATAGCAGAGAAAACAGTTTATACCGAAGGATTCTTTACAGCTAATATACAGATTGACAATTACTACACAGATGTCCGTTTTCATGTTGTTAAGGATAATGAAATACCTGTTATTGCTTTAATTGGAAATCCTATACTACAAGACTTCAAAGTACACTTTACTCCCGAAGGTGATTTTATGGAGAAGATAATGCATCTTACATTTTTAATAGAAAACAAGGAGAAAGATCTAGTTTATGACATAGAAAACACTCAATACATTGAGAGAATTAGCAAGATGTGCGATGAATACAAACCTAATAACAAAGATAAAGAGAGTAACGTTGAGTTAAAAATAATAGTCACCAATGAAGATCCAGTTTTTCAAAACCCTCGACGTCTATCGCCCTTAGAAATGGTTGATGTTAATACACAAATAGAAGAGTGGTTGAAGAAAGGAATAATTACACACAGCAAATCTGATTTTGCTTGTCCTATTGTACTGGCTGATAAGAAAGATGGTTCACGCAGAATGTGTATGGACTATAGACGACTGAACAAAAAGGTGATTAAAGAAAGATTTCCTCTACCAATAATAGAAGACCAAATAGACAAATTAAAAGAAGCTAAGGTGTTCACGTCCTTTGATTTGAAAAATGGATTCTTACATGTGAATGTACACAAAGATAGTCAAAAGTATACTGCTTTCGTAACACCTCAAGGACAGTACGAATTTAAAAAAATGCCTTTTGGTCTATGTACGGCACCGTCTGTATTTCAAAGATTTATTAACGACATCTTTAATGACCTGATAATTAAGGGTGTTCTACTAGCTTACCTCGATGATCTCATTATACCGGCCAAAACAGAAGAAGAAGGAATAGTGAAACTAGCAACAGTGGAAGGGCTGAAGAATTTGGTTTAGAATTCAATTGGAACAAATGTCATTTTTTAAAGAAGAGCATTCAATACCTCGGTTATATTATTTGCGACAATGAAGTTAGACCATCCCCAGAAAAGATTAAAGCTGTAGCGAAATTCAAGAAACCTAACAATGTAAAGGCAGTTCAATCTTTCCTTGGATTGACAGGTTATTTTAGAAAGTTTATTAAAAACTATTCTCTTATTGCCAAGCCAATGACTGATATGCTGAAGAAAGATGTAATATTTAATTTTGATGAGCGATGTGAGAAGGCTTTTACAGAGTTAAAACAAATATTGTGCAGTACACCAGTTCTCAGAATATACAATCCAGATTTAGAAACAGAATTGCACACGGACGCTAGTGCAGATGGATATGGTGCTGTTCTTCTACAGAGAAGCCCTAAAGATAATCAATTTCACCCCATTCACTACATGAGTAAAAAAACAACTCCAGCCGAGCAAAAGTATCATAGTTATTATTTGGAAATTTTAGCTATTGCCACTGCTATAAAGAAGTTTCGAGTTTACCTATTGGGAATACATTTCAAGATTATCAATGACTGCTCTGCTCTTACTATGACCCTAAAGAAAAAAGATTTACCCCCCAGAGTCGCACGTTGGGCATTGCTATTAGAGGAGTACGATTACACAATTGAACATAGACCTGGAGTACGAATAAAACACGCAGATGCGTTAAGCAGATATCCCGTCTGTGTAATGCTAACAGAAATTACAGCTCGCATAAAGCAGGCACAGAATGAAGACGATCACATAAAGCTGATTAAGAAAATTTTAGAAACAGAAGATTATCAAGATTATAGTACACAGAATGGAATATTATATAAGAGGAAAAATAATAGTCATTTAATAGTTGTACCCAAGCAAATGCAGTATGAGATTATAAGAAAGAATCATGAAAGAGGACACTTTGGAGTTTTAAAGACTGAAGAACTTATTAAAAGAGAATATTTTATTGAGGACTTAACAAAGAAGATTCAGAAGGTAGTAAATAATTGTATCGAATGCATTTTAATATCTCATAAGAAGGGTAAGAAGGAAGGATTCCTACACCCGATCGACAAAGGCAATGTGCCACTGTCCACGTATCATATAGACCACTTGGGACCGATGACGGCAACACATAAGAATTATAAGTACATTTTAACTGTGGTAGACGCTTATACGAAATTCACATGGATTTATCCGGTTAAGACTTTAACTACAGAAGAAACATTAGAGAAATTGAAGTTACAACAACAAGTTTTTGGTTCTCCTGAAAGAATTATTACTGACCGAAACGCTGCGTTTACATCAAATGATTTTCAGGAATATTGTAAAAGTGAAAATGTTACACACTATACAATTACTACCGGACAACCAAGGGGCAACGGTCAGGTCGAGCGTATTCATCAGATAATCATCAACGTATTGAGTAAACTAAGTGCTGATGACCCAACAAAATGGTATCGCCGTGTGTCCAATGTACAAAGATGTTTAAATGGCACATACCAAAGAAGCATAAAAATGACACCTTTTGAATTGTTATTTGGAACAAAAATGAGGGATAAAGACGACGAATTGCTAAAACTACTAGAAGAAGAAGAGATACAGAATTTCAATAAAAATAGAGAAGAACTAAGAAAGAACGCTAGAGAATCGATACAGAAAATACAGGAAGAAAATGCAAGAAACTATAACAAAAAGCGAAAGGAAGCATTAACCTATAATGTTGGTGACTTAGTAGCTATTAAAAAGACTCAATTTTCACAAGGAAGTAAATTATCTCCTAAATACCTCGGACCATATGAAATAGTGAAGAAGAAACGAAATGATCGATACGATGTTAGAAAGATTGGTCACAGTGAAGGTCCTATTAATACGGCCACATCAGTTGATCTAATGAAGCCATGGATCTCATCAGAAAATTATTCATCTGGGTCAGATGAATGACCAGGACGGCCGTGTCGAATGATTTCAAATGCCGAACTATAATTCTATATTTTATCTATGTTTAGAAGATGTCACTGTCAATTCACAGTTGAGTCAGTTGTCGATATATCACGATTATCACGATGTGTGCGGAATTACTGTGTCTAAAATTAAATAAACGGTTGTAAATATCTATCAAGTTATTGGTTTCTTCCCACATATATATATATATATATATATATATATATATATATATATATATATATATATATATATATATATATATATAAGTAGTATTGTAAGTGTAGTTATATTTATATTTTAGTTAATATTTATTTATAATTAGTTTTATTTAAGTTAGTTTATTTTTAGTAAATTTAAAAATGTATAAATGTTTAATGTATGTAACAATACTCGTAATTAAAGAGGAATAAACAAACATAATTACTACATAACATTCAAACAAAGCCGCCCACAAAATCTTTGTAAAGTAAAGATAAAAAATTCAATATCAAAAGTAGAAGCGGATCTGAATATATTTTGTTGTAGGGGAAACAGAGACGGAATCTGTTACATCACTACTGCAAAGTCGCGATTGACCGATTCCAGAACGATTTTAAATTGAATTCTCGAAAATTACAACGACATTTTTTGGGATTTCGATTGCATACGGGAATGTAATTGATACGTACGCGTGAGAGTAAATTATACTTGTCTTGTAATCTCTTCTTTCAGCTTCTCTCGACAATTCAATTCAATGCCGCCATAACAGCCTTGGGTTGAGTTCCGGCATTAGTGACCAGGTTCCAGTCTCTCTTAAAAGAGCAGCAGCGCATTTGTAGCAATTGTTGGTGTTGCAAATGTCCATAGGCGATGGTAACCGCTTTCCATCAAATGGGCCGTCTGCCTGTCTGCTGAACTCTTGCAATAAAAATAAAAAAATATGGGGGCGGGACAATTTCTTAAAATTCAAAACATGTCTTTATTCGAAATAACTTCCCGTGGAGAACACTTCTCTGGAGGTCATATATGTAAGTCAAAATTTAAATCTCCTTCCTATTTTATGTACACCGCTTCGCAACGTGTTATAGCTGTTTGAAGGAGTAGAAGCGGCAAGAAACTTCCCAGCAACACATTTAAGTAAAAAAGATTTTTTCTTAATAATTTTATATTGGCATAGGCTTTTTTAAAATATGAATAAGAAGAAATTCTGCTTTCGTATTTGTCTATTCCAGAATACGTCCACTATCACACCAACAAATACCATGTCCTACTCCACATAATCCATTCAAATATACAAACTACTCGTCAGGTGATAGAGAACTTGCCCATCTGGATGGCTAGCATATCTGTGTTTAGGTATGTTGCCAAAATAACCTTAAGTTTCTTCCAGTATTAGTAGCACGCTCTTGTATGTCCATAAACCACGGTAACCACTTACCATCACGGAGGTCGACATCTTGTGTGCTCATCATTTGGCTGGCAACATTTTGTACAGTTCAAAAGATTTATGTGTAAAGATCAAGTGCCAACACTGTCGCAAGGATATCTGTGTAATAATATACAAGATAATAACAAAGTCCCTTGTTTCCAGGACCCATTGGCCCTGGAATAATATCAGTTATGAAAGAACACGGAAAAATCATACAAATGATAGAAAACACTCAGCAAAAATCGTGAATCTCAAAATCTCCTGTATGTGCTATAATTAAATTTAAAATCTAATTACTACAAAAGTGGCAGATCGGCAGACAGAGACATATTGTATATCCCCAAATTAAGCAAAGTACGCTTGTGTTATAGGTAATATACAACGGACCAAAGTAATAGTTTTCTTACACTGGTAACTTCCCTCTATGACAAAAATATCAAATGACAGATAACCTCTTTTCAAGACGAACCAGTCCTGGGATACAAGCTGCATATCTACAAATTTGTGACTCTTTGCCAGTTATGTAGTTATACATAATCATTCTAAATGCTACGACTAGATGAACTCAGTGCTTATCCTTCGTTTCCTTCTTTATAAATAACATTCAATCCAATTTCTTAATTTATAATATTTTCCATCACAAAAGTAATCTAAAAACAAATGAATTACAATTATATAAATACAAAGAAACATCACAAAGGAGGCGAATTTAAAACCACAATTTCGTTACGCTTTTGTTTTTCTCAAAAGAAACATGAAAATAGTTTTGGAAACTCGACGGCTATTGTAAATAATAAAAAGTTGATTTAGGGTACCTTAAAAGGAATTCGTGGATTAATTGTTTCCGGATTTTTCTAATATATCCACTATCATAGGAGAAAAAATGTATGTCTACACTCCCAAAGTGCGTTTAATTAAGTGCTTACCTCCTAAATCATACATGTCATACGACTTATAGAGAGCAGCAGCACATTTGTAGCACCTTTGGTGTTGCAAATGTCCATAGGCGATGGTAACCGCTGTCCATCAAGTGGGCTGTCTGCCTGTCTGCTGAACTCTTGAAATAAAAAAACTTATTACTAAAAAATCAAGTAAAATGAAAATACACGTATAAATGCATTAATACAATACACCAAAAGACAGAATAATGTTGAAATTTTAATAATTAGCAACAATAATACTATAAAGCTGGGTACTCATCTTTGAGGCCTAACGGTAACCGTTTCACGTTACTGAAACCAAAATACATAATGTGCACGAAGCTTGCGAGCTTGCAGCGTGCAGAAATCATTGCGCACGCAGCGAGCCGAGGGTAAGTACTTATTGTGTATCTGTAACGCTTGCACGTTACTGGAACTAAAAATCATAGCACGTGCTAGGCTCGGGCACACGAGTAAATAAACGGAACAGAGTTAAAGCTTCATACAACCGCGCGAATCGGTTGCACTACTACAAGCGCGCGGGGCATGCGTGCGTGACCACTGGCCGCTTGTCGCGTACGCGGCGAGACAGGTCAAAACCAGTTTACGCCGGCACAGCCAGTGGACAAACTCGGGGGCGGTAGTGCGATGGGTGCGACGCACGTTGTTTTGTTAGCTGCATGTTTGAGTATTTTAATGTGAAAACGTGGTATTTTATTAAATAAATATTATAAGTATTAAAGATTGTCAATTTGATATGCCATGTGAGTGTTTCCCGTTAAATTACTTGAAAAAACTTTGTTAGATTCATAATTTACCACAACATTAAAATAAATAATAAATTATTAAAAAACAAAAATTATAAAAAGAAAATTATTAGAGTAAGTAATTTGTAAAGTAGGTACCTATTCTATCATACTGAATAATAAAACTATTTAACAAATGTTTTGTTTAATTTGTCTTTACCTATTGTGACGACCGTACCAGAATAGGTAACAATTTTGCATGTTCAGAAGAAGCATTACCTCTGTTCCGTTTATTTACTCATGTGGCTTGGGAGTGTGATGCGAGCAGCGAACAGATTTTTGATTTTGTATTTTTGTTGTTAATTATTAAAATTTCAATATTATTCTGTCTTCTGATGTTATACTAATGCACTTATACATGAATTTTCATTTTTCTTGCTTTTTAGTATGAGTCGCATGACATGTATGAATAGCACTTAGTTAAATGATTTCTGTTGTTTTGTGGGTTTCTAAATATCTGATAACACGTTGAAGCCTTAAATGTTTGTCTTTTTCTCTACTGAACCGTTAACAGAAACTAAGATCGCGCTTGGTCGTTTTATTTTGTTTCGCAGAGAATTTTGTTTAAGGTATTTGTATCAAAGCTTTCAGGAGTTTCGTTGGTAGGCGGTCAGCTTTGAACGCTTGAACTACAGCCGGTTTGTTTACCTATTAGTATAATTAGGACTATGGAAGCTTTTACGGTTATTCTATTAAGCGTCCACCCTACGGAATGTTAATTACCACTTGTTCAATGTTGAATTTTTTATTGATTTGGTCCTAAATTATGTTTTAAGGTGTACACTCCGAACGAAGTTGACTTAAAGCGGTTATAGCCGCTTAAAACCGGTTAATTTTAAAACAGTTCCAAGCCTTGCAGGTATAAAAATAATTCAATCAAGTGGAATCTTGCGTTACGTTTGATTAAAGCTGTCAAGGAAACATTCATGCGGACGTCTAAAACATTGAGATTTCTGAATACTCCTGAATCAAATCAACTTTTTGAATGTTTTATTGATCTCTTGAGCAGCGGGTGTTGTAATTCGAATAAGCTCGAACCGATTTAACATTACCACCGAATCATGCGAATTTAAGACTTGTATTCTAAGAAATAAAGTTTCTATGAATGCATGTAACAATTTTGCTCATATGCCTGGGACTTGTATTTTGTCAAGGGGAACGCGACAAGACCGACATACCTACTTTAATAATGTATGAGTACGAGATCTGAGAACGATTTTTTTATTTATTCGACGAAACGTTTATTGAAGAATTTTACCTGAGAAATTTTAATGCGTTTAACGGTATTTTTCTTCCGTTACACGATTTGCTGGTGTCAAGTTGATCGTACAGTAAAGCGGCGCGATTAAACGATTCTTTAGTAGATTATTTTTCAAACGTAAAGTAAGAATTTGTGAATTCGAAGTACCAGGAGAGAAAAACAGGAGTGTGCCTTTTTAGAAAAATATTTTCAATTCGTATACTAATACTGTTTCAGGCGTTTATTTTACTTTTGACTTGCATGTATATCAAGTAACATATTTCTTGACACTAAAACCCACATGAGACAAATGTAAAGATTTTCGTCATTTTTGTGAGTGACGTAATAGTGATATTCTGTGAATCATGAAACGCAGGTACTATTAAACTGTCGATACTATACGTAAATAAATCGAAAGTAATCGATGTGATAATAAGAAAATGTTCAACTTCAAAGATAAATAATACCGCAATTATAAGTGTTTATAAATTATAAGTGTCTATAAAATGGCTTATTTCATGTAACACAAATATGTTCATTTAAATGTTGGTATTACACGATATAAGTAGAATTTTTAGCAAAAATGTATAGATAAGTTAAATTGATTAAAACCTTATAAATTAATTAATCCGTCATCGAGCTATCAAAAGAAAAGTAAATGCTTTGAAAGGGTATACACACACACACACACACACACACACACACACACACACACACACACACACACACACACACACACACACACACACACACACACACACACACACACACACACACACACACACACACACACACACATATATATATATATATTATTATTATTTTAAATACAATTCCTTTAGCCTACATCCGTGAATATATTATAATTCAAAATAATAAACTTAAACTTCGTAAGTGTCACTTTCAATTTTTCGCTTTTTTTGGTCCAAAAAACAATATTATCAGTTTTATCTCTGTCCAAATTGGACCTATGTTTAATCATATGTCTTACTGACTCTAATCTTTGCGGTAGCATGTAAAACTCGTGTCTCATTCTCTCGCAGGCTTAGTTATATAGATTTATGTGTTTATCACTTTTTAGTGTCGCTTTTTCCTTTTATCAAGATTCAAATTAAAATGAGTCTAAAGAAGTTTAATTTAAAAAAAAACTGTATTTTTTTACGTAAATTACAAATATGTGATATAAAAAGATGTTTGTGTTACTGTTTTTTTATCCGTGCAGGAACGGAGAAAGAATACAATTTCCTGCGGCCCGGCGGCCTGTCGTAAGAGGCGACAAAACAACCCACAGCCAGGTGGTAGGGCATTTGCCCGACTGGATGGCTACCACCCCTGGTCTAGAGTATGTCGCCATAACAACCTTGTGTTGTGTTCCGGCATTAGTGACCAGGTTCCAGGCTCCCTAAAGAGAGTAGCAGCGCATTCGTAGCACCTTTGGTGTTGCAAATGTCCATAGGCGATGGTAACCGCTGTCCATCAAGTGGGCCGTCTGCCTGTCTGCTGATCTCCTGCAATAAAAAAAAAAAACTTTTTCAGTGTTAGTTTCAACCCTAGATTTTAAGATATCGCTTTCCAACAGGTAGGCCGGCTGCCTGTCTGCTAAAGTCCTTAAAAAAACACAATAAGTTATCTTAAATACTACAAATAGCCTATAACCAAAACTATTTTTTTTTATAAATACACTATATACTATACTAGCGACCCGCCCCGGCTTCGCACGGGTGCAATGCTGATACAAAATTAAATACACTACAGAAAAACTATGAACGTTGTATATAAAAACATAGCGGCCCGCTCCGACTTTGCACGGGCATCACTACATAGAAACCTCTAAAATTAGCAATGTTGCCTTATTATATGATGCATGTATTATACATATAAACCTTCCTCTTGAATCACTCTATCTATTGGAAAAAACCACATCAAAATTCGTTGGGTAGTTTTAAAGATTTAAGCGCACATAGGGATATAGGGACAGAAAAGGCGACTTTGTTTTATACTATGTAGTGAGGCAGACAAGCACATGCCTATTTTAAATTCCCAAATTACGCAAAATACGCTTGTATCATGGGTAATATACAACTGCCTACTCTGGGGCCGATCCCAGACACCCAGACCATAGTAAATAACGGAAAAAGTAATTGTTTACCTACCAAGGCGGAACATGTAATTATAGTATTGTAACACTAAGCATAATATGTGCAAAAATGTTACATATTTCAAACAAATAAAATACTGTTACGAGTTGCAGGTCTCGAATTAAAATACCGTTGGAATTATTATAGAGTTTATGAGAACTGTACAAACACGTATAACACAGGTACAAATATGATGTAGTAGTAGTAGTAGTATAACTTCACGCCAGGTCCCTTGCGGGGTAGGCACGAACAACAGAGCGCCATTTAGGCTTATTCTTACACACCTCACTTGCTTCTTTGACATTCATAGTTCTTGTCATGCACGCTCATCTGTTCTTAAGGCTCCTGACATCATCTTCTGCTAGTACACGATCAATTTGATCATGGAAGGTGTGTCGTGGCCTTCCGCGACTTCTGCATCCATCCACTTTTGCATTGTATATCTGTTTAGTCATTCTTTCATCATACATTCTTTCCACATGCCCGAACCACCGGAGCATTCCTTTCCTTACCTTTACCCCGACACTCTCTTTTAGACTAACTCTCTTTCTTACTTCGGTATTACGAACGCGGTCCGCGAGCGTCACTCCGCAGATTTTGCGCAGTGCTCGCATCTCGACAGCGTTTACTCTACTTTCATGCTCTCTGTTCCATACCCAACTCTCGCTTCCATACGTGAGCGTAGGTACCAGCACCGCGTTATGTATGGCAAGCTGGGCCTTCTGGCTGAGGTTCTTAGCGTCTAGAAGTTTACCTAACGCTCCATTCACACTATTCCCCAAATTTACTCTTCTTTCTATGTCAGCGGTGTACCTTCCATCCCTGCTAAAAGCACATACAAGATATACAAACTCATTCACTTGTTCCAGCATAACATCATCGATCATTATCCTTGCATTCGTTCTGGTTGTTTCTCTTTCAAACACCATAACCTTTATTTTCTTCGCATTCAAATGTAAGCCTCTCGCCTGACAGTCATCTTTCATCATTGTGACTAGTGTTTGCAGTTCCGATGGCGATTCGGCTAAAAGCACGGCATCATCTGCATAAAGCAAAGTGCTTACAACTAGATCACCCATCCTTACCCCAACATCCATCAATCTTAATCTCTGGAGACAATTGTCCAGATATAGGATGAACAGCAAAGCCGACAGCACGCAGCCCTGTCGGACGCCAATATTGACGACAAACCAGGGCGACAGGCTGCCGTCCACCCGCACGCATGCCATACAGTCCTCGTAAGTGGACTGCACAGCACGCAGCAATTGGCCATTAATCCCATATCCGGGCAATATGTCCCAGAGGTCCTTCCGCACAACCCTGTCAAATGCTTTCTCTAGATCCACAAAACCGCAGAAAACCTTCCGGCCCATAGCCAGTTGCTTCTCCACGATATTGCGGAGCGAGAAAACTTGATCCATACATCCCCTTCCATTTCTGAAGCCCCCTTGTGCATCCCACAGTAATCCATCGGATACCACTCTCATTCTCCTTTCAATAATCTTCGCATACACTTTAGATGCTGTGCTGATCAAACTGATGGCCCTGTAGCTGGCGCACTCCATACGTGACCCCTTGCCTTTATACAAGGGCACGATGACAGCGCGCCTCCAGTCCTCGGGAACCTTTCCCGTCCTCCAACACAAGTTGCATAACTCTGTACAAACACGTATAACACAGGTACAAATATGATAACATGCACAAAGTCCGCCAATAAGTAGATTACCGAATGTACATACGTCTTGCTTCGCTTGTGGTTCTCACTCGACTGCCTCGTCCATCAATGTCCGTCGAATGTGTGCTCCGCAGCATGGACCGAATTTCATAGAATCACACCTGACTAACGACTGCCATAAAACCTTACAATACACAACGGGCTGTTTTCCTAATAGTAAATTTTAAACACAAAGTAAACAAAAGAAGTCCAAATGCCGAAAGGTAAAAAATGTAGGTGTGAATTTGTCTTTTTCTGTCATTACAATACTTTGACTTCTTCTGTACTAATAGCAACGATGCTGATGTACTACGTTATAGCAACTAAGTTTTGCAATAATGCTAAAATGCATTAAAATTCACGACATAATGTCGATGCTTTAGCGCGGGATCTTTTTATCGAAAATTGAATTTCATCTCTGAGCTATGAAAGATTCTAAAAGAATGGATAATTCTTTTAACTTTATACTAACGGATATATTTTCTAAAGACCGGTTGTTGTATATGACTATCCGTTCATCATTGGCCTTACCATTGATTAAAATGAATTGAATTGAAACCATGAAATGAATGAATCTGAATTTTAATATTTCCTATATGGAACTGATGTCACATTTTAGCAGAAAGTAAGGCAGGCTAACTTTTGGTATGGTGTAGGAACGGGGCATAATATGAGCAGTATATATCTACATACTACTATTCTTTTAAGAAAATAAGCTCAAGTTAGCTAAAAAGGTTTTTGTAACACGGAAGTCCTTTTTTTTATTACTTTTTTTATTTGTGCAGGAACGGAGAAAGAATACAATTTCTTGCGGCCGGGCGGCCTGTCGTAAGAGGCGACAAAACGACCCACAGCCAGGTGGTAAAGCATTTGCCCCACTGGATTCCTACCACCTCTGTTATAAAATATGTCGCCATAACAAACTTAAGTTGTGTTCCAGCATTAGGGACCAGGTTCCAGTCTCCCTCAAGAGAGCAGCAGCCAACTATGGTGTTGCAAATACCTATTGACAAAAAAGGTTTTTTTTTTCTCCTCTCTCCGGGCTAACTAGATTGCCAGGGTTTGGTATCTTTTAGGGTTTTCTTTTCCTTTCTATTTTATTTACTTGTGATCTTTTTCTTTTGATCTTTTCTTTTTTAATGTCTTTTCTTTATTGTCAATGATTTTACAATAATATTTAATGCTATTATGCTTTTACAATCTTATATATCTAGTTTACAATTTTTATTCAAGTTTGGTTTACATGTTACTTTTATCTATTTCTGTCTGTATATTTTTATTACATGTTTTTCTTAAAACTATTTCTTAACAGGCACAAGATTTTCCTATCTAGTGTTATCTTATACTTTCAGCAAGCTTCTTATATTGCTATTTTGTCCTATATGTTATTATTCTGTCATACTAATATATTTTGTTAACTAAACTGACAAAAAAGGTTACATAAATAGTTGTTGCAATAATAATAGTGTTACGTGCGAGCGGGGGTACGCACTTATGGATTGGAAGAAAACACCAGTTTTTAATTTAAAAGCTTTTATTGACTTACACAGCCGCACGTAGTACCTCTCTGCAGGGTTGCCCCTATACGCACGACCAACGATGCACAGTCCTGTCGATAAGTTGTCACAGCCTCAATACCGTCGCCGATACTGCGCGGACCACCTCCAATGCGTGTAGCTTGCTTCCGATTCGTCTCTCGAACTACGCCACACACCTCCTTCACGTATCTGTCCACCAAACTTGTCACTAAATTCACCACTTAGTTCGTCTCTGTCCTCTATTAACCTTCTCTAAAAACTCTCTAGTGTCGCAATTGTCGTTTCACCGTCTTGTACTGAACTCAACTTTAAGCTACCCGGTAAGCGCCCCTTACGCTGTTTATATACCTGGAAGAATTTTCTAGAACCCATCTATCTCTCTGTCTTTTCTTTCCCGAACCTTCTGTTCGGGAACTTTCGTTTATACTTCTATCCCCTTCTAACACCTATCTATCTCTTTCTTTCGTTTATCGTCTATCCTTTTCTAAAGATATCCATCCTTGTCTTTTCGTTCTAGATTTTCTAGATTTTTCCAAAAGTTCTAAAACTAACTAGATGGTTCCACCATCATTCGCCACAATAGTAAGTAGTCATTGGCAAACTTTCTGCTCCCGGATTATACTTTGTATCTTATGAATGCAGTAACAAACAGTAAAAAAATATTCACATAATTCTAGTCTCCCAATTTTCGTAGCTTACAGTTGCCTGATATTTGCATAGCGCGGAGTGAACACACTAATGTCAAAGTGTGCAACGCTTACAAGCTGTTAGACGCAAGATGGCCTGCCTAACGCAATTTAGGTATAGCATCTCCGCTGGCAACCTAAACTAGTTATGGAATTAGCACAAACAACGACGTTATGCGATGGGACTTGCCCTGGATGGCAGCTATCGGATCCGATGTATGGCGGAGTCTTAAATTGACAGTATTATTATGCAAATTCTAGCACGGCTTGGCTCTCGGTTTTGCATCTCGTAGACTCTTACATTTTCCGAGATAGGAGGTATTGTATGTTCATTTCCGGCTTCTGAGGAATGCCTTTGCATTTTATATAATAAGTTCAAACACAAGACAGTCGCGTTTACATATTATACAAGATTATATACTAGTTTGCTTGCTTTTTTATCTTATAAATAAGTATCATTCCTTTTTTTATTTTTATTTTAAGAGATCAGCAGACAGGCAGACGGCTCACCTGATGGAATGGCTGACGACGTAGGTAATTTAATTCAACAAAAATGTTATTTTTAGTCACCCGTGCGAGGCCGGGGCAAGCCCTCCAATATAAATCTAAATAAAAATTTGAAACCCTTTCGGATATAAGCTGAATTTATGTTTCATATAAAATTAATTTTTAACCTGATTTTATAATATCTACATGGTTAAGTTGCATAGTTGGTTACGTTGGCAACGAGCCAGCAGTCCGGGGTTCTTTGCCAAGCGGGCTTCCACATTACACGAATACGGGTTACGTGGAATATTTGCTGAAGGCTGGATTAGTGCAATTTTGTATGCATTAATTACAAAATGTACTAGATCCTATTTTCAATAAAATATAAAATACAATCAAATATAATGGTAATTTTAGCATTTATTTTAACTAATTGAAATTCGACCATAATAATTAATTTAAATTATTAATTTGAACATTATTTAGGTACTGTTGTCAAAGACTATATACTTCTATAATCACAGATTTTGCCAAGGCTACACTGCTGACTTTAACAATAAACTAAAGAGTATATACCTATATATGCGTGTTTATGTCAAATACTTAGTAGTATGTGTAATGTTTTTTTTTAATTTAATGTTTTTTATGCATAATTAAAATAATATTAGCATTCTGCACTCCTTCCTTCCTTCTCTATATAAACTATAAGTGTGCGAAACTTCATACACTCACGTTCGCGCAATTTTCGTAAACAGTGGTAATAAGAATGGACAGTAAGTGAAGTTTTTGCTGTTTATCTAAATCTTTTTTAAGCAGATACCTAAATGAATTTCACTATCTATACATTTTTAAAGATAACCCACGACAAATCATCCGTACATAAATGGAGAAAGAACAATTTCCTGCGGCCGGGCGGCATGTCGTAAGAGGCGACAAAACAAACCACAGCCAGATGGGAGGGTATTTGCCCCGCTGGATGGCTACTACCCTTGGTCTAGAGTATGAATTTATAACAACCTTGAGTTGTGTTCCGACTTCTATGTTCAGGTTCCAGTCTCCCTTAAGAGAGCAGCAGCGAATTTTTTATTTTATTTTACAATTTTAGGATGACTATCAGCTATTCATAATTATAATAAAAACACATTGGTGATAGTGAGCTATTAACAAGTCACCACGGATAGAACCGGATTAAGATCAGATCTAATCAGTGATCAGATAACCAAAAACATAGAAAAAAGAACTAATAATTCAAAACATAAAAAAAGAAATACATAACTTGATAAGAAAACCTGTTCATTACACACTGAAGTTCAAAATATAAATTATTGAGTTTATTCCTAAAACTAGACATCGTGGTGCCCGTTATATCCAAATCATAGCTGCGAATTAATTTAATATAGTTAGCACACGATCGATGCAGGAAACCATTCTGGCGATAATTCGTGTCAACCGATTTTAAAGCAAAAAAGGGACTATGACGGCAAGAGTGTCGAGGAGTATATATATATATTTTGTTGAGTAATTCAGGACAATCGAATTTTTGTGAGCTTACAATACCAGCTAAGAAGGTTAAATCAGCGATTTCCCGGCGCTGAGCGAATTTCAGAAAATGGTGATTCTTACATGATATATTAAAATCTTTTGATTTGGAGTTGGTCCTAAAATTCAGATATTTGATAAATTTTACTTGTATTTGTTCAATGCGTTTAATGTATATATCATATCTTGGATTCCAGACTTGAGAAGCATATTCTAAATAAGATCGAGCATACGTAGAATATAGAATTTTGAAAGTTTTAGCCTGAGTAAAATCTTTCGAGAAACGCATAAGATACCCTAGTGCTCTAGAAGCTTTATTAGTAATAGCAGAGACATGTCTATATATATTTGCATCAAGATTTGTAGAAAAAATTGAACTATTTAAAGGAGTAGATGCAGTGCTAGGTTGACAAAAAGTAGAATGAAAATAATTAGCAAATAGGTCACATATTTCATTACCTGATATAGCTACTTTATTATCGAGAGTCATGTTCTCGGGGATATAAGAGTTTTTAGATGTAGTTGTTAAATGAGACCAGAATAATTTTGGATTATTGAATTTTCAATATTTACAATGTACGATTTATACGCCTTTTTTTTCTAGAGTAAAGGTTCGCTTACGAAGCAAATCTAGTGTATTTGTAGCACCTATGGTGTTAGAAATGTCTATAGGCGATGATAACTACTGTCCATCGGGTGGGCCTCCTGCCTGTCTGCTGAACTCTGCATTAAAAAAATGTTTTCTATTACTTTCATCAATAATGTTAGCTATTTTTCACAAAACAAAATATTTTAATTCAGATATTTATTACATTTATTTCATTGTTTTATGTACATTTTTCTAAACGATTCTGTAGCAGACGTGACCAGCCCACTGCCATTTCAACTTGCCTAAACCCTGAGCTATATCGGTTACCTTGGTTCTCTTACATCCTCATTACTAATTCTATCCATAAGAGAAACACCCAACATAGCTCGCTCCATAGCCCGTTGAGCGGCAGAACTTGTAGACCAATCCTGCCGTCAGTGTACAACTATCTGCTCCAGCGGCATTACTATACGGCGATTGTCTACTCAATACTAGACAGGACACTGATATGAGGCATCATTTATTTTTGATATAAGCTACAAAAAGGTGTCTTAAACTATGTGAATTGCAGAAGAAACAAAAGGAAGAGATTATCAGCTATTTCAATAAATCCTTTGTTGAGTACTCTGAGTGCGAATACAGACTACAACACTCAATATTACTAGACTTGGTTGGTTACAAAGTAAATACCGTGCTGCATATTAGAGCTTAAACAGCATAACTTCAAGATGGCCGTCGGATGCCTCGAATTCTGCAACAAACTGACTTACGAGAATATAATAACTTTTGAAAGCGCATTAGTTCACAGGGTTCTTACTTAGTTTGTTTTGAGAATAATATTTGGATCAGATGTTTTTTCTACGTAATATGTAAAGATACCTGTGTACATTTATATAATATATCAGCCCAGAAATGTCCCACTGCTGGGCTCGGGCCTCCCATTATAGGTGGTGGACAGTATACCCGCCACGCTTGTCCAAGGCCGCTTGGCATATTTGACACATCGGTTATCTTGATGTGTAGGTTACATCACGATGTTTTCCTTCACCGTAGCACGTAGTAATTGTGAAAATATGCACATTAGCTCAGAAAACTGAATAAGCGGTGCATTTGTTCCGGTCAGGATCGAACCCGCAGCCTTTGAGCTTCGGAAGCGTTAGCTACCAGGACGCTTAACATTATATAAAATTATTAGAGTTACCCATGTTTGCTGAAAAGTTACTTGCGCCGCTTCTCGTCAAGCCGAAGCATGCTACGAAGCGGTGATAGAATTAGATAAGACTCCCATAGAGTAAATAATAATCATAAACAAAATTAAAACTAAATAATTGAAATGAACAAGTTTGCGGTAGGCGAAATAAAACATTAACAATACTCCTTCACACTTAAAATCTTTGTCTTCCGTGATCATTGCTACTGAAAAGTTGCCGAAACGTCGGCATAAACGCGAATCTCGCGGCACTTTTCCTGGGAGCAGTTCGAAGTTGTTCCGATGAGTAAAAATTAGGTTATTCCAACATAGTTTTCAGTAAAACGATTAGTGAATATTTTTTGAATACTGTGGTACTTTGTGTCCTGGGAATGCCACAGGAATTTCAAGTCTATGATAACTGTTAACGTTGCTTTTGAACATTAAAATAATTTTTAAAATCGGTTTAGTAGATCCAGAGATTACTAAATACAAAGTTACAAACTCACAAACTTTACTTTATAATAATTTTTTTTTAATATTTTTTTTATTGCAGGAGTTCAGCAGACAGGCAGACGGCCCACTTGATGGATAGCGGTTACCATCGCCTATGGACATTTGTAACACCAAAGGTACTACTAATGCGCTGCTGCTCTCTTGAAGGAGACTGGAGCCTGGTCACTAATGCCGGAACTAAGGGTTGTTATGGCGACATACTTTAGACCAGGGGTGGTAGCCATCCAGTCGGGCAAATGCCCTACCACCTGGCTGTGGGTTGTTTTGTCGCCTCTTACGACAGGCCGCCCGGCCGCAGGAATTTGTATTCTTTCTCCGTTCCTGCACGGATAGATTAACGTAGTCAATGTAGTGTTTTTTTTGTTAGGTGATACACGAATATTTATTTAATGAAGTCTTAATTCACGTAAGAAATCCTTTTCTTGCTTATTTCTGTTGATTATAATGTTAGCGTGGGACTCAAATTAAAATACCACTGGAATTACTATAGAGTTTATTAGAACTAAACAGGTACAAATATAACTGAACACAACCAGTACAAACGTAATGCACGATTCAATAACACGCGCAAAGTCCGTCACTAAAACGTACACACGTCTTGCCTTGCTTGTGTTATCGCTCTGACTGCCCCACCCCTCCGTTGCGGCATTGATTTATACTGTCAAATATGTCTCGACACAATGGTCGACCGCTTGAAGGATTTCTTAGAACCAGCTTGTATTTTAAATACGAGACACCTGGTAGTGTTTACAATACACAATGGGCTAATTCTAATTATGAATTTTAAACACAAAGTCAACAAAAGAAGATAGTCATAAAATTGTTTAAATGTCATTAGCTCAAACGCTGCGGCAGGTAATAAATATGCTTTGTCTATAGGTATGCAGATGGCCCAACTTGAAACAATAAATACACTTATGTAATTTAATAGTCTGATAATAATTGAAATGTCTAAAAGCAATTTGAAATATCTTACCAAAGTGTAGCCATATGTATTAACGAGTCTAATCTCCGATAGCTCCCGGAAAATTTAACTCAATACGAAACAACGGATGAAATGAAATCGGCCGATTGCTTTTCATTTCGGCGGATATCCTTTGCTATTATATTTATTGGTTTTAGAAAAGTGGCCTCCAGGCTCTTATATCGCGAGCGACGAATTAAGAAAGCCCAATTTTAGTTTGGTCGTAGCTTTTGTTTTGTTGCCCTGGTACACAATTATCGTGAACAAAGTTATTTTCTTTGAGAAATAAGTTTTCGTTTTAAGTGCTTTTATTGATCGTTACTGATTCAGCGCTTTCATATGGTTCTTTCGTGTTTTGGAGTCCTAGTATTATACTTATTTTAAGTTTAAATTAACTTCGACGTAATTATTAATTAAGCTTCTGCCCGCGATTTCGTCCGCGTGGAATAGTTTTAAAAAAAGTAAGTTAAGACAAAAACCCCGATTTTGAAACACTCTACTTTGGTGCTCCGCTCCTAATGGTCTTAGCGTGATGATATTTATATATAAGCTTATAACCTTTCTCGATAAATGGGCTCTCTAACACTGAAATAATTGTTCAAATCAGATCAGTAGTTCCTGAGATTAGCGCGTTCAAGCAAACAAATAAACTCTTCAGTTTTATATTTTAGTATAAGATTACATTTCTTTGAGTTTTCTTTTTATAATAACTTTTACTTTCCATGAAGATATGTCTGAATAGACAAATGTTGTCTTATCCGTCCATCCGGACAGCCGGACCAAGAGCAACGCCATCTACTTGACTTTTTTTCTATTCTTCCTGATTATTACGTTTATTTTGGAAGAAAAGCATCCTATGCACTTTTCTGTACCCCTAACGATGTTTATACAAAAACAAAACACGTATAATACAGGTACAAATATAACTGTACACAACCAGTCCAAAGGTAATGCACAATTCAATCACATGCGCAAAGTCCGTCACTAACGTCTTGCTTCTCTTGTGGCTATCCGTAGACTGCATATAGATATATATATATATATATATATATATATATATATATATATATATATATATATATATATATATATATATATATATATATATATATAAAGCAATGCCCCAATCCATTGCGGTATTGCTTTATACTGTACAAATACAATTGCTCGACCCCGTGGGCCGAATTTCCTAGAATCACACCTGGCTATTGACTACCATAAAATAATACAATGCACAATGGGTTGTTTTTGTAATCGCAATACACAATGGGTTTTTTAAACACAATGTAAGTCAAAATGACGAAAAAAAAACGTCTACAGGTGTGCAGGTGTGAATTTGTCTTTTGTCGGCGCTCAGATCGTAACAATATGAGTTCAATGAATGTGTTATTATTTAAACACAACTGAGTAATGAAAGATAAAAAGCTTCTATTTCACCTAAGATAGTTTTGAAATTAAAAGATGAAACAAAATGTTTCGTTCAATTAAACTTCATTAAAAGCCATTGATTAATACTCAGCGCCATGATAAAAATCCTACCACATCAGTAATGGAAATATTGAGTTACCGGTTGCAAACGAGACGAATTGATTTCACAAATCAAATAAGACTAGCTACCGAGCCTGTACCCTAGAGACAACCTGGCTTCATTTGATATCTGCAGACCCCTACTAAGCGTTCTCGATTCTAATCGAAATCAATTTGTGTGATTCAAATACGTACTAAACTTCGACACAAAATTAGTTATTTTATCAATTCAAATACAGATAACAGCTACAAAAATATCTTGAAACTAAATTGACCAAACCAAATTGAATCAATGTGAGTGTTGAAAAAAGAGTTTTTAAATTGTTTGATTGGTGTGTTAGTTACAGTCGAAAATTTTTATGTCTACTAGCTTTTGCTCGCGGTTTCGTTGACGTCATTGTTGTAAGTGCAATGGAGGACCGGCTGTTGGGAATTCCACACGCTCTCCTTTGAAATGTCAAACTTGATAATTCAAATACCTATAACGTTATCTAACGAAGGTAGCACTAACCACTAGATAGCCATCATATTATTTAGCATTGTCACTGTCGTTGCCATGACGATGTATTTGTTAGTTAAGTGCAACGGTAGTGCCAATAAAACGGGATCGAAGGACCATATTCGTCTATCTCTCGGGAACAGCACTTTTTTGTAGATTCACTCTGTCCTTTACTATACGCCTGATAAAGTTATGCAACATTGCATAATAATCTGTTGCGTAGTTACATAAATCATGAACGTCAGTAATAAATTCACATTCGCATTTAAAATATTAGTAATAAGGACTTCAAATTTTCTCACTGTGTTATTTATTAAAAAACCTTTATCAATATCAAAACTATATAGCGTGGTATATCGATGCGATCGCTACTGAAAGCTGTCCTGACCGCACTACACACCCACAACTGGCAAGACAGGACAGAGGAAAGAGGCGTGCTCCCGTTTCGGAGGCCAAAACTCACTTTGGGTCGCTGACCCAACGGAGTTATATCGACATGCACGAGTATATGTGCCGTGCCTAACTCACAAGTAAACTCTCATAGACTAACATTTTTAAATGTGACTAGAGACCAGGCTTGACAATCGAAATAAAGGAAATAATTCGAGCTGTAATAATTACACTTAGTGTGAAGATAGGATCAACGGTAAGGGCTCAAACAAAACTTGACAGTACCACGACCCTTATGCACGAGCGAGACACTTTCTGTCGAGGAATTTGACATTAGACTGTGCCGACAGATGATCTACAACCCTAGAACAAATCCTTCCAGTTGTTCTAACAAGAAAATGTAGGTTTTCGATAATACTTTCAGACGTTTTAGAACAACATATTAACTAGGTTATAAGCCTTTAGTATATATGCCGAAACAGAGAGATTGATGGTCTACCTGGTGGAAAGTGGCTATTGATGCTCATGGATATTTTGTTATAAAGGCGCTACGAAAGTCCTGCCGGCCTCTAATTGGAACTTGAACTCTAATACCAGGACACATTTAAGATTGTTATATTGTACTCTACGAGTATATCAGAGGTATATTAACAATCAAGAT
Organism: Dendrolimus punctatus; assembly: GCA_012273795.1. NCBI lineage: Eukaryota > Metazoa > Arthropoda > Insecta > Lepidoptera > Lasiocampidae > Dendrolimus > Dendrolimus punctatus. The sequence continues at coordinate 10,121,158 of CM022541.1, read as the reverse complement.
AGGCAAATGCCCTACAACCTGGATTGATTATTTAATTATAATGCTTAACAAGCAAAAAGTCATGTCAAATTTTGACCAATGATAGAAGAAAATAATAGATAAATCAGATATAAAAACCCAGCTCTAGTGAAAGACTACACACCAGATAATCCATTAATTAAATAAAAAATACGTTATTATTTTATATATAAAATCTTGTTCACGATGATTTGCAATAAACTCCAAAACTACTGAACGATTCAATCAAATTGCACACCGTGTGCGTTGATCAACTTAAAAGAAGGATACTTTTATACGTTGAAACGGTAGGTGCGCTGAGATCGGTTCTAGAATCCTCGTAATCACGGAGCGATTTTTTTTGTGTTCGAGTGGTTCCGATGTTTAGATTCGCATTAGGACGGTACGTGGCGTTGACTTCGGTTCTAGAATCCTCCTATACACCTGGACGATTATGGTGATTTTGTGTTTGTGTCATGAACAAGTCTTTCGGAATTCAAAAATATGCGGTATGAAGTTCGCCGGTCAGCTAGTGGTTCAGTATAAACTCAGGTAATTCATATGGATATATTTGCATCTGAACAATGGGCGGCCATATCACTAATAGCTAGCAGACAACCATGTATTTGAGTAAAATTTCAAAGAGGAAAAAATAAAAGAATACCGCGCAGTATTCTTCTCGGTGACACTGAAATTGATTTTACAACAACAAACATGAACTTAGCATCAAAACGCCAAAGTCATTTGAGAAATTATGTTAAATCTGTTCAAAGCAAATAACTTATGTTTATTTGATTCGGTCGACAAAAAGTCGTGGTAGTGAAATGGTTAGCGCAAGCCTCCCAACTACAAAGGGCGTGGATTCGATCCTGGCCGGAAGCCATGCACCACTTAGGCAGTTTTCTGACCTAATGTGCATATTGTTATAATTACCACGTGTTAACAACGGTAAAGAAAAACATCGTGATGAAACCTGCACGTCGAGATAGCCGATGTGTCAAACCTGTCAAGCTGCCTTGGACATGGGTGGCAGGTATACTGACCATTTTTCCTTTAATAGGACACCCGAGCTCAGCAGTAACATATTTAGGAGCAGTTGCTATATGTATATGTGTTATATTAGCTGTCCCGGCAACGTCGTCCTCCGCGAAAAAACTTCAATCAATATGCCAACAGCAGCGCCACCTACCGGGTTCCATTGTGAACCAACTCAGAAACCTTTGGCTCATGCACAACAACTTTGCTAAAGATCATCACATGATCAAATGTTTACGATTATAAAGAACACAGACAAATAATGATTTTTATATATAAGAAGAAGAAGAAGAAGGAAGAAGGAGATTATCGTTGTTTACTTTTTAATCATATATGCATGAAAACGTAAAGACGTTCTTCTTATATGCTACGCTTCGTAGCGTGTCTGCTACGCTTGGCTACGACAGCCAAAGATTGCACTCATTCTAACAGCTAGCTGCTATTCTAGCAGTACTACCATTTGACAACTGCACACAGTTGCATTTTTTTTATATTGTGCACATTTGATTGCGTATTTTAAGTTCTTTGTGCTTTTAAGAACTTGTGTATTCGATTTTAAAAAATCACTCTTGTTTAATCTTTTCATATCTAAGGTCTGAGAAAATATTTACTGCAACAAACCAACATAGCGTTCATGTCTCTTTCAAATTACATGGATTCATAGTCTGACCGGGGACCGAGTTATTACTCATATATATATTGCTAAAATCGTAACGAAATCTCCACTTAAGGGTAGTCGATATGTATGATCGGCTAATCTCCCTCTCCCACAAAACGTTATAGGTGTACTACTTATTCTTATAAAAATGTGAGGGTTAAACCCAGCAGTGGGATTTATAATTTTGATACACGCCGACAAAAGTAAATGCATACCTGCAGTTTATTAACTTTCGGCATTTGGACTTCTTTTCTTTATTTTGTGTTTAAATTTTTTAATTAGAAAAACATCCTATTGTGTATTATAATCGTTTATAATAGTCATTAACCAGGTGTTATTCTTAGAAACTATTCTTATGCGGTCGAGTATTGTGTCGAGACATATTGTATAGTTTAGTATAAAACAATTCCCGAACGGAGGGGTGAGGCAGTCAAGCGACAATTACGATACGAGCAAGACATGTGTACATTCGATAAGCTATATAGTGACGGACTTTGCCCGTGTTATTGAATCTTACATCACGTTTGGACTTATTGTGTCCAGTTATATTTGTACCTGTGTTATCCGTGTTTGTATAGATCTAATAAAATCTATAGTAATTCCAAAGGCATTTTAATTCGAGTCCCGTAACTCGTGGCAGTTTGATAAAGTTAGTTCTGGGGAAGTAATTTGTACGGAAGTGAATTTTGGCACAGATATAGAGTAAGGTGTCCTGAATAATATACTAAAATCACTGAAAGGTGGGGGTGGACCTAAGGGAGGGAGAGTCCATAAATGTCCTTACTTTCAGTTTTTTTGTGAATAACTCAAAAACTGCAGCCTACGGCAAAAAAATATCTTAGAACTAATAAAAATCTATATAAAAATTTCTAGAATCAACTAGATTATTGTCAAATTTAAAAGTGTATGAGAATAAAACAAAGAGTTAGTTAGTTCTTAATACATTATTTACATACACAATACCCCTGTTTTCCATAGAATTAGATAGATAACGGATTTTGTATTTGCAATGATCTTTGGCCCATACTTATCTTATAATTGAGATTGATTAATTTCTTCAAAATTATTTCCTCGAAGAAATAACGCCTTATCTCAAGTGGTCTGATCGAATGAGATTTTGGGTCTCAATCAAAGTCAATTTGAGTGTAATCAAATACAGAGGTCTTATACAAATAAATTAATATTTGAGAATGATACCTGAGGTTCAGGCAATCAGAAGTCATGGCACCGTAATGGCTAGCTAACTGGCAAACGCACGAGTCTCAAGCTCAAAGTGCGCGGGTTCAAATCCTAGCCGAAACGCATTCACCTCTTAGAGACCTAATTTGCAATATTACAATTACCACGTGCTGGCGAAGGTGAAGGAAAACATCGTGACAAAATCTACACATTGAAAAAACCGATGTGTCAAACCTGCTAAGTCGCCTTGCAAGACCAATCCGTCCATTTTGAGATCTGGCATCATATTTTGAGGGTATTCTGCTGACATTGAAGTATACGATCTATGTTTAGACTGTAAAATACGTATTAGATGCAGGCAGTATTTTGTAGATTATAAGGTTTTTAACACTTCTTTGTATATTTGTGAAGTTTGTTTATTTGTTAATAATCCTCATTTTCAAGCGTGGCGGTTATATATCGTCTGTTCCCTTATAGTTTTTTTTTTTATTTTGATGACAGGAGTTCAGCAGACTGGCAGGCAGTCCACTTGGTGGGTAGCGGTTACCATCGCCTATTGCCATTTGCAACACCAAAGGCTATAAATGCGCTACTGCTCTCTTAAGGGAGACTGGCACCTGGTCACTAATTCCGGAACACAACTCAAGGTTGTTATGACGGCATACTGTAAACCAGGGTGATAGCCAAGTCAGGCAAATACCCTACAACCTGGCAAAGAAAAGCAAAGCTCTGAAAGGGGGCTGAAACCTAATCATTGATACCGGAACGCAACTAAAGGCTGTTATTGCAGCATGCTCTATACCAGAGCTCGTAGCTGTCTATCTTGTTAATTGCTTTAAAAACTTAATGAAAGTCCAAAATCCAAATAAAAATAAGAAAACTGTTGACTTGTTTATAGTAATTGAAAGGTTTTCTTCACCGAAAACTTGAAAAACAATTTTCCTTCAAACTTCCAAGTAACAATATCAAGTATTGTTAGCTTGATGTCTTGTTATTCATCTTCAATTCGCAATTTTATTTACTATCACAATTCATACGAGTTTCAACTCTGTCACATTGGGATAAGAGCCTTGGGGATCGCAAAGAAAATTTTGCTTAGATGCACAATCAGAATTTTTACAGGTTTTCAAAATATCCGATTTTATTCTTCTAATAAAATTCTTTAACTTAAAGTAGAAAAGTTTTGGTACAAAGAAATATTCTTATTACTTTTTAATGTGAATAGAAATTAACTGTAATTATCGCTAATATTACCTATATTGGAAAATTATTATTTTTAACTTCTTTGTTTAATGTAGGCCAATACCAAATGTATTAAAATTTGCGGTAGTAGAAATTTTTTAGACAAAATATTGATAAAATTAAGTTTATATTTATTATTTTATTAAATTATACACATATAAACTAATGTATATAATATTATACAAATAATGTCTAAAAATCAGTAACATATTTCGCATTATTTTATATACATTTGTTAGATTTTAATAATATAGTGAGGATTAGTAAGAAAATTAATTTATATGAGACTCAAATTTCAATTACAATTAATTTTGAACCTTTATATTTTGAAATACTGTATTACCCTGAATATTTTAATGTACAAGCTTAAGTACAGTCAGTGATTACTATGGCTTAATCTTGCAATTCGACACAAGCAAGTGAGTCTAGTTGAAAAGTCATGATTCAAATATGCATATTTAAATATTGAAGCAAATCAAGCGTAGAGTCTGCTTTTAACGATGCAGCGCGATATGCTTATTACGCAGAAGAGTCCAGTTATCCTTAATTAAATGTAATTATTATAGGTTAGTGTCTTTGTTCAGCGATGGAGAGTGGAGAAGCTTATCGACTGGGCGGCGCCGGGCGGCCGCGCTCGTGCCTGCTCGCCGCCGCTCGGGACCGCTCGGCGCCTCTCGGCTCCTTCCGACTAGGCTCGACATTCTCCACTAGAAATTTAAGGGCTGCGTTAGGAACATTCCGACAGGCGCGCTGCGTCTGCGGAACCGCCATGCCACCACGGAGCGTTATGTAACACGCCGACCCCGATACACATGAATCCAAACTCAAACACGACTCATTCCCAACCTAACAAAATAAAAGCAGCCCGGCCGAGGCGAGCGAAGGAGCGCGCCCCGCTCAAATGGAAAGCGCCGCCTAAAGCACGGCCAATTGTCGTGACTACAAAAAGGCGATAGTAGCAATTTCCCTTTGCCGGCAACCCTTTGCGCTGTGGCTGAACGCGCTCCGGTCTCAGGCCTCCGGCTGCGGGCACATGGCGGGCGGGGGGCGCTGCGGCGGGGGGCGTGCGGGGGCTGCGCGCGGGGCGCGGGGTCCGGCGCCGCGGCGCGGGGAGGCTTTCCCGGGCCGCCCCGCCTCAGTGGCGGCCTGCAGTGGCAACGACGCGCGTGTCGCCTCCGACACTTCCGCCCCGCGCACCTAATCCGCTCATTTAGCAAGCAAACGCCGCATACGGTGCGGTGGCGGCGGCGAGCCCCAGGGGCCGATGCTCTCTCGGGCCGGGCCCCACCGCCCGAGCTCCTTCGATCCGCGCCCGACCGGCATGTGATATCGCGGCGCCATACAAAATGATCGTGCGTCCGATTGTTTACGTTAACAGTAGTTGATAACCGGGAGTCCGACGCTGGCATGCTAATGTGAGTATAGAGGTCGGCCGCGACGCGAGCATGTAGAAGGCAGCCCCGAGATCGGGCTGAGGTGGTTCGAGCCGGCCGGGCCGCTCCTGCAATGCGACAGCGTGCGTCGCGTACGGCCGCGGCATGCATTATTAACGCACACGCCGATGCCGCATCTCAGGGGTGACGCGGTTAATGTGGATTGTTGACAGTCGGACTGTGCGGCGTGGCGATCTGGCGTTAGGTGCAGTGGGCGCGCGGTCGCGTCACGTGGGCGGCGGTGGGCGCGCGGCTCCGCGCGGTCGGTGGCGGTCGGTGGCGGTGGCTGAGCGCGCCGCGGCGCTGCCGGGCTGGCGGCATGCGGCGCGGCCGGTAGCGCGCCGCGGCCGGGCGGCCGCCGGACACTCGTGCGCTCTCGGCTATGTGCCCCATTTGCGTTTCACTGTAAGTACAAATTCACTCTTTTATTTAATTTATAAGAAAATCATTTACAAAAAAATAATCAAAAATTATTCACATGTCAAAAAATTTTATTTTTATGGAATTTCAAGTCTACAAATCGTCGTGAAAAATCGACATCTGTTTTTAAAAAGATTTTTATGACCTATTTTATACACTTAAGTTTGTGAAAACTTGTTTCACCAAAATGAGCTTAAATTGCTCTATGTTGAAAAGTCCAAAACACTCATAAAAATGCTTAATAATAATGTTCAATATTTTTAGCACTACCTGCAAAGGAATTGGCAAAAATAAACATATATACATTTTAAAACATACATATGTAAAATTAAAAATACTCGTGTAGGTATAATCACAGAATTTTGCAACACAAACCCACAAAACGTTTAGAGCAAACGTCTTTTATTAGCCATATTCACAATTTTCCAATTCACGTATAACCTTTAGCAAAAGATATTCTTAACTTTTTGGATACATTGTATTGGCTATTATAAGCCGTATTTAATATTATTTCTCAAACGAAAACTCTTATAAATATCGATTTGTTCAAATAACAGAATATAATGTAAGGTAGTCTAAAATAACGCTTACATGCCATTATATAATTAATACTGCAACCTCAAAGGCCTTTCATTAAATTTATTTAAGAAACACAAAACGTATTTAACACCCTTAAATATAATGAGCATCTTTTACAAAGCAAAATTTGTTTTTGCCGCTAAATATGTTTAAAGAACTGTCAATGAGTTTTGTTGCAGTTTAATATGATTAACTAATTTTATTTAAAGACGATCGTTATGCAAGCGGCACTAATCTATGAATAATTCAAAACTGGTACGTCCTACGAAATTTCGGTAGAAAAGTTGTTATATGGGTTTTCCTTCTTTCGTCAAACAGTATACAAATAAAATAAAAAAATTCCAATTATATTAAATTATTAACAAAATCCCCGTACAATAGATAACCTAAATTAATTACTTACGATTTATGCCAAAAATAAAGACATAGACAATATCAAAAATGTATGTACAAAACGTTTAACTGTCTCATGAAATGGCCATTCAAACATTTTTCCATTTCTTTCACAGCTTTTTTAAAATTACAATGGATTCACAAGACGATAAAACAGTCCCAAATTCATTTCAAATTCGCTCCTTTAAATAATTAAACAACGAAGCGCTAGTATAATAAATAAATAAACACCATTGATTTTACGAAACCGTTTGTTGATATTGCAGAAAGACCTTTTAGCTTGGTGTCTCTGGTAGGTAATATAAGTTCAAATGCATTAAATAATAGGCGAGTGATCTAAAGTATAAAAGGTGATTTTTATTTAAAAAAATCGAATAGAGACAGAGAAAGATATAACACTTTATTGTACACCAAAATATACAATTACAAAAACGGACCATATTTTGAATATTTTCTAGGTATTACAGTAGGCGGCCTTATCGCTCAAACCGATATCTTCTAGGCTATCTAAATAAATAAATAAAATAATCAGGCGATGTAGGAAAAAGGCAATAGGCAATACATAAATACTCAAACTAAAAGAAATAAATATACAAATATATACATATGCGATATATTACAATGATAAATATGTTTTAGTTGGTTTTAATATTAAATTGTATTTTGTAAATATGTACTTTCATTATTATTAAAATATTTCATTTTTTGCCATATGATAAATAAAATATTTTATACAGCTTTAATAAAACCTTCTCTAAACGAGTTATTTTTACATCGAAGCTAACAATGTTTATATAGTAAGTACCTATTAAAATTTAAACAGAGAAATATCTATACAATATTATTCTTAGGCTGGTGTGACAGACAGTTAAAATAAAATAATCGCTGTATAGCCATATACCTTGTTTTAGCAATTATTTTATTACATCCACCTTAAATGTCTATGCACACCAGCCTTAGTAAAGATAATTTACGAAATATCTACATAAAACCAAATCTAAAGAGTTTATCTTAGTAAAAAAAGTACGTTAAAAAAACCCTCGATTTTGAAACATTTTTCTTTGGCGCTCCGCTCCTATAAGTCTTAGCGTGATGATATATAGCCTGTAGCCTTCTTTGGTAAATGGGCTATCTAACACTGAAATAATGTTTCAAATCAGACCAGTAGTTACTGTGATTAATGCGTCCATGCAAACAAACTAATTCTTTAGCTTTATATATTCGTATAAGATAATTATAAATGCTCCATTAATCTAATTACTAGGTACAAAAATGTAAGATAAATAAATAGAATAGAAAAGATAAACTATCGCACACTTCACAAATTATTTATGTATTAAAAAAGAAAGTAAAATTAATGAAAAGCGAAAAGATAAAAACAACATTGTCTATAGAGATAGACTAGGTGGAAAAGAAAACATGGTGAGTCAGTAATTGCTGTAATGTCGAGTCACAAATATTGGCACCATAAATGTCAGCTTATCGGATTGTACCGTTGATTTTCTATAATATAGTTTCTTAAATTATGTATATATACTAGGATTAACTGTAATACCTGATAATAAAACCTTTGAACGGTTTTAAGCGTGGTAATTTATTTCATTTTTGTAATTCCGACGTTAAGAAAATATCATGTATATAAACCTCCTATAGAGTATATGATTATATTTGTTTATACAAAAAAATATATTTATAACATTTTATTATAATAAGTTACTTTATTATTATTATATCTGAGTAGTTTAAATCTTTTTTTTTATATATATATGATATATGCACACACACAATTGTATTGTAATATAGGAAAGAATGCAAACTCAAAGAAAGTTATGTTTGTAAAATCATAGCTTTAAAGGTAATGTAAATTATAACAATGACCAAAGAATAGAGGTTAAATAAAAAAATAATTAAATGCACTCCGTGTAACAATATGTAAGTTGTTCCTTATACCGTCATATACCTCCGTATATGTGCGCACACAATTATTAGTTATATAATAGCTAGAAAATGTTGTTATTCAGACATAGTTTCGATTTTGTATGCAAAATCAGGTATTGCACTGCCTGTTTTGTAGCAAGTTGAGTAGGCGGTAAAATCAACACAAAAGCCTGACTAACCAGCCTGCGGTATGTACAATGCCCTCCAACTAGTGACCGCTTAGTTACGTGTAAATTATTCACTCCTAATTTAAAAAAAAACGATTCTTTTCCAAAAAATGTCTTTTACGTATTGTTGGCAACACCAACATTGAATAAGAATATTTTGTGTTGTTTTTTTTTAAGTTTAGCAATACATGAACGTCTTTTCATTATTATAAGTTTTTCATTTATTAAATCTAAGATGTGAACACGAAAAATCGAGCATTCCACAGTCCGCTGCCTTTCAGAAGGTATTTATTTACTTTTATTTATGGAAAACCTACACTTAAATACATTTGATTAGATATCAAAAATTAACACAAGAAAGCCAATGACAGGTATAAGATATAGCTTAAAAGTAACATGCAAACATAAAAAAAGGCTCCGAGATGTCAAAACCCTGTTGAAAATTTTAAGGCTTAGACACCACTTGGCTCCTGAAATACTGATTGCAAATGGGTCGATATCATTATCGTCATTATTTAAATAGTTCCTTGCTCGCACTAAAATGAGTTTTGTCTATAATTAGGAAAAAACTTCGTATAAAAAAACCGACTTCAAAAACTAAAATGTATAAAATAACTTATTTCTAAAGCTATTATTATTAACATATATTATCTAAAACATCTTAAAGCCGGTGCTTAGTAATTTTCAAAATATAGTATTTTTATGTTTTACTTTGCACCGACTTCAAGATGTTTTACATAATATATATTAATAATAATAGCTTTAGAAATAAGTTATTTTATACATTTTAGTTTTTGAAGTCGGTTTATTTTAAACGAAGTTTTTATTTTTTATTTGTTACTTTTTAGTGTCTAGCTATGTATGGGTGGAACTACGAATGGTGCCGCGTTTCTTAAAAAATATAAGTCCCAGGAAACGGTAACAAAAAAATGTTCGTAACATGAAAACTAATGGGCCAAACTATGTCAAATTTATTGGGGACTACATGACAGCTATTCCGCGTCGAACAATAAAAGAATCACGTAAATCGGATCATAAATCACGGAGTAATCGGTGAACATACATAAACAAAAGATCCCGAGAAATTGAGAACCTCCTCCTTTTTTCGAAGTCGGTTAAAAACTTAAAGGTACATTTATGGGTTGATTGATCGTATAGATTTCGATGGAATATTAAAGTGGACTTTAATTAGGAGATCTAGACAATCAATATCAGAGGTGATAATTTTTTGAAGTAATAACCATAATGTTTCTCCCACGTATAATTGATCGGTTGAGAAAAAATATCCTGAGCTAAAATATATATACAACGGTATACTTGTTACTTAGTGTACGATAAGTATACTTAGTTACAATTAGTTTTTGCCATCGGCAACTTAAGCTTTACCTGGCCATACGTTATAAAAAAAAATGTATATAAATAAGAATAAAAAAAAACATTTTTTTTGTTTTATTATAGTCTGCTGTTTTATTCCCTTGGTGAAAATCCAATCTTAAACATTTTATTTCTTAGAATTTACTTTATGTATACCTAGAAAATTTGTAAGTTTTATCTAAAGGGATTATTTTCGAGATTACTTCTCGGAATCGGAATAAACGAAACAAGTCGATCACATCTTCTAAAATGTTTTAATATTTAACTACTTTTTTTACGTAAATTGGATTTTTCGTTATTATAATAAATTATCTGTAACAATACTTGCTATTGAAGACGTAAAATTTAATCTGAAATTATAAGATTTCATACTATTAACAAAACTTAAAATTCGTTTCAAATAATGTTACTCTAATAAATTCGTATATAAAGCAATGAATGCAACAAGAAATTTTTAAAATATAAATATTTTGAAACCTAAACATGTAAAAAAGTGGAAAAACAAAGAGAGAAAGTAGCGTAAATAATAATTATAGTAGAATCGGACTTAATCTGTTACTTCAGTATATTTCAAAAGAGTCTCCAGCAGAAATTGGTTGAACTTTTGAATCCAAATTTACTCTGGAGTTTAGTTTAGTCAGGATGTCGATGTAGGAAATAAAAATAGTCAATTAAACAACGTTCTCTTGTTCATATCATAAAATAGGTTGAGCAAGTGCTCTCCTGAATGCAAAACTGAACGCAAAAAGGCTAATAAAAGAGGTTGATTGGCAGAATCAAGTGCGCGCACTACAAATAGTGAATTTCCACAGAGCAATTTCTGGATTTTACAAACAAAACTTTGATTTTTGACTCCTTACTAGTTTATTTATTATATTAACTAGTTATATTACAAAATCCATTGAATCAGTGATCCATAGTTCTTTTTGACATCCAAAACAAGAGATGACCTGTGAGGCGCTATAGCCCACGGGAAATTAGCTGGTTCAATTGTTATAGACTGTATGAGAGAGACCTAGATCCTAGCACTAGAAAAATAGAAGCTCCACTAACCTTGAGATCTACCCTCTCTTGGCTCGGTTCAGGTTTCACACAGGAGCAGCGCACGGCACTCCTCCACTTTAGAGCTATCACTCCCTACAAAACTTTCAGTGTGATAAAAGTTCTTGGCACGACCAGTAATCATATTAAGTTGATGATATATGATGATGACAGAAAAATATAAGCGCAAGGAGCGGTTCTTCGCCAAACTTTGAGCCGAATTTATTCAAAAATGGCAGCCTATACTCTGCTGCATTAGCCGTTACCTCATACAGAAAGAGGGAAGACAGCATATTTGATTGAGCAAAGTTCTACGTACCTTATATTAGGCAAGGACCGAAAAATACCACTTTGTGTATCCTGTAGACTTTCTTGTCAATTGTAGGCTTGAAGTTTGCTCAAGTCAGCTTCCACTCTATCCTTCTAGAGATATTTAGGACGGCTAAACAAACACCGAACTACTGGTCTATCCTTTCTGCAAACTCTATTACTCTTACATTAGTTCTATGTAATCGAACAATTTCTATCTCACATATTATTTTGATCTCGACAAGAAGACTTTCTATTTCGGTGTTGGTTCGAACTCTTCAGCTTCCTTTTTTGTTATTGTACCTATAATCTTTCTAAGCATCTCCCCCTCTGAAAATAAGAGTTATTCCTCTTTTTTAAAATTGTCCAGATTTTAGATCCGTTCATTGATATAGGTCTTATAATTATTTTATACAAACCAGTTTTATATTTCCCATTTTTTGCACTGACACTAATAACGGATAACATTGGATTTGAAGGCGTTTTGAGCCTGATCATATATTTTTTCGATAAACGTAGTGTCGGACGCCCTCCAGCCCGATGGATCGACGACCTACGCAAGGTCGCCGGTAGGCGCTGGATGAGAAAGGCAGCGGATAGGTATGAGTGGCGCCGTCTTGGGGAGGCCTACGTCCAGCAGTGGACTGTGAATGGCTGACGACGACGACGACATATATTTTTTACAAATTTCTATCTTGCAATGGATGTACCTATGTATGTAAGTTCGGGTGGAATCTTGCAAGTTGAATTTAACTAACTTCCCGGTTTCCGACTGAGCTGAAATTTTTCACGCATATGTATATCACGAGACAATGCAATAATATAGTACCAGGGAGCTGATCTAATGATGACACTGGAAGGTGGCCATAGAAACTGCCGTACTAAACAGGATAGACCTGTCGTATTTGAGCTCGTTTTACTTGTCTTGGCTATCACTCTGCTGCTACATGATATCCAGGATCTCAAAAGCATGTACTTAAAAACCTTTTTAAAAAACAAGTTATTCTTCTTGTATCCAGTTTGTAAGTGTAACAAATGCAAACAGTAATTAATACCAAATTTAATTTAGACGTGACAGGCAACAGACAATTATTTGTAAGAATATAGCAGAGACAATAGAAAAATAAATGTAGAAATTCTTTAATACACTGATAGAAAAATGACAAAGGTCGTCACTCACCACACGAAATAACTTGTTAAAAGAGCAAATATTAAAGACGTTTCGTTCAAAGTACCTATATAAGGCATACATCAAAATATAATAAAAGCTAAGCATTTCTTAGAACACGTTGAATCAATCTTGGCTTATATATAATCGTGTATCGAATGTTTTCAAAGAAATCAATTTACATTACGTCCTCTTATTTCTTACTTACATTATTAAATATAATTATATTATTTGATAAATTGATATTTCTCACAAATACGACTTATGTATCTACGTGATTAGAATACACGTGTATGAAATTCTGGATTTGTGTGGTAGGTTTTTAGTCGTTCTTCAAATCCGCAAATTGTATTTTAATGATAACTAAAGCGTGACGAAATATATAAGTAATTTATTTTTATTTACAGAGCTGTAAAAGTATAAGAACTGAAGTAGTAATATGATAATGCGATGTATGATAATTTGCATACCAATGTGATATTTTCCCAAACTGTTATCATGCTAATACGTGGAGCAAAAACTTTGTAACCTTTTTTACGAAAATTACGCCGGAGGAGCATGAAATTTCGTATACTTATCTAATATATATAAATCTCGTGTCACGATGTTTGTCCGCGATGGACTCCTAAACTACTCGACCGATTTCAATCAAATTTGGACACCGTGTGCAGTTTGATCCAACTTAAAAGATAGGATAGTTTTTATCTCACAATTGGATCCAGTAGGTGGCTCTGCAATCGGGTTCAAAATTTTGTTTCTTCAGGGCAGGACAACGTCTGCCGGGACAGCTAGTAGTTTATATAGAGAAGGAGTGCAGGATGGTAATTTTTTTTAAATTATGCCTGAATATACATAAAATCAATAAAAAAACATTAAACACACTACCATGTATTTGACATACGCGTATATACTCTTTTGTTTATTGTTAAAGTCAAATCACAGTGTAGCCTTGGCGAAATCTGTGATTAGAGAAGTTGTATTTGACAACAGAATCTTAATAATGTTCAAACTTATAATTTAAATAATTATGGTTGAATTTCGACCACTGGGCGACCACTAGTTACAAGTTGTCGGTATAGCATAATGTAAAAATATAAACTATTAAGTATCAATTAGTGGAGTAACATGAATTTAAGTCTTTATTTATTTATTCATCAGATAAAATTTATCTTTTAATGTAAGCATGACTGGATTGAATATAAAAGTGATATAATGAAACTATTATGTTCATAAACCAATCATTTTTATATTTAAATCTTTGAATTATTTTTTATCTGGTGATTGAAATATAAATTATGGTATACTCTTACTAATGTATATACTAATATTTTATTTGCATTTATTTTCTGAATGACATAAAAACAGCTAGTCAAATTTTACTCTGAAGTATGTATATTACAAAAAAGTCTAAGTAAGCGTTATTTTTATCCGTTACTTGGAAAATTATGGGTGACCTTAAGATTGTATTTTTGTTATACGTGAATTCAGCAGACAGGCAGATGGCCCACCTAATGGAAAGCGGTTACCATCGCCTATGGACATTTGTAACAACAAAAGCGCCACCAATGCCCTGCCGCTCTCTAAAGGAGAACTGAAACCTGATTACTAGTGCCGGAACACAATTTAAGGTTGTTATGGCGGCATACTCTAAACCAGGGGTGGTAGCCATCCAGTCGGGCAAAGGTCCTACCACCTGTGCTGTGGGTTGTTTTGTTGGCTCTTACGACAGGCTGCCCGGTCGCGGAAAATTGCAGGAATAAAATATTTATTATGTACTTTGAGACAAAATGTAGGTATTACTCACTTGTCCAATCTCACTTCTTGTTAATTCTATGCCTAAAGTCTAAATGCCTTTTAAGTCTAAAATCTATGCAGTTATTAAGGGCCGCTTGCATAACGATCGTCTTTAAATAAAATTATTTAATCATATTAAACTGCCTAAATACGTTTTACACAAAACGTATTGACAGTTCTTTAAACATATTTTCCGACAAAATTTGCGTTTTGCGAGATGCTAATTATTTTAATTATTCAAAGAGGCAGTTGAATAGAGGAAAACAATGTTACTAATTGGCCGCTTATTTGTAAAAAAAATTCTGCAATTCTAAGGAATATAATACAATTTAAATATAACAAAATAAGTAGTATTTAGTAAATGTACTAGGAACGCAAGAACAGTGATATTGTTTGCGTCATCTTATGTAGACTGTTTATGCGTAGCACCTGAGCCAGGCTACGATAGCTGTGGCGGAGATATTATAATAAACAAGAAAATAACGTGGAGAAAATAAAGATTGATTTCAATATTACAGTCATATCTAAATAAAACTGATAATTTATATATTCCTTTGTTTTTTATGTAATTGAACTTTAATCTCGGTCGTAGTGAATACGCCTTTATTCTTGCAAATGAAAATCGATATATATTAATTACCCTGGTATGTAGAGGTTAAATTTTTCAACGTAACCTATCAAATATATTTATGAATCTAAAATTCAAATGTTATGTCTTCAACTTTTTGATTAGTTCACGTCTTTAACTTTGACGCTGGGGCTTCATCTGCGTATCAAAAGATTTATGATTTAGATGCAACATTATCCATGACGCTAAATGTTGACATCTTACGTATGCACATATTCTAATCTTGCTATGCGTTAACGACGTTATTTTATAACACTTCAAACCAGTCTAAATTGTTAATACTAATGCAGATGAAGCCCCAGCATTAAATTGCTATTTAAAAAAAAAGACAATGATAATAATGTACCATCTGAGCACTGTTATTCATTTCATAACTGCTGTCAGAAAAAAATAGAAAAACTACACAAAATAGGTATTGATTTTATATTTTATTTACAAACTAGCGCAAAGCAAATAAATTGGATAAGTGGTGACGGTATGGGATACTCTTTGGCGAGTGTGCTACGGAATTGTATGAATTAATTCTTCTATCAACTTTTTACCACCGGACATGCAGACGTACTAGCTCACTCCACCGATATATGGTGAAAAGTCTAACAAAGCGGATGAAAAGCTTTGCTTCCACTTTTATCACACGTACTGCTGAAGAGTGGAAGTATTTACAATCTTCTGTTTTTGCGTAAATATATTATCTTCTAGGTAAGCGTGCTCCACCTTACACTGCTTTCCACCTGACATCAAGTGCAATGTCGGTCACACGCCAACGTATGCCATATACAAACTTCTCTAAAATATTCTTGAAATCTGACTACGAAACCATAAAAAATATGAAAAACATCCTATATCTCAATAGTTGAAAGGGTATTGTTCCTTACTGTTAAGATAAACTGGAATATCAGCTGTCAAGTTATTTAAATTATATTTTTTACACTGTAGTGGAACACTTACAAGCCAATAGTACGCCATAAGTACAAAGAATATATATAAATTTCCAATATTAATGGATAGGCCTAGGACTGCGAGGAACAACAATAGCCTCGCTGGAAGATCTTCCTTTGGGAAGACGGGCATTCCATCTCGCTCCTCTACCCTATACGGGTCACTAAAACACCACTTGTCTCATGTTCTTTTGCATTCTCGTGTCCATCTTGTAATAGTGTCGGTTTAAATTTACTAAGTGACTTAATATCTTTACTAAGCTTTTTTAAATACCAAAAAACAATAGATCACCGCCGATCCTCAATATTCTACTCTTACTAATTCTCTCTTTTCTTTCACCATATCCCAATTAATTGGAGTCGGCACAATATGTCTTTTCCTTCTGCACTCCTCTACTCTGACATACATCTTCCGTCACACCACAAATCATTCTCATTACTCATATTTCTGGTCTACTTTTATATTTGTACCCATCCATCATCATCATAACATTATTTTTGTCACATGACTTTCATCCCTCCTCAATGTATGCCCATACCAACTTAGCCTTCTTCCTCTCAATTTGTCATTCATACTAACTATAAACTGTTTTTTATAGTTTCATGTCGCAAAGCCTTGAACTCGCATTATGCTGTAAAATTACCTTTATTAGCCCTGCCGCAAAATACGTTTTCAAAATTGAATTACTTTAAACTTCTCATTTACAGAAATATAACCAACACTTGCAATTTTGCGCAAAGTCATGCATCCATGTAAAGCATGCCCGCATCTGCTCGTTAGAGGCTCAGTGTTGAGTGGTTTGCTTCGACTGCTCCCGTTTTAGTTTTGAAAATGATTTCAAAACTATACAGACGCCAGTGTTGCATGCAGTTTTTAGGCGTGTTCAAAAAAGGAGAACCTTCTCATTTTGTAGTATAAATATTTCCATTTTATTTTTTTATATTAATCCGTAACTGAATTATTTCTGAATTGATTTTCATAATTCTTTTTCTTTTGCATTGGGTATAGTTACACGATGGTCCCATATAAATTTTATTACTATTGGATCTTAGGTTCCGAAATTATAGCAGAAACTTCCCTTAAATCAGATATGTAATGTACAGTAACCGAAGTAGTGTTACTTTTTGACAATTCTAAAACAAGCAGGTACGTCATTTAATGTACTTATGAACTCGGTTTCTTTTTTACTAGAAAATGTTTACATTTCACTTTAAAGTCGTATGTATGATATATTAATTCTTACTATTTTTGTTATTTTACTATTTTATAAATTAAATACATAAAAACACATTTATCTTCTTCTAATATATAAAATTCTCGTGTCACAGTTTTCGTTGCCATACTCCTCCGAAACGGCTTGACCGATTCTCATGAAATTTCGTGTGCATATTGGGTAGGTCTGAGAATCGGCCAACATCTATTTTTCATTCCCCTAAATGTTAGGGGTAGTCCACCCCTAGATTTTTTATTTTATTTTTTAGACAAAATTTTTAATTTCTATTTTTTTATGATACAACATTAAAAGATACATACAACCCTAAATTTTCAACCCTCTACGATCAACCCCTATTTTTTACCGGGCAGGACGACGTCTGCCGGGACAGCTAGTAACATATATATTTTATTAGTTAGCAGTATAAGTTGAATTAAACATACTTAATTATTTAAGGCAATGTTTTAGCCTCTCTGACAGTAAGAGGCAGCGTACTCTAAGACAGCCTGCACTGTAAAAGGGTTATCATAATATAAAGAAGATGTGCAGGTGTTTAGAGTTTACTATACGTATGATGAATGCGCAAATTGTGGAAAGTAGGCAAAAGAATTACTTATGGGAATGATTTGTATATAAAGAAATAGATTATTTCCTATTTACCACTATATCAATTTCACTGCTTACTTAGTGCTATAGGTTCCTACGTATAAATATGTATTTGGATAGTTTTTACTTAAGTGTATTATCTACGTACATAGTATAACTATATATTTTATATATAATAAATTGATGTGATGTGTTTAAAAACTAAACCGATCAGGAAATGTTCTCTAAATAATTATGATCAAAATCATACGTGTCATGTACGAAAATGATCACTTAAGGAATCAATATTATCTACGTAGATGTTGTTACGAGTTGCAGGACTCGAATTCAAATGCCTTTGAAATGATCATAGAGTTTATTAGAACTATACAAATACGTTAAACACAGGTACAAATATAACCGAACACCCCAGGTCCAAATGTAATGCAGAAGGCCGTTATTCCA
Organism: Dendrolimus punctatus; assembly: GCA_012273795.1. NCBI lineage: Eukaryota > Metazoa > Arthropoda > Insecta > Lepidoptera > Lasiocampidae > Dendrolimus > Dendrolimus punctatus. Next base: position 10,102,601 of record CM022541.1, on the reverse strand, counting down.
TAACACGCGCAAAGTCCGGCACTAAATAGATTACTGAATGTACACAAATCTTGCATCGCTTGTGGATCTCTCAATTGAGGCATTGCTTTATACTGCACAGATGCAATATGTCTGCTTGGCCGCGTGGACCGAATTTCCTAGAATCGGTTTGTACTTTAAATCCCAGACACCTAGCAGTGATCACAATACAACAATAGGCCATAAAAGATTACAATACACAATGGGCTGTTTTTTTATCACAAATTTTAAACTCAAAGTAAACAAAAGAAGTCGAAATGCCGAAAGGTAATAAAATATGTTTCTACAGGTGTGCAGGTGTGAATTTGGCTTTTGTCGGCGCCTAGGTCGTAACAATATATTAGCTGTTGTTATTAATTATTCTATGAGTCACCAAGTAGCAGAAACAATATTAATATTCCAAGTTCATAACGTTAGACTTCTAAAAGGCCTCGTTTACTCCGGACACAATAAAGCTAAGGGCGAGCTGACTAAACAATATAGACGGAGATTAGGGCCATCCCGGAAAAAACCTCATATTTGCTACAACTCAGCTACGTGCCTCGCTAAGCAAGCGAGCTCGGATAGATGCGTATATCTGAGCAGAGCATGTTTTAACGGCGGATTAGTTGAATGTCGTGCAATATTTTCGATTGAAGAATTAACTCCTGTGTATAAATGACTACTTCGATTCTGAAAGTACGTTTGGAATTATCTAATCAATGAAAAAGAAACGATTCTGTCTACTGTTAAAAAAAAATAATCTAAATAGACAATCTAATCTCTGTTTAGGTACACGTGAAACATTCGAAGTAGGTTGATACGTAGCAAAATGCTTTACAGCGTGGAAAATCATCGTTTTTAAACATTGCAGATGGTCGGCTATCCTTTTGTAAGACCAATTTCTCTTGCGAAATGTCAAAAATTAATAGAGTCATTGCCTCGCCGGTGTAAAGCAGTAATTAAAAGCCGTAGATTTGCTATTAACTATTCATTTTAGTTAAAAATGTATTAAATTACTTTTTAAATGTCATATTAAACGATTCCCGAGCAGTTTAATAAATCATTCTTAATTATTTGTCCCGCTTCAGTACTGTTTGAATGTGTTACTTTGGTAAAATAGATAAAACGTGAAAAAAAAATAGTTAGCGATTTTATTCTTTATTCCTAAGCCACGTTGCTCTATTAATGTAGCTATTTTATAACATAACTAGTTGCTTCTCACGAGGTACACATCTCTGTATATGATACGATTTAAATTTTAAAAAAACTGCTAGAGCTTCAAATCGTTCGTTAATTATATGAACACAACTGTATCACTGGCTTGAATAGCTTAAAAAAATATTTTGACCTCCTGTACAAATTTTACTACTAGCACGCGTATATAATTTTAGCTTACGGAGAGTACAGGCGCTCGTCGCTCTCCGACAAAGTTTGTTTTCGATTTTCCTGGGATCCACTCATCAGACCCTGACTTGGTAATAACGGGACTACCTCTAAAGTATACTGTTTCAAATAAAAAATAAATTTTGAAAATCTGTCCTTAATTACCGGAGATATTGCGTAACAAACAGACAAAAACGAAACACAGTGAAATTAAAAACCTCATCCTTATGGTAGTCATTTAAAAATGAGTATGCCGTACAAAGACGGACATACATGACGATTTTGTTATAACTTGTCTATAGACAAGTTACTAATATCATAAACGCGAAAGTTTGTAAGAATGAATGGATGTATGTATGTTTGTTACCCTTTCATACAAAAACTACTGACTGAATTTTGATGAAATTTTACAGTAATGTAGCTTACACATCAGAATAACACAATTGCTATAATTTATAAAGATATAGTGTGAATTATCCAAAATACGATTTTTTATCACCACGTGGGTAAAACCAGCAAGTAAAGTGTAATTAACACTGAATACTATAAATAAATAATTATTTGATTCAAAACCAAATCTACAAATTTGTGTAAATAAATTACTGAGAAAATAATTATAGCACTCTTAAATTGTCTCAATTGAGCCATTCAAGAAAATAAAGAGAGTTTACAGTGACGCTGAGGTAATAAAAACAGTGGGAACGACCTTCTCAAATGCCAAAACTTTGCCGCAATTTAGCTGTTCTCGTAGAATGTGCTTCCATTGGACAAATGCAGGGTATTAATTTGATTTCAATTATAAATCATGGTAGCTTAATGCTTAATATCTATCGCAGACGCGTCTTATCGCAAGATCGTGGGTTCGAATCCTGGCCGGGAAACAACATCTCAGGGAGAAAAGCATCTAACCAGTTTATTAAGTCAGTATTTCCAAGAAGAGTATAGCTAAGTTAAAAAATGCATGAAGCGTTAGAACTAAGAACGGTCTCTGTGGTTGAGTGGACTAAGCTTTTGCTGGCATATTTTACTGGAATACCGAGGCTCCGGATTAAGCACCTAGCATTGTAAATTTTGAAAATGTATTTTCGTGGTTTAAAGGTCCTCTGCCTACTATAACGTATCATATACGGTCTACTATGTCCACTAGAACGTACAATGGTGAATCATACCCGTAGTATCCGGGCAGCAACCACGTATCATCTTCGTGTCATATTAGTATGTATGTAATGTATACTAAAGTTAAGCCGTTTCAGGAAGCCCTATTTGAAGTTTCATATAAAATAGTTACGAACTAACTTTGTACAGTATCAAAATAATTTGTATATAGGTGCCAGGTGGTAGGGCATGTGCCCGACTGGATCACCACCCCTGGTCTAAAGTATGTCGCCATGACAACTTTGAGTTGTGTTGCGGCATTAGCGACCAGGTTCCAGTCTCCATTAAGAGAACAGCAGCGCATTTGTAGCACTTTTGGTGTTGCATATTTCCATAGGCGATGGTAACCGCTTTCTATCAAGTGGGCCATCTGCCTGTCTGGTGAACTCCTGCAATAAGAAAAATCAAATTAAAAGACTGTAATAAACTTATTTGCTTAGAAACGTAACACACGACAACGTTATGTCTGTCAACACTTTTTAAAATTATATTGACGTGGGCTTAAGTCGTGGTAGCGTAATGGTTAGCGCACGCGCCCTTAAATCGAAGGGCGCGGGTTCGATCCCGACCGGAACGCATGGACCTCTCAGTAAGTTTTCTGATCTAATGTGCATATTGTTAGAATTACCACGTGCTAAAAACGGTGAAGGAAAACATCGTGATGCAACCTGCACATCGAGATAACCGATGTGTCAAACCTGCCAAGCCGCCTTGGACAAGCGTGGCGGGTATACTGTCCGTTCCCCCCCTATAATAGGAGGCCCGAGCCCAGCAGTGGGACATTTATGGGCTGAAATTATATATATTGACGTGGGCTAGAGATTGAGTTTATCCGAGAAGTTTGAACTTAATTCGTAATTATTTTTGTATCGGTTTGTCTTCTGATTATAATTAGAAGAGAAACTCACACAATAAAAAATAATTTTTTTTTATGATTATTATTATTAAAAAAACAGGATTACATTTTACTTGTCACATACTTTCAAAATGCTTGATTAAATTGTTATACGTATTTTAATAGTTTAGTAAACATTTTGGCACAGACGGAATTCTTATATGTATATGCATCATGCTCGTCCATCAGCCTTTGTATGACATAATCATGTTTGTTTTTTGTTTATTATTATTAGATCTGAAATGAAATTTAGTACGAACATGCAATTGATCATAACATGTGGCTTCACACTTTTGTAGTAAAATCGTTAAAATAACCATATGTTAAGGCGTGTAAATAGCCCTAACATGTAGTATGCGGGCTACGATGCTAAAAAGTTCGTGCCCAAAATTAAAATATGGTGATATACTGAAGTATGCGATGCCGGGCAATCAAGACAAAAAACCCATACGACAACCACTGGAGCGGCTAAAAAATATGCCCACTCACCTTCTCAAAGTACGTCGTCAGATCCGTGATCACCAACAGTTCACAACACCTTCAGATAAAGTTTTTTTTCGGACAGTATTTAAAGATTATATACTGACGTGCGCGTGCGCCTGCTCAATTAATACAGCTCCGATCACGGCGATACGAATGCGAATGTGACGTATTAAAAAGTTCAAAGTCTGAGCACCATCTTCACGCGTGTGGGCTGCCGCAGTGCCGTATGAGGTGAAGTTATCTGTGATCTACCCAACATCGCTAGGTGGCTTCACCATGCTCCCGCCTTTGAAAGGTCGAAAGACTTTCAAACCCAAAATTACGGTTTTATAGAAAGTAACACAAAATATATTACGTCACACCACTTAATTATGGTAAATTAAACAAATATTATGTATATACGATATTGATCTTATATATATATGATTATGAATATTACTTATAATAAGACAATGAATATATCTATAGTTAGTTGATATTATATTCCTGGGCATGCTATTGGCTAGGTAAAGGATAAAGTTTAGCTACAGGTCGCTTAAACGCTCCCAACCTAGTTTTGACAGTAGCAACCCTAACAACCCCATCGGAACCCGGAAATACTTCGGTGATAATTCCTAAGGGCCACGACAAAGGAGGAACATCATCCTGTCCAAGAATTACGACAGTTCCTATTTTAATGGAATGTTCATCCTTTTGCCACTTATGCCTAACTTGCAAAGTGTGCAAATATTCAATTCGCCACTTCTTCCAATAAGAAGCAACGATATTATCAAGTAAATGTTTACGTTTGACCAAATTGACTGGCTCATTCGACAGATCGCATAACGGCAACTGTCTTAGAGGAGTGGTCATTAAAAAATGAGCTGGAGTTATAACTTCAGGGTAAGGGTCAGAAGTGACAACACTTAGAGGCCTAGAATTCATTACGCATTCAATTTGAACAAGCACGGTTTGTAACTCTTCATATGTTAAGAGTTGAGTTCCAATCACTCTATATAAGTGAGTTTTCAGACTCTTTATGTTCGACTCCCACGCTCCACCAAAGTGAGGCGTACGCGGTGGGATCATCTTCCATTCAATACGACATTTTTCGAGTTCCCTTTTCATTAAAGCATTATGTTCTGAGCTAATTAGTAAATTATAAATTTCATCTAGCTTTGAACGGGCACCAACAAAATTTGTTCCGTTGTCGGAGTAAAGACAAGACACAGGACCACGACGTGAAATGAAGCGCTTAAATGCTGCTAAGAAACAGTCGCTAGAGAGGTCGGTCACTAGTTCTATGTGAACTGCCTTGGTTACCAAACAGACAAACAAACAAATATATGCTTTCTGGGCATGTTGACCACGTCGACGCGTTAAAAGAATGCGTATGGCACCAGTGTAGTCCACAGCTGTATGAACGAAAGCCTTGGCCTCACGAATACGATATGAAGGCAAATCGGCCATTTTGGGCATTTGATTAGAAGGATGCACTCTGAAGCAAGTATTGCATTCCTTAATCCTACTTCTTATGACAGTTCTGGCATCTAGTATCCAGAACTTTTGTCTAATGATCGACATCAGAAGACCTGGACCAGTGTGGCAATTCATCACATGGAAATGTCTAATAATAAGATTGACTACATGTTCACGTTTTGGAAGAACAGCCGGGTGTTTAGCCTCAAACGGCAAATCTGATTTAGTCAGACGTCCTCCTACACGTAAAATTCCTTCAGTATCAATAAAAACTGAAAGATTTCTTAATTTTTTGCATGGTAAATTATTATTCTGAATTAACTTAAGATCATCAATAAAATGAATTTTCTGAATAGATTTGATTATATACTTTTCTTCAATAGCTAATTGCTTAATATTACTTATATAATATTTAATAATTTTTATAAAGCGTAGAATATAAACTGTTATTCGAAGAAGTTTATCCCAAGATGATATACGTTGAGATAAGTCATATAACACCGATGACTCAACGTTTACAGTCGCGGTCATAACATTGACTTTATGCTCAGGTAACTGATCGACATCCGAAGCAATAAACTTTTCAACAGGCCAATTAGAAGGCGTGCTATTAAGCCAACTAGGTCCATTCCACCACAAATCATGGGAGATTAACTGCGAAGGCAGCATTCCGCGGGACACACAGTCACTGGGATTCTCTATTCCAGAGATGTGATAAAAATGACGAGAATCGAGATTCTCCTGACATTGTGCTACTCTATTTCCTACGAATATAGACCAGCGGTGTGGGGAAGAACATATCCAGGAAAGTGCAATCGTGGAATCAGAAAATGCATAAATATCATCAATCTGAATACGGCCACGATATGTCTCAATGACTGTCTTAATTAATTTAGACATTAATAAAGCTGCACATAATTCTAAGCGTGCCAATGTAGTAATTTTCGTGGGTGAAACCTTAGATTTAGAACAAAGTAATTTTACTGATACGTCTCCTGCAACGTCGGTACAGTGTAAGTATATAGCACAACCGTAGCCGTCTAAACTCGCATCACAAAAGCCAACAATAATTACTCGGCTTGACGCTGTAACACCGACATGTCGCGGAAACTTCAATTCTGACAGCAATGAGAATTCTTTTAGGAGAACAGAATAACGACGAATTATGTGATCGGGTGGAACATCATCCCAACCAATATTCGCAAGCCACAATTCTTTGATGAGTAGTTTGGCATATAAAATTACCGGAGCCACTAAACCTAATACATCAAACAACCGAGCTACTACCGACAATATATTTCTTTTTGTACACTTCTCAGTAATGATAGCTGTCTTGAAGAAAAAAATATCTTCCGATGGATCCCAAGACAATCCCAATACTTTAGAACTATTGTTTCGATTATCAGCAAAATCGACTGAATTTTTATGTAAAGTTGGAAGATTTTTCGTCAGGCTGGAAGAATTACTTATCCATTTAACGAGTTTCATACCACAAGAATCAAACAAGGCGATGAGGTCGCTAGCTAAACTAACAGCTGTCTCCTCATCAGAAACGGAATGAACTAAATCGTCCATATAGAAATTATTTTCAGCAATGCGAGCGGCATCTGGATAGCATGCGGCCATATCCAGAGCTAGCTGTCGCACGGTTCTCATAGCGAGAAAAGGGCTACACTTCAAACCAAAAGGTACACGGTTAAACTGAAATGTACGAATCGTTTCATTAGTGTCGAAACGAAACAATATTTTTAAGTATTTACGATGGTCATCTCTAACACCAATCTGTAAATACATCTGTTGTACGTCTGCTGTCATTGCAACAGGATACAATCTAAATCCCATTAAAAGGATGAATAAGTCGCCCTGTAAATTCGGGCCAGGGTGAAGCACATCATTTAGTGATAAACCCGTATGTGTTTTCGCACTAGCATCTAATACAATGCGCGGTAATGGCTTATCGTCGCGGATAACCGCATGGTGAGGGATGAAATAGCCATCACTGCCATCACCATCTAAATTTGTCTCCGAAAGTTCGGACAAATACCCTTTATTTAAATACTCATTAATAACAGTATTATATTTTTCTCTCAATCCAGGCACTTGCTTAAATTTCTTCTCTAATAATAAAAAACGACGATGAGCTGTATATCGAGAATTACCTAAATTCTGGGAGGAGGAACAGAACGGTAGAGAAACAGAATATCGACCGACACTATCACGAGAGACAGACGAGACGAACATGTTCTCACACTCAGTTTCTTCAGGGCTCATTATGATTTTTGATGGAATTTCTTCTAATTCCCAGAATTTTTGAATCGTCAATTCTAAATCATTTAGAGCTACAGCAGAGAAAGTGCACAGTTGCTGGGGAGAAAAATCATTTGTAAAATTATTTTCGTTAGGGAAATCGCCCATTAAAACATATCCGAAAGAAGTCAATAAAGCAGGGGGTGCATTGGACCCGGACTCAATTTTATGTCCTAAATATATTAAAGGGAATAATTGTGCTCCAAGTACCATATCGATATTACCTGGCATATTCCACGTTAAATCAGCCATAGAAATATTATCTAAATAAGCCATGTCACAATTATTAATAAACTGTGAGGGCAACTGATCTGTAATACAATCTACGACTAAAGCGCGTAATTTATATTTTTTATATGGAATGATACGCGATTCAATATCTAAATCCACGTAGCCATATATAGGTCGTGAAGACATCCCAACTCCAGTAATTACGGAGTTATGAAGAGGAATAATATTTAAGTTTAATTTTTTACTGCAACTTAAAGTTATAAGATGGTTCTGCGATCCATTATCGATTAAACAACGAACTAATAATTTATTATTACCGTTAAATGGTTTCGCGTAAACTTGTGCAGTTGCTAACAATATAGTATTAACTGACTTAATATTCGTGCTTAATGATAACGAAGCTTTATTATCTTTCGAAGTGCAAGCGCAGGCGCAGTCGCACGGCTTGCGTTGCGATGCCGCATCCACATTATTTTCACGCTCGGGCGCAGTGGCAGTCAGTCCTGGCTGCAAGCGCAGCGACGCATTGTGCGCCGAGCGGGCGGCGGCGGGGACGGAGGCGCGCGAGCCACTTCTCTTATTACAAGCAGAGATCTGACGTTTCGAGCTACCATTATTATTATTTATATTATGTTCATTCTCGAAATGCAACAAAGTATGATGCTGTTTATTTTCGCAATATTTGCAATTCGCGGGTTCCGGACACGACGAGACAGTATGAGAAACATTTAAACAGTTTACACAGCCTTGTCTTGATTTAATAAAATTAAATCTGTCTCTCGGTGAATTCATATTAATGAATTGCGAACATTTAATTAGTTCAACATGATCGACCTTATTGCAAAGAACGCAAGGTTTATATTTATTAGACCGTTCTGAACGATTGCCATTAGTAGGCATATTGTCATTATTCGTCAGAAACGCATGCGCACGAACTGCCGGGACTCCGTCAGCGGTGCGGGCGGCAGAGGGCCTTGTATTACGTTTGCCGACATTAAAATTAATTCGTGAATTTGACGGTGAACTAAAATTTTTATCGATATGTGACCGTTGTAATATTTTTACTTGATTTTGTACAAATGAAATTAAATCGTTATAAGAAGGAATTTCTTTATCGCTTATAAACATTTCAAATGCTTGTACCGTCTGAGAATCGATTTTTCTAAGTGCACAATGCAACAGAATAAAATCCGATAAATCGGGTAATTTTAATTGTTGTAAAGCTAATATTGAAGCTGAATATTTTTCTATAAATGAGCTCAGACTATTGGCATTATGTTGACAATTTTTCAAATCAAAAATATTATTTAAATAATGAGTACCTAAAGAACGTTTATCTTGGTACTTCTTTTTTAAACTATCCCAAATAATGTTATATGTATCACCAGTAGGCACGATACCTGCGAGAACCTTCCTCGCATTATGTGTGAGTTTGCCAACTAAATATTGCACACGTTGCGAGTCACACAACTGCTCATTTTCATGGATGTTGGACTTAAATGACTCATAAAATAAGGGCCAATTTTCGGTGTCACCATCAAAACTAGGCAACTCAATAGGAGGTAGTTTCAAATTGTTCGAACAGAATGATTTTTTATTAACAGTATCGGAAATTGATGAATAAGATAATATTTTGTTTCTATTACGTTTTATTTTATTATATAACGTGTCAAAGGCAACTAATTCTTGATAACACGGTTCAAAATTTGGTTCCATTATCAACCTAATTTAATTAATTCGGTCAATAATTTCTTCAAAATCACGCCTATTTTCATCAATCATTTCCGACTCAGTCATGAAATTCTCATTCGATTTCGGATCAAAGTCCGACATATTTTTGTACATGTCAAAGACACAATTAATCTTCGCAAAAATCGACTCTTTTTTACTTATTAACATTTTTAATTTTACTTCTAAAGTACCTTGTTTCAACGCCATAGTTAAACTTTATACTCTGACTTACGAACGAAATAACAAAGAAATATTATGAAAAAACCTAAGTAGGTATAAATTTATGTATTTAGGTATGCACCAATATTACGTACGTGCCCTAGAATATGTGTGTAATATATTTATAATTACCAATAATACGTAATTATATTAGATATGTATATATTGTATGACAAATAAGTAAATATTGTACTAATAATTATGTACTTAAATATGTATATACATATTACGTATATCGAAATATTTCGTGCGTACTAATAATTATGTACATAAAACGAAATACTACTTGAAAATTAATATTATATTTTCAAGAACCTACCCACATAAAAAATATGGTGGTGATATAACGCAATATAAATTGTATTTTGCTGGAAAAATCCGCTCGAATTCGGACCATAAATAATGTTAAGGCGTGTAAATAGCCCTAACATGTAGTATGCGGGCTACGATGCTAAAAAGTTCGTGCCCAAAATTAAAATATGGTGATATACTGAAGTATGCGATGCCGGGCAATCAAGACAAAAAACCCATACGACAACCACTGGAGCGGCTAAAAAATATGCCCACTCACCTTCTCAAAGTACGTCGTCAGATCCGTGATCACCAACAGTTCACAACACCTTCAGATAAAGTTTTTTTCGGACAGTATTTAAAGATTATATACTGACGTGCGCGTGCGCCTGCTCAATTAATACAGCTCCGATCACGGCGATACGAATGCGAATGTGACGTATTAAAAAGTTCAAAGTCTGAGCACCATCTTCACGCGTGTGGGCTGCCGCAGTGCCGTATGAGGTGAAGTTATCTGTGATCTACCCAACATCGCTAGGTGGCTTCACCACCATACATATCTATACAATTCAGAGTTCATTTTTTCAGCATTACATAGTTCTCTGTAACATTTGAATTGCAGATAAATTGGAAATGGTTGAATGAAATTTCAGCGGTAGCTTTTAAAAAATACTGCAGTTGGTTTGAACTGAATCTGTAAAACAGTTTTGAGCTACAGGATATTTTCCATCAATTAATATTTATAGCCAAATAACGTAACCAGTGGAACCTTATCGACATTATCGAAACATTTATTGCGTGTGAATGGACATGCGTTCACCCGATTTCAATTTATATGTTTAATTTTTAAGTCCGTTGTAGTTTTAATTATTTGTACTGCTTCTACATTGTGACTTAGAGCTGAATAACTACAGTAATTGTAATATAACTTCTATTTATTTAAAAGAAGAGCCTGAGATATATAAATAAATATGAAGAAAAAAAAAATTCTCTAGTTGAAGTTATTTTGTATAAAAACTTTGGAATTTAAATTTGAATGACGGTCTTATGGTGTTTAATACTTACAAAACTATTAAAAGAAAATACTTTCCACATACTATTTAAACTCTATTAAAATAGGACGGCATGACTGATACATTCATAAAACGTAATTTCTAGGCTTATCGTAAATTTTTCTACAAAATAAATATTAATTTTAATTATATAAAAATACTTGCTGTGCCCGGCAGACGATGTCTTTCCGTTAAAGAAAGCAAGAAACTGATTGCAGATTTTAAAGACTTGTGTATTAAACTTGTGTTTAAAAAAATACAAAAGTCATGTAACTCTTCACATCACATGCTTCAAAAGTATAATCAAGTACACAATCCCAATTATTCAGGAAAACATTCAAACAAAACTTATTCAAAATAAACTCCAGTTCGGCCGATATTTAACAAATACATATCGCAAATTAAAATGTTACTAATCAAATATCGACTCTGTTGCTTTGATGTTAGAGTGTGTTTTTGAGTGATGTAATCTTACCACAAATACTGGGTGAAGTAATACGGTGAAAGTGTTATACTTGGGACTAGGGTTGTCATGTCTATACGAGTTTTGAGCTGGAAGAAAGCGCTAGGTTCTGTTTTGTTTATTTGGGTTTATGGCTGGGTAGCCTTTAAGCCGGATCTTAGATTATAATTATATTGTAGTTACTTCGTTTTCTTAATTCTACGTATAACTTAGCTGAATTATAGGTTATCAACTGACGGCATGCAATAGAGTTATTGGCACATGCGGATAAGCCACGTTTGACTATATAGTTTACATTTCTCACAAAAACACATATGTAATTATCTACTACTCAAAAAATATCAATACCTACCTAACTTTGAATAATTTTACACATTAAAAAAAAATACTCGTAATACTCTTCAGCACGACTTCCCTTTTAACTCCCATCAAAACTCAAGTGCTAGATTCCATTAGACGTTCCAAATACAAAGTGCTAGGTTATACGCCAGATTTTAAAGAGGTTTTAAAGCGGACTTTCAAAGTGAAATAAACAAAAAGTGACCAAGTCTCGCATGACCATTATGTTGGCCTGTAATTTGGGCAACGCATTTCCATACAACGAAGAAATACTGACAGCATTTCTGGAACGTTCCCGACCGACAGTGACTTGGAATCCGTTTTTAAAGTGAAACTACTAAAGAATCGTTGCGTTTTGAAACTCGATAAAACAAAAATGCGACACTAAAAAAACAGAAACACATAAATCTATAGGACTAAAAGTCTGCAGCACAGATTAAATTTATTTATGTATTGAAAAAAAGAGCCAATAAGGCCTATGATTAAATATAGGCCTGATTTGGACAGAAATAAAACTGATAATTATATTTTTGGACCAAAACAGTAAAAAATTAAAAGTAGGCTTATTTAGGCCAAAGGAATTGTTCGACCTACATGATGATACCATGAGAATACCTGGCTGCACAAGTATAATATATTAAAATATTTATTCTACTGTCTGACGTACAGACAGACATTAGCTTTCTAACAACTACCAAGTGAATATCTAAAATAAATTGTCTTGCCTTTACTCTGTATATTTAATTATAATACGACATAAAAGGAATGATATTTATATTTACAATCATTACATAAAAAAAATCAAAACTAATATATATCTATACTAATTATATCTATATACAGTAAAAACGTTCCCAAAATAAATTAAGTATATTAATAAAAGTTAAAGAAGAATTATCTTCGAGTGTATTATCTGAAATTTTACTTCTACTGCATGTGAACTGCACACACAGACACAATTTTTTTATTTCTAAACATGTATAGGACTTTTTTGTACCTTTAGACAATGTAAGTACTTCTAAAATAATTCTTTTTATTATATTTTTGCAGCAGTATAAACGGTTCTTGAAAGAAAAAATTAGAAATAAATAAATTAATTGATATAGCAGTGCTAACATTCTTTTTTGCAACTCTCAATCATTTGGAGTTGGCGATATTTTATGTATTTTCCTTCCATAGTCCTCAATTCTGGGAAAGGTCCTCTGTCACACCACAAATTATTAGATAAGCATCTTTCACACAATCTATCCATTTCTTTCCAATCTATTCATTCATTTCTATGTTTCATAGCCATAATGAAAATATTTCTTTATGAATAATTGTGACCTCGCTTTGATTGCTCGCTTTTAGCCCTTTACACTAACGCCAATAGTCGTAATAAGGTAATGCGAATCACAATTGCTATTTCTTGGATTTTTTAACTTATGTGACTATATAAAAAAATCAGGTTTCTTATGCATGGCCGTATATCTCCAAAAGTAAGCGATGTACTCGTATACTTGAACATTTTACATAACGTTGTATTTGAATGATAAGTGATCTGATATTATTCTGTTTCGTTTCTATAGGAACGGGAAATTCCAAACATTTTACGAGTTTTAGATGAAAACAATTGAATAAACAAAATACTGAGCCACAAGCCTACCGCAGAAAACGCGCTAGACTTAGTACTACGTTACCATAAAAAGCGCTAGATCCAGCGTCGAAAGCGCTAAGGTGACAGCCCTGCGACTCAGAAGGCCGAGCCTGTCGTTGTGGCCCAACGGACCTCTTCCTTTATTTGAATATTTATTAAATCATTCCCCCCTCGCCCGAAATGATCCCAAAACCCCCCTTAGTGTTGTGACAACGAGGTTTCCTTTTGCGTTTCATTTGGCTTATCATGGATGTTCATGACAAAACGTTTTTTGGCTATGTACGTCCTAGAGCTGGTCTGTTATGAGGTTTCGCTCTATATTTTCTGACGAGACGTGGTTTGTAATATCACGTCCTGTTGAAATCCCCACCAAAAAGTTTTTAATGTGGCTAATAAAGTTTATTACTGGCCACAATACACTATTTTTGAATATGGAACATTGATGCTCTTTTATTTTTTAATCATGTATTTTCATTCCATTAAAATCGTCTTCGAGTTTTTGGCAGGAACGGAAAAAAGATGTTGTGCTGTGCAGTTTTATTTCCTAAAAATGTGTAAAATTACTCTAAAAGGAACACTAGTTTTAGGATATTGATAGTTTTTGAGTAGTAATTATGTGTTTTTGTGAAAAATGTGAACTGAATAGTCAAATGTGGCCTTTTGAGTTGTCACAAGAACTCCGTTGAATAGCTCTAGCTGATTATCTACAGTTCAGCTGTGCTAGACGTAGGCTTAAGAAAATGAATAAACAATATTGTAAACTAAGATCTGGCTTAAAGGCCTAATTGCCAAGCCATAAAACTAAACAAAAAAATTATTAAAATCGTCATAATAATATTACGCACTCGCTAGCTGCTATTACTCGCTTGATTTGAAATTCCCGGGACACAAATTATCGCAGTGTTTAAAAAATAATGTAGGCAAGCTATCGTTTTAGTGATTCCCAGGATAAAAAGCAGCGCAGATTTTATGTTTAAGAATAAGCTTTACGTGAATCCCGAACAAACAGACAAACCAACAATCAGACAAGAAATCAAAAACAAAATTGCATCGTGTTCTACATCGCTTATATAGTCTATTTCAGTTGTTTTTTTTAATCGCTTCAATGTACAGACACGGCATGTTATGTGTATATTATGTAATTTTTAAAATTACATTACATTTAAAATTACATATATCTCATGTAATTTTATACTATTAAAGATAAATTATTTGCAGTCCGCTAAGTTATTAATATTCAAAGAAAATTTTCACACATCTCAAATTGTCAATACTGAAATCGTAGTAGCCTTAGTGGCTAGGGCAGTTGGGTTTTTTCCATTTGGATCTTAGTCTTGTAATAAGATGAATAATGAAGTTCCAGTTACCACGTACTGACGGCGTAGAAAATATCTTTAGAAATTCCGCATATTGCTTACCGATGTGTCAAAACACTTCATAAAATACCAAAAAGCGAGAAAATAGTGGCCTGTGCCGACATCTAGTAATGTCAAACTTAAGTACAATTGTTTACTTTTGTATGTATATAATATAATATGTGTATTTATTTTAGTATATATATCATCATATATATTACTATTTATTTTATTTTATTTTTTTATTAATAAATGAAATTATTGTACGAGTGCTAGTTTAGCAACTACCGACTTTTGTTGTCCTTCCTATACTCTATCCAGAGGTTATCTGGAAGAAATCGCCATGGGCGATAAGACCGCCGATTGTACTTTTATTTAATGTTCTTGAATTTATGTAGCATCTTGGTACAATAAAGTATATTCTATTCTATTCTATTCTATTCTAGTAATATAATAACCTACCTATATAATGGATAGGCTTCTTTAGATATAATATCCAAGTTTAACTTACGCTTTAATTATGTTTGTTTTTGTCTGCCACTCCTTATTGTGTAGGACTATTGAGGATGTTAATCATCTTCTGAATATATTAGAAATAAAGTTGCAAAAGTGTTACTTTTGAGAAAGTTGAAACTGAAACTTTTAGATGCATTTATCCGTGCACGAACGGAGAAAGAATACAATTTCCTGCGGTTAGGTAGTCTATCGTAAGAGGCTAAAAAATAGTCCACAGCCAGGTGGGCATTTACCCGTCTAGATGGCTACCACCCTTGGTCTAGAGACTCTAGAGTATGGTGCCACAATAACCTTGAATTGTGTTCCAGCATTACTGACCAGGTTCCAGTCTTCCTTTCAAAAGTGGCAGCACATTGATAGCACGCTTTCCACCAGGTCACTGCCTATCTGCTGAAGTCATACAACAAAAATAATTAATCTGTGAGAATTTTGATAGTGCCAGCCTGAAAATAGGCTAGTTTGCCACAAAATTTATGATTTGAGTCTAATAGTTAATTGGTCATATAATGGATATAATAATAACAGCCCATAACTGTCCCACTGCTGGGATTGGGTCTCCCACTGTAAGGGAATGGACAGTATACCCGCCACGCTTGTCCAAGGCGCATTGGCAGGTTGGACACATCGGTTATCTCGATGGGCAGGTTTCATCGCAATGTTTTTCTTCACCGTTGTTAGTACGTGGTAATTGTAATAATATGCACATTAGGTCAGAAAACTGCCTAAGTAGTACATGCATTCCAGCCAGGATCAAACCCGCGCCCTTTGAGTATAAGACGCGTTCGATAGCTATTACGCTACCACGACGTCGTCATACGATTAGGTAATTGATAGTGCTGACGTTCTATTATCTCATAATCCCAAAATGGTAGAGATTTTTTTTATTCTTTGTTTGCCTTGATTATCAAATAATATTTTGTTAATATCTTTAATTTATATTATATATATGTGTAATTTATTGTATGTATATATTATAGTAGAGTAAACGCGGTCGAGATGCGAGCACTGCGCAAAATCTGCGGAGTGACACTCGCGGACCGCGTTCGTAATACCGAAGTAAGAAAGAGAGTTGGTCTGAAAGAGAGTGTCGGGGTGAAGGTAAGGAAAGGAATGCTCCGGTGGTTCGGGCATGTGGAACGAATGTATGATGAAAGAATGACTAAACAGATATACAATGCAAAAGTGGATGGATGCAGAAGTCGCGGAAGGCCACGACACATCTTCCATGATCAAATTGATCGTGTACTAGCAGAAGGTGATGTCAGGAGTCTTAAGAATAGACGAGCGTGCATAACAAGAACTATGACTGTCAAAGAAGCAAGTGGGTTGTGTAAGAATAAGCCTAAATGGCGCTCTGTTGTTCGTACCTACCCCGCAAGGGACCTGGCGTGAAGTTATGTATGTATGTATGTATGTATATATTATATGTATATGTATATGTACTGTATTTGAATTTTATGTTATAAATATGTGGAAATTTATTACCAGAATAACATAAGTATTTATTAGTAACCTGATGTATAGTTTGCCGTGACGTCGCTTTCGGTTCAAGCGGAAGATCAGCGTCGGTCTAGTAGATCGATATTATTGCTGAGCGTGATCCAATTTTTACTACATAATATGTATATCTCCTGATACTTTGTGGTTGTGTTCTCTTTTTTTTAATGCTATGTTTATTACTTTTGTGTTTAGTTTACTTGTGTATGTCCTAAAAATAAACATGTTTTCTTTCTTTCAAAAGAAATCTGTAACTCCGTGATTTTCTAAATAAGGCTTCAAGTATCATTTCAAATTTTCATATATAATATTTTCTCTTTTACACAAGACAACTAGGGCTTATTTCCAGCCCAACTCAGCTTGGAGCGGTGTCAACGCCTCGTATATTTTTGGAAAATAGTTCCCGACTTCAATCGAGGCTAAATCAATACAATGCCTGACAAGTCCGCACGAGGTTTAATGAACTCAATTTGTATAGATACGTTATATAAAGTAACTTACGTAACCCAATTTTTATACATAATATGAAAAATACGCAAGAAAAGTAAATTAGTAGTCAAATGCAAGATATTTTTGTGTATGTATATGTCTAGTTTAATGAATTTGCGCTATGAATATGAAGAGTAGGATATTAGAGACACTTCACGACTTTTGGAGCTTCCATCTCGCCATGATATATTATTAAAATTAATAAAACAGTCATAAGGCACATATATAAACATGTACACCAAAGCATATTCATTATAACTCGTCTGTGGTCGAAATTCTATAATAATAATAAATTTGAACATACATTTGAACATTATTAAGGTTCTGTTGTCAAAGACTATACTTCTATAATAATAGATTTCGCCAAGGCTTACACTATTAATTTGCCTTTAACAATAAATAAAAGAGTATATATGCATGTGTGTGTCAAGTACAAGTTAGTGTGTATAATTTTATTACAGATTTAATGTATTTTATATGCATAATAATAAAAAATACCATTCTGCACTCCTTCTCTATAAAAACTATAAATGTGCAAAATTTCATACTCCTCCGTTCGCGCAAATTTCGTAAAAAGGGTTACAATATTTTTGCTGTGTTTTTGCTTCACCTATTAATTAATTAATATAGACAAAGGCTTCTAAAAAAAAAAAGGCTTTTATAAAGCATCTAATAAAAGTGTCTCACACTCACCAACTTGATGGAAAGCGGATGCCATCGCCTATAGACATTTGCAAAGGTGCTACAAATACGCTGCTGGTCTCTTAAGGGAGGCTGGAACCTGGTCACTAATGCCGGAACCCAACTCATATGTTGTATACTGTTATGGCGGCATACTCCAGACCACGGGTGGTAGCCGTGCAGTCGGGCAAATACCTGGTTGTGGACTGTTTTGTTGCCTCTTACGACAGGCCGCCCGGTTGCAGCGAATTGTATTCTCTCTCCGTTCCTGCACGGATAGACCTTTGGAGTTGCCTGATCACAAACACAGTACTTCTCATCCCTGGGAAATGATTTCCCCTGCTGTTAAAAAGTTTTCTTTGCGAGCCAAAGATAGTACGTGCGACTCATGTCTCAATTTTTTTTACAGCTATTGTTAAATCGCGTCATAAACTTATAAATTACTTTTCACTAAATCATTATTTAATTTACATAAGTTTGAGCTAAATATTTACGACAATAAGTGACAAAAAAATTACTGGCTGATAGAATGCCACAGAAAAAGAAATTTACTTGATGTTTCATAAGTTCCGGTATTAAATAAGTTCATCAGATTTAGATATGAAGTTAACGCCTGATTTCATTAGAGAAGTTGCTTGCTTAACTAATCGGTGATTAGAAGGCTGGTGCCTACCTCAGCCAACGAATCAATATGGCGATCCAGCGAGGAAACGTAGCCAGCCTTCTGGGCACCTTACCCATAGAAGACGGTGATCTGGGCTCAGTATTCTACTTATAGTCTTGAGGGACTATGGGTAGAATACAATACAAATAAGTTAAGTTTTCTTACATTGTATTCAATAGTATGTAATTTTATAATTGTTTTAATAAGTTAATTATATTGTCCCATCAGTTTTTATTTATTTTCTTTATATTCCACATAAAAAACAAAGTGTTAATCTCGGATGAAAGACCTATTTGGTATGCTCGTGTACCGAACCATATAAAATCATGCCTAAATATGACCTTTATCTCTCGTGTAACATTTTTTTATGGCACCGTTGCATCCACAAATGCGCATATGTTATGGATATGCGAGTAAAGTTTCTTTAGCAATGCTAGTATAAAACATAAAGTACAATTTAATGTTTCGATATCTCGCCCGCAAATGAGTACCGGATGACACCTGCGGCTGATTAAAAAGGGAAATAGGCGATGCAGCCGCAGCTGACGATCCAATCATGGCTGACGGCTATACAGGTAATGCGATTAGGCTCTGTTCGTATTGCTGGTGATAGTTATCGATGATGTTTGTAACAACTCTATCAGATTTGTCTGAAGGTTTTTTTGCGAAAACTTCTGGGGCAATGTTTTGGTGTGTTTATTTTTAAAATTAATAATAAAAGCCAGAGAGGCTTTGTGGCGAAGCCTTAGGTGAGTACCGACACCTCCGAGATTGCCTTGTCTCCTAGTTTGCCACTCCACCTGATTAGAGCTACCCACTAAAACTCCTGGGTGTTCCGTTCTGCGCCTTACTACGCCTACGGGATACGGGATTCTCAGCTCCGCGTGCCCTGGCAGGCACGGGCCTCACTCACAGGCCTCTTCCATTGCCAGAGGACTTCTTCTCATCAGCAGTCATAGGCAGCGGAAGTGATATTTGTATCAGGAGAGCCAAACCCCAGACATACAGACCAAACATAGACCATAGACATATAGACCAAAGTAAAAAATGAAAATTTTGTTTGCGAAATTTATCATATCAGGGAAATAAATCCAGTACCTCTGTGTTTTAGTGAGCTAGACAGACGAAGACTTAGGCCATTCAAGCACAGAGAACATTATTAGTTTTAATGAAAATATGCCAGCGTACTACATTCACTTTCCTATGACTAAAAGCTATTTGTTACTAAATTACAACAGTTGCCCCAAAAAAAACACTTAGTTTCGTTTAAATCTGTTTTAGTGAGGTTCAAGTGACACTCTAAGGGCCGCTTGCACAAGGTTGCTTAAATTTATTTAAGAAACATAAAACGTATTTAACATCCTTAAATACAATTAGCGTCGTGCACAACGAAAAATTTGACGCTAAATATGTTGAAAGTACTGTCAATACGTTTTGTGTAAAACGTATTTAGGGAGTTTAATATGATTAACTAATTTTATTAAAGGCGATCGTTATGAAAGTGGCCTGAAGAAACAGATTGATGTTACATTTTTTAACCTAACTTTACTTGTATATTCTGATTTAATCAACTGCTTACAGACCTCTCTCACCGACATGTTGCCATACATAAATTTATACTTGATTACGTAGTTCGGCCGACAGAGGCTAACTTTACATAACAACTAACTTTATAAGATGATCAAACTTGACTTAATACGCGCGCCGGCTGTTTGCTCCAGACACTTTCCGATAACGCGCTGTGGATGCCTTGTCTTGTATTGAATTTTAAGTGTGGATAGCGAAAACTTTGAAGAGAGCTCTCCGTTGCCTCGTGCCTGTAGTTTTTGGGGTGATTTCAGAGTTCTGTAGGTATCAAGTTTTAATAGAGTTTGTTCCTTCATTTATTGTACACAACATTGCGTATTAATTATGTACACAACATTGTATTTCCGTACAAGATCATTTTGTTATAACTAACACAGAAACATTTTTTTGCAATGAATTACTCTGTTTATTGATATTTCAGATTACGAAGTAGAAAACCATCTAACAACACAATTATTAAACAAATATCTAGTACAGAAATAATAATAAGATATAAATCTGCTTCTATATAACATAGTAGTGCTTCTCAAAAACTATTACATTATATAGATATGTAAATTTGAAGGAACGTGTTTTAATTAAATAATCACTATATAATAGATAACTGTATACTGTGCACGAATACAGTAATACAATAATGTAATGTTAAAAATAATTTGCAAGAAAGAGGGTAGTCTAGTGGTAACATCATTCGAGTAGCGCAATCAAAGTAATGCCTGTGCGCTGGTGGTATAAAAGGTGGCAATGGTGCCGTACTTTCACTTTTTGCTTGACTTTCAAAGGAGTCGGACGTCTATCAGGCTTATTAGACAAACAGCCGAATTATTACTTAATTACATTAGCCGATAAGCATTGTAGATAATACTTGCGTTTTTGTCATACATACAGTGTTCTTGTACGTATAATGACGTTGTATTCAAATTATAATTTAATAAAAGCTGTTCTGATTGTTATCGACTATTTCTTTTTAAGTTATCATTTATAAAGCAAGTCTTTATTTATATTTTTCGAGAGAGATCGAAGGATGATATTTTATTGAGCGATGTTATTTAGCTAACGTGTAGATATGATATTGATCAAAAATAAATAAAATAAATACATGTAGAATGTTGAACATAATGAGCAAAAACTTCACGTCAGTCAATGAGTAGGTATGTAACTGATACAATATTAACGGCATTAAGGTATTGACAAGCGAGACATGTGTTAAGGCGCCGCTAATGGCATTAAGTAACATATGCTCATTAGTGAGATGTTCTGTTTTGTGTTTGTCATTGCTATATTAAGGAAAGATTTTCGTTACAAGTATTCGGAATTTTCCTTCCTTCCCTTTTGATTCCTGAGATTCTCTAATCTACTTATGCATTGTTGAAATATATAGGTGGTGAAATAACTAATTATTAAGAAGACTTATAAAGCAAAACCGATGGGAGCATAATGGTTAAATGCATATCAAACCCAAAAGGCAAGGGTTCCAATCCTAACCGAAGGCATGCACCGCTTAGTCAGATTTCTGACCTAATGTGAAAATTGTTAAAATAACCATGAGCTAACGGTGAAGGAAATTATGTGTAAAACCAGCTAATCCACCTTAGGCAAGCGTGGCGGGTATGCTGTCCATTTCTCTATATTGAGAGGCCCGAGCCCAGCAGTGGGACTCTTATGGATTGTTATTATATATACAAAAATCTTATCGTTTATGTTATGTGTAGATATATTTTTATATTTTCTAATCATAAATTATAAGTTAAAAATTGTCATATGAAACATATAAAGCGATAATGACAAAATTACGAGTATAAAAGAAAATAGCAGTATTATGCGTAATAACTTAATGGTTTAAAAAATAATTAACTACCAATTATAAATCTCTAATCTTATCTGGATCATTCTCTCAAAGGCTGCCTCCAACATTCTACTAAACTAATTAATTTCAGTGGAAAACAAAAAAGTCACGTTGAAAAGAGCCCCAACGGGAAAAAGGCAATCCACCGATAACGTAATAATAGGACCGCTTCGCAAGATAAACAGCGTTTTGATAATAGCTTTGTAAAAATAAATAAAAATGGGCAAGTGCCTTTGCCAGAATGGGGGAGGATCGCGCGGTAAAAAGAGCCTATCTGGGCAGACCAACGGGACGGCGACCAGTTGGCCCAGATATCGCTGGAGGGACTTAGTGGAGGCTGATCTGCGCGAACTTCATGCCGATGACTGGCAGGAGACAGCGCTGAACAAGAAAGAGTGGAGTATTCTCATTTCAGAGGCCAGGACTTTAGTCCACGTACAATGACGGGTAGGTTCCGTTGGCATAAAGACCCGAAGTTGAGCTTAGTCTCCGAAAGGGAAACATGATTTCTGTTTTGTAACAGTAGATTTCTTTCGTGAGTGGGGTCACCCTGCTGTAGTGGAGCGGCCTGGCCTAAGAGGCATTATAACAACCCCCAGTCAGGTGGTAGAGTCTTTGCCTGTCTGGATGGCTACTACCCCTGGTCCAGCGAATGTCGCCATAACAAATAACTGTTGTGTTCAGGAGTTAATAGACAGCTTCTAGTTTCCCTTAAGAGAGCAGCAGCGCATTTGTAACGTCTTTATTATTGCAAATATTTATAGATAATGATTACCGCTTTTCAACTCATACAGTAATACAATATAATGACTCTCTGCATAGCCCCCAAATACTGGAGGACCACACCAGCCATTAATCACGAGTCCACCGGATTAAGCCGGAACCGTAGCTTGGCTGTACTACCCACCACTCCCCCATCCACCGCCCTGTGAAGCTATTCTACGTTGTGAGGGCCAGCAGGAGGAGCTATAAATGTTCATCATTTTTATTATTTGCTTACGGAACATTAAAAAGTATATAATAAATATAACGCTTCATAAGCTTCCAACTGATGGTCTCAGGACTCCCCTATAGCGAAAAGAGTATATCCGACACGCTTGTCCCAGGAGAGATGGTGGGTTTGAGACGTCGGTTGTCTCGATGTGTAGGTATCATCATCACGATGGTTTCTTTCACCATTAGTACGTGGTAATTGTGTGGGCAGCAAACTGCCTAAGTGTTGCATGCTTTCCGGCCAGAATTCAAACTCACGTCCATTGAATTTTGGACACGTGCGCTAGTGACTACGCTAGCACGTTGAATAACTTGCATCAACTTAGAAGGGTTCTTGGTAATAAAAGAACGGCAACTGGTCAGCATACTTATAATCAGAGATTTTCACGTTTTTAACATATACAACACTGGCTTTTCACACTTTGCAAGAATTTTTAGAACACCTCGCCATCCCTCCAACAGTTTTAAAGTATATCAAACTTAGCAAATTGGCACAACTGATAGTGGATTGATAAACTATTTTAATTAAGGGGTTATGAATGGAAATAATTTAATACATTATTGTTTGGAAGTTTTAGATAATATTTTATGTAAGATATTATATAAAGTAATATACTTAAACGTTTACATGTAATAAAATGAACAGAACAATCGATGTCTATCGCGTCTGCCAACATGAGAAAATTGAGAGATTTTGAATTATAATCTACATAATTACCACACATCAACTTATCTTATATATGTATATAAGATAAGTTGGTTTATGTATATTACCACAGAATATACATAAACCAACATACCACAGAATATACACAAGCCAATACATGCATAATATAAATACATAACTTACTATCACATCACATACATACATAACACAAAACTTGGACTTTAACATTTTGACTAGCCGTTCCCCCGTTCAGTATCATCCTATCTGAGTCTAGTATGTTGTTTCTCCTTAACACAGGTTATTTTATAACCTAGCTAAGAAGACAGCGCTACTTTCAGCAACTCGGGCAATATAAAGAACAGGTTCAAAATATTAATATTAATGTCGATTTAAATACTTACTTATAATTTTGATATTGTCATTATAATGTAGTTATTTATGTTTCTAAGGTTTAGTTTAATTTAAGTATCATTGTAACTGCAAGTATAATTTGTAACATTTTTTAGTTCAGTAAAAAAATATTTATTTATTTATATAAGCAAAGTTTGTTTTCTTTGTCCGAGGTAAACTCGAAAACCACTGGACCGATCAGCATGAAACCACAACCATTCGACGCGGAATTAATCGTAGATAGTTATAGGCTATATATTTTTCCATGTTTTCTCAATTTGTTTGTTTGTTTGTTATTCGCCGGGCGAAGCGGGCGGAAACGGCTAGTTATTATATAAAATGGGGGTAAATTATGGAGAACTACCACTCTATACAATACAGGCAATCACATAATCACAGAATAAATTAACTTAACATTATTATTCAATTAAGGAAATGTCCAATTGTGTCATTTAGAAATAAGAGGGTACTGTGGCGCACCCAGGGCTTGAGCTCGGTACGGGTCTTCAAATGATAGACTGGTTCATGGAATATTTTCTTTATATTTTCAATCAGGAAGCTATAACATCTATTCAGTGCGCGGCCCGATACAATTATGATATCCTTTGTTTTTCGAGGCGTTCGATGTAATTCGAATTTAAATTGAAATTCAAATAAATATATTTCTTAATCCAACTGACGACTAAAAAAAGGTTTTAGTCGTTACAGTACATAACTAAATTAATTATTAACTTTAAAAAGAAACACGACAAGAACAACTACGCTACTTAATAACTGTAACACAAGTCTTTAAAATTTGTATTTAATCGAAGAAACACTATTTCTGAAATATCTACTCAACAGATCTGGTTAAAACAGAATTTTTTGCAAATTATTTTTTAATCTTTGTTAATTTGTCTTTTGTCTTAATTTTCCATTCCATGTCAAAAGTTAGAGAACACTGTTTTCAAAAGTTTGGATTCAAATATTTCGCAACCTGTTGAGTAGAATTAAAAAGTCATTAAAGAAAGTCTACATTTGACTGACAATACCGGACACGGCTTTGTCTTTTCAGGTAAGCTGAGTGCATATAATGTTAGGTATTTAGCGTATATTTAAGTACCTAATTGTATGTAGGTACTAACATGAGTAAAACTTCGTCTTTTCAGAGAAACGACATATGAAGTCAATTCATATAAAGTCCTATTTAAATAATATGACAAACTTTAGACCAGGAGTGGGCGTCATCCAGTCGGGCAAATGCCCTACCACCTGGCTTTGGGTTGTTTTGTCTCCTCTTACGCCAGGCTGCCTGACCGCAGGAAATTGTATTCTTTCTCCGTTACTGCACGGATAAAAATTCCTCATTTTCATTTGCCTTACTAATGTTTAAAATTTGACATGAACTTCATACATATAATGTTTGAAATTATATTATATTATAATAATAGAATTCAACCAGCGAGGCATGTGATTGAAAGACCGGCCATTAGTCAGTTTTAAATGTGTGACATGTAGGAACCGTTCTCACACTATTCCCATATACGGAAAACCCAATAATTGTTATAAATATGGTAAACTTGGTTTTGTCATCCCATTTGCTGGCCGTAATTGACGGCGACAAAGGTAGGCCCGAATCAACTATTTGTCAACGCGAGTGCGTTCTTTTGTGGGATCCAACATAATGTTTGTAATTTCATTTCTTTTTCTACGTGACGTACCGTATTTTGATTTTTCAAATTACAATTTTTACATTTGGATGGCACTTCAAAACATACTATGTGCTTACAAAATATTGTTCTATTTTTATCTATCATATTGTTACGTGCGAGCGGGGGTACGCACTTATGGATTGGAAGAAAACACCACTTGTTAATTTAAAAGCTTTTATTGACTTACACAGTCGCACGTAGTACTTCTCTGCAGGGTTGCCCCTATACGCACGACCAACGATGCACAGTCCCGACGATAAGTTGTCACACCCTCAATACCGTCGCCGATATTGCGCGGACCACCTCCAATATTATCGCGTGTAGCTGGCTTTTGGTTCCTCTCCGAACTACGCTACACACCTCCTTCACATATCTGTCCACCAAACTTGTCACTAAATTCACTACTTAGTTCGTCTCTGTCCTCTATTAACCGTCTTGTACTGAACTCAACTTTAAACTCAACTCTCCACTCTAAAACTGCCTGGTAGGCGCGCCTTGCGCTGTTTATATAATATACCCGGGTATATACCCGGAAGAATTTTCTAGAACCCATCTATCTATCTTTGTCTTTTCTTTCCCGAACCTTCTGTTCGGGAAATTTCGTTTATACATCTATCCCTTTCTAACATCTTTCTATCTCTTTCTTTCTTTCGTTGTCTATCTCTTTCTAACATCTATCTATCTCTTTCCTTCGTTTATCGTCTATCCTTTTCTAAATATATCCGTCCTTGCCTTTTCCTTCCAGAAATTTCTAATTCTTTCTAAAAGTTCTAAAACTGATTTACGCTGCTGGGCAGTTCCACCCTCGGTCGCCACAATATGTTTGATTTTTTTTCTCATAATATTATTATATAGTATTATTATTTTTCTCAATATAATTAATATCGTTTTGTACATACGTATATATTACTATTATATCTATATATGTATTAAATTTATAAAATAGTGTAAGTATGTATTTTAAAGTGTACACTCCTCTTTTTCTGCTCCACCTACATCGCCAGATTAGTTGAGAATTTATTTTAAGGTGGGTTGCCTGGAAGAGATCGCTTTTAGCGATAAGGCCGCCTGTTGTTTTGCCAAGAAATGTTGTAATTATGCATTTTATTTTTGTATTTGTTTTTTGGTGAGCAATAAAATGTTATCTATTTAATAATCTAGCATTTTCTTGAGAATGTTTTTTTTTTATTCTGGAGTACCCCACCTGCGATAATGTTATAAGCCATTTCACGCGGATGTGACGATGGATGAAATGCGTTATTATGCGATATTATCTCTGATTATTAATGACTTACACATTGACAAATAACGTATGCAGTGTATATACATTAAGGCTATCCATTAACGTTGTTGTTTTTAACACTTTAAATAAGACGCATATGTCTACAGACAAGAAGATTCACATGCGTATATATTGTTAACAGTTACAGGACTGGAATTAATATGCCGTTGTGAATATTACGGGGAACTCACAAACACGTATAACACAAATATAACCGAACACTCCAAGTCCAAACGAAATGCAGAAAGTCGTTATTCCATAACACGCGCAAAGTCCGTCACTAAATAGATTACCGAATGTACACAAATCTTGCTTCGCTTCTGGCTATCGCTCGACTGCCCTATCTCTCAATTGGGGCATTGCTTTATACTGCACATATGCAAAAGTCTGCCCAGCCGCATGGACCGAATTTCCTATAATCAGTTTGTACTTTAAGTCCAAGACACCTGACTATTGATCACAATACAACAGTAGGCCGTAAAAGATTAAAATACACAATGGGCGGTTTTCAATCACAATTTTTAAACACGAAGCAAACAAAAGAAGTCCAAATGCCGAAAGGTAATAAAATGTGTTTCTACAGGTATACATGTGTGAATTTGTCATTGTCGGCGCCTGGATCGTAACTATATAACTTTGTAATCGACAGTTGATAAAATATTACATAATGCATGATGTCTCCTATAATAGGGATATATTTAGCATGAGCATTGTTTAGATTTAAGACGATTTGATTGTGACGTATCTCCTATTGATGGTCCGTAATAAATAAATAAATACACTTATGTATTTTTCATAAAAATTTAAGTAACTATGAATAAACAATGTTTTTTTTCTATTTTCCTTCTTCTATATACATTTTACTAAGATGTACTCTACATTAAAGCAAGGTTATTTATTGCTCACTCACCCAGTCACGTATCGACCTCTGACACGGGTGCACGCCATTTTACATAGTTACTTCAAATTGAAAAAATTGCTCTTATATAAACCTGCAAAGGACCACAGTCACTTTGTATTCCAGAGGTAAGCATATTGTTATGAGTTGCAGGACTCGAATTAAAATGCCGTTAGAATTACTTTAGAGTTTATTAGAACTGTACAAACACGTATAACGCGGGTACAATAAATATAACCGAACGTAACAAGTCCAAACATAATTAAGAAGGTCGTAATTCAATAAAACGCGCAAAGTCCGTGAATTATTAGATTCGATCACGCGAGACGTGTGTACTACAATCGGTGTAGTACACACGTCTCGCTTCGCTGATGGTTCTCGCTCGACTAGCTCCTCTCTCAATTGGGCCATTGCTTTATACTGCACAAATGCAATATGTCCGCCCGGCAGCGTGGACAGAATTGCCTAGAATCAGCTTGTACATTAAATCTGTAACATCTGGCTAATGAGTACAATATAACAATAGGCCGTATGCCAATAAGTAAACAAAAAGACCGACCATAAAATAATTTCAATGTTATTATTAGTTCAAATGCTGACGGATAATAAATGTGCTTCGTTTCAGATATGCAGGTGGATTTGTTGTTTGTCGAGACCTGAGTTGTAACAATATTATGCTTTTTTTAAAGAGTAAATTTACAATGCCTCCCAGAGTTAGGCAGTCTGAATAGATAAAGGAAAGTTAATTCTAGAAATTAGAAGAAGAAAACAATGTGGCGGTAGATTAAATAAAACTTTAACAAAACTCATTGACACTTCACATCTTGGTCTTCCGTGATCACGGCTACTGACAAGTGGGCGAAACGTCGGATTAATAAAAATCAAATAAATTACCGCGAATAAAATCGTTAAAACGTAGTTTTATTATAAAATATGTATTAATAGGAACACAAACAATTCATTTATAAAACAAACTTAGATCTGTTTGACTTCCGATAATGCCTCTCAAAATAGTTTTGACAGGTGCAGACTACAGTAGTCCCTTAGGCTTGCGAAATATCTCAAATTTATTGAATTTATTTCACTAAGTTAATAGAGTTAAACAGTAAATTTTATGGTTTAATTAAACCGGTTGATAGGGATTTGAATATAAAGCCAAATCTAAAACTTAAAGGTGAAGGTCTGCTTGTTCTACTGCCTGATAAATTGATGAATGACAGTTAGTATGCAGTATTTAGAGTAACGTATCAGGGGCTTACTCTCAAATGTCTTTCGTTTTCGCTTTGGAAAATTTTTGTTTGTTTTTTAACATATCAGTACATTTTCCGTTGTATATTCCATTTATTATTGTATTATACAGACTATATTATTGTAGTTTTAAAGAAATCTTTTTAGAAGAATAGAATAGAATGTTCTTTATTACACACAAGAAAATAATATACATGAGTTAACAATCATTTAACTAGTACAATCGGCAGTCTTATCGCTAACAGAGATTTTTTCCACACAACCTTCTGAAGATAATTTCATATTTCAAATAATGAAAAGGTATTTAGGGCGTATAGTTTAAAATATATACAATCAAATCCATTAATAGTGGTAACGTCGCCAGCCTTTTGGGAACGTTCCCGGTGAGTGACAGTGTTTGGGACCAATATTCTATCTTTAATTATGCCATCTCTTTTTTTTAGTTCTTGTTTTTAATTGTAGGTTTCTTTTTCACATTTGAATTTAATAAAGTCTTCAAGTAATTAGGAATATTAATAGTAAATGAAAATACACATACATATTTGTAAAGAAATGTATGACAGAGAGTTACATACACAAATTTCGATGGTGATCTTTGAGGAGTTTATTAAAAGAAGAAGACAAGTATTATTCTAATTATTAAGTGTCCAAGGGGTGGGCTTATCGTTGAAAAGCGATCTCTTCAAGACAACTCGTGGCATGAATATTACTGATTAGTAGGGCGATGATGGTATACATAATTATTGTATGATCACTAAATTTTCAATAATAAATGTATAACTATACTATAATAATAATATACACATACGTTATATATAAAAGATAATATACAATGGTATAGGATAATAATATACAATAGACCGCTCTAGGACAATCTCAGACACCCAAGCCAGTAAATAACGGAAAGAGAGAAGAGATCGGCCAGCAAAGGCTTAGCTAAATCAACCACAGAAGCTAATAAAACAAAAAATGATTTATTTTGCAAAGAAATATTAGGAGTTGACGTAATGACATTAAAAAGCATTATATTTCTCTATTACAAAATAGAAAAAATATTAAATAAAATAAATTATTGATTACCACAATCGATTTTTCTGAATGAATTTGAACCAGACGATAAATTCATTCAAAATAGCTAAACCCACTACAATAATTTAAATGTCAACATAATAGAAAGAAATCTTAAAATCTCTCATGTTTTTACAACCAGGGCGCAAGAATGTATGAAAACGTGTTCGGCTCCATTAATCACGTAAAACCACTACCACTTAAAACCACTACTATTTTGAGACTCGAGTGCGCTAAACACTAAGCCACAACAGCCGTTTTGACAATAATTTATTTTATATCCATATACAGTGTAAACTCTATATAACGACAGTGAAGGGAACGTTCATTTTATGGTGTTATAGAGAGTTGTCGTTAAATGGAGAGAATGCTGTTACTTTTGTCTGACGTCTTTTGCTGCACCAATAATTTTTTTTGTATATTTTAACTTATTTCATCCATATCTTGCGATATTGAGGCATCTTGGTGTTAAAGTAAGTACTTAGAAATTTCGGTATGCATGGTGCCGACGGTCGAGTTTTTTATGGGTTAGGATAACAAAGTGATAGAACGTACACAGCTGCGAAGTTTTTACTAATTTTGGCATGTTGAAAGGTATTTTTCATTGTTTAATTTTTTTCGTTATTGAGAGTGGGTATGATATATAGAGTATATCATCGTATAGAAAACAAGCTAAACTATCCAAAGCCAAAATGTTTTCGACGCATAAGGGAGTTTGTCGTTAAATTGAGTGACGTTACATGGAGTTTACACTGTATTTTCGTAAAGCGTTACTTCACCCGAGATCTTTATAAAGTCGATAATACAAAATGAGAATTTACGTCACGAGCTCGGTATCCATAACCCCCAAAAACTTTATATATTCCAAAGTGTAATTCAAAGCGATCGTTTCTAAATGCCTACTCATCACACCCAGTGCGATAATCTCGAGCCGAGGCGTGCTGTTTATGCTAATTTTTGGCTCGAAACAGAATATTTTGCTTTGCTAACACTCCGTATATTTTTACGATATAGCCTGAAATGTTTATCCCTGGTATCACCGCGCCGTGCACTCGCTCAATTTTAATATATTAACTTTAAAAATTCAAAACGCAGTGTCTCTGTTTGATTTTGAAGTGTTGTTCTTCGACTAAATTCATCGTATTTCTTTTTAGGCTCCTATAATGTTTTTGTTTTGGTCATGTTATTCTATCAGTCTTATTTATCGCTGGTGTAGGTGAAAAAGGTTGTTGATAGTGGTGGAAGACATTGAGTTATACGCACTACAGAATTTATGTAAAAGAAAATCGAACATGATGAAAGCGACTCATGTACTTGCAGCGCTAAAATACTAGTCATGCCGTCTAATCAAACAATAAAACATGCAGCGCTAGATCGCTTAGGAAATCTAATTTGCTTGCGACCGAACATTGAACATGGCCGCAGCAATGATGCGTCAAGGTGAGTTAAAATGTACGAATGGACACAACAAACTTGCCGGTGAAAAGTTACTCCTTGAGATTGATTTGAGTTCCTTGAGTGGTTTGAACAGTATCTTAGTCCACATGAAGACATTTTTTATAGTTACATGTCAGACACGTAAATTAACTTACTCTTACTTAACACCGACCGATAAGGCTTACTCTCGATTTCTCAAGGATTCATTCATCAGATCCTGACTTGCTGGCAATGGGATCATCTCACCAATATGTTCTTTCGTTTAAAAAAAACCGATCAATAATTGACAGAAAAATCAAGTAGCATGCATTAAAAAAAATAAGCGCCAGTAGAAAATGCAGTACTTACACGCGTATACAAGCTTTTCCAAGCATTATTCTCTATTTGCCTATGATCCACTGATCATATCCTGACTTGGTGACCATGGGACCACTTCGGGAGTATAACTTTTCGATTAACATAAAATATTTGACAAAACGGTAAAAAAAAACATACAGACGAATAGAACCTCCTCCTTTTGGAAGTCGGTTAGAAAGCTGTTATTTTGACATACAAACAGATACTTCAATTTTATTTATGTGTATAAATATATTAGTCGTTTATAGTTAAACCACTGCCTACCAATGTTATTAAAAAATTCAATCATCAAATCTTAAGAGAGTAGTGAAAACTTTATAAACATATCATATTTTAATGCAAGATTTATAAATCAAGCCTTTAAATAAACTATTACGTCTAAACGTGAAATTTTCATTTAATTCCAAAGGAAAATGTTACATTGAACGCCAGAGCAAAGCTTTCAGCGCTGTGTACGAACTGAAGCATTAATAATTTAAGATTATAGCGTATATATTGAACCTCGGACGTAGTAAGCGTTCGTACTGTAGTTACTTGTGGAGAAAGTCGTAAAATTGTACGGTTTAGTTCATTTTCGTACGCCGTAAAGTAGCAAGGGGTTACTTCCACAGGTTAAACCTATTTTCCTTATACTATAACCTTTTTACACGGCAACCAAAAATGTATGTTATCGAGGTTTATGTATGCGTGCGTTTTGTTGTGCCATAATATCAGTCAAATATCTGAACTAAATAAGATATAAATCGAGCCTTCACCGCTATTTTATGGTAAGCGACATTTATGCCTGAATATATTTTTGTTTTTGTGGGAGCTGGATACGTCTAGTAATCGCAGTGGACAATGAACTACTGACTAGCGCAACGCAGGAGCGCACATATAAGTATTAATAGTAGCTCGCTAGCTCGCACACACATCATCCGTCCTGCTCATACATTGTGCTATTTATTGTCGTAACAGCACGACTTGTTGATATTTGTACTTAAGATTACCGATTTCAAAATATGTTAGTTTAGTTCACATCAGCACTCGACAGTGAATATAACTCTCTACCTTTCACTGCTACATATAAATCATATTTTAAACTACATTTCATTGATATATCTTCTAACGTCTCATGATAAAGGATGCCGAAGACTGCATAAAACTATGTCATAATCCACAGCTAGATTTAGGTCTTTTTAAGTTTTCACCACATATACCTTATAGCCGAACACATGTTGGCACAGCTATTATCAGGAAATAAAAGAGGATACACGTTTATAAATCATATTTATGTATTTTGAGCCGATCTAATACATACATACATACATAACTACACGCCAGGTCCCTTGCGGGGTAGGCACGAACAACAGAGCGCCATTTAGGCTTATTCTTACACACCTCACTTGCTTCTTTGACATTCATAGTTCTTGTCATGCACGCTCGTCTGTTCTTAAGGCTCATGACATCACCTTCTGCTAGTACACGATCAATTTGATCATGGAAGGTGTGTCGTGGCCTTCCGCGACTTCTGCATCCATCCACTTTTGCATTGTATATCTGTTTAGTCATTCTTTCATCATACATTCTTTCCACATGCTCGAACCACCGGAGCATTCCTTTCCTTACCTTCACCCCGACACTCTCTTTCAGACCAACTAATAATTAAGTACATTTAATTATTGGTTATGATTCTCGCACAAAAATTAGACACCTTGGACCAAAGGCAAAGTGAGAGTCTACACCCGAGGAAATTCGGAGTCAGATTGTCTCAACACACCATTCTTTATATTCGAGAGATGACGGGACGAGCTGAATGTAATTGATACAAACTATCCTCTAATATTAATTAATTTAATTAGTAATACAGTAGTAATACAATAATCTAGTATTCCGGTTCCATCTTTCCTTATCCAAGCAGTACCAGTAATCGAGTTGACCTACAACAGTCTGTAGGTAACCTATATACCCTTTTCAAGACGTGGTCTCCATTCTAGGTCCATTCAGTTTCATCTAATAATAATTAATATTCCTCTTGCTTAACTACTAATTATGCGAGTTATGGCTATTATTATATTACTCTGACAGATAGCAAAACACTTTACTGTCTTCTGTAATGGCTTATTTATGATAGATAGTGTTTGTGTCCATACAATGTTTACATTGTGTTTATATTAAATATTTGTAGTTGATGTGCTATAGAAGTGTGAAGAAAAATTATGTACAATCGAACCAACTGAATTATGATACACTTTGCTAATAATTTCCTTTAAAACCGTCAAAATAGTAAGGTTTATCGTGTTTCACTAAAGACAAAATGCGTTAAAAATATAATAAAATCAATAAATAGAATAAAAATGCGTTACTGGGCTCAGATACATAATTTTAAACTTTGTTATCATTATACTTACATAAAAGCACAGTGTAAAAATTATTTCAATTTTTTTTCCAAAAGGGAAACATGCGACACAGTACGTTGAGTAGAGAGAGAGAGAGAGAGAGAGAGAGAGAGAGAGAGTATTTAGAGATCAATACTTCAAATCAAAATAATGTTTTGGCAAAATAAAAAAGGGAGTTTTTCAAATTCGTCGTGTAGTAAAAATAGAAGTAAGTAAATGGAAATCATTAAATATTTGTTGCACCAACTTGACATCGGTGCCAAGTAAAATAATAACAATTGCTATACACATTGTTATAATAGTAGAATATTGAAAAATATAGTAATTTTTGTGTTTTATTTATTTTTACTTTTTAGTTGCTTCTGAAGACGGTTTCCTTTTTGTTCGATTTTTGAATCATTGCATCCCTATCCCTATTAATATTATAAATGCGAAAGTAACTCTGTCTGTCTGTCTGTCTGTTCCGTTTTCACATAAAAACTACTGGACCGATTTGGCTGAAACTCAGTATATATATATTTTCGATACCAAGGATGAACATAGGATACTTTTTATCCCGAAAAATGGGATAGTTTCCGGGATAAAATGATATTTGTCTGTTTGTTTGTTATGCTTTTACGGAAAAACTACTGGACCGATTTGGCTGAAATTCGGTACGAATGTAAATTAAATACTGAGGATGGACAAGGGATAATTTTCATTTTGGCCTTTTTGGTAATTTTGGCCTATTTGGTAATTTTGGCCTTTTTGGTCATTTTAGCCTTTTTGGTCATTTTGGCCTATTTGGTAATTTTTCCTTTTTGGTCATTTTGGCCTATTTGGTCATTTTGGCCTTTTTGGTCATTTTGGCCTATTTGGTAATTTTCCTTTTTGGTCACTTTGGCCTATTTGGTCATTTTGGCCTTTTTGGTCATTTTGGCCTTTTTGGTCATTTTGGCCTATTTGGTAATTTTTCCCTTTTGGTCATTTTGGCCTATTTGGTCATTTAGGTCTATTTGGTCTTTTTGGTCATTTTGACCTTTTTGGTCATTTTGGCCTATTTGGTAATTTTTCCTTTTTGGTCATTTTGGCCTATTTGGTCCTTTTGGCCTATTTGGTCATTTTGGCCATTTTGGCCTATTTGGTTATTTTGGCCTATTTGGTAATTTTTCCTTTTTGGTCATTTTGGCCTATTTGGTCATTTTGGTCTATTTGGTCATTTTGGTCATTTTGGCCTATTTGGTCATTTTGGCCTTTTTGGTCATTTTGGTCTATTCGGTCATTTTGGCCTATTTGGTCATTTTGGCCTATTTGGCCTATTTGGTCATTTTGGCCTTTTTGGTCATTTTGGCCTATTTGGTAATTTTTCCTTTTTGGTCATTTTGGCCTATTTGGTCATTTTGGCCTATTTGGTCATTTTGGCCTTTTTGGTCATTTTGGTCTATTCGGTCATTTTGGCCTATTTGGTCATTTTGGCCTTTATGATCATTTTGACCTTTTTGGTCATTTTGGCCTTTTTGATCATTTTGGCCTATTTGGCCTATTTGGTCATTTTGGCCTATTTGGTCATTTTGGCCTATTTGGTCATTTTGGCCATTTTGGCCTATTTGGTTATTTTGGCCTATTTCGTCATTTTGACCTATTTGGTCATTTTGGCCTATTTGATCATTTTGGCTTATTTGGTCAGTTTGGCCTATTTGGTCATTTTGGCCTATTTGGTCCTTTTGGCCTTTTTGGTCATTTTGGCCTATTTGGTCATTTTGATTATTTTGGCCATTTTGGTCGTTTTTGCCTACTCCGTCATTTTGGCCATGTCGGTCACTGTGGTCTTTTGGTCATTTAGACCATTTTGGCCTTTTTGGTCAAGTTTTGTAATTTATTTTGTTGACAGATAGACGGGGGAATGTATATATAATTAGCGATATAAAACGAAGTGAATCTTCCGTGGGCAAATACATAAAAAATGTAATATAATATAACCTTTAGCATTTGCTCTATAAACAAGAGACACGCACTAGAGGTTAACCCGCGGCGCAGCCGCGGGGTAAACTCTAGTAATTGTATAAGTAAATGTAAACAAGGATACCCATAGCATAATTCAACAACAAGAAAAATATAGTAATTTTTATGTTTTATTTATTTTTGATTTTAAGTTACTCCTGAAATCGATTTCCTTTTTGCTAGTTTTTTAAAATAACTTCGTTATTGTATAAGTTAACCTAAACATTGATACCCATAGAATAATTCAACAACAAGAAAAAAATAGCATTTTTTAAGTTTTATTTATTATTGATTTTAAGTTACTCCTGAAATCGATTTCCTTTTTGCTACTTTTTTAAAATAACTTCGTTATTGTATAAGTTAACCTAAACATTGATACCCAGAACATAATTCAATAACAAGAAAAATATAGCAATTTTTATGTTTTATTTATTTTTGATTTTAAGTTACTCCTGAAATCGATTTCCTTTTTGCTGGTTTTTTTTTTATAATACCTACATTATTGTATAAGTGAACCGAAACATTGATACCCATAGCATAATTCAATAACAAGAAAAATATAGTATTTTTTTGTTTTATTTATTTTTGTCTTTTAGTTTCTTCTGAAGTTTTATACTGAAAATTTATACAATAAATATTTATTCTATTCTATTTTATCATAACTACATAATTGTATATGTAAATTTAAATGTTTCAATAACAATAAAATCGATATTTATGAAAAAGTAAAATATTTGACTAATAGTTAGCCAATCAAACTAACTTTTCAATTTCAACGAGCTTCGATGTTGACATGAAATATGGACGCAATATATATCGTTTAATATTTTAGGTTAAAGTGATACACAAACAATTTTAGAGTTAACTAAATAAAAAACACTACGCTACATCGATGTTAAACTGTGATTTTTACTGTCATTCATCGGGAACGTTCCAAAAGGCTGGCAGCGTTGCCAGGTTTATAGCAACGCTTAATCCGTTACAAATATAGACGCCAGCCTTTTGGTCGCGTGAGATGTCTACTAAACGTAGAGAGAAAGAATTGAATAAATGTTATAATACATTTTTATGCCCTCAGACATTCATACATCACTGAAAAGATTACTGTGAAAAATAATCGAGCGATACTATCATTTATATAGTGACGTCATAATACGTGCGTGAAAGCCTTGCGAACGGTCAGATCAAAGGATTTCGTTGAATAGAGTATATCTAAGTTTGATCGACATAAAAACGTCGAGAGGTGGCATAAGTCAGAGAATGAAGCGGGTTTTTGACAAATGATTATATTATTTTTTGTGAAGATAAATGGTGAATGTTATTATGAATTGAGTAATGAATTGTAACGAGTCGTGAGACTCGAATTAAAATGCCGTTAGAATTAATATAGTTTATTAGAACTATACAAACACGTATAACACAGTTACAAATATAACTGCACACAATCAGTCCAAACGTAATGCACAATTCAAAAACATCCGTCACTAAATAGATTAACGAATGTACACAGGTCCTGCTTTGCTTGTGGTTATCACTAGACTGCCTCGTCCATTAGTTGAGGCATTGCTTTATACTGCACGGATGCAATATGTGTGCTTGGCCGCGTGGACTGAATTTCCTAGAATCACACCTGGCTAATGACTACCATAAAAGACTGCAATACACAATAGGCTGTTTTTCTAATCACAAATTTTAACCACAAAGTAAACAAAACAAGTCCAAATGCTGAAAAGGTTATAAAATGTCTAAAGGTTAGTAATATCAAAATATATTAATTTTTATGTTTTACTTTGCACCGACTTCAAGATGTTTTGGATAATACATATTAATAATAATAGCTTTAGAAATAAGTTATTTTATACATTTTAGTTTTTGAAGTGGATTTTTTTAAACGAAGTTATTTTTTTTTTTGTTAGTTTTTAGTGTCTAGCTCGAATGGTGCCGCGTTTCTTAAAAAATATAGGTCCCAAGAAACGGGAACAAAAAAATGTTCGTAAAATGAAAACAACTTGGCCAAACTATGTCAAATTTTAAGGGGACCAATTGGAAGCTATTCCGCGTCGAACAAATAAATAAATCACGGAGTAATCGGTGAATATACATATAAAAAAGAAAAAAAAGCAGCAAAAAAAAGATCCCGACGAATTGAGAACAGGAACATTTTTTTTTTTTAAATTTTTGAAGACAGTAAGTCCACATCTTAATGAAATAAAAAGTTTATTCACTTTTAATTCACTATTGGACCCGATAGGTGGCGCCGCTGAACACCTATTTAATGGTGGGACCGATTTTGATGAAATTTTTCGTGTTTTGTCAAGTAGATTGGAAAATGGCTTAGATTAAAAATTTGTCCCGGTTAATGGCGCTGCAATCGGTTTCTAGATTTTTTAAGAGCAAGACAACGTCTGCCGGGTACTGCTAGTTATGAATTAAAATACCTGGGTTCTGTTTTTCCCAACAATAGTTTCGGAATCCTAGAAAAAATAGTGTTATAATAACCGCTATAATTTTTACACTTGTACCAGTTTCTTGAGACTATTTCTAGTATCTTCTACCGCGACGATTCGGCTAGTCCAGTCCCAACACGACTCTACACGGATAAAATAGATCTCAAAGTCTATACTTATATAGATGTAATTACACCAGTAAATGTCTTTTAGTTCTTCATTGCGAAAGGATAAGGATGTTATTTTGTGAAACGATTAATACGGTTTTATTTTACCTTATTTTACTATTTTTTATCAAAGTGAAACTATTATCACTGTAGGAACGTAGAAATAATGCGAATTCCTGCGGCCGGCCTATCGTAAGAGGCGAAAACCAACCCACATCAAGGTGATAAAGCTTTTCTCGTCTAGATAGTTACCACCCTTGTATAGGGGTCATCATCATCATCCGAGCGTTAAATCCCGGTTGCGTTCGGAGCGATCACTTCGACGCCCAGGGTCCGCTTTCTTATTTTTTCTTCTCCACTTCGCGCGATCTTCGGCACGTAACTAGCCGGTTTCCGTAAAACGTGGCCGTACCAACGTAAGCAACTCTCCTGCAGTTTGTCTGCTATGTCACGGACGTGAAGGCTGCCGCGGATGCGGGAGTTCCTGACACGATCCTTTCGCGTGACTCCGCACATCCACCGAAGCATATTCATTTCCGTGACACGCAACTCCTGCTTGTGTCGCTCAAGTACAGGCCACGCTTCACTGCCATATAGAAGAACAGGTCTAATAATGGATTTATAGACCTGTTCTTTTAACTTAGCCGGTATTTTGGGGTCGCAAATGACACCTGTCACCTCGCGCCACTTGGCCCAAGCTGCTGATATTCGGGCCTTGACGTCATGGTCGATGTCCCCGGACGCGCTGAGTACAGATCCCACCCTTGTATAGGGGTATACCACCATAACAACTTATGTTGGATTTCGGCATTAGTGTTCAGGTTCCAGTACCCCCTTCAGTGCAGGAGGTAGATTGGTAACGCCTTTGGTGTTGGAAATGTTCACAAGTGACAATATCATCCAACAAGTGGACTGTCAGCATATTTCTGTCGATATTCCACCTTAAAAACTTAAGGGATTATATATAAGCAGATTACAATATGGCTAAGTCTTCTTTATTGTATTGTTTATAATTTTTACTATATAAATTTATTTATATACTAAAAAACAGTACACGATGTAATAGCGGAATTATTATATTATAATTTTGTTATTTTTCTATTGTCCAATTCATTTTTTTAATTATTATTATGAATTTGTATGTCGGTCAAGACCGGGGGCCATAAATATGGACCCAAACTTTGAGAGGGCTTGCGTGGGACCATGGGAAGGCAGAGGCGCCTTGTCAAATTTAATGTAATTGTGGCGTGACACTGATTATTTTTTTATTAGACTATTATTGTTAAAAAAAAAACTAAGTTATTAATAAACTGTGTAACAGACCGCTGCCAAAGGCTGCGTGTCGAGAAGGCTGGCTGCATAGCCACACTGTATGGCAATGCTGGTTCGTTGAACGAAATACGAACGACTTCTAATCACGAGTGGCAAAAAGAGGTTTTTATAAATTTCGACTATATATTTTAACAAAAGACATACATACATACGCCAGGTCCCTTGCGGGGTAGGCACGAACAACAGAGCGCCATTTAGGCTTATTCTTACACACCTCACTTGCTTCTTTGACATTCATAGTTCTTGTCATGCACGCTCGTCTGTTCTTAAGGCTCCTGGCATCACCTTCTGCTAGTACACGATCAATTTGATCATGGAAGGTGTGTCGTGGCCTTCCGCGACTTCTGCATCCATCCACTTTTGCATTGTATATCTGTTTAGTCATTCTTTCATCATACATTCTTTCCACATGCCCGAACCACTTACTTTTATACCATCATGCACACATGATGGTATAAAAGTAAAGGTGCGACATGTTTGGCCAGTAACGGATAGAACAATTACAATAATTATAAGCACTCGTAGAATTAAATGTCGTTAAAATAATGTCATAATAACAAACCAAAAAATTAGAAAACATTACTAACTTAATTATTAACTGCAATTATTAATATTGTTACGATTTGTAGGACTCGCATTAAAATGCCATTGGAATTATTATAGAGTTTATTAGAACTATACAAACATTTATAACAGAGTTACAAATATAACCGGACGCAATAAGTCCAAAAGTAATACAGAAGATCGTAATTCAAATACACGCGCAAATTCCGTCAATAAATAGATTACTTGATCTACGCAATCTCGCTTCGCTTGTGGTTATCGCTTGAATGCCTCGTCCATCAATCGAGGCATTACTTTATACTGCACAGATGCAATATGTCTGCCCGGCCACATGGACTGAATTTCCTAGAATCACACCTGGCTAATGACTGCCATAAAATATTACAATACCCAATGGATTGTTTTTATAATCACACATTTTAAACACCAAGTAAACAAAAAAAGTCCAAACGCCGAAAAGGTAATAAAATGTGTTTCATTAGCTGCAGGTGTAAATTTGTCTTTGTCGGTCGTAATAAATTAAGAATGTACTGCTCCAGTATTCTAGTATACATACTCATGACTTACATACAATGTCGTATAGAAATAATAAAATGCAACTTTTTGATTTAAAACTCCACATAATTCTGATATATGCAGTGTTTTATGGTGTTCACGTGCGTGCCGATCTAATGTACTGGCGGAATGTTCCAGAGAATTTCGTCATTTCCTCATAATGTTGGGCGGAAACCAATGTTGGGTTTTCAGTTCGTGAAATAGCTCTTTTTATGTCTTTGAGAAAGACATGATTCTTTTATATTTACAACCTAAGCCGGGCTCGTGTTGAACATGCAAGGGACTGACAATTTTAATAACACTCAGACAAGAAATTATTCTCATGACCCTGATACACCTGGGATAATGTCTGTGTTAATGACTGTGTCATGAAGCTGTAGCCAAGAGCTTATTGTGTTATTTGACATGCAAATGACAGCATGAAAGAGATGAAGAAAGAAATGTATCGCCTCTGCAAGAATGAAACCAAAGCTTTAGTGAAAGAGAAGCGTGAAAGAATAAAATTGAAAGAAGAAGAGAAGCTGACGGAGAACTTCGAGGCAAATACCAAACTCTTTTGGAGAGAGGTTAAGAAGTCTCGGGGATTTTCGTCAGCTTCCAGAATGGAAAGAATTAAATCTAAAGCAGGGGACATTCTTGCTAACCCACAAGAGGTTTTAGCGCGATGGAGTGAATATTTTAGAGAAATGTATGATACTATCCCGGATGCTGGCACCACGACTGAGTCTGTGACTGACTTCGAGGAGTCAGCATCCGAGATCACTTTGGAAGAGATCGAATGGTCGATAAGAAGTCTGAAAAATGGAAAGGCAGCAGGAATCGATAGTGTGTCTGCTGAGATGATCAAATATGGTGGCACCTGCGTCCGGGACGCTTTCCTGTCCTTATGCAACTTGTGCTGGAGGACGGGAAAGGTTCCCAACGACTGAAGGCGCGCTGTCATCGTGCCCTTGCATAAAGGCAAGGGGTCACGTATGGAGTGTGCCAGCTACAGGGCCATCAGTTTGATCAGCACAGCATCTAAAGTGTATGCGAAAATTGTTGAAAGGAGAATGAGAGTGGTATCCGATGGATTACTGTGGGATGCACAAGGAGGCTTCAGAAATGGAAGGGGATGTATGGATCAAGTTTTCTCGCTCCGCAATATCGTGGAGAAGCAGCTGGCTACGGGCCGGAAGGTTTTCTGCGGTTTTGTGGATCTAGAGAAAGCATTTGACAGGGTTGTGCGGAAGGACCTCTGGGACATATTGCCCGGATATGGGATTGATGGCCATTTGCTGCGTGCTGTACAGTCCACTTACGAGGACTGTATGGCATGCGTGCGGGTGGACGGCAGCCTGTCGCCCTGGTTTGACGTCAATATTGGCGTCCGGCAGGGCTGCGTGCTGTCGGCTTTGCTGTTTGTCCTATATCTGGACAATTGTCTCCAGAGATTAAGATTGATGGATGTTGGGGTGCGGATGGGTGATCTAGTTGTTAGCAGCTTGCTTTATGCGGATGATGCCGTGCTTTTAGCCGAATCGCCATCAGAACTGCAAACACTAGTCACAATGATGAAAGATGACTGTCAGGCGAGAGGCTTACGTTTGAATGCGAAGAAAACAAAGGTGATGGTGTTTGAAAGAGAAACAACCAGAACGAATGCAAGGATAATGGTCGATGATGTTATGCTGGAACAAGTGAATGAGTTTGTATATCTTGGATGTGCTTTTAGCAGAGATGGAAGGTACACCGCTGATATAGAAAGAAGAGTGAATTTGGGGAATAGTGTGAATGGAGCGTTAGGTAAACTTCTAGGCGCTAAGAACCTCAGCCAGAAGGCCCAGCTTGCCATACACAACGCGGTGCTGGTACCTACGCTCACGTATGGAAGCGAGAGTTGGGTATGGAATAGAGAGCACGAAAGTAGAGTAAACGCGGTCGAGATGCGAGCACTGCGCAAAATCTGCGGAGTGACGCTCGCGGACCGCGTTCGTAATACCGAAGTAAGAAAGAGAGTTGGTCTGAAAGAGAGTGTCGGGGTGAAGGTAAGGAAAGGAATGCTCCGGTGGTTCGGGCATGTGGAAAGAATGTATGATGAAAGAATGACTAAACAGATATACAATGCAAAAGTGGATGGATGCAGA
This sequence comes from Dendrolimus punctatus, assembly GCA_012273795.1. Lineage (NCBI taxonomy): Eukaryota > Metazoa > Arthropoda > Insecta > Lepidoptera > Lasiocampidae > Dendrolimus > Dendrolimus punctatus. Next base: position 10,058,743 of record CM022541.1, on the reverse strand, counting down.
AGTCGCGGAAGGCCACGACACACCTTCCATGATCAAATTGATCGTGTACTAGCAGAAGGTGATGTCAGGAGCCTTAAAAACAGACGAGCGTGCATGACAAGAACTATGAATGTCAAAGAAGCAAGTGAGGTGTGTAAGAATAAGCCTAAATGGCGCTCTGTTGTTCGTGCCTACCCCGCAAGGGACCTGGCGTGAAGTTATGTATGTATGTATGTATGACATGCAAATGAGATGAGGTGTAATGGGTGTTTCACTCACAACCATCCGCGCGCATCCTCCTTGGCTGCAACCAACATTGTTTTTTAAACATTATAGCTTTTTAAGAAGTTTTAGCATATTGTTACAGGTTACTCAGGTCCCGACAGAAACAAAATCCTCCTGCATGTCTGAAACAAAGTACATTAATGACCCGTCGGCATTTGAACTAATAACATTTAAATGTTTTATGGTCGTTTTTTTGTTTCCTTATTGGCATACGGCCTATTGTTGTATTGTGATCATTAGCCAGGTGTTACAGATTTAAAGTGTAAGCTGATTCTACGGAATTAGGTCCACGTGGCTAGGCGGACATATTTCATCTGTGCAGTATAAAGCAATGGCCCGATTGAGGGAACAGTTAGTCGAACGATAACCACGAGCGAAGCGTGACGTGTTTACTACGATCGGGAATCTAATGACGGACTTAGCGCGTTTTATTGAATTACGACCTTCTGCATTACGTTTGGACTTGTTGTGTTCGGTTATATTTATCCCTGTGTTACACGTGTTTGTATAGTTATAATGATCTCTATAGTAATTCCAACGGCATTTTAATTAAGTGCCCGAGATAGATGAATAATTATTAATAAATTATTTTTTGCTTAACGTACTGCTGGGGAGTTTCTTGCCGCTTCTTCGTCTTCAGCGATAACACGTTGCGAAGCGGTGTATATAGAATAGGAAGTAGATTTAAATTTTAACTTACATTCAAAATGTGTTTTTTGCAGTGGAACTTATTTTGATTAAAAACTTTTAAATTAGAATTTATGTTCTTTTTGACAACAAAAATGAGTGTTAATCCGTTAATTGTAGTCGAAGGGTAATTATCTAGCATTTGTTTAAAACAACTGTTTTTTTATTGCAGGAGTTCAGCAGACAGGCTGACGGCCATCTTAATGGAAAGCAGTTACCATCGCCTATGGACATTTGCGACACCAAAGGTGCTACAAATGCGCTGCTGCTCTCTTAAGGGAGACTGGAACCTGGTCACTAATGCCGGAACACAACTCAAAGTTGTTATGGCGGCATACTCTAGACCAGGGGTGGTAGCGATCCAGTCGGGCGAATGCCCTACCACCTGGCTGTGGGTTGTTTTGTCGCCTCTTACGACAGGCCGCCCGGCCGCAGGAAATTGTAGTCTTTCTCCGTTCTTGCACGGATAAAATCTCGTTGCGAGAATTGCTCTAATATTCGTGCTTTTCCTTATTTACTCTATTGTAGGTATCAGAGTTCTCCGTTGTATATTTACCTATAAAACCAGTGACGGGTGTACACATTTACCGCTAATAGATTATTCAAATTTTGCCGCCCCTACTAACTTTAATTGATACCCTAGTTCACAATTTAATTCATTACAATGTTTCGCCAGTGAAATTGTAATTATAAAATTTTTGCACTATCGTCATAATTTTACTTAAACCACCTCTTGCACCGTTTGCACGTTTTTGCGTGCACCGGAACACAAACCAATTTGATTAACAATTTCTTTTTATTTCCTCCTACCCTTTTAGAGCTAGACATACTTACTGAAGAGCTTCTTCTCTTCAAGCAGTAAATTATAAAATAATTCATCTAATGAATGAATTTTCTTTTGTTTAGTTGAATTAATCGTGTAGAACTAATATCATTTAGGTATTTAAATATTAACCTTTTGATTTTTCTAAAAGATAATGTTGACCCCAAATTTATCACTCTAGACTCCAGCCTAGTAAGCTTGTTGAAAAATCTACCACTGCATAAGACTTAAGTTGCTTAAGTTAGAAACATACGATATGTGTGTTTGTTTGTAAACTTTATCCCTATTTTGAGGTCAAAATTGAAAATTGATTGAAAAATAAAAATTATATCCACTGGTAACAAGTTGCCAAAACCGCATCGCATCAATCCCGTAAATCATGAGGGAATATGCCATACCTGACTCCGCCTGCCAGTGGCCAGTGGCGCCACACTGGCAATTTTGATTCCATGCCAGACCCGTTGGCACAGTTTGCGTATCTTTACCGCGCTTGCCAGTTTGCTGGCACTTGGATCAACGTATTAATTTTTCTACGCAATTTTATAATAGTAGTGTTTAATCAACTAAAAAGTAGAAGCCATAATAATATAATGGATAACGCAAGCGTTTCAATCTCAAGAGGCACGGGTTCGATCCAGGCCGTGTCGATTGTATAGTCAGTTTTCTGATCTAATGTGCATATTGTTACAATTACCAAAATGGTGAGGGAAAACATCATGGTGCCACCGGCACATCGACATAGCCGATGTGTCAAACATTGACGTTATTAAAAAAACAACTGGCATAGACTATATAAATAACGGAGAACATGATTCAATTTTTTCAGATTTCTTGTCAGTTTGTCTGTATGTTTGGGATTTACGTAAGAACTACTGGGCCGATTTAGATGCGGTTATCACTGATCGACAGCTAATTCTTAGACTTAAATTTGCACTACTTTTATCCCGGGAATCCCTCGAGTTTTTCTGGGATTAATTTCAAATAGCCAGATTGAAAAAAATCCAATGCGATTGTTTCTCTGATCGATAGCCAATTTCATGTAATAAAACATGCGAGATTTTTTTAATTCTGGGAATCGCGTGAGAGTTTTCCCAGGAGCGGTGTGTAATTATCCAGGAGCATAAAAAATAGCTTATTCCGATTCAGTTTTCACTAAAACGGTAGCCTACATTCATTTTAAAATTCTGCGGTACTTTGTACCCCGGAAATTCCGCGGAAACTTCGAGTCAAGCGTAGGCAAAGTCACGGGCATATCCTAGTTTAAAATAAAACAAGTCATCTTATGTCTTGGTCATATTTTATATTTAATTTTAATGATATCAGATATATATCAGAATGTATATTTATAAAAGTATAATGTAAGCGTCGCTCTTAAAATCAATAGTTCTGCTGTTTAGCATTCTATAAGTGTAACGTACTTTATTCAAAAGAAAAAATTCTGGCTATCCAATGTGTACGCGTGGCCTTTTGTCGCCCCCGGAACATTCCCATTCGCCATTTCTCCCCCTTTCCCACTTTTGTAGCGACATTTTATTTTTATCATCGTGTCTTTCCGAATATTTCCAGTTGCCTCGACCCCGTTCTAATTCCAAAGAACACCCAAATACCAATAGTTCCAACGGAGTAACGTAAAAGAAAATACGAAATAAGTTTTATTGGCGAAAGTTAGTCATCGATCACAGCGCGCTCGACGTTTCCAGAATGTTGTTAAGGGTACTTCGATTGTGAGCAAAGTCGGTGCTGTTAATCATCATTTTGAGCTGTTCCTTCAGCTCGTTCGCAAATAATATCGTTTCGTATGATATTGATCTTTTGACACGCAACAAATTCGCCAGAATGTATTCAGGTGTCAGTTTTTTGTCGCTATTCTGTTGCTTTACGATCAATGACTCGCTCCTTTTGTCTGTTATTGTAGCTAGATTCGCAGTGTAAGACAACAAAGCTCTCATTCCATACAAAACGATGACTAGGAAAAGTGAAAATCCGGCTATCACATAATTCTTCTCTACTCGACTGAGTAATATCAACTTCTGGTATTCGTTCAGATGACTGCTGAATATAAGTCGATGAATGTCCCGTAAAGGATTGTACATACCAAAATAGATGACAGCAGTGAAGTAGAGGTAGACTGAACAGTAATAATAGCGTTTGTATTCCATAGTAATGGTATTGATCAAGTCGACGATTTCTCGGGTATCGTAGATGGGGTTCAACATAACCAGCAGAACAATCATTTGTAGTAATAGAAGAAAAGTAAGAATAATACAACTGCCGTCCATCTTGCTGTTCTTGTTAGTCGAAGTGTTTAGATATCAGATAAATTCTTACGGCATTGTCACGTGGTTTAGCAAAATGCTGGTGTATTTTTATTTGTTCAATTTATTCTATCTAGAACCATGTTGATAGGTCGCCTGTCAATTTTGCTGACAAGATAGTGACAAGCGCGTAACATGTGTTCGTTTTGTGAATTCATTATTTTATTCTATTGTGGCTTTTGGATTGTGCGCTGTCAACCTTACACGCTATTGGACTTTTTGCTGGATACAGTGCTGTGTGCTATTTAAAAAAATGTAGCTATTTTCCGAGCGAGTTACCTTGCTGATTGGTTATAGACCGTGCTGAATTTAAATACAATGAAGGATTTAAATAAAAGTAATATTCGATATTCCCAAAAATTCACAGTTTATATAATAAACTCCCGAACAAATAACACAATTTAAAATATTATACATACATTAATTTATCAATAAGTCATAGAACCACGCACAGACATTTGTGTGCCATCCTCTTTAGTCAAAATAGCATGACGACACATCAGTTCAAATTCTAGCAGCCTAGCAACAGTTATAAGAAACTGCGTTAACCTTTCGATAAGTAAAAAAAGGTAAAGTGCCGTAAAGAAACATGTATAGGAAATTGATATGAGACTCAAATAAAATTCCCATATTAATACCGAATCTTTGACATCTTCCAATAGATTTTCATAAAAATTTCTCTCCCAAGATATCTCCAAGAATGTATTAAGAAAGAGGAAAAGTAGTAAAAATAATATAATTTTTAGTGGATGAAGCATATGCTCTTGTAACCAATGCCAAAAATCTCTTATAAAATATGGTTCTTTTAAAGGTTTTAGTAGTGCAATCACTAGAAATAATTCTGTAAATAATAAAGATGCAACAAAAGCACTATATACGTTGATCATCTTTAAAATAATTATTTTCTCCAGATTATTCGGCTCCAGGATTTTTACGTTCCTTTGTTTCACTGTTATCACCTTCGTCCCCCTTATCACTTGCAACTGATTTTACATCAGCAGGCTTTGCTTCTATGCTTTTGTCAACTTTTTTTGAAGACGACGCTTTATCGTTATCTATGTTTTCCTTTTTCTCTTTAAGGAATGTACGTATTCTTTTATGCTCTGTTCTATTTAAATTAGCTACAGAAGGCCAGTGGACAGATTCGTCAGAATGTTCTTCAAATGATTCCTCAATTATAAAAGAGTCTCTGGATACTTTTTCAGATTCAGTTTCTGTTGTAAAAGTAATATCGATCAGTTCGTAGCTACCCATTAAATTTGAGAATTCATGTAATTTTGCCGAAAATATCACGTATTCATATAACCTCCATGCAACAAGAATATAAAATAGAGAGAATCCAGCTAGCAGATAATTTCTCGTTGCATTTGTGGTATCGATAACACGCGTTAGTTTCTGTTCAGGCGTTTCATTTTTTAACATCAAACGTGGATCTCTCGAGGCATGAAGTATCCTCATAGGTTTTAAAATTCCAAACACGATTATGTTTGTAATATATATACCAAATCCCCAGACTAAGAATCGGTTCTGTTTCACTTTATCAACGTATTGCTTCAAATTTTTGGAAATAGTTATGATGTCTACAAATGGTAATAATATGAACAAAATAGATATCATTTGCAAAATATTCGTTGATATCAACATCACCGCTGGCAAATCTAATGTAAGCATTTTACTTGTTATTTTTGAAACCCATATTTTTTGTATGTATTTGAGATGATTGTCAATTATCAAACCATTTTGAAAGACTAATTGTCATGTCAAGATGGCGTTGTGTCAATCATTATTTATTTTCTAGCAATAGAAACTTGCATTGAACCTACTTTATGATATTCTTAAATATAATAACTACAAAATCGATATCAGTTTAGAAATGAGTTGAATGAGTTGATGAATCATTGGCGCCTTTCTCAGTTTTGAGTATGTAAATTTTATATAATATATGACAAAGTAGCTTTCCGCGTCTGTTTGTCTGTCTGTATAACTGCTAACTCCTTTTAAACTATGCAAAGGATTTTTAAACGACTTTTACTATCAGTTAAATAATTTTTCAAGGCAGTTTTATGTATATTCTAGCTTTTGCCTGCCTGATATATAAAATAAAGAGATATATATCCCTCACGATATATAAAACCTAATTAAGTTTTATGTAAGTGAAACAGGGACATGGACAAGCATTTGATTCATATTTTCATATAATAAAATATATAAATTTGCACAGCCCGTAGATTTTCTTCAAGGACACTGTTTATCATGGAAATATATAGAAAGAAACTAGTCTAGCATGTAGAATTAAAGTTTATGCAGATGGCATGACAAGGAAACTCATAGTAGTTGATTTGTTTATATGACTTAAACATTGTCCCCTTTTTTATTGACGAGGGTAAAACTATGAAAAAGTAATTTTACGTTCACCTCCTTTGACGAGCACACACCTTCCTTCCTCATGATTGAATTCGTTATCAAACCCCACAATGTTGTATCGGAATCGAACTTGTAACGGCCTATTTACGTAGCTATGAAACAAAATAACCGTCGACAAAGCACCTACATTTTGTTAGAGCGTGTTGTCACAGAACAAATCGTTAATAGTGGGAAAAAATTGTTCAAACCTTTCAAAACTCAATACGTTTTCACATTAATTATAATATTTATAATATTCACAAAGATTACTATTTATACTATTACATGTATGTGTCTAAAATCTTAGTAGTTTAGTGTCTCAGGAACCTAAGTTTTATCTTAGGACGTCGTATTGAATTCTGATCTGAAATAATATGCATACTATGATAACTACCACGTACTGGTGTTAAACGAAAACATCAATACGGCGAATTGATATAGCCTGTGTTAAACCCGCCTTAGTCAAATGTGAAGGATATATATTTCGTCCTTCTGAAAAAGGGGAGGTCTATACCCAACATTATTTATTTATTAACTTACAAACATCGCTGTAATTACAACTGTCATCAATACGATAGCGTGGTATACATAATACATTATATATACATAATATTGAATCGTCATTACATATGTTGTAGTATGCAGTTCTTGTGAATTTAGTCGCAGTTTAATAATAGATAATTTACTAAATAAACTAAAACTATTGTTAAGACGTACTTTTAACCTTAAAAAAGACGATATTCTATATTAATATGCTCTTATTAGTATATTTATAGATACGGCTTACACCTAATAATATACACAGAATACATAACAAGATATTTGTATCTTGTATGTATGCAAAATAAACACTTGTCAAATACTTAACATATGTCGTGGTAGTGTATTGGCTAGCGCGCGCGTCCCGAAATCAAGGGGCGCGGGTTTGAATTCTGGCCGCAATGCATGCACCACTTATGCTGGTGTGCACCGACATTTAACCGGCGATTAAAATAAAATAATCACTGTTTATGCATACATTTTTAGCGATTAATTTATTTTAACCATCGGTTAAAAGTCGGTGTACACCAGCCTTAGACAGTTTTCTGACCTAATGTGCATATTGTTACAATTGCCCCATGCTAACAGCTGTGAAGGGAAAAATCGTGATGAAACCTGCACATCGAGATAACCGGTGTGTTAAATCTGCCAAGCCACCTTGTACGAGCATGATGTGTATGATGTGTGTACCATTCCCAATAGTAGGTCCGAGTCCAGCAATGGGAAGTTTATGGGCTGTTATTATAACTATATATTTATTATATAAATAATTAACGACAGCATTAATCAAAAATATTCATTCTCTACTGAAATATACTATACTATGGTCATATTTTCAGTCTGTACTACGTATACATAACAGGTAGAAGCTACATGTGTGCAAAAGAGAGGGTGTGCTACCGTTGTTTGTACACGGTTTCTGCACGTGACTACCCCTTATAGGATGTTATTAGGGTTGGTGAGTTGTGTTAAAGCTTTTTCAACCCTTCATTACGGTCTTACCTTCAATTTATGGAAGCCTGGTAGTTTTCTGTGATTAAATATAATTATAATCATTTAATCAGTAACTTCCTGATAAAATAAAGATCTTACTAACTTTTTATTCGGTGCCGTAGCCACTATCGCAAATTTTCTAATATTTGTTCTTTGTAAGTTAACAGTTTTTTGTCTTGTAAACTACTAGTTCTATGTGAATGAAAGTTGACAAATAGATATACTCTATACCATGTTACAATAGGAGATTGTTACGAGAGGTGAACGTGACTTTTTTAGATTCGAGATAGTTTGTTTCATTTGTACAAAATTGAAACCCCCAACAGATTCATTATAGTACAGAAAGAATATAGAATAATACGTCATCCCTATCTTTCTTAATCACATCCATTGCCCACATCAGATCCAATTATGCTGAACTGTTGATATTGCAGACACCGATATTTTCAACACAAACAGCTACAATGTGTACTGATCGGAGCTAATCGATATATGGCGGTAGAATAGGTACGTCAATTAATTAATAAAGAGTTGTTTGCAAGGGTGACGAAATAAAGTACAAAATAATCTCTAACAACTCCAATATTAGGTAAAGACTAATTTCGATACTTACTAGTCATTTTTAGTACCTACTATATCAAATATCGTTTAAGTATCGAGTTGCTGTAGTTACGATGTATAGTAAGCAAGGGTGTTAACATATTGTGATAGTTAACGGAGTGGGACGGATGATGTGCGAGCGAGATAGAGTAACAATTAATATGTGCGCTAATCAGTAGTTTGTTGTCCGCTGCGATGACTAGCTATATACAGCTCCCATTATTTGATTAAGATAAGCAAAACTAACCATAACAAACCTATCATGTCGGCTGTTCTTTGGTAAATTTCAACGAATCATAACCAAAAGCTTTTGCTTCAAATTCCATTAGGCATCCTTGGTAAACTTTAAAAATCACCGCTCACATGAAACCTGGTATGTTTACATGTGTACTTAGTTATTTTAGATTCGGATCAACGTCCTACCCATCATGACATACGGTGTTGAGACATGGACACTGACAGCGGGACTGGTTCAAAAATTCAAAGTCGCTCAACGCGCTATTGAACGAGCTATGTTAGGTGTTTCTCTTATGAATAAAATCAGAAATGAGGACATCCGTAAGAGAACGAAGCTATCGACATAGCTCGCAAAATTAGCAAGTTATAGTGGCAGTGGGTCGGTCACGTCTGCCGCAGGACCGACAGCCGATGGAGCAACCGAGTCCTGGAGTGGAGACCACGTCTCGCCAAACGTAGCGTAAGACGCCTGCCAGCCCGATGGACTGACGACTTGAGATCGCCGGCAGGTCTGGATGAGGAAGACAGCAGACCGGGATATGTGGCGCGTACTTGGGGAGGCCTATGAAAAAGAAGAAGAAAACGTTAAAACTAAAATAACATAGATAAATTAGCTTCGTCTATGATTCACTGGCCTTGACAACTGATAAATTATTGCCAGAACGCCAAAAACATTAGTTCATTATCTAGAAATTTCGGTCGACTTGTACTTGAGATTTTTACAGCATCTGTAATATAATAAATCTAATAAGGGCGCTGAGTTGGTACAACACATTTCAGGACGAGAAAAAAATCACGGGAGCTAGTTCGGACCTTCAGATTACGATAATGTAACTTATAGCATTTTTGTCTCTCAGAGCGTCATGTGAAAAATAGTGTACATATTGAAATTAAACTCAACTGAGATACCTTATATTCCAGAATAATACTTAAGACATTTATCGATAACTGACTTCGTTCCCGTGTGATAGAAGAATATAGTGTAACACTTAGAACAACTCAGAAGGGTTTAGGGCAAGAAAAGAAGAGAAACTGGTTACTATAGTTTTAATAAGTAAGAAAGACTTATAAATAAGACAAACAATTAAAATGAAGTTCTGAATGGGTCCTAACTCAGCATGATGCCGGTTGGCTCAACCAGCGCTGGTCTTCCGTTAGGGCCGTTACCAGCAAGTCACTGATAGACAAAACAAAATGAACACAAAACAAAACATTTGCAAAATAATATGGCGGGTACTATTGCACTATTGCTAACTAAAATAAAACTGAACTCATATACAGTAATCACATTGGGCTGATGCACATTTTTCAACATAAAATATGTTTCACGCTATCACGCTTTCCCGCTAGCTATTTTACAGTTCAGGTAACCTAAGTATTCTCTTTGTGATTGGCAAACCGATAGTAGATTGAAATCATTGATAATTTTAAATTTTATGCGAATGGATTACAACTCTACTGAATCAACATGGTTTATTCGTTGCTTCAAATAAAACAGCTTTTTGATCACGTGAGAGTGAGATTCAATTTTGAAATAAATATTTTCATTAGAGAAACTAACCCTTCTCTGCATATATGTGCGTGTTAGCTAACATATCGTCAGATTAATGTAATTAACTATGAAATTCATTAAACAACCCTCGCGCCATGTGCTGCGTTGTGTTAACGATAAAATCTTTCAATTAATTACGAATATGGTAGCGTTACTTAAATGAACACACTCATTATTCTCCATTCGTTTACTTTAAATATATCTCCGATATATCATTCTGGGATGTGGTTTTTGAGCTTGTATCCAGAAACTCGTTTAATTGAATATTGATTACTACATAAAGCTTTCGTAGAGGTTGTAGATTTATAGTTTACGAAGGCATGGGCACTGCTAATACATACATACATACATAACTTCACGCCAGGTCCCTTGCGGGGTAGGCACGAATAACAGAGCGCCACACAGGCCCATTCTTACACACCCCACTTGCTTCTTTGACATTCATAGCTCTTGTCATGCACGCTCGTCTGTTCTTTTGGCTCCTAATATCACCTTCTGCTAACACATGATCAATTTGATCATGGAAGGTGTGTCGTGGCCTTCCTCGACTTCTGCATCCATCCACTTTTGCATTGTATATCTGTTTAGTCATTCTTTCATCATACATTCTTTCCACATGCCCGAACCACCGGAGCATTCCTTTCCTTACCTTCACCCCGACACTCTCTTTCAGACCAACTCTCTTTCTTACTTCGGTATTACGAACGCGGTCCGCGAGCGTCACTCCGCAGATTTTGCGCAGTGCTCGCATCTCGACCGCGTTTACTCTACTTTCATGCTCTCTATTCCATACCCAACTCTCGCTTCCATACGTGAGCGTAGGTACCAGAACCGCGTTGTGTATGGTAAGCTGGGCCTTCTGGCTGAGGTTCTTAACGCCTAGAAGTTTATCTAACGCTCCATTCACACTATTCCCCAAATTTACTCTTCTTTCTATATCAGCGGTGTACCTTCCATCCCTGCTAAAAGCACATCCAAGATATACAAACTCATTCACTTGTTCCAGCATAACATCATCGACCATTATACTTGCATTCGTTCTGGTTTCTTCTCTTTCAAACTGCTAATGTTACAATTAAAACTCCTGTCGCACTCGGGAACTGCCGCGGTAAAGCTATTGCATAGTGTTTTTTTACCAACTTATGCAATTACAATCATTTATTTATTTGATTTGATATTAATTCAAGTTACACTTTTTGAGTAACACCTATGTATACATATATACCTACATGTATACTTACGAGGCGCACATGCGGTGAGTGTGGCATTATAAAGATATGATAGATACCTATACACCTATATACTTTTTCACAAACAGCTGCTTATGTATTCGTCAGATTTCGGAGCATCTCGTTGTCCATAATTTGCATTACCTGACATACCTCGAACCGTTACGAGAGCTCGCGAGTCATTGTGGCCACCGCACGCCTCCGCTCGCCGCGCATGGTAGGCAGTGTGGGAAGTGTTTGGTTTATTTTCGTTACGGATTTTTTTCATTCGGTCGCCGCGCTCAAAGGCCGCGATAAAAGCTATACAATAGCTTATTAATAAAGTACTGTTACGACCTAGGTGCCTACAAAAGACAGATTCACACCTGCATACCTGTAGATATTTTATTACCTTTTCGGCATTTGGACTCCTTTTATTTACTTTGTGTTTAAAATTGTGATTAGAAAAACAGCCCATTGTGTATTGCAATGTTTCATGGTAGTCATTAGCCAGGTATGACTCTAGGAAATTCAGTCCACGCGGCCGAGAAGACATATTGTATTTGTACAGTATAAAGCAATGCCCCAATGGAGAGAGAAATACTTGTGTACATTCGGTAATCTATTTAATGACAGACTTTGCGTGTGTTATTAAATCGTGCAGTACGTTTGGACTGGTTGTGTTCAGTTCATATTTGTACCCGTGTTTGCGTGTTTGTATAGTTCTAATAAACTCTACAGTAATTCTAACGGCATTTTAATTCGAGTCCTGCAACTCGTAACAATACTTAAATGTTGTCGCTTACGATGTTTTTCTATAACATGCTCGATATATAACTGAATAGTATGCCTATTAACCTTTCTCAAACTTTTCGTTCTTCTAGCTTTCCTAACTTGTTATTCTCATTTTCGTATACCAATTTTATTTTGAGAATGATAATGTAATTTTCTTTGTTTGCTCAATACTGTAAGCACGAGGGTTTAGCATCGCAAATTTTATGCCTGCAAAGCCCTCCTTTTTTAGAATACGTCGAGATTGGAATGTAATCGAATGAATTACATTAAAACGGTTGAAGAAACTGTTTGTTGTTTGAATAAAAAAATGTTCAAAAGATTTGTCTAAGATGAAATTTATTCATTTTTTTACATTCAGTCTTCGCTCGCAGCTTATTAGGTTACGTCAGAATTGTTGTTTTGGGCTATGTTTACTAATGGGATATTGATCTAGTTACGTTGCCTGCAGGCAAAGAGAAATTATTATAATCTGTCAAGCAAAACGAAATGCTAAAGATTTTTTGTTGTGAAGGAAAATAAAGAGCGTATTGAATAAGGATACAAAAACAGGCATTCATATAAATGAGGTGGATGTTTGATAAAAAATCGGATAAGTGCGTGCAGCCCAACAGACTGAAGGGTTGTTTATAATTGGGTGTTTAGAATAGAATAGAATATACTTTATTGCTTAACATCAATTCAAGAAGTTGAAGCACAGAATACAATAGGCGGTCTTATCACTGAAAGCAATTTCTTGCAGACTACCTTAGGATGGTTTAGAGAAAAATTGTGTAACATGTGGGTTTTGTTTTTGGGTATATATACATACATACATACATAACTTCACGCCAGGTCCCTTGCGGGGTAGGCACGAACAGCAGAGCGCCACACAGGCCCATTCTTACACACCTCACTTGCTTCTTTGACATTCATAGCTCTTGTCATGCACGCTCGTCTGTTCTTAAGGCTTCTAACATTACCTTCTGCTAATATATGAGCAATTTGATCATGGAAGGTGTGTCGTGGCCTTCCGCGACTTCTGCATCCATCCACTTTTGCATTGTATATCTGTTTAGTCATTCTTTCATCATACATTCTTTCCACATGCCCGAACCACCGGAGCATTCCTTTCCTTACCTACCTGGGTATATATATATATATATATATATATATAATTAGTGCTCCGCTCCTATTGGTCTTGTCATGATGGTATATATAAATGGGCTATCTAACATTGAAAGAATTTTTAAAATCAGACCAGTAGTTACTGAGATTAGCGCGTTCAAGCAAACAAACAAACTCTTCAGCTTTATATATTAATATTATAATATTAGTATTACATATAACATAGTAATTCTTCTCCGTCGTCACACTCTTGGCAGAGTGGTCGTGGTCCTCACGACAGGGGTGGTGGCAAGCTTCACAACGCGTCGCCATTCCTCTCGGACTGTAGCTTGCCTCGTGCGTTCAATCAGCAAGACAATTATAACATCTTCATATCTATACATCGTATCAATGAGGCTGTGGCGATTCATAATATGAATGATGATGATGAATGAATGATGAATATAAAAAGTATCTTGATTGACTGTCAATTACCCTATTCTAATACCCTACATACTATAACGTTTTGGCATAGACACAAGAAGACTTTAAGATGTTACGTTTGTGTATTGAAATTATTATTCCTCGTATTTATTAACAACTTCAAAAGGTTTTCCTCGAAAAATAAATCCGTATGAAATTGACACAAGGATTTAATTTCACGAATTCAAATAAACATCAAATAAGGAAAATTGACCTAAAAAAGGCAAAGAAACCTAACCATATTAAATAATTTTCCTTTCAACGAAAGTAACAAATAAGTTGAATGGAGGTGTTATGGTATCGATATAATTTCATTTGAAATGAAAATATTTTGATAAAAAATGTTTTTCATTTAATATTGTTGTTTATTCTGTGTATATTGACTATTTACTGTTGGTTTTGTGAAGTGATAAAGTTTACTATATTATTTTATAATATTTTCTTAAGTTTTCGCGACTTACATAATCGCACTAAAATATTTTTTCGAATCAAACCAGTAGTTCCTGAGATTAGCGCGTTCAATGAAGCAAACAGACAAACAAACTCTTCAGCTATATATATTAGTAAATGATCTATTATAAAAAAAATTTAAAAATATTAGTTAAATGAACTCCTCCTAAGTTACGCAACAGATTTTTAAGTGGTTTACATAGTCAGTTAGACAATGTTTCAATGTAGGTTTATATATACTTATCTAGATAGATAGATAACACTTTATTGTACACCATTACAGAAAAACTTACGCACTAGTATTATTATAGTAGGGTACAAAGGGCGGTCTTATCGCTAAAAAGCGATCTCTTCCAGACAACCCGTGGCAAGAATATTCCGATTAGAAGTGGCGATGGTGGTATACATAATTATTGTACGATTACTTAAATTTTATTAAAAAATATATAAGTATACTATATAAATACAAATATACACATAAGTTATATACAATATATAAGTTACTAGCTGTCCCGGCAGACGTCGTCCTGCCCGGTAAAAAATAGGGGTTAATCGTAGAGGGTTGAAAATCTAGGGTTGTATGTATTTTTGTATGTTGTATCATAAAAAAATAGAAATTAAAAATTTTGTCTAAAAAATAAAAATAATAATTTAGGGGTGGACTACCCCTAACATTTAGGGGGATGAAAAATAGATGTTGGTCGATTCTCATAGATACCAGATAAGCACAAAAAATTTCATAAAAATCGGTCAAGCCGTTTCGGAGGAGTATGGCAACGAAAACTGTGACACGAGAATTTTATATATTAGATATACTTATCTATCTATCTATCCTTTTCCCGCAGCTTTGCTTGCGATTAATAAACCATCTAATTAAGTTTTTATGTAAGCGAAATAGAACCACGTCCTAGGGATTGACCCGCAACGCAGCCATCAGGAAAACTAGCAAATATAATAAAATAAAATTACAATATGAACGGTGCCTTATTACCTAAATGTGTGTACAGGAGCTCATAGTATGTATACTTGTAAATGTACAGGCATATTATAATATCCTTACCTTATGTATATTAATACAAGAAAGGTACAAATCAAGAATCAAATCCCTCATTTACAAGTCTGCGTAGCAAAAGGCGGCTAAAATGTAACGCTAACTAATTCGATTCAATCCATTTGTCGCAGGTAAGTGTTCTCGACGTCAGAACACCAGCACCCGGGTGTCAAATCCTTTTATTTATTATCGATAATTTGCTTAATAGGCACCTTCGTAGTCTGTAATCTAATTTATTAGTAGACCGCGTTGGTGTTAGCTTCGAAAGGTTCCAATTGTGCATACGCACGTAGTTATTATATATTTTTGTGTAACATTTGTAATGCGTTCGATGTTTCTCTAATAGTTATTAATGGCGAGTCTTTTGCTTAACGTTCACTCTCTTGCCGTGCTATAGATCAATTTTGACGTAAGATGTTAGCTTATGAGAGATTTTAACAGATAGGCAAATGAACGGCCCGTACAATAATGGAATCGGGCATTAGTGGTCAGATTTTAAACCCTCCTTTGAGCAATTTGATAGCAATTTATATTAATGATATGCATATTAGAAGAAATAAAGAAAGGAAAGACTTATTCTAAAAATATATGTACGCTAAGAATAAAATAAGCTTAAGTGATAAGACATGAAAGCATGAATATACAATTATTACAAAAATAAATAAGCTCTGAGATTTATGCGGACCATTGCTATCAGGCCAGCATTTCTTTACTCTACACGTGATTTTTATCATCTCAACAAAGCCGGAGTTGTTACCAGCTGCACTTTAAAAAAAATACCGTATTGTATTGCTTTAGTAAAAGCTCAGCTTCGAGACTTGGAAGTGAGCAAAACATACTGCGTGTGTTGTTACCACGATGTCTTTTCTTATATCGATATCGTTCCTCTCCATAATTACTTTTTCCATTATAATTACTCTTGCGGACAGAGAGCACCCCCGCCCCGGCCGCCGCAGCACACCTTATCTTCACTCCCGCATACCGCCGACGCCCATAGCTCACACAGTTAGCAGCTAGGCGTCGGACCGAACCTGCGATATAGAACGGCCTTGGAGGCCGGAAACACTCACTTGCTCAATTGCTCACATGCATATGGCACCAATACGCACTACTCTAATTTCTGCCATTCATATCTGTAACTCGCCATATATAGTTTTAATTTGTAAATAGCGCCAATATTAAGTCATACAGTCCACATCGAGTTTAATTTGAAAAAATCAACTAGGTATCACCAATAAATACAAATAAGTAAAACCCAAATGATGCCTATCAAAACAGACTCATACTACAGATTATAACATTATACGCTCGATACGAGTTTCTGAGCAGAAAACAACATATCTTTGCTATCACTACGACGTATTACATCATCGAATAGGATAATTCTGGATCTTAACTGCTCATTATGACGCACATCAGAACCACGTGAGGAAGGTAATTATGATTCACTTAGATGGTAATTTGTACACTCGGGATTAAACCCTTAGGTTTAAAAAATTTCATTTGATGATACAGATATTTGATTTCACATTGTTGTGTAGTTGACTAAGTTAACGAGTTTATCTTTAATCAGAATCAGCTTGATTTGGACGGCTCTGGTATGCCCAATATATAAGCCCTAAAATTAATTATTTTATTTTTCGAACTAATGTCTATCTTAATACAAAAAAGTAAAAACTAAAGTCTGATTAACATTTGCATTTAAATTGTTAGTTTACTTGCTAATAAAACCTTATCAACGTTTGGAGTAGAGAGCCGTTTACTTAAATAATAACTTATTCCTTAATTCAAAGATGATTGTAAGTATCTCGCCAGATTCGCGAGTTAACTAACTACTTAACTAATGTAAATGAAACTGAAATGAAAAATGCATGATTTCAGCAGACAGGCAGATGGCGCACCTGGTGCACAGTGGTTACCGTTTCCTATGGACACTTAACACCAAAGGTGGTACAAATGTGCTGCTGGTCTCTAAAGGGAGACTGGAACTTGGCTCTAATGCGGGAATACCACACATGTTTGTAATAGCGGCATACTCTAGACCAGTGTTCATCAAAGCGTGTACCGCGGCACACTGATGTACCGTGGTCATTAATAGGGGTGCCTCGGAAAAATAAGGTTATGCTGCAATTTAACCTTTAGGTTTGTTGATTAATAATAAATATTGTTTTGATTATTAATAAATAAATGTTGATTAATATTACTTTAAAAAATATTTTTATTTGCGGTTTACTTCCAAAAATTTTCGTCTTCTTCTTTCTTTTTTCGTCTTTGTAACTCGCACACAAGAGAAAGTAAGATAATAATGTCAATAAAATAATTTAACTTTTTATATTTTTCATAGTATCTGAGCGCAATCAATTTTCTTTATGTTCTCGATTTACCGCGGCGAATAACATTCGATTCATCGTACTAATGCTTACTGCACAAATAACCGTTCGTAGAATGTAACATCAATTAACAAAACGACAGTCGTAACTCCGCCCATACCTCATTATAGCTTATGGATTGGATCCATTACCTCCTCGTAAGGTCGTAAGTAAGCTTCGATTGCGACATTTTAGTGGCCAGCAGTTTGCTTTCATTTCGCTATTACCTGGGATTTATAAAAAGTCTGTTATACAAGCTAATTTTGAGACAACAATAAAGCAGTTATTCTCTAAAAAAACGACTAATTATAAAACGAGTACTCTAAGCAAGTCTAATCTTGATACAAAATTGTTTTCCGCATCTGTCTGTCTGTATATCAGTTAACTTCTGCTAAACCATGCAAAGGTTTTGCCCGCGAATTCTCAGGTGATATATAAAAAACATATAATTTATGTAAGTGAAATAAGCTCTCCAATTACAACAATAATCGTAAAAACATAATTAAAAAAAATACTTAATCATTAAAACTTGAATAAAATTTATCTAACCACGGTTAAAATAACACAAAATAAGAATTAAAAGCCAAAACAAAAGAAATTTAATTAAAAAATAACAATTTACCTGCGAGAATTATCTTGTTAAGGGGCTCCTATGAGTCTTATTAAAATGTAAACTGAATTTTTGAAGTGAAATGTGATTCTTTAGAATCATTGTAATTTGAAACTCGACGAAATTAAAAAGCGACACTTAAAAGAGATAAACATATAAATGTATAGGACTAAGCCTGCGGGAGAATGAGATTCACGTTTTATATTGTGCAGCACAGATTAAAGACTCTTATTATACAGTTACATACCGATAAAGAACGCACACCTGCATGTCTTAAAACGCCGTTTATTGCCTTCTTTGATTCCAGAATTATTTTGTTTACTTTGTGTTTAGAATTTTTAATCCAGAAAAACATGCTATCGTTATTGAACTTGTTTTATGGCCGTCGAAGCTTGGCAGGTGTGCGGGATCAATTCGGCAAACGCGATCCTTTGTTCTCTTATACAGTTTGGTATTAAACAATGCCCGAACGGAGGGGGTGGCCAGTCAGGCGACGACTACGATACGAGTAAGACGTGTGTAGTACTTTCTATGTATGTACTTTCTATCTATTCTATAACATACAATTGAGATGACTTCAAGTCCGCGTGAAAAGATATCCTCTAGGTAAGCTACAGGCTTAAGCATCTGAAATTGCATTTCAACCTAATACTATGGGCAATGTCGGTCAAATGCGAACCTGTACAATATACAAAAACAGGATGGAGATTGAAAATTGAATTGAAGGACAGTGATTACTATCGCCTATGGAGATTTGTAACCCAGACAACCAAAGTGCTGCCGCTCTTTAAAGGGAGGCTAGAACTAAGCCGGTACAAAACTTAAGATTGTTATTGTGGCATACTCTAGACCAAGAGTGGTAGCCATCGAGACCGGCAAATACCCTAGCACAAAATTCCATTCTTTCTCCACCCCTGCACCCCTGCCGTTAGAATTAATATAGAGTTCATTAGAACTATACAAACACGTATAACACAGGTACGAATATAACCGAACACAACAAGTCCAAACGTAACGCAGAAGTTCGTAATTCAATAAAATGCGCAAAGTCCGTCACTATTAGATTCCCGATTGTAGTACACACGTCTCGCTTTGATCGTGGTCCTCGTTGACTGCCCCTCCCTCAATCAGCTCATCGTTTTATACTGCACAAATCCAATGTGCCCGTATCTTATTTGACTTAATCCGCCACACCTGGCTAATGACTCGGCCGTAAACGGCCATAAAATAGTACAATAAAACAATGGGCTGTTTTCTAGATTCATGTAATTAGTTCAAATACCGACGGGTAATAAATGTGCTTCTCCAAATCTGAACGTGGAACCTGTCTTTGTAGGCGCCTAAGTTGAAACAATATGTATTACCCACTTACCCAATTAAATGAATCAGTATAAAAGATTGGGGCTAGTTATAAATTCAATCCTGTTAATATACAAGAAGCGTTGGGAACCCTTCAAACTTTTTCTATGAATTTATCTGATCGCCGAGGCTCCTTAACTCCGACTTTTAAATACTCAAAAAGCCCCTCATCTAAAGACAAGACAGCCTGACAAAGCCTTGTGCTCACGAATAGAAAATACACCACGAATTTAAACCTTATCGTAAAGTGATAAGGTACGATTTTAGCAGCATTTGTTTTTAAACTGTACTAATGCGATTGTAAAGGTTTTACTCCCGAAGTTTCTGATTATTGAAAGTTTGTATATTCTTTTTGTTTAGAAGCGTTTCGGTCACGGACGCGCTTTTGGAAGGGGTGAAGTTCGTTTACGATTTCTCCTTTTATACTTATTTTTTAAATTACTTCAATGGATTTTACTTTGAATACGAGGGTCATTATTCTGATGTTTCGTCTATAGGTTTTCTTTGTAATCGACTATGATCTTTATTCTTTAAAAAGTAAAGATCATTACTGCATTGAACGGTAGTGCATAAATGCTATTGGTTTTAATTCATGTTTTCTTTTGTTGTAATTGTAAACGATTTAATTTTACGATACCCAATCTTATTATAATATTTAAACTAGTGATTTAAACAGATTTGGAATATCTTCTGACTTGTATTTCGCGGAAAATGTCTAATGTTCTCCGGAATAAATAATTCTGTAATTATTTATTGTGACTTATAAATGTTTTGCAGTGTGACAAATAACACTGCAATAGAAGTTATTTACTGAGGGGAGAAAGTGACCTATTATCATACATATACTAGTAAGTTAGGAATCGTACTTTCTTGCGAGTGATGGTGCTTTTTTACATAACCGGTAGAAAAACACATTTTATATCCCCAAGTGAGGTAATTTAAGCTTTTGTTATGGATAATATACAACGAACTAGTCTGGAGCCCAGTAAATAACGAAATTTACCATACCAGGCCTCTCTCCGTGCAGGATCGAAAAATAACAAAAATTCCTGCGGCCGGGCGGTCTGCCATAAGAGGCGACAAAACAACCCGCAGCCAGACAGCTAGACGGTAGGGCATTTGTCCGACTGGATGGAACAAGGGACTAACCAACTCAACTATAAAAGGTTTTAATACTACACGTATAATGAAAATAAATAATTTATTTAATTTCGTCAATATTACCTTTTCAGTTGTTATTTTTTATATTATATTATTTATAAGAAAGAAAATGTGCTACTTAATCCATATTAAATGCCTGCACTATTTCTAACAGACAATATTCTTCTTCATTGTTCATTAATAAAAAAAATAAAAAAGTCGTTCCATCTTTCATAAACTTTTAATGAGATTGCTGACTAAAATTAAACCAAAGTACAGTCGAGATCACAAAACAAACCTCACAATTTAATACTTTCCAATTTTCATTAAAAAGTTTTCAATTGGATAAATAAATTGAAGCCTTTTAAAAGGGTTGATTAGGAACTTATCTATAAGCAGCTAAAAGCTAAGGTACTCAAATATAAACTTTCTCATTTCAAATTCCCGACTTAAAAAGAGGGATGCTATAAGTTTTATACCTATAACATCTTTGTTTCAATACAATAGGCTGGGAAATCAATATAATACGTTTTATAGGAGAACCAATCTTCTGATGCTGTGGTGTTTTCATTAAATACATATGAAACTAAACCTTCTTTTCTTAGTTGGACCTGCAATTATACGAAAATCTTAATTTGTATTAAAAAAAAATAACAAAAATCTTAGCTTGGCATGTTGCTAGGGAGTTTTTTTTGCCACTTTTTTTCTTTAAAACCTTAAAAACACGTTGCGACAAGTAAGTAGTTCACTTAATTAATAAATAATTAATAATAAGTAATATTCTCAAAAAATGTTCTTCAGTAAAACTTAGCCTGAATAAATTTTAATTTCATAATTTTTGAGCCAATTATATTGTTTTCAAGCGTTTATTTTACTTTTCACTTACGTCTATCAACTTACATATTGATTACATATTAGATACATTACATATTGATAATAAAGCCCACATGAAACAAATTAAATAATTGTCGTACTTTATCGTTGTGGATAACGTAGTGTAATAATGATGTGTCTGTGAGTCGTGTAGCGCACAAACTAAACCATCGTCATTATCGTAAATAAATCAAAAATAATTTGATTTGAAAATAAAAAAAAAATCTTCTTTAAACAGAAATATCGCAATTACTTACAAGCACCAATTTATTGGCTTATTTAATATATTCAAAAAATTGATATTCAAATTCGGGTGTATTTATTACACAATATAATATTTTTGATAAAAACATGTGTAAAAATATATGGATAGGTTAAATTTATTGAAACTAAATATCTTCTTAAGCTTTCGCTACTTGTACATACATCTATACTTGTACATGATAAAACTACGTTTTAACAGTTTTAAGCGCGGTAATTTATTTGATTTGTATTATTCTGACGATTCAGCTACTTTTCAGAAGCCTTGATTACGGAAGACCAAGTGAAAAAGTTGAAAAGTGACCGAAGTGTCCGAATAATAAAATTGATTTAAATGGTCTCGCTTGAAATTGAAAAAACTTGTTTATAAATGAAGTCGACATTTGTAACAAATTGAGTCGGTAAGGCATTAGGACATTACTAATTGATCCATGATCGAGCTGTCAAAAGTAAAATAAATGTTTGGAAAGTTTATAACTCAGTTATATTAAATTACTTTTATAATATATTGTAAATCATTATAAGAAAATATTTAAATTGGTTTTAATCATATGTAGCACTAGGTAATATTTTATTAATTTGCGCTTAGTTTGTGTAATGTAAAAATGCAAAAGGAAAGCAATGGAAATCTCTTTTTGAAAAAAAAAATTAACGATGTGACCTTGAAAATAAAATTATATAGTTTATTTTTTAGATAAGTAGTAGCTCTTTTATAATTGTGATTGTACCTTTTTTATCTATGACCTGATGGTAAGTTGATAAAGCAGACCAGTCAGCAAAAATTGCCCTCGACTACGCGCTACATCATAATCAAGATTAGGCTTTTTGCATACATTAATGAAATGCTTTTGTAACTAGTTAGTAGCCTCATTAAAGTAGATAGGAGCGCGAGTGGCTGCGAACTTGTAAGAAGTTGACAAGTTATTTTGTATACGACAGTACCTCCCGAATTAGGGTTTCCAGATTTCTAAAATAAAATTATGGTTAATGTATTACGGGTAATTAAATTGCAGAGAATAATAACATTTCTAAAAAATAAATAGAACTTTCTTAAGTTTTAACTGGTAAACAGAATAGAACTATGTTTTAACGGTTTTAAGCGGGGTATTTTATTTGATTTTTACTCCGACGTTTCGGCCACTTTTCAGCAGCCGTGATCACGGAAGACAAAGATTCGTTCCAGCGAGATCGGCCTGCTAAAACTTAACCCGCTCAACCACAAAGGCTGCCATTAAATACACATTGACACTTGACATATTTGTGTTTCGTGATCACGGCTACTAAAAAGTGCAGGTTGCGTCGGAATAAAGATCAAATAAAATACCACACTTAAAACCTTTATTACGTAGTTTTGTTGTAATAAGATTTTGAAAAGCTAGTTGCAACAATGATATGCTCGAGAGATTCCTCTTCAGCTTATGTTACTGTACCTGTCTGGAAAAGTAACGTAACGTTAAAGTTGGCAACCCTACTTGAGATGTTTAGTTACGCAACTTTCCACTTAGTATTGTATTTAAGCAGGTGATTACTGTTTAAAACATGTTGCAGTAATTTTCGCTTAAAACAAAGCTTCCAGTTGGTAACATTTTTAGCACACTTTGAATACTAAATGCTTCATATTTCTCTCGTGAAAACCAGACGGATTTTGTTGCGAAACAAAACAAAATTGAAAACGCATTTTATTAAAACCAGATGGAGTTTCATTTTAATCTGTATACTTTCATTTATTTTATAATCCATTAACGGTTTAAAAATATTTTACTATGGGATTTTTTTCATATTACTAGCAATACTGTTAAATTTTATAAATTTTGGCCAATGGACTCGTATCAGATTAATTACAGGAAAAGTTTGAGTATTCACCCTATAGTATATATGAGTTACTCTATCAACTCACAATATTATATATATCTACCGATAAATGAAGTCGGTCAGGTGCGTGGGATTCCGCGAACTATGACAAGTTTCACTAAAGTGATAAACGTTTACTGTTTTCGTTATTTAGCTACGGAACCATAAGAAAACATTTTGTCGGTTATTTCTCAAAAACTACCAAAATAAGTTTTGAGCAAAACAATTTTTGTGGCGATAAGGCCTCCAATGGAAATATATTTATATTAAACTAGCTGTCCCGGCAGACGTCGTCCTGCCCGGAAAAGCTTCAATCGATATGCCGACAGCAGCGCCACCTACGGGGTCCAATTGTGCACCAACTCAGAAACCTTCTCTGGTTCATACACAACAACTCTGCTAAAGATCATCACATGATCAAATGTATAGTTTACGATTTTATAAAGGACATACAGAAAAACATTCATATTTATATATCAAGATATGATAATGACGACTATAGTCCGTTACGTATCCTTGAATATAGAAGCAAACAATTTACTATTAACCTTGATGATTCCACCATCAAAACAGTTACCAAAAAACATCACATAGAACGATAAAAAGGGGCAAAAATGTGAGCGTAGTTAACTCGTCGGCTCCGTCCGAAAGTTTTTCGGTAGCCTATTGATCCGGAATATTAATGCCTCTGAACATAAAAGGAAGGCTTTTTGCTGACTTACGCTGTTTGTATCGGTTGTATATTAAAGCGGATGTCGATATTACGGAATAGGTCAATAATCTTACCAATTTTCTGTCCACGATGCTATTTTCCTTTACCCTTCAAAATGCTATCATTGGTAGCGAGGGTAACATTTAAAAGGAAGTATAAATCACTAACTAAGTCTGTTGGTTCAGCGACCTAAAGTGAGTCTTGGTCTTCGAAACGAGAGCCACTTTCCTCTAATCTAGTGTCTTGCCATTTGTGGGCTTGTTCCACCCTATCCTTGCAGCGATACTTGGGACGATCAACCTGTCACCGAATAACTGGTTGCCCCATATTAGCTTTCTTTACTCCCCAATCCTCCTCCATCCGTTCTACATGACCAAGCCAGCGGAGACGGTGAGATTTTATTTCCCCAATTATATAAGGCTCTTCTATTTCAGAGTTGGTTCAGACCCTCCAGCCAGCTCTTCTTATTGTTGGGCCCAAGATTTTCTTGAGAGCCTTCCTCTCTGTGACCAACAATTAGTTCTCTTTATTAAGTGTCAGTGTCCAGGCCTCACAGCTGTAGATCAAAAT
This sequence comes from Dendrolimus punctatus, assembly GCA_012273795.1. NCBI lineage: Eukaryota > Metazoa > Arthropoda > Insecta > Lepidoptera > Lasiocampidae > Dendrolimus > Dendrolimus punctatus. The sequence goes on along the minus strand of CM022541.1, from coordinate 10,033,514 downwards.
TGGTGTAATGACAGTTTTGGAGACGCGAATTTTAGTTTTTCTGGTTAAGACCCTGGACACTAACAACGGCTATGTAAGGCAGTACTGCACCTGAGGGCATTATCAACATACATACATACATACATAACTTCACGCCAGGTCCCTTGCGGGGTAGGCACGAACAACAGAGCACCATTTAGGCTTATTCTTACACACCTCACTTGCTTCTTTGACATTCATAGTTCTTGTCATGCACGCATGTCTGTTCTTAAGGCTCCTGACATCACCTTCTGCTAGTACACGATCAATTTGATCATGGAAGATGTGATTTGATCATCATCGCCTTCCGCGACTTCTGCATCCACCCACTTTTGCATTGTATATCTGTTTAGTCATTCTTTCATCATACATTATTTCCACATGCCCGAACCACCGGAGCATTCATTTCTTTACCTTCACCCCGACACTCTCTTTCAGACCAACTCTCTTTCTTACTTCGGTATTACGAACGCGGTCAGCGTCACTCTGCAGATTTTGCGCAGTGCTCGCATCTCGACCGCGTTTACTCTACTTTTGTGCTCTCTATTCTATGGAATACCCAACTCTCGCTTCCATACGTGAGCGTAGGTACCAGCATTATCAACACTGATGTGTATTTATTATTTTTGGGATTTAGTGTCTGCGATTATGCATCGTAGGTTTTTGCTCGCAACTTTAAACAGTGAATCTCCAAGTTTGTGCACGCAATACGGGTGTTTTTGTACCACTTCTTATAAAGGTTCTCTGTCTTATCATTGTTGATCATTAGTCTAATCTTTTCTACCTCATTACTATAAACCGAAATAACACATAATCTGTGTTTCATTTCGTATTGAAATTAGACATTTATAAAAATTAAACTTAAAATAAAACGCACTTTATTTTAAAAAAGTGTCATAAGTGACTTTGTTAACCGTTATTTCGTTTCCGTCTTTTTTCGTTTCTTGAACTTTATTGTACAAAGCTCCAAATGTCGTTATTTTTACTTTTATTAATTATTTATACACAACAATATGTTGTACTTTATAAACAAATTTGTCTTTAAAAATAGTCTATGACCTAAGACTCGTCATAAAACCATAAATATGTTTCAAGCCAATTATCCATAACTAAAATCAGCAACAAACACTCGCATGTAACGATACACCACCAAAAACCATTTAACTAAAAACAATACATTTCCCAGCACAAAAACGCAGGAACTGCCGTCGAAAAGTCGTGCCAAAAACTAGCAACATTCGACTAGAAATATAACGTAGCGGAAACAAAAAAGGCTCTATACAAAAAAGGCACAGAGAAAATGTCCAAACCAATGTATTCCATTCCACCCCACTAGTTATACTCAGATAAATGATTGTGGTTTTATATATAGCATAGAGTATTGTGTATTACATACGGTTTGGTTGCGAGGAAATTCTGTATTGGCTAGAAAGATTTTTTATTTAAGGTACTCGTATTGTTTGACTGCTGAACTTATTTACATATTGACACGTTGCGACACACACAACACATTTGTCTGACATATATTAGCGAGTTTTACACATTGGCAACCTGTACGTGCAGGGTTTTAGACAGTTTTTCCTATGCCAGTAGTGTACACACAAGTCCTGTAAAAGTAACTAACTCATTTTCATAAAGTATTTTAAACTACATAATTCAATTAAGAAAACTCAAATCAATTGACTAGACCTAAATAATACTTACACAGGACGGAAATTTTGTATTGGCTAAAAAGATTTTTATATTTAAGGAATTCGTATTCTTTGACTGCTGAACTTTTTTTACATATTGAATTGTAATATCCACACGTTTGTCTAAGATGGATTAGCGAGTTTTACACTTTAGCAAACTGCACGTGTAGGGTTTTTGTAAGTTTTTGCTATACTAGTAATGTACACGTAAGTCTTGTAAAGGTACTTAGCTTATTTTCATAAAGTAGTATGAACTATATAGTTCAATTAAGTAAATCCAACCTTGACTAAACCTAATTATTAATAAAGACTAAGATGAAGAATCGAATTATTTAATAAATCATTTATTTGCATCAATATAGGTACATTATAGGTCTTAAAATATATACACATATGCCCCCCGACTTCGTCCACCCTTGACTTGACTAACTCCCGCGGGATTCCTAAGACAAAAGTCACGCAGAATTTAAAAAAGAATGTAAGCTATCGTCTTTGTGAAAACTGAGTTGGAATAAGCAAATTTGTATGCACATGAACACCGAAACCGTTCTCGGGAAAACACCCGGAATAAAAAACATCACACATTTATAACATAAAATTGGCTATTGAACAGTAAAAAAGTCATTGGATTATTTTTTAATTTACATACATACATAAATTCACGCCAGGTCCCTTGCGGGGTAGGCACGATCAACATAGCGCCACTCAGGCTTATTCTTATACACCTCACTTGCTTCTTTGACATTCATAGCTCTTGTCATACACGCCCATCTGTTTTTAAGGCCAGGCCGGTTTAATCTGGCCATTTTAAATCATTCCCAGAAAAATTACCGCGGGATTCCTAGGATAAAAAGTAGCGCAGATTTTAAGTCTAAGAATTTACTCTTGATCAATGAAAACCACATCGAAATTAGCCGAGTAATTCTTACGTGGATGCCGAACAAACAGATAAACAGACAAGAAATCTAAAAATAATATATCGTGTTCTCCATCACTCGTAGTTAATTCCAGTTGTTGGTTTTAAATAGCTTCAGTGTACAGACACGGCATATTAGGAATGTTTTAATATATATTTACATATGTATATATAATACATATAAGTAGGACGCCACATTCAGGACCTTATCGAAAATAGATCTCCGACGAGAGTTAGTAGACAATAAATTTCTACTTACGGTAATAAATCTATATCAGTGTTATTTCATTAGTTTCATAATAGACCATACGTGAATCCAGCATATCTTGGGCATATTACTTTAATAACTCGTTATTATATTGTCACCAATCCTTTGTGAATTCCTAGTGTTAAACACTTCTTTAAATATTAATTCGTTCTGGACTGTGATATTATAATTATTAAAGAAAACTGCACGTGCGTAATAAATATATGACGATTTTGATAGCAATTGGAGGGAAACAAATATACAGATAAAAAATAATCTATGTTCTAAATTCAAATATTTAGTATTGGTGGCCAGCACTATGCCACACCAAAGTAATAAATACTTTTTGTTGGAATTCCAACACCTAGAGTAATCGTTGCTTTTTAAGCAGAAATAATAATGGTAACCCACCTAAATAGAGAAGGTTATAATAAATCGCATTGCAGATAACACGTCTTGTTAGAGGCACAAGTTTCCTCGCGTCAACTTGGTCGAGTTTCCTACCCGCCGATAATTGTATGGAGCGAGCGATAAGAGACTCGCTTCTGGCAAAGTTACTGATTATTGTTTTGGCTTTAAGCTCTAGCTGGTTGTAACAACTAACCTCCTTAGCCGTTCTGATATATTAAAAAAAACATAATTAAATTGAACTTAAACAAAGAATGCCTTCCAAAACAAGAGAATGCATTAATGTATAGGCCAGCGAGCAGAATACATCCCATGTAAAAATGAGTTGATTGTGAATATAAACTTATATCCTAAACCAGTCTCTTATTGAAGAAAAAGCCGGTTAGTTATGAAACCGCTGGCCGCTACGTGTTGGAGATGTGTAGTGGTCAGTTATGAGATTTTATGATTTTACCAAAATTTTCTCGTCTCCTTGGATAGCGGGTTGCGTGGAAGAGATCGATATAAGCGATAAAGGCGCCCATTGTTCCAATGGAAACGTATTCATGTTAAATTTCCAGGACTAAGTAATAGTGAATATAAAGAGTTTTCATTCATTAATTCATCAATCACATTCAAAATGCTTATCTATAAGATAAATAAGTGTTACACTAATGAGACTGCAACAGATTAATTTTTAAATTATGTCTTAAATATTTGTAATTTTAGTTATAGTACTGTACTAGGATAGATATCAGTCTTGTAATTTAGTGCTGCATATATCAGATCAAGCTGTATATATCCTTCAAATAGTATAACTCATCCTACATTTTGCGGCATATTATTTGGCTAAGTTGTTTAAACATATATTTGAATGTGTTCAGTTTTAAAGACGCCAAAAAATGTACGGGATCAAGTATGTACACGTACAGTTACTATATAATATATATCTTCTTCTTCTATCTATACATAAATAAAACTGTAGAGGTCAAATTTCTGTACAATGAAAAAAAATGCTAAAAACCGAGCCAGGGAGATTTAAGAAGTGAAATAGAACTAATTTAGATTTTTTCAAAATTTTTGTTTCTTTGTCTGTCTGTTTGTACCGGCTAATCTCTGAAACGACTAGACTGATTTGAATGGAATTTTGTATGGTGGTAGCTTATATCCCTGGTCAACATATAGGATACTTTTGATCCCAAAAAATAAAGAGTTCCCGTTGGATAGTTAAATAACCGCACCACGCGGATGAAGTCGCGGACTGAAGCTAGTTTTCTTATATTTGCCATTTGTTGATTTGAAATCTCGAGAGAAGTTAATGTGGTTAATTTAATTCACATTAAAACAAAAAAAACTTGAAATTAAAATATGCAATTAATATAATCTACAGTTTAAAAATAAGCAAAAATAGTATATTACAAATTATAAACAGGCCCAAAATCAACGTCAGCTGGGTTACCACATTTAATGAATGGCAAAGCTTCTACGTTGCCCAAAATACAGGTCAGCGCTTTGTTTGCGTAAGACTTTTGACAACCTTGTACATAGTTTTCGATAAAAGCGGTGAGCTTCTGAACCCTATGACTAGCGTTTGGACACCAAAAGCCACAAATATGTATCTGTTGCCAAATGATGCATATTTCTGGTGTATTAGGTCCTCTTGCCACGCTGCAGCTGCACCCGCTAACGCAGCTGTCTCTGGAAGATGGGACGCAGTCAGAGTATCAACGCACGTGGCGTCCCATACTACTGGTCCTCCTTTCAGCCCACCAAAGATATTCTGTCTAGTCTCTTGTCATCGTCGTGATACAGTCCATCAGGTTCCAGGATGGCTGAAATCCCGGCGCTGACAAGAGCTCAACTATAATTAAAAGTAGAAATATTTAAATTAATTTGAATTCTGCTTTTTGAAGTGAAACTATTCAAACCACGGTAGTGAATTCCTTCGTTGGGAACGAAAAAGCGTGACGCCGTTTAAATACTATGCTCATAAATGTAAAGTTGGAAACGTTTAGAAGTTTTTCCTTATTTAATCATTTAGACACCATGCTTATAAAGATAGAGTTAGAAATATTTTGAAGTTCATCAATTAAATTGTAGCTAGTCTTGTACCGTGAAGCTGGCAAACTGGCAAACGGATGTCAAGATGATGGCCCCTGTAATGGTAAATGGTTATCGCCTATAGACATTCTCGACAACAGGGGTGATTCCAACGCGCTACCAGCTTTTAGGATAAGATAGAGGGGCTGGGATAATGAGAGTGAGATAGGAGAAAAAAGGAAAATTCGTCATCGGTACTCTCACTAGCTTTGTTTCCATATCTTCTAAGATTATTTTTTTAGACTCACCTGGGATAATGTTAAAGTTACTCACATCACACCCATCGCCACCTCTGGGTGAATCTGTAACATTATTGCATACATTATTTAAGTAAAACAATACGCGAAAAATAGACAAAAATATTTTAATTTTTTACTGTATTTAGCTTTAAATATAATAACATTGGATACCTTATTAACAAGGCGTAACGCTATCTGCTTATCCTTTGTACCACAACTTATCTTGCAAGTCACTAGACAAGTCTTTGTGAAATCACGATGAGTTCGTATTCCACGGTATCGCGCCGTGAGGGGATTAGTTTGTAAGTAAACGCCGGTTGTTTGTGCCTCGAATTAATCCAGAATAAATTAATAGAACGACTCATAACGAATAGAAGTTAGAGATAAATTAACCTATTTACCATATACAAATCTTTATGAATGTTATTTCCCTTTATGACTGTGTTTAAAATTCCTTAGTAAACATATAGTCACTAGAGAACTCACATATTCCTCAGGTACAATCTGCATTTCCACCGGCGCAATGGCAGTCAAAGGCGAACCTTCTATATATATAAAAAACGTGTACGTCTCGGGACGAGAAGAAGAAGAGAACAGAAGTGATAACTTAAACTAATCTAAGTTGAACTATTTAATATTGAAATTGTTTAACTTGCTAAGCTTATGCTGTTACTTAAATGTTATGTACATATGTAGCGCGTGGGTTATAATGAGAGAGGAGGAACCTGCCTACCGCTGCCGTATGCGTGAGAGAAAGACTGGCGCCGTAACGCGTTACGTAACGAAGCGGTTTACCCTCCCATAAGAAGCTATCACCTCAAAATATAACTTGTGTAACAGCCTTGCAGAGATTTGGGTAGGAAAGTACCAAATATTAAGTATTTGGGCAGGGTTTCCTCTTTATTTTTCAGCCTTTGATGTGACTATTCACACTGCACAGAACATGAACATCGTCTACACGCCACTACGCCTTTTATACGAAAATACTACCCTACAAAAAAAAAAATTGCATCATTGCTAAAAGCAATTACATCATAGTGTTGCCAGGATCACAAAAATAATTCTAACAATTTGTTACTGATGCACTAAAATGTCTAGGCGATAATTTAGTGGGCTTATAAAATGCACTAACTCATAGGAAATGATCTGATAAATAGACTAAAAATATTATCTACGAAAATTGTGTATGTGATATAAATATACACTGTAGTTCTCATGACTATTGTGGCGGACATCTTATAACACTTTCTTAATAAAAATAAACTAGATTAAAATATTTTTTTTAAAGCTCATGCAGCAAAATTCAAGCAGAGGGCTCACCTCATTGAAAGTGGTTAGCATCGCTTATGGGCATTTGCAACACCAAACGAGCTACAATAGCGCTGCTGCTCTCTAAAGGCAGACTGAAACTTGGGTACCAATGACAGAAAGCGTTCAGCGCCTTTTCGTCGCGGTTAACGCTACATGCGGACTACCTACCCACACTTGGTCGACATGATTAAATTTTCGTATCAGATAACACCCCATGAGAGCCTTTACAATATTACGTTGCTGTACGCGGCTGATAGAATCAAGGCTGATTAAGAGTAAACAAAATCGTCCAGCGAAACGCGAATGGAGCTGAATATATATCATTAGTCCCTTGGATATGGTGAAAGAAAAGAGAAAGTCCCTTAGTCTAAAGTCAACTGCCAAAGCAGAAGTAAATAATGGTTTACTGGCACGATGACCTAAGGATAGAATAGAACATTGTACAGGTGAGATTCGAACGATAAACGGCGTAGCCTACAACGCCTACCGTCTTATTGTCAATAGTATTGACAGAAACATGTATTACTTGTTCCATTGAAATTATACAATAATTATTAACTAAATTGTTGTTCATATAAATCCATTATTACAATTGCTCGTAAAACACACAATTGGGTTGGGTGACGACCCTTTTAGGCTCAACTATAATATTATCATTACTAATGTCTTAACCCTAGACTAAAAGCCATTCACAGGGTACCAGAAGGTATTTATTTAATACATTTGTACTAATTATGTCTTACGATGCTACATTATCAACGTCTGTTATTTATATAACTGAAAAGAACGTGGTAATTCACAAACTATATAGAGTACCTCCAGGTGACAAACCAGCAGCTCAATTTCAAGACTTAGCAATTAACATAATTTTTTGAATAAATGTTCGTGCATTTTTTATCTCACTAGGTATTTGATGATGTGTTTAATAAAATATGTAAAGACTGTACCATAGTAATCCTCATAATATATTTGAAATGGCATATCATAGAAGTTCATGACAGGTGTAAAGTTTTTAAATTGTTCAGTTGAAATGTCCAATGTTCATTATTTCTCCATGAAACCATAAAAAATGACATAAATACTCCATGATTATATCAAAACCGATTCAGTAAAACTTGTTCAAAAACTTTTGCTGTCAGTCTTTGTGGTGAAGTGGGTTAAGCTTTTGCCGGTCTAGCTTATTGGAAGTCAGAGGCTCCAGAGATTGATTCCTGGCATGGTAAATTTCATAGAATAACTTTTCGTTATATGCTATGGTCTGGGTGGCTGGGATCGACCCTAGAGTGGTCAGTTGTGTATTATCCATAACACAAGCGTAAGTAGCTGTTGAGAAGATACAACGTTTGTGTACCCATTTTTTTTTTTATTTTACACGCGCTATCCGTATGTATTATTCAGTAGTAATAGTCTAAGCAATGTTACACTTTATTTCGAACATTTACTTACATATATTTCATTTGAATATAAATAAACTAAAAATTACAAGTACTATTAAATAAACTAACTTAAAAATTCATGATAAATTATATATACACACACACACGCATATATATATATATTCTGAATGGCAATAAAAATACATTTCAAACAAGCCCAGATTGAGAAATCTACTATAATCCTATCCGATTTTGTGACGAATTTAATTAAACTATTCTATGTATATATGGAAAAATATCTCCAAATCCAACTTAGAGCTATGGTCTCTTAAACAAAATTTCTCAGAATCACCTATAGATTACGTTTTTCCTATACGCTTTATCAAAAATAAAATTAACCCGCCCTAATATATATAATATAATATATATACACACATACGTGAATCAAAACTACAGCAAAAACTTGGTACCACTTTATACGAAAATTGCACGGCATAGAGGAGTATGAAATTTCGCACACTTATAGTTTATATAGAGAGTGCAAAATGCTATAATTTTTTATCAATTGTGCAGAAAAAATACTTAAATCAATAAAAAAACATTACATACAGTACCATGTATGTACACACACACGCATATATACTCTTTTGTTTATGGTTGCCTTGGCGAAATCTGTGATTATAGTAGTATACAGTCTTTGATAACAGAATCTTAGCAAAGTTGAAACTTGTAATTTAATTTTATAATTGATTGATTAATAATTGATCCGTTCCTTTTTGGTTGACTAATATCACATTTTCGTTATCACATACTTTTCACCCCTTCTCATTATATTCCAGTACTGCCTTAGTCTTCTTACTTATTTCTTACTCTTAATATTTCAGCCAGGGCCGATACTTTCAAAGAGTCTCTTATTTACTTATTTCTCATCTTATTCATTCTTGTAAAAGCACTCGTCTCATCACCTCTTCTCAGCAGAATGGAGTTTTAAACAGATAAATCAGTTTAAAACATAACTATAGCGATCAACCTTTAACAGCCATCTTAGTACTTTATATTGTCTTGATCGTCGTTGCTCTGCTAAGGGTCTTAAGACCTATTAATAAAAGGACCCTCCACACGTCCCACTTGCAATTACAATAGCTTCTTTGTCCACACCGACGGGTATTAATTGACAAATCGCTGGCCTTTAATTGATGGTTGAGGATGACTCGTGATTTGACATTCAGTTGACGCATGGAACGTTTGACAGTCTTGATAGTGTAGACTAAAAATGAAAATGCTATATTTTAGCTCTTAGACGCGTTTAAATCTAATATATAAAATTCTCGTGTCACAGTTTTCGTTGCCATACTCCTCCGAAACGGTTTGACCGATTTTGATGAAATTTTTTGTGCTTATCCGGTATCTATGAGAATCGGCCAACATCTATTTTTCATCCCCCTAAATGTTAGGGGTAGTCCACCCCTAAATTTTTTTATTTATTTTTTAGACCAAATTTTTAATTTCTATTTTTTTATGATACAACATACAAAAATACATACAACCCTAGATTTTCAACCCTCTACGATCAACCCCTATTTTTTACCGGGCAGGACGACGTCTGCCGGGACAGCTAGTTTAATATAAATTTTCAAATAACAAAGATATCGAAACTGAAATACACTATGTAGCAAAAGGCTGGCTGCATAGCCGAGCATGGAAATACTTATTTGTTGTGCGAAATATGAACCAGGTTTTTGATCACGGATAGTGTCAAATTTTCGCTCTTAAATTAAATAAATAATGTATTTCTTACATTTTTTTCTTATAAATATTATATAATATAAATTATGTACATTTATTTTAAAAATGGATACAAATGCAAAAATGGATAGATGCAGAAGTCGCGAAAGGCCACGACACACCTTCCATGATCAAATTGATCGTGTACTAGCAGAAGGTGATGTCAGGAGCCTTATGAACAGACGAGCGTGCATGACAAGAGCTATGAATGTCAAAGAAGCAAGTGAGGTGTGTAAAAATAAGCCTGTATGGCGCTCTGTTGTTCGTGCCTACCCCGCAAGGGACCTGGCGTGAAGTTAGGAATGTATGTATGTATTTTAAAAATCTGATCTCCACTAGCACTGGGACCTACGGCTCAGTGCATCATGTAAACATTTTTTCATGTATACATGACATAACATAACTTAATAGCATTTGCTAACTAATCTTACTACAGTGTAGAGGGTCGAGATTGAATTCTTGGCATTGTAAATTTCGTAATCGAATTTTTCGCTATTTACTATGGTCTGGGTATCTGGGATTGGCTCCATAGTCCTCCATTGTATATTACCCATAACACAAACGTAGCTCACTTAGCTTGGTGATATACAATGTGTGTTTTTTTAAAATATTTATTATTATTATTAATTGCAAAATATAGTATTTTATGTTTTTAACGGCATTATTTTTAACGCGATTAACATGAGGTATTTGGCCATTGTCACTTACAGTAGCATTATCCAAGATGAAGCAGGGATATTAAGGTAACACGTTTGGAACAATTTTGTTCACAAGCGTTCCATTGTTACTCTCTTCCCCAACAAGTAACATAGAAAGAAAAAACTTGGCAACGCAAATTTGCTCTTCAAACATTCGTTACTACATTATTCAAGTTACGCGTTTTTCCGATGCAGACTACGCCGTGAGCAAATTAAATTTGTGAAATGTTCTCGAAGTTACTCAGCTGTGTGTAGTTGATGTTCGTTTTGTTCGAGACAACTTCGAGTTGTCGACTTATCCTTTTGGTCGGCTTATATCTTCATGTTATCGAGATATCGTCGTAGAGAGAATTTATGAAAGGAGACTGATAAAACGTATAGGGTTGTTTTAGTCGTATTACAGCCTAAGTTATATCGCATTGATCTCATATTTATTAAAAGTAATATCAATGAGCATATAAATAATATTCAAACTCTTATGAACAACAGAAAGCTATCTATAAAAGCACGTCTGGCTGTCCATCAAGAGGTGTTAGTATCAATGCTATATGGCAGTAAACCAGCTGAAATGAAAAGGTTGAATAGTATATGTAAGGTTAAAGAATATGTTATGATAAGAAACAATGTGGTAAATAAACTTGGTGGATTGAAAGAGGATTTCATCACAAGAGTTGATAAAGCAATGTTAAACTGGTTTGGGCATGTAGAGATATTAAATGAAAGCGGAATCACAGAACAAATATACGATAACAAAGTGAATGGTAAACTCGCACAGCATGATGAGATTAAAGTTATTTTAAAGAAAGGTCGGGAAAAAAGCATGTTAAATAAACGTGTATATATGAAAATACAAAAGAACGTAGTTGAAGATAATACTGTTAGTAAGGATCGTAGCAGATTCATCGTCGTTGCCTACCCCAATATGAAACAGGCCTGACGATATTCACAAATATTATTGAAATATAATTTTTGTAAACAAAAGTAAGACATCAATCACACTGTTTCTGTAAAATTCGTAAACATGAGTTATTGCACTCTTACAAACACGACTACGAAATACCAACTGTCGCCCACAAGCCTGGAATCAAATCAATTAATCGGCAAATCGTAATTCACGGCATCGACCGCAACATCGAGTTGGACGGTGTACATTGCCTGCGGGGTACCGACGGGGCATCGACACAACGAGCCAAAACCGCAATGTGGACGCAACCCTCTGTAATGTCGCCTAACGCAAATGGATCGTGCAGATATCGATGGAAGGATTTGCGGAAACCGCCTATCATCCTATTACAATCTATGATCTGTTGTTTTTGTTCACAATAGATCCTTCCTAATTACTGCTACTAAACTATAATACGTTTTATTATCCGAAGAAAAAACTAATTTAATAAATTAAGTAACATAGATTATACCTTACCTATTTTGTACAGACAGACTGAGACGTACTCACGATCATCAAATTGAAGATATTTTGAAGAAAGGTCAGATAAAAAGTAGTTTAAATAAGGGTGTGTGTATGAAAAGAATAATGAAACCGGTGGAGATCTATCGCCTCTGTCTACCCCAATCATAATAGGAAATAAGCGTGATAATATGTATGTATGCATTTTGTAACAGTATAGAATCTTTAATGATCTTTAAGTCACAATAATAAGATATAGGAATATATTTTTATAATTTGTATGTCTTTCAAGATCACGGGCCATAGAAATGGCCCGGACTTTTGGAGGGCTTGCGTGGGGCCATGGGGAGGCCAACACGTAGAGGCCCCTTGACAAATTTAATGTAAATATGTGGCGTGACACTGACCGGCGATTATCCCTGTCTACACCATATAATAATGCACCCAAAGACAAGCCCCGGCCAGTGTAGGACTATTGTGGGAAATGAGGACAAAAAGTACCGGGCTATTGGGGTGAACTGTTAGTGGTATTAGCGGTCTGGGAGTATGGGGACTATGGCGTCTGCCCGTCGCAATGTTCAGGGAACATGGAAAAATGGGCAGACGGTGACTCGCCACTCCCTGCATGGGCCCCTAAAAATGCCGTAAAAGGCAGGGGCAACATGGGTGTGAGTGGCTAAGGGGTGTAGAGAGGCGGGCTGCAGGTTCACCGAAGCTACTTCCGACGTTAGGCCATTTATCACTTCCGCCCCTGGAGCTTGAGTCTTATTAGCTCTAGCGATCTCCACTCCGTGCCGGCTGGTGAAGGCAAGCACGGAGGCGGGGGCCTTGTCTTGGCCCCCGGAGTCAGGTACGATTTTTATATATTATTATTCTTTCACTTGACGTACGATCGGTTGAATTTTAGCATCACTTGTATGGAACTTATGTCAAATTTGAACGCGTAGTAAAGTCAAATCAACGGACGGTGTTTGGATGCAGAATCTTCTCCTTCTTATATATAAAATGTATGTTTTTCTGTATGTCCTTTATAGAATCGTAAACTATATATTTGATCATGTAATGATCTTTAGCAAAGTTATTGTGCATGAGCCAAAAAAGGTTTCTGAGTTGGTTCACAATTGAATCCGGTAGATGGCACTGCTGTCGGGGGTAGGACGACGTCAGCCGGGACAGCTAGTAATAAATAAAAATTCGAAGTAACTTCGGCATTGGTTGTTACACGAGTCGAATAACAATATTTTTTATGGCGTCGAAAAGACGATATACCTCGGAATTTTCTAAGACGCATACGGATTGTTGATCTCACGCGATTAAAATTCATAATTTTCATCAATTTGCAAACAAATTATGTGGATAATCCTTCCCGGATACAGTGCACTGTGGATTGCTGGATTGTCGTGTTGATTATTGGGTTCAATAGATTAAATACGTGGCAAATTTATTGCGAAAACTACTAATGATTTTTGGCAACACCGCCTATACGTCTACAAACGCAAAGGTGCTTAAATTTTAGGTTATGTGTTCCCTGTTAATGGATTTTAGATCTTTGTAGCTTTTCCTTTGTTATTGTTTTCCCATACATCTGTTTATTTTTACTAAATTTTCTCATCTGTGGAAGCTTATCAATAGTTTTTTTATTATTTATCTTGTAATCTAGTGTTAGCGTCCTTCTATCAACAGCCTACATTTTCTTTTATCAGCAAATATATGTTTGACGGCTGGTAGCCCTGTTTTCATTTTTTCATGGAGGATAGAAAAGACATAATTAAACCAACACCGTCAGTTATATTTATTCATTACTGCATCGACTTCAAAAGCCACAATAGAACTATTTAACTGTTCACAATGTTGAAGTAGATGAGTGTCTTAAAATTACGTAGGAGCTATTTTGGATATGAATGAATTAGAACAGAAAGTGGATAAAGAGTCTATAACTAAGTTATCGGAATTACAGTGTAAAATATTTATCAAAATGTCAGTAGAAGACAGGCTAACAACTGTTTTGATATGTATTATGGTTAAGGTAATAGATAATAATGTTCGTAAATAGTCTACAGAATTTTTTCTATTGCGAACCAATTAAACTTGGAATTGTGGATAACACTAGTTATAATTATTATCACTACAAAGTCGCCTTTTCTGTCCCTATATCCCTATATCCCTATGTGCGCTTAAATCTTTAAAACTACCCAACGAATTTTGATGTGGTTGTTTCCAATAGATAGAGTGATTCAAGAGGAAGGTTTATATGTATAATACATGCATCATATACTAAGGCAACATTGCTAATTTTAGAGGTTTCTATGTAGTGATGCCCGTGTGAAGCCGGGGCGGGTCGCTAGTAGGTAATATAATAATAATAATCAATAAAGAATGATCTCCTTAAAAAATCGGTTATGAAATTGAGATTAATAAAATAAATGAATGAGATGAAAGTGACACTAACGCTATTTAATATTAAACACAAAATTGCATAAAATATATATGATTTATTTGAAAGTATTTTTTATGTATTACTTTGAATCTTTTTGTGTTTGCCACTCTTAATTCAAAATGTAACGGACCACTAATAAGGTCCTTTTTTTACACTGATTCAACTATTTCCTCAGTGACCTAATCAAAAAAGACACTAAGAAATATTATTACAGATTTGAAGTGCCCAACAATGCCTCACACGCCTGTGTAAGAGCCATTTGTAGGATATACAATACACATTTCAATCAAATTTCATTAATATACTCGATGGTTTTCGAAAAATAGATGGACGAACGGACCAAAATATGAAACGATGTATTAAGGCCTCCATTTTCATTATTCGACTACAAAATCCTAAAAGTCAGTTTGAAATCATATTGCTTAGATCAGAAAGGAAATAAACGCCACTATTTTAAAATCCAATATGAAATATCAGAAAATTCTGTTACCAAACAATTACGTAGCAAAAGTCGCGAGCGATGAAAGCTTTGAGATTCAGTGGATGCATATTCAGCTTTTCCTTTTAAAAGAAAACTAACGGGTCGATGAGTGCAACGGGCTCTTGACCGAGACGAGCGCCGGTTCGCCTAAGAGGGAAACGAGGGCCTTTTTTAGCCCACATACCGAAAGAACGAAGCCCGTTGTTATTAGATATAACTTTGTTCTATGTTAATCTATAGGTTATTATACATTTTAGCCTTAGTTTATTTTGAGAGCAAGCATTCACACAGGCTACTTTGCATTAAATTTTTGTCCAGGCGCTATACGCCTCCGGTATATTTTCATCCATATCGAACACAGAACATATCCTTATTTATGAAATAAAAGCCGATGTTCGTTCTCAGTATTTGGACTACATTTTTTTAGACAAGCAGAGTTACTTCCGCATTCATATTATAGTATTAGTAAGGATTACTTAAATTGCATATATTATAAAACTTTTGCACTATATTATATATTTTTATAAAGCAGTTATTAATTCAGTTTTATCAGCAAAGTTAAGAAGTAGTAACATTAAGTTTTGTTTATTTATTTATAAGGACAAATTATGTACAAATTAATCCTTAAGTACAAACTAAAACAATAAAATAGTTAAAGGTACGGTACACCTATAACATAAATTATACACCTAAAAAAACTATTATGTGTATACAAGTTTAAAATCCATTAGAAATTCTAGTCTCAGACCGCTGTCAGTAAGGTTCGATCCTAAAAGATTGATCTCAGTGTCTATTAGGATGGCAGTGCTAATGCGTTTCTAGAGGTATAAAGCTTTTTGACGTATGACTATGTCTCGATAAAGTTTGTGCACTTCATGGTCACCCAAAATTTCAAATAGCTATATTTATAATGACTGAATATTTGCGGCATTTAACTACCTTATATGTGTGCAGTGCCGGTTGTCACGCTAGTAGCTAGAAGATGGGACGCTGCTGGAGTATTGACCGAGTCGCATCCCATTCAAAGAGGCGAATACCTTCGCGATATAATATAATCCCATCTTTGCGAACACCAATCTTCTGTCTTGTCGCAGCTTAAACCTCTCGGTTCTATTAATTTTGTATGTAATAGAAACTGAAAACTATCATAAATTAAAATTTAAGCGAGAACCGGTCGCCTTAGAGACTTTCATGATTCGTATATGATATAAATACAAATGTAAAGAACGAAATACGGCTTCGAAATGACAATAAACAGCTCCACCCCACTGATTTCAATAACACCGAATCAGGACAAGGACGAGTATTTCTAAACACCGCCTCCGCAAGTGATATTTTGTTTTTATTAAGCGCAGTCGTGTGTAGCACTCTCATATTACCATGTATAATGCATCGAAGCGCTTTGGTCGTGAATCATCCTTCAAAAGTTTTTGGTTAAAGGAAATTGGATTGTATGAAGCGATCTTTGTTCGGGGGAGATGTAGCAATTTAATCTTGTTTGCGAGATTTATTTTATATTCTCTGACCGTGAACGCTGGATATAAGGCATCCGGGATTAAAGTATTAATGAATGTTGCTTGCCAATTTCTAGATATTTCGTCTTATAACAAATTTCTACGTGGTAGATTTGTGCTGGAATCATTATTTTGATTTCAGTTCTTAGCAAGGGCTCGACCAGTGTCTTACAATGCTCTACAAATTATGGGCGTGAAGCACTAATAATAACAACACCTTGAACTAAGGTGATAGAGTGTTTTGTATGATTAACATTCTTACACAGAAATTAATCCCTACATGCTACACTATGATTGAGTATAATAAATACCCTACTGCAAGCTTTGGGTTGTTTTGTGGCTTCTTATGACAGGCCGCTTGGCCTCAGGAAATTGTATTTCTTCTCCATCCTTTCAAGGTTAAATGTTAGCGATACGGCTACCTATTGTTTATACCAAAGCAATATTGTAATTGTGCATTTTTACAATTGTTTATTTGCTGAGAAATAAAGTGTTGTCTATGTAAATTTGTCATTTAAAAGGGCCACCACATAGTAGTTCCCATTTCTGCCATTCGACTACAGAATCTCAGAAAACAAAAAAAAAACTTAAAAGGATTCAATGGCATTCGTAATGTCACGATATTATTGTATCATAAAAATTCTAAACATTCACCGAACTTGGTATAAAATACAATAAACAGTTGAGTAACCCAACAATAAAAGTATCATAGCAGTAGAATTGTCCACGTATAAAAAATAAACAATGTCTATAAAACAGGTAAAAAGGTAGAAGATATTTAAGGTACACGTCGAAAGTTTATGGAGTAATGTCGTTATTTCTCATGATTGCTGTGGGACTCCTTTTTTGGGTACGGCAAGTTTCCCTTCCCGTTCGTACCACCAATTATTTTGGGGTAAAGCCTGACTTATTTTTCTATTAACGTGGCTCGGGTTGGTGAATTGATGGCGATTACAATGGTAATAGAATATAATCAATATCAGCTGAAGGTAGTATAATAAAACTACAATGGGTAACTCGTGTTTTATTCCAATGAGGTCAAGATAGCAAGCGGACTCTATCGAAATTAATGTTGGACTGTAAGGTGCTAGTTTTATGGTTTTTATAAGGTAAATCACTGACGTGGCTAGGCTGAGAGTTTTCTTGGACCGGCGTATCTTATATCTTTTCTGTGAGCGGTAAAACACACTAGGATTTTGTTAGATATTTCGGTAGAGGGAAAAATCAGAGCGCGAGAATAAAGATATTGATTTCTTGCCAATTTCATGCAATAGAAAGGGTGTTGTGGGAGCATAGAAAAGGTGGGAAGAAGTATAGAGCGAATCGACGACAAACGTCATTAGGATGACATTTGAAGTTCTTTTCGCGGTAGTAGACCTTTGGTCTTTGCGTTGGCTTTTGTGGCCAGGTTCAAACTCGTTTTCCAGGGCTGCAGAACATGCCTATTCGTCAGTTATTTTTTCTTTTTCAATTGCGTGATTTCAACAGACAGGCAGACGGGTCACCTATTGCGAAGCGGTTACCATCCACTATGGATATTTGCAACACCAAAGGCGCTAGCTACCATTTGTTTTGTTGTAAATATCGAAATATATGGAAGCTTCCATCCCATTGCTGGAATTATCTCTTCACAATTAATAATATCTCTATGGATATAATTAATTGTTATAAGATAATGCATAAAATTATTATAGATAAAGCGTATGCGAAAGGAATTATTTATTGGTTTAATCTAAACAAATGGAATGTGGTTGATAAGCGGTTAATGTGGCTTGTTAAATAATAACTGTTTGAATTATCTGGCGAACTACGTACAGTTTTATTGTTACTATTAGTTGAACCCGACCGCTCTTCGCTGTGGCTTAGTTGGATATTTATTAGTAGGGAAGTAATCCCATCGAGTACTTTCGAGTTTTCACGAAATCAAACATGCGTAATCTCATTTTTTATATAGAAGTGAGTAAATATATAAATGTTTCGTTTTTATTTTTTATTGTAGGAGTACAACAGACAGCCAAACGGCCCACTTGATGGAAAGCGATTACCATCGCCTGTGGACATTTGCAACACCAAAGGTACTACAAATGCGCTGCTGCTCTCCTAAAGGAGATTGGAACCTGATCACTAGTGCTGGAACACAACTAAAGGTCGTTATGGCTACATGCTTTAGACCAGAGGTGGTAGCCATCCAGTCGGGCAAATGCCCTACCACCTGGTTGTGGTTTGTTTTGTCGTCTATTACGACAGCCCGCCCGACCGCGGGAAGTTGTATCCTTTCTCCGTTCCTGGACGGATATTAATGTACATTTAGATATATCTTTATACTTATACAAAAAAACTCGAACAAAATCCTGCCTTTTGTTTTGTCCTCAGTTTAGATGCATAGGTTTGCTGGAAGCCAACTTTTTCTAAAAATTGGACCTGGTAGGTGGCGCTGCAATTAAGTACGACAAAATCTGCTGGGCTCGTTAGTAGTTATTTGTATAACTACTTTGTGTACAAAAAAATAAAGAAAGTAAGGGCCGTTTGCGGTTTCTGCCTATCTTCACAGCGGCACTAGGTTATGCCGCGTCATCTAGTCTTGTGAGGTGTCGTTAGTCACATCTTAAATACTCATAATGCTTTAGCAGAGGTAGTATATTCTAAATAGTAGCTTCTAAATTTAAAAAAAATAATTTAACATTAAACTAAATATTTAGAAATCTTAGCTGCTACGTGAAAATATTTGGAACCTATGTATATTATGAACATGTTTGTAGATCTATCTCCGAAGGTTTTATCTGTGTTCTGTATTGACAGATTTTGGCACTCTCATGGACTTCTCAGTTTGAACCTACTAATTATATAGCAATAATTATTCCACATACTAATTTCGCATTCGGATCTGTTACGTCATGTATTTACGGTCGTAAGAGATTCTAATATAAGGAAGGATTCGCCGCAGTATAATATTACAAAAATATAACCAGAGTAATAATTTATGAAGGAAACAAATAGGTAACTTTAGACGCTGTTGAGAAGACGATTCACGGCTTAGTTAAAAAACTTGCGAAATTTTTTCGTCGTCAACAGAATTAATCAGCTCCTTTTTGAGATCGAGTTTCCCACTTCGCAACTTTGTTTCGCTCCCAAAATTGCTAGTAATTGATGGCCCGTCAATCTTTTTGGTGATGTGACAGAATTATGCGCCGGCAAAAAATTGCGGCTTCAAGAACTTTTTTGACATTGTATTTCAGTTGAACAGCAGATTTTTTAAAGCTCTTTATTTGTTTTATGTAATAAACGAACAAATATTACAATAAATTCTATTATGAATATGTGGGGTTATAATTTGGTTTTGTAATCAGACGGTTGGTAATCAGGTGTTCTAAAATTTTTGGTTTTAATTATATTAAACTGTTATATTATTCACACACAAAATGTACACATATATATATATATATATATATATATATATATATATATATACTATTACTAAACACGCTAAGCCACACTCCAGCCCGATGGACCGATGACATATGCAAGGTCGCCGTAGGTAGGCGCTGGCCGAGGAAATCGGAGGACAGGGATGAGTGGCGCCGTCTTGGGGAGGCCTACGTCCAGCAGTGGACAGCAAATTGCTAACGACGACACACGCTAAGTCCCAAAGTGTAGACTTACGTGTTCCGCGGGACAAGTCCTTACCCGAGCACAAAACTGCTAACAGAACGAACCGTTACCACAAATATGATAGGCAGGCATGGCTGCATTTTTATTTGTTTTATTAATTTGCATGCTTTCTCCGTTCCTGCACGGATAGACATATTATTAAGAAGTGATGGAAAAGGGATGTTAAGATCCTAATGTATGTACGTATGTAGGCTTATAGTGTAGGCACAGGCCGCACAGGCATATTTGTGCTCTTTATACTGGTCTATCTGGTTATGATGGAAAACCAATAAGTAGTTGCAAGGGAGAATGATTTCATTCTCGAAGCGTCACTTGCAATGGAATTTCAATGATAAATTGACAATGCTATTATTAAGACAAATGTGTGGCAACATCGTTTATCAAAGTCAGTACAATAGTTTGGCCTCGACGAGGAAACTTTATAGTTTATGTCGTTAATATTATTTACTCGAGTCACGAGTCAATTTCGCAGTCCTATAAGTTTTGTTATTTTATAAGAGGAGATATCCGTACAAGTACGGAGGAAGAATCCAGTTTCGTAATGTAAGAGGCAAGGTAGGGTATTTGTCCGTCTAGAGGGCTATCAACCCATTGTCTTAAGTTTTCGCGACTTGTATACATAATAAAACTACGTGTACAGTTCAGAATGCGGAATTTGGAAAACGCCAAATGCACAACCACTTACCTCGGTTGCTGTGCTGCGGGAACCCTTCGATCTTGGATTGTAACTCCTCACATTCACTGGCACGATTTCTTGATTGGCTAATTGTATATATTTGAAAACTAAGTACTTGAAAATTAACGAAAAGACAGGAAGGTCGATGCGGCGCGTGCGGTGTAGCAAGTAGCACTGATTGCCCGCGTGAGGGTAGCATCGGCGTCGATAGCTCACACGGAGTGGCGATGCATTTGTATTAAATATACCAAAATTGGAAGTTATGAAATCGCGGAAAAATTGATTATGCTAAGTTTCCGGAACACTACGTTTTAACGGTTTTAAGCACGGTAATTTATTTGATTTTGGTTTATCCGACGTGAGCCTTTTCTGCTTGCAACGGAACACAAACCATCTTGACTGATAATTTCTTTTATTTTTTCTTCCACCCATTTTAAGATTACATATTTTTTTTAGAACTAGGCATGTTTGCTGAAGAGTTTCTTGCGTCGATTCTTCTCTTCAAGCCACAACATATTGTGAAGCGGTGGTAAATTAGATTAGGCTCCCATAGAGTAAATAATAACCATAAACAAAATTAAGATGAACAAGTTGGCGGTAGGCTAAATAAAACTTTAACAATACTCGTTGGACAAATGTCACCTTTGTCGTCCGTGAACACGGCCACTGAAAAGCGGCCGAAACGTCGGATAAACCAAAATCAAATAAATTAACGCGCTTAAAACCGTTAAACCGTAGTTTTATTAACCTTGAGCTGTGTTCCGGCATCAGTGGCCAGGCTCCAGGCTACCTTGAGAGAGCGACAGCAAATTGGTAGCACTTAGGTGTTATTAATAACCATAGGCAACAATAACCAGTTTCCATCAGGTGAGTCGTGGGCCTGTACGCTGAACTCGAGCAATGAAAATAAAGTATAATTTCGTAGTACTACATACTCGTTTTGGTAAAAATGGAGCTTGTATAAAATCATCAATCATGAAATCATGTCCGTCTGTCCATTTATCTATCTATGACATGACGATTCAACATATAAAGCTGTGAACCTTTATTGATAAAATAACCACGCGCAGAAGGTTTGCCGATGTTTACTTACTATTTTTGTATTGTATTACGATTATTGTGTTGTAACAGTTCTACCCACATATGAATATAAAGTAAAACATTCTAATTACGCATTATATGAAGGAAATGTTGTAAAGCACAGTATCACGTATCAGGTTATTGAAATTTTTAACAAATTACCTACTGACCTAAAGCTAAATATATATAAAATGCAATCTTTTAAGCGTAATGTTAAAGCATTCCTCCTTAAACAAGCTTTCTATTCAGTTGAAGATTATTATTTCTGTGCTTAAATAATGATAATATAATAATATGATTATAAAATACCTTTCGAGTGACATATTTTTGTAAACTTAAGAATATTTATTGTAAATTATTATTATAATTTTTTTTATAATTGTAATTATGACTATGTATGTATATTTCAGACACAAATGTTTTTTGTTAATGAATAAATATAAATAATAAAAATAATAAAACTAACACCAATATAGTACAGGCTTTGCCTATTTTAGCTGTTAGTATCCACTTATATTTTTAATTATTTTTAGATTTCCCTTGTTATTAATTAGATTTGTTATTAATGTATGTAATCGTACAATAATTATGTGTACCACGATCGCCACTCCCAATCACAATATTCTTACCACGGGTTGTCTGGAAGAGATCGCTTTTTAGCGATAAGACCGCCCTTTGTACACAATTAAATTACTACTAGTAGTCCGTAATTTTTCTGTAATGGTGTACAATAAAGTGTTATCTATCTATCTAGATTTGCCTGTTTTGTTTTAATATAACTTTATAGCGCCTTCTGTTATTGTTGTCACAATGCTGTGGTGCCTAATTAACTATTTTATTATTGTTCTATATTATTACTTATTTAAAGTATACACAATAATGAATTAAAATAATTAATTTATTACAACAACTATTTATGTAACCTTTTTTGTCAACCCTACTGACTATCGACACGTGACGTCATGAGGCTATCGGCAAACCTTCTCCGCACGGGTAATAAATAACTAGAATACGTATTCTACGATGTACATATACTGCTATATAATTGTGATTACATTTAAGATATTTTGAAAAAGGATCATATAAAAAATAACTTAAATATTAGTGAGATATATGAATATGAAGAGACGAAGCAAAATGTGTTTCATAGGATTGTAATAGTAGGTGGAGAACAGACCTGAAAGTACAGTTCAAGGTATGATATTTTTATAAATAATGGAAATAAAAGTAAGAAACATTTAAGCCCGAAACAACGAAGATTACCACGATATGGGTATAACTTTAAAATACATGCTGGTGAAGCCCCAGACTTAGTTCTATTAGGAAAGTTATAATATATTTATATATGAAGGAAATGTTGTAAAGCACAGTATCACGTATCAGGTTATTGAAATTTTTAACAAATTACCTACTGACCTAAAGCTAAATATATATAAAATGCAATCTTTTAAGCGTAATGTTAAAGCATTCCTCCTTAAACAAGCTTTCTATTCAGTTGAAGATTATTATTTCTGTGCTTAAATAATGATAATATAATAATATGATTATAAAATACCTTTCGAGTGACATATTTTTGTAAACTTAAGAATATTTATTGTAAATTATTATTATAATTTTTTTTATAATTGTAATTATGACTATGTATGTATATTTCAGACACAAATGTTTTTTGTTAATGAATAAATATAAATAATAAAAATAATAAAACTAACACCAATATAGTACAGGCTTTGCCTATTTTAGCTGTTAGTATCCACTTATATTTTTAATTATTTTTAGATTTCCCTTGTTATTAATTAGATTTGTTATTAATGTATGTAATCGTACAATAATTATGTGTACCACGATCGCCACTCCCAATCACAATATTCTTACCACGGGTTGTCTGGAAGAGATCGCTTTTTAGCGATAAGACCGCCCTTTGTACACAATTAAATTACTACTAGTAGTCCGTAATTTTTCTGTAATGGTGTACAATAAAGTGTTATCTATCTATCTAGATTTGCCTGTTTTGTTTTAATATAACTTTATAGCGCCTTCTGTTATTGTTGTCACAATGCTGTGGTGCCTAATTAACTATTTTATTATTGTTCTATATTATTACTTATTTAAAGTATACACAATAATGAATTAAAATAATTAATTTATTACAACAACTATTTATGTAACCTTTTTTGTCAACCCTACTGACTATCGACACGTGACGTCATGAGGCTATCGGCAAACCTTCTCCGCACGGGTAATAAATAACTAGAATACGTATTCTACGATGTACATATACTGCTATATAATTGTGATTACATTTAAGATATTTTGAAAAAGGGTCATATAAAAAATAACTTAAATATTAGTGAGATATATGAATATGAAGAGACGAAGCAAAATGTGTTTCATAGGATTGTAATAGTAGGTGGAGAACAGACCTGAAAGTACAGTTCAAGGTATGATATTTTTATAAATAATGGAAATAAAAGTAAGAAACATTTAAGCCCGAAACAACGAAGATTACCACGATATGGGTATAACTTTAAAATACATGCTGGTGAAGCCCCAGACTTAGTTCTATTAGGAAAGTTATAATATATTTATATATGTCTTTTTTGTTTCAGGTAAGTCTCGATCTGTCGATGACGCAACCAAGGAGGACCCATGTCTTACTGGTGAGACCTCAAATAATATTTACTGGCAACATATAATTTTAATTACATAGCAGCTGCTTTGAAACAATATGCAAAATAGCTTATGTTCTTTAAAGGTAACCTGTTACTTTATACTATTATTATTTTAGAAACTTTCCACGAATATAATCACCAATCGATTATTTTTCTCAGAGTATAATTTTGCTATATCATACATAAGATTTTTTCAATGAATTACAACAATATATATTGACTTTAAAAGTCTTAGTCAAGTAAAGAATTATTGATTAAGTATCTAACACATAATTTTGATCAAAAATTTATCTAATAAGAGAAACCAAGGAATAATTATTATAACCCAATTTCTTAAAAACTATTGTCATTTACGTAAGAAACATATTTACAATCAGTCTAGTTCATACAGGGTGTAGATACAGGAACGGAGGATATCCAAAAATTATTTAATTTTCTCGTATATATTCGTTTATTATTTGTTACAATATTCGTTACTTTAAAAACGTTTTTCGTAATGTACGTATGTAATGTAGTAACGTGAAGTTTGTGTCGTTTCTTTATATGTCACTGCTATTGTGACATTTACACTTGGACAATGTGTCAATGTCACAATAGCAACGATTCATAAGACCAAAGGCTTCGGAGCCAGAACCTAAATTGGCTTATTGTGTCTGAATACAGGGTTTGTAATATTTTATTAAGAACCTTAAAAAAGCCTACAAACTTACTTTAAATCAATATGAATAAGACCGTTTGACTTTATAATACTTACGTTTACCGAAAGCGTTAACAATATTAGCTCACCAATGTTCTATTAATGGCTTTAAGTCTCGGCAGTTTCGTAGAACGGACTGTATATCCACCACAATCCTCTAAGGCGGATTGGTGAGTTTCACACATTGGTACGCAGATAAATAACTTTGAATTGTCTCTTTGTAATATAAAAATAATAGGATTTTACTAAATGCATAATTATGAAAGTATATACGAGTACGGTACTCGTGACAAAAAAACTATTTTTCTCTGTTTTTCTGGATGTTGTGGCTAATATCTGAATCGGCTGAACTGATTTCGACGAATTTTTTACTGATAGATAGCTGATATGATATATGATATTGGAGTTGTAAGGAGTAAATTAGGCTATTTTTAGGGTTTCCCAAAAAAAGTCCACACAGATGAAGTCTCGGGCACAGCTAGTTACTTATAATAATAATATATGATATATTTTATTTTATTATAGATCAGAAAACTACCCAGGGATGTGATGCTAACTTTCTAGCCAGTATTCAAACCTACTTTATTGAAATTATGTATACAGTATTCATTTGGTTTTTGTGAATAATAATAATCAGTTTTAATTTCTTTAATATTTATGAACAAATTTACATTAAACACCTAAAAAAGTTACTCAAAACAGCACCGTTATAATAGGCAAAGTATAGCATTTAATTACGTGTCTATTAAAAAGTTCAAGCATTATTTAACAAAAGTTTCATTACTTTTGTTAAATAATGCTATAAACTTCTATAATTCACAACAAACTCATAAAACAAAATTTCACTTCCAATTTACAAATCATATCCCCTATAGACCGAGTTCATTTTGAGAGTTACGACCATAATACATAGTAGATATAAACTCACTTGCGGTATTCATGTTGCGATTAATAATCGCAGTAATCGTCTACACGGGTCTGTTTTATCACGCACAATAGCTTAGCTTACTTGCAGTGTTAAAAAAATTGTTTAAATAACACAAACTTTACTTGGGTAGCTAAGGATTTAATGAAGACAAAATGTAAGATCTAGAAAAGTGTAGGCGAAGCTTAAGTCAACAGAAGCATCAAATGAAGTGAAGCATTATTTAGAAATTGATGTGCGTAAATTGATGAACTTCAAACAGTGCGTCAAACCTATCATGACATACGGTGCCGAGACATGGATACTGACAGCGGGACTGATCCACAAATTCAAAGTCACTCAACGCTATAGAGCGAGCTATGTTAGGTGTTTATGGATAAAATCAGAAATGAGGACATCCGTAAGAGAACGAAAGTAACCCACATTGCTCGCAAAATTAGCAAGTTGAAGTGGCAGTGGGCTGGTCACGTCTGTCGCAGGACCAATGGCCGATGGAACAAACAAGTCTTAGAGTGGAGACTACGTATCGGCAAACGTAGCGGAGGACGCCCGCCAGCCCGGTGGACTGACGACCTGCGCAAGATCGCCGGCAGGGGCTGGATGAGGAAGACGGGAGACCGGGATATGTGGCGCGTACTTGGGAAGACCTACGTCCATCAGTGGACTGAGATTGGATGAAGAAGAAGAAATTGATGTAGTATGAATGTAGTTTACGTCTCTGTGGTTAATAGTAATGTATCCACTAGAAACGACTCCATCTTTGTCCGAATTAATTCGGTTATTTAATAGCCAGTTTTCGTAATGCACTACACCGATCGGCTTTCTATTCCAAAATTGGCTTCCTTTAGCCGGCTTCACTCTGAGAGCTTGGGGTTCAATCTATCTATTTTGTTAATCTGAGATCAAAATGACAAAAAGCAAAATAATGACTAGTGCCGCTTTCTGATCAGCAATAGAAATGTAGGACTTAGGGCCATTTTTCGAGTTAAGCCTTTTTACTAGATGGTTGCTATTCTTAGATATACTTTTTACATAGATGTATACAAGGAATTAAATAAAAAAATCTAGAAAATAGTTGCCCGTGAAGACAAACCCTTACGAGCTAATTACGAACTTGCGATCTACCTCGTGTTTAATATCTTTATAGAATGTTCGCGCCCACGCCTGACAATGGCCTGCTGTTACACCGTAGTGTTATTGCTTGGTTAAACCCCTAACAATGGGTAACACCCAATTTGCTTTGATGATAATGGCATTTCGTTACGATAAGTGTCAAGAACCGATAGTACAACTAACACCACTGTGGTAATACAATTTATTGAGGAAACTATAGTAGTAAAAGACATTTTGGACACATCTAAAAAATCTTTTGTTAATACTTATTATATAAATATAATCTAAATCGCTGTTCAAAAAAGTGTGGTCTTTTACAAGTACAGTTCTTTCTTTGAGTTGCTTGTTTTTACTATACAGAATCACGTAAAATGTTGAATTTACTACTAAAAGTAAATACAATATTCAATTAAAGTTTTTAAATTAAATTTAATTATATATTCAGTAAATATATAATTAAATTAAATTACAATTAAAACACAATTATTGTACAACAAATAGCAAAAACAATGCATATTGTAGGCAGAGACGATGAATTTACGCTTGATAAGATCTTGACATAATATATCTTTTGTTTTATTATCAATTATTGTTTATTATTTTATTATTAATTGTTTATAAATCTTTTTAAACATACACGTTTATTGTTTATCAGTCTCTTTTCATCTATTCTCTCTACATGTCCAAATCAGTTTAATATTCCTTTATCAACTCTTGTTATTATATCTCATTTCAATGCCAAGATACACACAAGAGTTTTCTTGTCAATATTTTTTTCCCTATATATATCGACTTTCAAACAAAACGATCACTCCACTTATTTTGTAGTAGCGTAGATGTCCATGAATAAAATAATTAACTGTTACAAAAAATAAGAATTCCTTGCTTACAAGCAGCCACTTCACGAGACTCAGGTGTTAATACGAAAAGTATGATACGTAATACGTCAGAGAAAAGGCGAGGTAAAAATATTATGTAAGAATATTGCACGAGCTCTTAATAAAATGGACCAGCTTACACAACGGTGTGACAGGAGATTATATCCAAAATGGAGGCTAACAACGGTGTTTTAATAAAACATCCAACGATAGCTCGGATTATGAAATAAATATTAACAGCAAATATTGTCGAAGCTGTACCTTGCGCTGTAGATGCGTTGAAATATTTTCATCTTATGATTCTGTAGTAGATATGGCTTCGCGAAACTAATGCATTTAATTATACTGTTATGACCTAGACGCCGACAAAGGCAAGTCACTTACATCTTTTAATAAACTCCTCAAAGATCACTATTTAAATTTGTAAACAGTAATTTGTGTATGTCTATGTAACTATGTACATATATTTGTATACAAATATGTATGTGTATTTATTGATTTTTCACTTGTAATAATATATATACATGATTGTATATATTTTAAATTATGCGCACGAAATACCTACCCATGATTAAAAATGTAAAATTATCTCCAGAAGGTTGTCTGGAAGAAATCGCTGTTAGCGATAAGACCGCCGATTGTACTAGTTATAAGATTCTTAATTCCTGTTTTCTTGTGCGCAATAAAGAATATTCTATTCTAAAGACAAATTCACACCTGCACACCTGCATAAACACATTATTTCATTACCTTTCGGTGTTTAGACTTCTTTTGTTTACTTTGTGTTTAAGTTTTTTGATGATAAAACAGACCATGTGTATTGGAATCTTATATGGCAGTCATTAGCTGATTCTAGGAAATTCGGTTCACATGGCTGGGCAGACATATTGCATCTGTGCAGTATAAAGCAGTGCCTCGATTGATGGATAAGCCAGTCGAGCGATAATGACAAGCGAAGCAAGACTTGTTTACATTCGGTAATCTATTTAGTGACGGACTTTGCGCGTGCAATTGAATTACGACCTTCTGCATTACGTTTGGCCTTGTTGTGTTCGGCCATATTTGTACCTGTGTTATAAGTGTTTGTATAGTTCTAATTTTAGGCATTAGGCATTTTAGTTCGAGTCCTGCAACTCGTAACAATACAATTCCAAACTTGGCAAGTGACATTGTTTTAAGATGAATATTTTTTTTGTGCATTTATTTTCTTGATAAGCATTTACTTATGTATTAAATACATTTGCCAAAAGATGTGAAGACTGCATCAAAGTATGATATGTGACAGTTATTAGGTTTTAAAAATGTAGGACATACCTAAGTGTTGTTTTAATTTTAATTATTATTTAAGTTTTTTTATTGAAAGTTTGACAAACGTCTCAGTTAAACAAGCTAAGGAAGCTATGTATGCGTGTACAACTTACAGCTGTGGGATATCCCAGATATCCGAAACAAAGTAAATAACTGAAATTTAATTTATAAAATTTACAGAGAATTGTACCCGGGACCTCTGTGTTCCAGTGAATTAGATGGGCAAAGGCTTTGCCAATAGATCACAGTGCAAATTAAATAATGTTTCAATCATTAATGTTATTACGTTCAACACTGTTTAATCTTTCATAACCTGTAATATTGTATTTGCTACCACTAGAGCAATTCCGCAAACTTTTTGTGTTCAATCTAGAACGAAATTTTTTGGAGGTAAAATAAATAAAAATAATTTATTAAGTAATGTTAATCAACATTTATTTATTGATCATTGAAACAATGTTGATTATAAATCAACAAACCTAAAGTTTAAATTGCATAAAAGGTATTCAATGGGAAAATGAGTATTTTTCTTAACCTTATAATATAATATTTTATTTTACTAAAAACAAGTTTATAAAATAACCTTTTTTTTCCAAGGCACACCAACTAATGAACATGGCACACCGGTGTGCCTCGGTACATATATTGCGGAACACTGCACTAGAGGATGCTTCTGTTAAAATTTTCTGTAAAATCTAATCTGTTTTTTGAATCATCATTCTATTTGCTACAGCGTTTTTGTAGAAACTCAAATAGCAAATATATAATAAAAATAAGATTTATATTGATTACGTTAGTATGCACTATGTGTATATAATTTTTTATAGACTGCATCACCGTCAGTAAAAAAAAAATCTATTAATTCCTGCCAAGATTTGTTTGGTAGAGGTCGCTTTTTAGTGATAATGCCGTCCGTTGTACTATTTTTGGTATTTATCTACTTCTACTTGTCTTTGCTTTGGTGTACAATAGAGAGTAATCTATGTATCTATTTGTCATATCCCTATATATATATATTAGGGTTCCACCAAAACAATTCCACGCCAGGCACAGCTAGTAGTGTAGATACATATTTGAAGAAAGTTAAACACAAATAATATACAGCGTAGGTATAATAGGTTATAAACTTTTAAAACGTAGTTTTATTATACACAACATAGGGTAAACTGTACTATTTTTGGCGTGAATAATTGGCACCTATTATAGTCTATTTATTCAAGACCTTAAAAAATCGTTACTTCTTTGTACCCTTACAATAATATTTCATGTATTTATTTCATATCAAATTAATTATATTTTTTTAAACACTATATAAAAACAACTAGGGCTTAGGGTCCAAGCTACCTGTGCTTAAGGCTCCAGAAACAGGAACCTCCTCACAATACAGGCTGAGTCCCACGGGCTGCCTTCTGCATCCGACCCTTCAACCAGATACCAAGCGAAAACCTTTCTAGGCGGCGGTCAAGAATCTACCCTAATATTGAGTATCATGAATATGATTATTTTCACTAGCTGTGCCCGCGACTTAGGCCGCGTCAATTTTTTTACCCTAAAAAAGTAGCCTAAATTAGTCCTTATAAAATGAGCTACCTGCCAGTGAAAGTCCCGTCAAAAACATTTAGACAGTCAGACAAAAATTCTAAAAACTGGATTTTTGGAATCTCCCACTCTGAATTGTCCCCGCTGATTTTTTTCACATTTTATTTATCTCTATAGATTCTATGGCTACAAAATAATAATTAAATAAGATTTCATAATGTTTTGAATAATAATGATAATAATGTTATCCCATAAATGTCCCACTGCTGGGCTCGGGCCTCCCATTATAGAGCAACGGACAGTATACCCGCCACGCTTGTCCAAGGCGGCTTGGCAGGTTTGACACATCGGTTATCTCGATGTGCAGGTTGCATCACGATGTTTTCCTTTACCGTTTTTAGCACGTGGTAATTGTAACAATATGCACATTAGATCAGAAAACTGACTAAGAGGTGCATGCGTTCCAGTCAGGATCGAACCGCGCCCTTTTGATTTAGGGGCGCGTGCGCTAACCATTACGCTACCACGACTTATATATGTTTTGAATAAAATAACAAAATGCTAACAATGGTACGCATAAGTTCCCCTAGATATCTTTAAAAATAAGTTTCCAAAAAACCAATATTCTCTATACTATTCCAAACAAGTATAGCCATTCAAACCCTAACAAAAAGTGCTAAGTAACCGGAAGAATTACTTACCGCCCCTATTTGTAAGCATGAACATTACATCCCTAGCCTAAGTGTTACACTATATTCATTATCACAGAGAATGCATTGTTACGTAATTTGTAACGGAGTGGAACACTTTCCTAGTGTTTTACTTACGTGTATTTACAGTGCATTATCTTTATTATTATTATAAGATAATGTTATATGTACAGTTTATACACTTGTTCCGTAATTGGTGATAGTGGTAAATGTTGGCAGTGGTTTGTTGTTGAAGTGCTTTCTTATAGTAGGGTTGCACACCTTGTTGCTTTTAGGGTTTTATTCTCGAAACAGTAGTAGGTAATTGCACGCCAATCTCTGAAGTTTCCGTTTTAACTTGTTGGTAGTTGAAATTGAATGTTACGACTATTAGTAACTCGGCGGCGATTCTTAGCAACTCGCTAGCAAGTTGTAGCAACCCGGGAGCAATTTTTAGTAACTCGCTAGCAACTTGTAGCAACCCGGGAGTAATTTTTGGGAACTCGCTAGCAATTTGTAGCAACCCGGGAGCAATTTTTAGCAACTTGTAGAAACCCGGGAGTAATTTTTAGCAACTCGCTAGCAACTTCGTAACGCCTCAAAATCAATAAATAAAAAACGTTGATTTCCGAACGACAGGACAAGCATCAAATGTTTGACATATAAAATTAAAAAAATACACTCTTAAATTTAATTTGATTTCTGAACGACTTTTAAATTTAATTGATTTCTAAACGACGGGACGAACATCAAATGTTTGACAGGTAGCAATAGTTTCTAATGGAAAGCGAAACTGTAGTTTTTTATATCAGATGAGTAATCACCTTTTAAACCTTTCCTAGACTTCCACCAATAATTCAAAACCAAAATTAGCCAAATCAGTCCAGCCATACTTGAGTTTTAGCAAGACTAACGAACAGCAATGGATTTTTATATATATAAATTAGCTAAACAAGCCACAGCGTCAGCAAAACGCTGTTCTTTGAACTATACAGTAATACTGTATAATTATGCTTTAATCGTTGTTTTGAGATGTATTAATATAACACAATTTTATACAATACTAGATGTCCCGACAGACGTCGTCCTACCCGGAAAAGCTTCAATGGCTATGCCGACAGCAGCGCCACCTACCGCGTCCAATTGTGAACCAACTCAGAAACTTTCTCTGGCTCATGCACAACAACTTTGCTAAAGATCATCACATGATCACATGTATAGTTTATGATTCTATAAAGGACATATAGACAAACATTCATTTTTATATATAAGAAAAACAAAAATATTAGACGGCCTTTGTGGTTCAAACACTTAACGCATATAAAAGTATTAGGACACTAAGAGCATGAAAGTAGGCACTCCTACTTTCAAAAAATAATAATAATAAAAAATAAACATAACATTTCTAACGTAACACACGTCTCACTTATTTATGTGAATATGAAATATTTTACTTATGTCAATAAAACCAGCAACAATATTGTTATTTTTTTACTTCATATACTATAATAAAGTATAGTGAGGGGATTAATAGTCGTATTGTATGATAAATGGAGTCAATTTGGTGAATATTGTAAATTGATCTAAACAATTATGACTTGAATTTAACGAATTATTTATCTTAGTTCAAAACTATTTCTTATAGCAAAATTATAAAGCGAGTTTATAAATTACTTAATCCCTGTAAATTAGGTTGTATATAAGGGTGAATAAACAACACATGGCCCGAAGAATATATAATATCCCGCAATATCCACTTTGGACTTATTGGTGTACAAATTTATTTATATATATATTAGGGTGGTCGTTAAAAATTAAATTTCTTGCGACGCCCCCTAAAAAGCTTCCTTTTAATGAAAAAACACTGGGATTTTTTATAATTTTTTCAAGTCAAGACAACACGTGCCTCAAGACGATTCAAGTTAATTTTTGGGTAATATCATGTTTTTTCAGGAAACTTCTTCATACTTAGAAGTAATAATTATTTTAAGATTGGAAAAGTTTTAACAATGAAATACCTTCCGTATTATCATTCTCAGTGATGAATTTCAAATTACAGTTTCAGAAAAAGTTTAAAATTCTTCGTGATTCAAGCTTATCTTTCAATTTTTCTTATATTTTTAGTTTTAACTTGAATCGTCTTGAGGCACGTGTTGTCTTTACTTGAAAAAATTATAAAAAAAATCCCAGTGTTTTTTTCATTAATAGGAAGCTTTTTAGGGGGCGTCGCAAGAAATTTATTTTTTAACGACCACCCTAATATATATATATTTAGCTGACATCTACTTGGCGAATGGAAGGTCCACGCCAAATTTCAAGTCTATAGGTATTATAGTTCTTGAGATATCGCGAGTCACGATATACCTGGATTTCAATTATTTAGATAATTGGTATAAAATAAAAAAGCTATCTAGTTTGGATACTCAGTTTTAGATTTTGTGAGTAGAAACTTAATCGATAAAGTCGCATTCGAGTCACATCGTCACATCACTATCGCAAACAAAGAAAGAAAGACAAGAAAAATGGTCTCTACTTGGAGTTGTTGCCTTATTTTATGATGTCTTTTACGACATGTTACTCTCATACAAATAATGTAATTATATTTTTATCATCGTAGTACTTTACTAAGGCCGGGGAAATTATATTTGTTTATTTTTTCTTTGTGTATGATAATAAATCTTGGATATTGTTACTTTCGTGGCAATATATACGTTGTGTCCATTAGAAGTCTTAAAAAACGTACAGTATTTATGGTGATTAAATTTGATATAAAAATATTATACTAACATTAACGAAGAGAGATGGCTAATATTTTATTGCTTACCAAAACAAGTAATCACAAGTACAGTTACTATATTTTTAGGCAAAAAAATAGGCAACTTGTCACGGAAATAAATAGTAGGCAACGTAAATTTTGTTGAAGGTAAGGAAAGGAATGCTCCGGTGGTTCGGGCATGTGGAATGAATGTACGATGAAAGAATGACTAAACAGATATACAATGCAAAAGTGGATGGATGCAGAAGTCGCGGAAGGCCACGACACACCTTCCATGATCAAATTGATCGTGTACTAGCAGAAGGTGATGTTAGGAGCCTTAAGAACAGACGAGCGTGCATGACAAGAACTATGAATGTCAAAGAAGCAAGTGAGGTGTGTAAGAATAAGCTTGTATGGCGCTCTGTTGTTAGTGCCTACCCCGCAAGGGACCTGGTGTGAAGTCATGTATGTATGTAAATTTTGTTTTTTTCTAGCATTTTCTACTCTGTTTCAAAACTAGGAAAGGAACATATTTTATAATACTAAGAGAGAACCTCTGATCAGTGGCGTAGTGTAGTGGAGGTGACCCGCCGCTGGCGGCACCTTTTAGGGGGCGGCAAAATTTCACAAAAATTTAGCATTACACTGAAATACCTAAATAAAAGGGCGGCAATAATGTCTTCTGCTCCGGGCGGTCATCACCCATGCTGCGGCGCTGCCTCTGATTATCTATTGATTTCAATAATAAAATTACTAAGAAATATTGTGATGATATTTTAAGGCTTGCATATTCTGGGTTCGAATCGTGGCATGGTAAATATCATAAACGAACTTTCCTGTACTTACTGTCTGTTCCTGTACTGTTGTCTGGGTGTCTGGGATCGACCCCAGAGCGGTGCGTTGTATAATATCCATAACACAATATGTGCCTTGTCTTGTGTGTGTGTTGTCTGCCGATTATTGTTATTATTTCATTTCTATTATTCATTTCCATTTTTTAACATTTTTCTTATAAATATTAATAATAATTATTTTAAAATATATTACAAAATGTGTCACCGGCCCAATTCTTATAAGTAACCGTGTAACAAAAGGACATACCTAAAATGTTTTTTATAGATTTTTTAACATTGTAAAGGTCTACATAACATGTTCGAAGTACCAAACTAATTTTTGTATTGCTTAGTCTTCTAACATTCGTTCAGATTTTTTTATATCGAGTACTTCTTTTGTTTTATCCCAATTTAAAAATGGATCAAAAATACGTGCACTTCAGACATATTTACTATTTTATTTATTTTCGAAAAGGCAATTACACAAAAGTGATGTGCCCGTATATAGGAAAAAAGCCTTGAAGCAACGCAGTATCAAAATTGGTTTGCTAGATTTCGTTATGGTGATTTTTAATTAAAAAATGCTCAACGATCTAGTCGACCAGTTGAAGTCAATGAGACCTTTTTTTTTTTTGGCCAGGGGAAATCCGTTTGAGGACTAAGCCGCGACAGGAACAGAAGCCTGGGGGATGCTCGCGACCCGGTGAGATAGTGTGGGATTCGCCAGATCGGGGGTGGCACTAGCGTGCCCGGTCAGAACCGGTGCCAAGCTATTGCCACTCCCCAGTTAGGGATACCCACTAAAACCCCTGGGTGTTCCGTCCTGCGCCTTATGCCAGGGCTACGGGAATAGGCTACCCGGCTCCGCATTCCCTGGCAGGCGTGGGCCCCGCTCACTGGGCCTCTTCCAATGCCGGGGGAGCTACTCCCCCGGCAAATCGATGAGACCTATATCAAGGCCATTATCGATTCAGATCATCTTACGCGATATTTCCGACAAGCTCAATGTATGTATGTATTGAACAAAGTTATTATTACATTAAAACAAAATTTTGAATTATTATCTTTTGGAAATTCGCAATGACGTAGTTGCCAACTCAATATAAAGAATATTCATTTATTTTGGCATTAAACAAATATATACAAATATAAATAGACTGAAAGTTATATTAAACTAGCTGTCCCGGCAGACGTCGTCCTGCCCGGTAAAAAATAGGGGTTAATCGTAGAGGGTTGAAAATCTAGGATTGTCTGTATTTTTGTATGTTGTATCATAAAAAAATAGAAATTAAAAATTTTGTCTAAAAAATAAAATAAAAAATTTAGGGGTGGTTTACCCCTAACATTTAGGGGGATGAAAAATAGATGTTGGCCGATTCTCATAGATACCGTATAAGCACAAAAAATTTCATCAAAATCGGTCAAGCCGTTTCGGAGGAGTATGGCAACGAAAACTGTGACACGAGAATTTTATATGTAAGATTAGTTCTTATTATCTAGCATTGCCTAAAAGTTGAAATACAACTTTGAATTTTGTTAATCGAAAAAAAAAAATAACGACCGTTTATCACTGCAATATTTCATGAAGTTTAATTGTAAGTATATTTAAAGGTATATTAAATATGCCTATGTCGATAAAGTTGAGATAATATGTACTGGTTAATTATATTAACATAATATTCTTCAGTAGCAAGCAGATATTGCAAATAACTGTGTCTAAATATAGGTACCGTCTCTAAGAAGTGCTTATCTGAAGGTGTCGACTGACGATATTTAATGCTTATTCAAGAGGTGTACTTTGGAAGCGGAATAACTGAATACAAATGCGGGTAGAACATTTCAATGGAATCGGTTTAACAAATAGACACGACAAATAGTATAGACATCCTATATACAATATAATTACATAGGGATGAGTATATATTTAACATAATATATTAGACTATAATATTGAATAACTGAATACAAATGCAGGTAGTACATCTCAATGAAGTCGGTTTGACGAATAGACAGGATAAATAGTATAGATGTCTTATATAAAAAAATATTTACACAGTGATGAATATAGATTTATCATAATATATTTGACTATAATATTGAATAACTAAATACAAGTGCGGGTAGAACATCGCAATGGAGTCGGGTTGACGATTAGACACGACAAATAGAATAGACATCTGATATAAAATATAATTATATAGTGATGAGTATATATTTAACATAATATATTTGATTATAATATTGAAAAACTGAATACAAATGCGGGTAGAACATCTCAATGGAATCCGTTTAACGAATAGACACGACAAATAGTATAGACATCTTATATTAAATATAATTACATAGTGATGAGTATATATTTAACGTAATATGTTTGATAGTAATGTTTAATAACTGAATTCAAGTGCCGGTAGAGCATATAAATGTAAAGCATTCATTGGAAATGCGTGCCGATACAACGGAGCGACCCGTTTTATACTCCATGAGTAGTAAGAGGTAGGCGGGGGGATGACGCTGCGCAGGTGTATAGGCACGTGCCGTTAGCGAACGCTACCGCCGTACTTTTCTTACAAAAAAAGTCTACTACCGCCGTTATGGCTTATAATATTAAATTATTAGAGTCAGGCATGTTTGCTGAAAAGTTTCTAACAGCGCTTCTTTTCTTCGATCCATAACATGTTACGAAGCGGTGGTAAATTAGATTAGGCTCCCATAGACTAAATAATAACTATAAACAAAATTAAAACTAAATAATTAAAATGAACAACTTGGCGGTAGGCTAAATAAAACTTTAATAATACCCGTTGACACTTGACTTCTTTGTCTTCGGTGATCACGTCCACTGAAAAGTGGCCGAAACGTCGGAATAACTAAAATCAAATACATTACCACGCTTAAAACTTTTAAAACGTAGTTTTATTGTCTTACTTAGTTTTCTGAAATAGGAGTTCCTGGGTATCCAGCCAAGATTTTTGTATATGAACTTCCAGTAATTTGATCTAGTATGGGTGTCTATAATCAGCCCCAAAGTCGTTGAAATGCATAAGTGTGTGCTTTTATTTAAATTATTTTATGGTGGAGGTATTTATTTATGTTAAAAATTAGGGATATGTTTTTCAACTTCGAAAGAGCCTTTATAATCTTCTAACTAAATAAATGATTTTTATATGTTTTTGTCATCACTAATTTCTGCTTATTTTGCTATATCACTGATTATTGCATATGTAGCAGTACATAATATCAGCTATACATTTATTATATCATACTAGTTTCTACCCGCGACTTCATCCGCATGGAATAGTTAAAAAAACCCATTTTGAAACATTCTTCATTTGTGCTCCGCTCCTATTGGTCTTAGCGTGATGATATATAGCCTACAGCCTTTCTTGATAAATGGGCTATTTAACATTGAAATAATTTTTCAAATCAGACCAGTAGTTCCTGTGTTTAGCGCGATCAAGTAAACAAACAAACTCTTCAGCTTTATATTAGAAGATTCCATCTACATTTCTGTTTAATACATGGAGATACAGACAGAGATAGTGACATTTATAATAAACCAGGAGTAAAATTGGTGCTTAAAATATTCCACCGTCGCCACTCCTAATCAGAATATTCTTGTCACGGGTTGTCTGGAAGAGATCGCTTTTTAGCGATAAGACCGCCCTTTGTACCCAATTAAATTATTACTAGTTTTCTGTAATGGTATACAATAAAGTGTTATCTATGTATCTATATTCTTAATTTTTGTTCCGTGCAGGAACGGAGAAAGAATACAGTTTCGTATGCAGCCTGTCGTATAAGGCGACTAAAGAATCCGCAGCTAGGTGGTAGGGTATTTGCTCGTCTGGATGGCTACCATCTCCGGTAAAGTATGCCGCCAAAACTCAAGGTTTTGAGTTGTGTACCGGCATACTGATAGCACATTATTGGTAGTTAATAGGTGATGGTAACCACTTTCCATCAAGTGGACCATCTCTGCCTGTCTGCTGAACTCTAGCAATAAAATAAAAAATCTTTACATTAGCTCAGAACTAGTATTACAAACAGCTATTTAAGATGAAATGATTAACTTTGTTACTTATTGTTGGATGTTTGTTTTCTGTTTAACAAAGATCTCTCCACGCCACAATAGATAAATTACCATCCATTTATCAAAGCAGAATATCCTAAAAACGGGGAAAACAATGGCCTACCATCGACAGGAAGCAGGGTTGCTGTAATTATATTTTCACTTTGCCAAAAGTCGGAAAATATAAGGATATAACTTTTTATATTATTTCGGGGTTTATATTCATCAGTAAGTCGGCTTGCTAAACAAAAACGGCGCGGGTTCGAATCCTGGCCGAAACGCATGTACCACTTAGGCAGGTTTGTGACCTTAATGTGTGTATTGTTACAATTACCACGTGCTAACAACGGTAAAGAGAAACATCTTGGTGACACCTGTAGATCTAAATAATTGATGTGTCAAACCTGCCAAGATACCTTAGACAACAGTGACGGGTATACTGTCCATTTATAAGCTGTTATACAACATAAGCTTTAAAGTAATAATATTGGTTCTAAGAGTTCCGTAACTGTTTTGAATATAAACGGACCTCTTCTAATATCGTCTCGCTGAAAGTACGGGTCTAATGATATATTTAATATATTTATTATTAGGCCCAGTAGTTTCAAAGAAACGATATTAGGAGAATTCCGTTTGTATTCAAAACAGTTACGGAACTCTTAGAAACAATATTATTGCTTTGAAGGTTTTCTTAACCTATACATAGTTTAGCTTGCTAGGGAGCAAAGGATTCACTACCTGCGTATGACGAAGTGGATGTGTCCTGCTTCCCGGGGCACATTCAGGCACTTTTTGCGCTGGATCGGACTGGGCGTAACTCTGTTCTAAGTTTCAGCCTTTCCTACACAAAAGCGCGGGGCATATAGGAGGAGGAGGTTTTTAGTGGGTTACTGTCCGTACACAGTTTCTCTGAGTCACCACACATGCTGGAGTCGATCGCGGGTGGATTACTGCTAAAAATCATACTATTCTGAATCTGAAATTCTGGTGATTTTGAACCCTGGCCAGAACCCAGTATTGTGCGTAAATCGGTAGCATTTTCCCTCGCCTTAAAAAAACCTATACATAGTATTAGATGATCCGAGACATAACGTGTAGGAACGGAGAAAGAACACAATTTCTTGTAGCCGCACGGCCTGTCGTAAGAGGCGACAAAACAATCCACAGCCAGGTACGGTCTTTACCCCTCTGGATGGCTACCACCCCTGATCAAGAGTATGCCGCTATAAAAACCTTTAGATGTGTTCAGGCATTAGTGGCCAACTTCCAGTCTCCCTTTAGAGAGCAACAGGACATTAGTAGCGCCTTTGGTGTTGCAAATGCTCGTAGGCGATGGTAACCGCTTTCCATCAAGTGGGCCGTCTGCTTGTCTGCTGAATTCGTGCAGTAAAAGAATAAGTAATTAATACCTGCAATAAATATTTTAATGAAATTTTTAATTCTTCTAAGCAAATATT
This sequence comes from Dendrolimus punctatus, assembly GCA_012273795.1. NCBI lineage: Eukaryota > Metazoa > Arthropoda > Insecta > Lepidoptera > Lasiocampidae > Dendrolimus > Dendrolimus punctatus. Next base: position 9,992,543 of record CM022541.1, on the reverse strand, counting down.
TCTTAGGCGTCAGTTGTTCTTGAAGTTATTAAAAAGTGAAGGTAATGTTTATACTTGAATTTAATCATTTACTGATGTTTGTTTCGTTTACCCGTGCGAAGTGTCACAGTATTGTGATAGATTAAAAGCTAATTTTGGTGCATTATACTTACTATTTAAATTCTGTTCTTTTTCTAGGTCATAAGTATTTATTTTTGGTTTAGTTATTTTTTTTTGTATTGTTCGGCCCCTAAACTTACGGAAATACTGTAGGGTACTTTTTAATAATAAACAACGGACAAAATAAAAGTGGAATAACTTTTAGTGGAATAACTACATAACATATAGTAACTCATAATCTCATTTAACTGTTAATTTATTTGTTAACTAATTTTGCTTACATTTTTTCATACGTAAATCTTTATATTCTATTATTTCTTTATAGATGTTGTGCCTGATTAGACAATGCTTAAGCCAACACATGAACTCATTTAAGTTGGTAATCCGTGTATGGTTACACTCTTAACATGCGTAACGGTCTGACTTTGGATTTAGTGACGAGCGTGGCGTTGTTCATCAGTAGTCGATGCCACGAACTTGGTTGATGCCGCGCGCGACAACTCGCGGCGTGCCTTATTACACGCTTTTTAATGCCACGTGTATATTCAGGCTTGTAGTATTTTTTTTACCCGTGGAAATCCGTCCGAGGACTAAGCCGCGACAAGGGCAGAACCTTGGGGGGATAATTCGCGAATTATCCCACACTTGGTCGCGACCTAGTGTGGCATTCGCCAGATTGGGGTTGGCACTAGCATGCCCAGTCAAAAGCTTCCATCCTTCGCCTTATGCCAGGGCTACGGATATATGACCTAGCCTCTCCGCAGCCCTGGCAGGCAGGCTTGTAGCAAACCCAACGTCCTTTTAAGATTCTTCATTATTTTCAGTTTTCTTAAATTAAAATCATATTGTGAAGATTTGTGAGATTTTTTTGGTAAATTTTATATCAATTAATACCAACTAAAATTGTTTCGTTTTCTTTCAACCTTTTGTGGCAACAGGAGCATTAATCCTTCCAAGATAGCAAGTAGGAAAGTTGTGAGAAAAACGAGCAGTGCAAGCACACTACATATGATATATGTTGTGTTTACACACTCGCGCAGATGATATATCTTGCAACTTTCCTGCTTGATACTGGAATAGAACGATGTAAATAAGGTTACCTTACTTTTGTTTTGACATCTGACGAGTCGCACTCAGTTATCGCTCACAGCGACAAGGTTGTGGATGTTAGTATATTAGATTATACTAAAATCGACGCGGCCACAGTGTAGTCTTTCCTCTTAAATCTGTTCCCCGTAGGTTTGTTCCGCAATGAAGTAAATTTATTTCAACTCACATTAGATAAAGAAGAAATATTTACCTATTCATATTTCAATGTGTTTGCATTGGTTACAAATACGTGGACACCATAAACATAATTCTCTTGCGGTTTATCTGCTATGTTATTGACGTGAAGGCTGCTGCATTCAAAAAGCAATATGAGCACTAAATAAAATACCTATTTACGAATATTTAAAAAGAACTTGTTATACCGCACTCAGAAAATTCCACAAGAGCATCATTAAATTACTCATATCCACCTGTTGAGCGCTTCGTTATCATTACATAAAAAGCTTTTTCCAAGGTTCAAAATACGCATCGGAAATGAAAGGGGAATGTTTTTCAGCCACACGAACCAATCCCCCGAAGCGTGGCAGCCCTAACAAGCTTGAATTAATCAGCACAGTCACGATCGCCAGTAACGATGGCACGAACTAAAACAAAATATAACTTGGAAAGAAGAAAGTTAGCAACTCGCGCAACTACTTGCCTCGGCTAAATGATACACTTTATTTTAGACAAGTTTGTCTTGTGTAGTAGGCTTTTAGTTTTTGCGTGTGGGTTCTAGTTCATTTGTTGTGTGGATGTGATGGTGGTTTGGTTGGCTTATTGATGATTATTCCCAAACAAAAGCTGGCCAAGAATTTAGCGTATTGAGAACTAGTCTAATTCTATGTGTATGGATTATGTTCCGCTCGCGTCGTTATTCCTTTATAAATGAGACATAGCTTGTTGGGTAGACTGAATTTACCCAGCAACATTGGTCGTGCCTGAGTGCTTACACCCAGGGTCGCGACACTCGCTAAACTGTCGTCCCATGACTCTGACTCAAGAGGTTTTTTTTTTTTTTTTTATTGCAGGAGATCAGCAGACAGGCAGACGGCCCACTTGATGGACAGCGGTTACCATCGCCTATGGACATTTGCAACACCAAAGGTGCTACGAATGCGCTGCTGCTCTCTTTAGGGAGCCTGGAACCTGGTCACTAATGCCGGAACACAACACAAGATTGTTATGGCGACATACTCTAGACCAGGGGTGGTAGCCATCCAGTCGGGCAAATGCCCTACCACCTGGCTGTGGGTTGTTTTGTCGCCTCTTACGACAGGCCGCCGGGCCGCAGGAAATTGTATTCTTTCTCCGTTCCTGCACGGATAAAAGGTTAGAGGTTAGAGGTTACTTAAGAACTCTCTAAATGGTTTCAGTGAGTTTTCAACTGACTCTGCTGGTCCCCCACTGTCTGTTCCTGAGTAGTGGGTTGTACATAAATAATGTCTATCTCGTAACAAAAGAAAAAAATATGCCAGTGCTCTTATTTCACTTCTCAATATCTATAGATTGAATTAAATGACCCAATTATTTATTTACGTTTAAAATATTCACAAATTGTAAGTAAAATTCTAAATGGGATGAAGGTGACATAAAAAAAAACAAACAGACACTTCAGGTGAAGAGCTGGTATTTATTGTGAGATGAAAGAACCAGTATAGCGATAGAATGAGGTAACAAAACCGGTCTTCTACGTTGCTTACCCATAGCAAATGGTAACAGATGTTATGTATTGTACTTCAGCGTAGTGGGCGAAATGACACAGAAAAGATGGTCAAGTGGTAGGAGGTGGCCAAAAGTCAGAGAGAGGACGCACACCGCAGAGAGCAAACAGAGTGTCGGAGGCGTCCTTAAACTAACCTAAACTAAACTTGTCTTCAAAAAGCTTAGTGTGCTAAACCGGTCTAAGCAGTAGTTCACCCTGCGTCAAAGACTTGCTTATTACAACGCGCAAATTAGACTGCATATGGAATACTTCTCACACATATGGGCTGGGGCTTATGGCAGCGTCGCGTCATTCGTATAGTCGACGATCCCATATTAACAGGCGGTTTATAATCGCTTAGCTTTCGGAGAGACTGCGTCCCTCTGCGTATTCTACCGCTTGTACAACAGACAGTGTTTCAGGAAATTATTTCATCTGGTATCAACGCCTCATTTTTGCAATCACACAGCTCGCCATTAACGGTATGTTCAACCCCGTTTCCTGGAGCTCCCTGTCTCAACTATGCAACGTTTGTTCCGCATACAATAATAATCTGGAGGGATTTTCCCTCCGACGTTTTTAATCTGCGGTACGACATAGGGTCTTTTGAAAAGAACGTTACAAAATTTCTTAGAGACCGACAGCACGTTGGCAATATGGCAGTGCTACAAATGTACATAGGTGACGGTAACCACCTCCATCAAGTGCTTCAAAACAAAGCTCATTCCTGTACGAAGTGGAACCGAAGGTAGTCGGGGAACCTTCCCGGTTGCGTCTAGGCATCATGACGAAATATCTATAGCAACCCCATGGCGCCTCAGTAAGACAAGGAAAGACAACTTATTTAGTGAAAGTGTGCGCGGAACTGGCCCCTGAGAGGCACATGTACCTCGGCTTAAAGCCCCTCTGAGAACCGAGTTATCCAGGTATTACATAGGTAGAGTAAATACAATGTAAATAATATTTATGTATTCATAAAATAATATTGTATATTATCCAGAAGCATTGTTCAAAATATTTGCCGAATACATGACGTATTTGCTATTGTGTTCGTTACAAACTTTATAAACCAAACAAACTACAGCTATAATGAATGTGGTTTTGATAAAGTTCGAGACGAGCGTATACTTTAGTACCATGAGTTTTGACTTTCAGTTGTTTGTTTTATAAGATTAGTTTCACAATAAATCCTTACATTGGCAGATACTTTGGTATTTATGTTATTGTTTTTTTTTTTTTTTTTTTTTATTGCAGGAGTTCAGCAGACAAGCAGACGGCCCACTTTATGGAAAGCGGTCACCATCGCCTATGGACATTTGCAACACCAAAGGTGCTACAAATGCGCTGCTGCTCTCTTAAGGGAGACTGGAACCTGGTCACTAATGCCGGAACACAACTCAATGTTGTTATGGCGACATACTGTAGACCAGGGGTGGTAGCCATCCAGTTGGGAAAATACCCTACCACCTGGCTGTGGGTTGTTTTGTCGCCTCTTACGACAAGCCGCCCGGCCGCAGGAAATTGTATTCTTTCTCCGTTCCTGCACGGATAAAAAATTGTTCTTTTTCTGATAATTTTCTTTATGCGAAAATAATCGTTATTATCTAGTGGCTAAGCTCGATACTTCATTTGCGTTTGCCTTGTCTTTTATATTCTTAGCTTCTGAACACTACGCGATATCGAAATAATATATACACAAAAAAAACCTCTTTTAATCCCTAAAATTTTCCTTGAAATCCTTTAAGTTATTTCGAAGTCTATTCAGGTTAAAGTTTCAGACAGATTTTGAAGTGATAACTTCTTATGGGAGGGTAAATCGCTTCGTTACGTAACGCGTTACGGCGCCAGTCTGTCTGGCTGTCCTTTCTCTCACACATACGGCGGCGGTAGGCAGGCTAAGTTATCACTTCTGTCGGGAGTCCCGAGATGCACAGTTTTTCGTTTTGAACGCGCTAATCTCAGGGACTACTGGTCTGATTTGAAAAATTCCTTCAGTGTTAGATAGCCCTTTTAACGAAGACCACTATAGGTTATATAATTACGCTACGACTAATAGGAGCGGAGCACCAATGAAGAATTTTCCAAAAGCGGAAGCAATTTTTGTTTAAATAAAACTACGTTTTAACAGTTTTAAGCGCGGTAATTTATTTAACTTTGGTTTATCCGAACGTCGTCCGTGACCACGGCCACTGAAAAGCGGCCGAAACGTCGGATAAACCAAAATCAAATAAATTACCGCGCTTAAAACCGTTAAAACGTAGTTTTATTATGTACCTATACAAGCCGCGAAAAGTTAAGAAAATATTCCACGCGGACGAAGTCGCGGCAGATTCTAGTATATTCATAAGACTCGAAAATATAAATCAAATTCAGTCGCAGTATGCTTTTATTAATTTCCTCTCACATTATCTATGAGGCCGACAGTGTCACATATCACAAATTCAAACTCATGTTTTTAACGTGTGAAAAATATTACACAGCTTACATTGCTGCCTGTTATCTCTGCCCATGTGACAGTGGCCCATTTCAACCGGTAATGTATCACTGAAATTTTTACGGTTCAAACGACGAGCCAACGTTTGTCAGGTTTCAAACGTTTTCATGTTGAATTTAATAGGTTTTCATTTTGAATAATGGCTATTTGTTAAATAGCTAGTTTTTCGGTTTTATATTTGAAATGCATATTGTTATTTCCGTTATATTTTTATCTAGTCAGATAGATAGATAACCCTTTAATGTACACCATAACAGAAAACTTACTGTTACAGCCCTACTCTCTCTAGGCAATTATTGCAGAGCCGGCAAGCCACTGACATCAATAGGCTAAGCATCGATCAGCAGTAATTGCCTATAAATACTAAATCTTTTGTAAATTTGTCAGAGTCTTCTGGTAATTAGCTAAAGCTATTCAACAACGGACCTGGTTTTTGCCTGCCGGTTGAATAGCCCTAAACTACATTACCAAACCCGGATCCGGTAGACCTTTTAGGTCCCGTAGATTGAGGCTCCAGTACTGTGTAGTACATAATAAATCTCAGCTCCAGTACCATAGTGTTTGTTTTTAAAAACACCCTAAGTATCCGGGACTAACACTTGTATTATTCTAATTGTGTATAAAGGGCGGTCTTGTTGCTATAAAGCGATCTCTTCCAGACAACCCGTGGCAAGAATATTGCTGATTAGGAGTGGCGATACTGGTATACATAATTATTGTAAGATTACTCACGTTTTAATAATAAATATATAACTATACTATATATACAAATATACCCATAAGTTATACAGCGTGTTTCAGACCATACGACAACAAATCAGACCACGTTTTCTTCATGACGTACTCTGCCCAAATACAAAAACAAATCAAGGTAGCTTCTTTGGTTTAGCCACAGGACTTCATTTTTCATTTCAGAATATGACAAAAACATGTATCAGTTATTGTGTCTAAATCGGCAGGTTAGTGAAGAATGTATCATGTTGCCAGCTCGTCTATTCATCATTAAACACGGAAGTTGTTCATTCTTACGCTCTCGCTCGCGAACCAATATTTACAAGTGTTGTGTTTTTATTTCCATTTTATCGTAATTAATTTGTTCGGAAATTCCTTTTTTTTTTTTAATTTTGACATTACGGTTGATTTAATAGTACCAAAAAATTTGTATGGAGTACGACCGCTAAAATTATGATTTATTGTCATTTGAAATGAAACACGCTGTATACAAGATATGGTGATGAAATGCAACTATTTAAACATAATAAATATATAGCTATATCATATAATAATAGCCTATTGTCGATTGTACTCGCTTATTAGCATCATTAGCCGGATGTTGCGGGTTTATTTCCATTTGTGTAGTATAAAACGACGGCCTGATGGAGAGGGGGCGGCAGTCGAGCGAGAACCACGATCAAGGCGAGACGTGTGTCTTTTCGGTAATCTATTAGTGACGGACTTTGCGCGTTTTATTGAACTACGACCTTCTGAATTACGTTTGGATTTGTTGTGTTCGATTATATTTGTATCTGTGTTGTACGTTTTTGTATAGTTCTAATAAACTTTATAATAATTCCAACGGCATTTTAATGCGAGCCCCGATTAACTCGTAAGAATATATCTATACATATAAATAAAATTGGAGTGTCTGTTTGTAATATTGAAATAACCGTTTTTTACTACATGCATACACCAAAATATGTACCATACGGTACATACATCAAAATAGAAAAAAATATCATCTTTTTCTGTCTGTCTGTTTGTTCCAGCTAATCTCTGAAATGGCTGAACCGATTTTGACGGGACTTGTATTGGCAGATAGCTGATGTAATAAGTAGTAAATTAGGTTACTTTTATTTTAGAAAAATTCTTTTATTCTGGAATTATGACGATTTTCAATCAACGCGGGAGAGACCGCGGGGCGCAGCTAGTTTATTATATTATTATTATTAGGCCCAGTAGTTTCAGAGAAAAATAAACTAACTAAAAAATAACAACCAAAGATAAATACAAACATCTGACAGTTTACGATATTAAAACGATATCCGTGTACATTCAAAACAATTACGGAATTCTAAGAACCAATATTATTACTTTTAAGCTTTCTTTAACTTATACATAGGTTAGATGATTCGGGTGGGATAAGACGTGTGAGTTTGCGTTTATATTATCCCTTGCTGTTATTATCTGAGCTTTAAGCAGTCGATATAAATGCAAGGAGAAACGGTTACGCCCACTACACAGATCTGACGTCACCAAAACGAAATTGAGATAATTTAACGGAATACCCACATGGACGATGCGATGCTTTTAATATCTTTGCGATATTTTATTTACATTAAGAATAGTCAGATATAAAACGAGCCCAAACTCGACGGGTCTATCTTGTTTAGTACAGGAGTTCCTATGACCACCTTCCGAGTACATCATCAGATCAGCTCCATGTTAGCATTGTATTACATTTTCATGCGATATACATATGTGTGCTAAATTTTAGTTCAATTAGAAATCGGGAAGTTGGTCAAATTTAACTTGCAAGATTCCACCCTAACTTACATATATACTTACATACATACATACATACATAGATACATCCATTGCAAATTAAATAAAAAGTTGTAAAAAAAATAATAGATGGATGGGATAACAATAGTTGCAATGCCCGGCGGATGTGGGTATACAAGAGGTATTATTATGTGCAGAAGATCTTCAATCGAGTTTTTAATTGCTACATTCTTAGGTAGCATATGTAGAGGGCAATAATTCATCGAGCAATTGATTACGTGATTAGGGTCTTTTTAAAGATAAACATTAAAAAAAAAATATTTTCCTTATGCAACAATACCATAGAGGCTCTCTGATGAGATTATCAACTTGCTAGAACTTCCTCTTTACTAGGTAGTCAAAATTAAATAGGGGGTGTTATAATTAGTATAGCAACTAGAAATTCACTTTAGTATTGGAATTCTAAATTGCATTAAACATTAAGTTAAAAGGTTAAGTTAAAAAGGTTTTTGCCTCGATTAGATTATGCTCACTACCACTGCAACAACGAGGAAAGTGTTTACGATGTTTGACGTATGTTATATTCATTTATTTACGCTTAAGGCTGCATTTACTTGGATGTGCAAGATGTATGTAGCACTCGGACGCAGGGATCTAGGGGGCGATTGACTGTAACAAAAAAATCACATCGTCATGGTTTATTAAAATTTGACTAACTACACCCCAGATGACTTTTTACATGCTATTTTTTAGTTTTTGCAAGGGATGCGCCTCCTTACTAAGCTGTTTTTCGCTTAAGATGTTTCTACTCGCACTGCGTGTTTCTCTTTACATTTTCCCGATTGTTGTCATGGAAGTGGACATAATGTAGATGTAGCGTAAGAAATCGCGTAGCATAGCACACATAACTAGAGCACATGCCTCTAACTGTACTGTGTCAGAAGCGGCACGTGGGAGCTTTGTGACGTCACGGGCAACCTTCAAGGTAACTAAGTCCATGTTTAATTTACAACCCCAAATATTGTGAGGAGACGTTTGTTTACTGAACATTAATCTAAAAATAGATCAGTAAACGTAGTAAACATGCTCTAATTGATTATGGACGACTGCTTAATCAGGAAATGGCATGTGTATAATAATTACAAGGATTTTCTTACTCATGAAATATATCTCCTACAACTTCATGTAGAAAATATATTTATTTAGACATGCGAGTTTCATTAAAACATTTTTTTTCACTGTCAGTACGTAGTAATGTAATATTATTAGAATAAGTAACAGTGTACATAATGACCCGACAGAAGGAAAATGTAAAGTGAAATAGCTATAGAAAAACACTGTAATAAACACCTGCAATAAATTATTTATAGATTAAATACGTATGTAAAAATAGTAAAATAAAATAGCACAGTAATTACAATAGAAAGTAAGGAAAAATGTAATAGAATTAAGATACAAAAACATAAAAAGATGAAAAAGACCCTGACAAATCTAGTTGGTCAGGATAGAGGAAAAAAAAGTAACATGATTACATATTAATTAGGTTTAATGGTTCCTTAAGGAACATACTCCTAAGAACCTAGTGTATTTTTACGTTGTAGTGTTAATTGGATTTTCGGCACCAAGTCAACTAATAATAATATGATTAAGACAGCTCTGCTACTCTACAAATTGTATTATATATATATATATATATATATATATATATATATACTATAATCTATTTACAGTACTAAATACAAGTACTAAATAGCAAAGTATAAAATAGCAAGAAGTGTTGTCAGCGTGCCAAATCAGAAAACTAGTTAAATCCGAACTATACTGCTTCAGTTAGTTGTAACAAAGAGAAACTTTACATAGTATAAACTATGATAAAAGTTACCGCAGTTTTTTGGATGCGTTTCAACATAATGGAATTTTAAATTTTACTGTTTTATTTGTAGTATTTTATGTTTTTGCTGTTTTATAGATTACCTTATTATTATATTAGATGGGTATCTAAAAATAACTTTTTTGTTGACTTTAATTATTAATATTACCTATTAAGCGAGTTCAAAATATTTCCCTTCCCGTACGGCCCGCACCCCAGTGACGCCTATATAGCATAAGGTGCTGCCTAGCTAACCGAGCTGGGTGAGCGGCGACCACGCAACTTTTTTCAATTACTTACATTTTTATTTTTTTAACTCGTGATATCTTTTGAATGCAATATTCGAATTGAATAATTCAAAAGCTATATAAACGTATTGAAGCAGTCTTGAAGATGAAGGTATTTGTTTTGATAAGGTAGAATACCAAGATAAAAATAAAGAGCGCTGGCATTTCAATTAAATTTTAAAAATAACACATCATTTATTGTGGCATTACTATAATAGTCAGAAATATGCTGTCACGACACTTTTTGTAAAATAATTATGTGTTCTCCAAATATGTGGTACATTATTTTATTCTATCATCAATCGCAGATTACACGAGTTTAGGTAAGTTTTTTACACCTTGGGTTACATTGAAGGATCCCTAATTTTCTAAAAAATATAATATAGCCTATGTGACCCGGGGATAGTGTAGCTTGCCAACACCCCTGCGGGAAACTGCCTCCATGCTTGTCTCTTGGTCGGAAGAGTTGGAGAGCCCTGCAGCCGGCGTTTATACGGTGGAAGCAATCAGGCCTCAGCTGCCGGAATGGGTCTCACGCGAAAGCGGGACCTTAACCTTCAGAATGACACAGATATTTACCGGGCACGGTTGCTTCGATAAATACATATCTGTGTCAGATTGTGGACTGTCTGCATTCGCCCAAATGCCGCCAGTGTGGCACGCTTGACACGGCGTTACATACGCTAGTCGAGTGTGCAGCTGGGCGCCGCAGAGGTTCAAACTCGAGACATTCGTAGGACCGATCGATTCGCTCGGCAGCTTGGTGCAAGCTATGCTGCAGAGCGATGATTACTGTGAGGGTGCGGCTAACTGCAGAACGAGATAGGGAAAGGGATATAATTGCGCGTATTCATACGCCTCCACGCGGCCGCTGGCGTTTGACTGGCTTCCGGAGGCGTAGGTATGCGCATGATTTCCCTCCCTGAATAATACCGCTTCATGGGCCCTCTAGCATCAAGGGAGCAGAGGAGTCTTCACCCCTGTCGTCGAAGTGAGTATGTTCTGATTCCCGGCACATATTCAGGCACTTTTTGCGCTACGATCAGACAGGGCGTAACTACGTTCTAAGTCTCAGGCCGTTCCTTATCAAAAGCGCGGGGCACAGGGGAGGAGGGTGGTTTTAGTGAGTATTAGTCTTTGGCCGTCCAATGATCTTGAGTCACATCACATGCTGGTCAACTATGGACGGATTACCTTAAACGTAATCCCTCCATATGCGACAACGGTCTAATCCCTTGCAAAGGACCCAGTATAGTGCGTAAACAGCATTTCCCCCAACTTAAAAAAAAGCTTGCCTGTTGACGAATTGAGTTTGCCTTTCCCGGGGCATTTTCAAGCACTGATGCGCTAGGATCAGCGTGGGCGTAACTACGTTCTGAGTCTCACGCTCTTCCTGCGCGGAGCACATGGGAGGAGGGAGGTTTTAGTGGAGTATTGAGTCTTTTCGAGTCTCCATACAAGCCGGCGATTTGAGTCTGGTGCTCCATTCGTGGATGTCACTTCTCGTCGCTCTGGTTTAATCCCTAGTAAAGGACCCGGTAGTGTGCGAAAAGCATTTCCCTCGCCTCAAAAAAAAAAGCTTGTCAACAGTAAAATAATTTTTCAATTCGCTTCCGTAGTTTCGGAGCCTATTCAATGCAAACAAACAATCAAATCTTTCCTCTTTATAATCTAATATATAAAATTCTCGTGTCACAGTTTTCGTTGCCATACTCCTCCGAAACGGCTTGACCGATTTTGATGAAATTTTTTGTGCTTATCCGGTATCTATGAGAATCGGTCAACATCTATTTTTCATCCCCCTAAATGTTAGGGGTAGTCCACCCCTAAATTTTATTTTTTATTTTTTAGACAAAAAATTTAATTTCTATTTTTTTATGATACAAAATACAACCCCTATTTTTTACCGGGCAGGACGACGTCTGCCGGGACAGCTAGTATTAGTATAGATTACTGTCGCCGTAAGTGCTTAAAAATACCCAGCTTCTTACTACATATGAACGAAGTAATAGTTTATTATCAAGCCTCCATGTACTATAGTTGTGGATACTTTTCTAACAACTCAAATCATTTGTACTTTCTTAGTGGGAGCAGGTGCGCCCTCTTTTGTCTGTTATTTTCTTTAACATTGTACATTATTATTTATTTCTATTGTACTGAATAATAAAGTTATGCTCTGTGCTTTTGTTTACCAAATGTAACTGTGGATTGTTATCCATCAATTTCTATAAATATACTTGTGAAGTAAACTGTCAATAAACCAAATATTTTGACACAAAATTACGAAATCGATTTTTGCACATGTCAAAAAGCCTGAAAAAATCTTATACGAACTCTACTATAATAATATCTATTTAAAGAAGGTATATTTTTTTGTAAATAAATAGGTCTTCCTTTATTAACACAAAATCTATAATTATATAAAATTCTAAACATGCCTTGTCTGTGCATTCAAGCTATTAAAAAGAAATGGAATAGAATATATAAACGATTGAGAATACGATGCATTTTTTTGGTTTCTTGTCTTTTTTTTTAATTTTATGAAATGAAATAAATAAAATTTCGTTGTATTTTTTTTACTTGTCACTGCTATTGGCCCCGAAAGTTTCACTTCATTTTATATAACAAACTATCCCATCTCTCGGATTAAAAGTATCTGTGCCAATTTTGGGTATTAAAACGACATATGTACACCAAAATGACCAAATCGTCCAAAATATAATATAATATATTTATATCCGTGCAGGAACGGAGAAAGAATACAATTTCCTGCGGCCCGGCGGCCTGTCGTAAGAGGCGACAAAACAACCCACAGCCAGGTGGTAGGGCATTTGCCCGACTGGATGGCTACCACCCCTCTTCTAGAGTATGTCGCCATAACAACCTTGTGTTGTGTTCCGGCATTAGTGACCAGGTTCCAGGCTCCCTAAAGAGAGCAGCAGCGCATTCGTAGCACCTTTGGTGTTGCAAATGTCCATAGGCGATGGTAACCGCTGTCCATCAAGTGGGCCGTCTGCCTGTCTGCTGATCTCCCGCAATAAAAAATAAAAAAATGACGAAAATGGCAGTTCACAAAATAAAAACCTATTCTACCTTCTGGGATAATATTTACATCAATCCCATTATCCCTGAAAACTGTACCTTGTCCACCCTTGGTATTAAAGTTTATATATCGAATTTCAGCGAAATCGGTCCAGTCGTTTTCCGTAAAAGCATAACAAACAGGGAGACAGATATATTTATATCCCGGAAACTAACCCATTTTTCGGGATATAAAGTATCCTATGTTCATTCTCGGCATCGAAAATATATAGTTTCAGCCAAATCGGTCCTGTAGAACAGACAGAAAGCGTTACTTTCGCATTTATAATATTAATAAGGATTTCACTGATAAATTATTTGTTGACTAAAAATTCCGACCCTTAATAGTATTTTAACATATACATATAGGTATGTATTATGTACATAAGTGTGCGGCCCATACCGTATCTTAATCCACCGCTTTTTTGTCAAAGTAAATCAAACCGCGTAATGAGACCGTGCAAAGAAATTTCCCCTGCGAATACTTACTGCCTAAAACGGCCCAACCCTATAAATCCCACTTAAGTTTTACATAGACATTTTTACGCGAACCGCGTTAAGGACTAATGAGACTTAACTCCGGGGACAACCGAACTTTCTTATTGGCGTATACTTCACGATTACTCGGAAAAGGGATTGCTTTTAAAAATAAAGTTAGTTCCGATTGGACTTGCCGGATATGGATCTGGAGTTTGTTTAAGCTTCCTTTTTTACATAGCATGTAAGAAAACATTTGGTCTTGTTCATACATATGGAGTTGCCATACACAGGAAGACTTAATTTTTTGAAAAACTTCAGCAGACCAGCTGACGGCTCACTTGATGAAAAGCGATTACCACCGCCTATGGACATTTGCAACACCAAAGGTGCTACAAATGCGGTGCTGCTCTCTTAAAGTAGACTGCAACCTGGTCACTAATGCCGGAACACAACTCAAGATTGTTATGAAAACATAATTTAGACCAGAGGTGATAACGATCCAGTCAGGCAAATGAGGGTTTTGTCGCCTCTTACGATAGGCCGCCCGGCCGCAGGAAATTGTATTATTTCTCCGTTCCTGCACGGATAAAACGTTGAAGTTTGATCTTGGCCTTCCACCACGTTAGAATTGAACTGGAGCTACCTTGTGTTTCCTATCACATACATTTCAATCGAAGGGCCGGCTCAATCAGTGTGATGGCACTTTCTCACAGAACATCAGCGTTTAATGATTAACCTCGAGCTAATCGTGCCTCGTACCATAGTGACAATTGCTTTGGCCTACTTCCTCCTCAAGCTATTCTATTCCACTATCTCATTCCATTCCTCCTGATTGTTACCTCGTTTTTTTACGAGGTACTACAACCCGATTAATGTCCACCAGCCTCACGATGAAGGAACGTCGCAGCCAGTGTGTGGGATTCACCATGTCAGGGTGGCACTAACACCGCTAGCCAGAACTAGAAGTGCTATTGCGACACCATAGTCAGGGATATCCACTAAGACTCCTCGGTATTCCGTCTTTTTCCCTTAATGTCAGAGTAGAGCCCCCCACTGGCTCTGGCAAGCAGTAGCCTAACAGTCCCATCCACTGTCAGGGAACTTCCTTTTGTTCCCCGGTGACTTCAAACTCTCAAAGCGTGGGTCGGTCTGTAACGCGCCCCACGAAAGAAGATTGACTACTTTACACCAAGTCTTTTGTCTTATTCTAAAGGATTGCGAAACATTGGCTTTACCCCTGACGTAGCAAACGTATATAGATGACTGTAAGAATTTTCTGTTAGCTGGGCCGTCTGTCTTTGAACCAGCTTTGCAATGAAAAAATCTTCTTTTCTGCGATAGAATGTATCCCGTGGCCATCCTCATTATCGAAAATATTCGTTGTCGTTAGCCAGTCACAGTCCACTGCTGAACGTAGGCCTCCCCAAGTCGGCGCCACTACTAAATTTCAAATTAATCAGTTCATTCACCTTTTTTGGCATAGACTCGATTACGTTTATATACCAATAATTTGGTGTCTGAAGACATACTTCACGCATTCTAGTATGGCAGTTCTCGATGGGAATCTTTTGTTAACGGGGATCATATTCTGCGATATTCTAAAGATCATAATTATAGATATTTTATATCCAGTTATATCCAGATCGATTGCTATCCAGGCCGAACTGTCGAAGGATCTACGTCATAGGCCAATTACGTCTTACATCGTCACGAGGCTTACTGGTGCGTGAGCCAGCCACGACGATTCTATCCGATCCCAAACCCGGAGGTTTTATTCCCAAAACGTGTTCAGAATTTCTTATATCAACGTCCCTTCACTTTTGTTTCGGGGAATATCTGATAATATTAAGGTTTTATGTCCAAAAGGTTATTGTTTTTGATGTATATCGGGACCCTGTGTTAAGTTATTGTTCAGAATCGTAAGGGATTTTTTGGAGTGGTTTTCTTCTGAAAGGCGTGTTCTCGTAGTTTCTAGACTTTGGATTCAGGGATTTTTATATAACTTTATTAACTAACTTTTATTCGCTAGTGATATTGTTCTTTGTGTACTTTTGCGGTCCTAGTACGTGTATGTGAGTTCTTCTTTTGTCATTGGTTGTTATGTCGCAATGCAATTTCTGAATTTCAACAAGTGAATTTGTTTTCTTACTACACGTGCTGGATTCTCTCAACAACCCCTTAACTTGGGTTATTTAAGTACTTTAACATTTTTTCTTAAATCCGATAATGCGTATTATTTTACAAACATTCATATTAAGTAACCACTTTTTATTAGGTCTGTCTATGTACTTAGATTTATTTTTTTAAAGAAAACTTTTCAAAACATAATACATAGCAAGATGGAAGAAGAATTAAAAAAATCTGTTTTGGAATGCCTTTGTTTATTTAATAGTTTAATAAAATCAACTTTAATATTTGCCGACAATATGAATATTGATTTTTTCGCCTACTAGGCAAACACAATCTTGAAGCAGTGTGCCAATATTGTAAGCTATAAAAGAAATGGTAGCTCCACCGTAGCGTATATGGCATAAGGCTTTTCGACGAACCGTCGGCTGCCTATCCGTCTCAATAAATTTGTGTTGACACGGTACTGCCGAATATAGTAAAACTGACAAGCGCTAGGAAATATTGAGTTGATTAAATTAATACTTGGATAGTTTTTCGTCTTTCGCTATTGAGGCAACGGATGAGGCGTGTCGGTTTCTGGATTATTTGAATCCAGAAACTCTAGTCTCTATTTTGTTCGCCTTGTACTTCAATATAATTATTAGGGTTGTAACGGAACTTCGCTTCCGCCTCCGTTACTGCGGAAGTTCCACAAGAAATCGTACCTCCGCCTCCGCCTCTGTGTAATTTTTGCGGAGTCATAACGGAGGTTTATTTACTAATCATATGCAAGCAGCGACGCTCGCGACGACTCAGCCGTCCGGCCGCGCGCGGCAAATGTACATTGTACAAGAAACAATGCTTGCGCGGTGGGAACGCGGTTGGAGTGGGTCGGGGAGCGTGCAAAGGTCATTTTGTCAAATGAGTGTTACGCGACAGGAATCTACCTGTCGAATTGCTTGGATGCGTTAGACGTAGTACATACGTTTTTGATTTAAAATAAATATTTTGTACTATTGATAGTTTTAATAAACCAAACTACTATTTTTTCTACATCCACTTTTACTTCCGCCTCCGCCTTCGTTAACCTCCGCGTCCGCGGAGGTGAAACCCGTCGCCTCCGCATCCGCCTCCGCTTCCGCTAAGAAGGCCTCCGTTACAACCCTAATAATTATATTATCAGGTTATGTAAACCATTTGGAGGTTTTGTACATTATGGAAATTTGTGAGTTTCATAGTTCAAAGGAACCCTTATCAAATCTTCATGTCGGTCTGTTTGTTCGACTGTCTTTGTATGCCATATTCATTTTTCTCCGATACCACTAAATTTATATCAATGAAAAGTAGGAATACATATATTTAAACCGGTATATAATGCTATAAAATCGTCGAAACAACTATGGGTGGTCGTAGACATATTAAACTGAATATTGTAATAAATATACAGGGTTCAAATTTCAAGCAACAGATGTTTTGTATGGAACACAATTTTTTTCGAGTTTGGGAGTTTTTCGACTTTTCGAGGTTCGACTTGATTAGGTTCTACGGTATTGCTCTTCCTGAAGTCATGTTAATACAATTATTTCAAATTATCTAAATAACATGTATGTATTTAGTCTTGTTACAATTGTTGCATTTCTGTTTTAATCCTGTTTCTTCACTTGGTATTTTATTTGCTTCTGTGTCTATGTACGTCATTTTAATAACCCACACTGAAGATCAGCGCTGGTTAACCCAACCAGCAACATGCTGAGCTAGGAACAATTTAGAGCTACCGGCGGTCGAAGGTACCTCTACGCGCTTCTCCTCCTCCCATAATTACCATCACAGGGGGCCACTGCTACGGAGGTAGCATTGAACTCACCCTATTGATGAAGTGGGTCACTCTACCACCGGAGTTGGCCCAGTATTTCTGAGCGCCCTAGGGCTTCAAGTCTCTGTTCTAGATTCCGTGACGCCCCGTAAAAGCGTTGATACAAGGGCGCAGCTTTAGGTTTAGTGGGTAGTTAGGCGATCGGTTTCTCGTGACTGCTTCTGTTTGAAGCTAGCGTGGAGAACCGGTCACTGAGAGCCCGACACACCCTCCATGCATGCTTCTGCGCTGCATGACGCTCTTCCCCCGAGGACGGTGTCCAAAGATATTCCCAAAAAAAGTACCAATTTAGAGCTACACTTGCCTCGTTTCTTCTATTGAGTACATTATATTTCTGCGAGTGTAATGTATTCTTATTTGTGTTGTAGTTCCGAATAAATTCTTTTTCTTTCTATTGAGATATTGTGTCTGCTCCTTCTATCATTTACTCAGGTCTTTAACAGGAACCTGTATGAAACAAATAGCTACAATAATTCCAGCGATTTTACTATATTTTTATGGTCATACACCGACCAAACAAAGTAAACAAGACTATTAAGCACAGTGAAACTGAACCTTACGGACTATATCGAAGATCATATAAAAGGGCTAATATTAACTCCATATAAATGTTTTATAGGCAACAAATAACTTGGCTATGAAACAGAGATGAGGCCAGTTGCAGTGACAAATAAGCTTAAGTTACACGTAAGATATTGACCATATATCGCACCCTAAAATTAGAGATGTAAATCAATATTTTGACTCATTGAATTTAAATATCTATTGCGTAATAAATAAATTACAAAATTGAATAACTTGATATTTTTAATTAGATATTTATAAATAATATTTTAAAATACGCTTTCCAACAAAAAATATACTTAGGTCCAAATGTCGCTTACGATAAAATGGCGATAAAGGCTCGATATTTTGATTTGAATGCAATTTATAATCATTGTATTCTTAACATGATTTGTATTTATTGTTTCAAAATACGAGAGATTTTTTATGCTGCTATGCTGTTTAATTAAACAATTTATTTTCGTTTTATGTAAGACTTGCTGTCAAATATAATAATATTTATAATAATAGCAAATAAATAAATTTAATGAACCGAGAAATGTTGCAATGATGAATAATACTCATATATAACATAACTTTCTTTTATACCCTACACATGAATTTAAAATAACTATAATACGTATAGTATTTCCATCAAAACTAACAATTCTGCAATAAATTGAACATTGTATTTTTTTATTGCTTTTATTGCATGAGATGGATGTATGGACATTGTTATTGTCACATAAACTTAATTTGAAATCAAATAAAAAGATAAATATTCAAAAACTTTTGATAATATAAGTTTTTACTATCTCCAGCTTTTGTCACTCAAAAAGTTTCAAAATCCCGAGATGGCAAAAAATAAATCAGGCAATATTGCTCTCTTTGTATAGTGTAGTATTCAATATCTGTCAGCCTTGCTCATACAACATCGATATATTAAGAACGTGCCAAAACCTATAGAGAGAACCTATCAAGCCTTGTTTGTGAGAGCAGTACCCGTCAGCAAATCGTCGCCGGTAGCAATCCGTCTTAATAAATTGGCTTGACAGGGGCCACTCGTAGCTATCAACTGACTATTACTCGAAATATGATGGACAAACAAACAAATTGATACTGCTATAGGTTTATTTGTTATCTGACGGAACTTGTAAGACGCTGAAATGATTTTGAATGTTTTGTTTTATCTCCAATCTCACCTCGTATATCAATGTACATATATATTAACAAGTTTTTTTTTGTAGGGATGCACCCTTGTGTTTATTTCTTTCATAGTCCCTGTTGTCGTGTGCGTTTAAGCCTTTGTCAACCTCAATGTAACCTCGAGGCTTGGGAGTCAATTTCTGGCGTAGCAAGCTTCATAAACGATTTAAAGGTACTTGCTCAGATTTAAACAATATGTGTATTTATTTGCCGATTATTTGTAATTTTTTTTTTATTGCGCAAAAACATTTCTACATTATATATGTATAAAAGATTTTTACATAAAGAGATACTGTATTTTCCACAGGTTAAATATAGATAGATAACACTTTATTGCTCACCAAAAAACAAAAACAAAATGTATAATTACAACATTTCTTGGCAAAACAACAGGCGGGCTAATCGCTAAAAGCGATCTCTTCCAGGCAAACTAGCTTAAAAGAAATTCTTAACTAATCTGGCGATGTAGGTGGAGCAAAATAAGTATAAAAATGTACAATTTAAATATATCCCTATTAATATTATAAATGCGAAAGTAGCTCTGTCTGTCTGTCTCTTCCGTTTAGTTTTAGTTAACATAGTATAATGTGTATGTGACGCCACTCTCTATAGGGAGACAAGAACCTGAACACTAATGCCGGATCACAACTCAAACATGTTATGGCGACATGCCATCCAGACGGGGAAATACCCTAACACGTAGCCACGTGTGAGTTTGTGTGCCGGCTGTGAGTTGTAATCGTGTCTTACGACAGGCCTCCCGGTCCCAGGAAAACATATCCTTCCCCGTTCCTGTTCCGATAAAAATCTACGAAACTGAAAAGCAAACTCAACAATCGCTTCTACAGTTCGCCTCAATAAGTTTCCCTGACACGACATATAACGTCGGAAGGCGGAATTCATACAACCCATTCAATTATTACGACCAAAATTAATCTATATATCCGTAAAGAGTATTACGGTACTGTCATGTCATATTATGTACAGTGTCATATTTCCTTTATGCCAAATATACGGATTACTTTCCTGATATCTGAATTTGATATGTGCGTTGATATTTTCTGATGTAATCTGATAATTTATATTCGTGTCGTATTTCGTACTTGGACTATTAGAGAGTATGATTTTGGTAAGTAGACTCAGAATTATCGTAGTAGAGGCATGCTGGAATAATTGATATAAACTCTTAGGATTAGCTTGTTCGATGTGATATCATGCACTGACAGAATATGGGTGTCAAATGGAATTTTTTTTCTCTCCTCTCTCCAAACGAACTTGATTGTCCGAAAAGTTAAAAACTTTTTATTTTTCTTTTTTATCTTCTTTGTTTATTTGTGTATTTCCAAATATTATATTGGTCCTTACGGCTAACAAAGTGTCTTATGCTAGAGCTACTTTACTGTTTTTGGGTTAATTTTTTTTATACCTTATCCTATTTTGTGTGCTTTTATATTACTACTTCTTCTGATATAAGTTAACATACAAGTTAACTTATATCCCACTTGCTATAGTTTCCTTACATTTTTATGGTTATATCCTATTTATTGCATGTACTTTTGTCTACTTTATTCTTATACATTTCCCAAACCTATTCTTTTACTTGGTGTAAAATATTTAGAGTTAAGATATTCGTGATTCCTACGATAAAGGAGATTTCCCATGGCCCACTTCGCCCTGTATCCTATCTTTTCTATCCCGTCTCTCTATTTCGTTAACTTATCCCATCCCATCCAATAGGATGGGATGGGATAAGTTAATAACTACTGCCAGATCCTTTATCTCATTTCTTCTATCCTGTTTTTTCTCAAAGTAAATTTTGTTGAAAACCATAGTCCGCGTAAGGGGTATAAGTCAGAGCCCTTGTGTGAGATTCGCCAAGTTGAGAGGCACTAGTACCTCTAGCTAGAACTAAAAATGCTATTACCGCACCGCAGTCAGGAATACCCACTAAAACCCCTGGTGTACGACCCTTTTGCCTATATGGCCTAATATCTTCACTAGTCCTGGCGGGTGGCGGCCTATCGGCCTCATCCAATATCTTCTTTTTATCCCCCGCCTTCTTCAAACTCTTTACGCGTCGGGTGGTTTGTAAAGCGCGTAAAAGAGGAGACGTGAGCACGCGTGGAACTCGGCATGCCTTTATCTGACGGCATAACAGAGACCGAGAACCCTTTCTCTAAGGACAAAGCCCATGGTGGCTGAAGGTCCAAACTGGCTCTCGGCGCCGACACGTCCTCTTTTGGCAGGAGCGGATCAAGGCTGTACTCTTACGCTCCCGTTCCGTCTCCTCCTTTGGAAGCATAACTCGCTCGCTGAAGGAGGAGACGGCGTCCCATCCGGTACATTTCTCCTATCCTATCCTAAAGGCTGACAACGCGTTGACTTCACCCCCGATGCTTGAAACACTTATATGATGATGGTAATCATTTTCCATATGCTTTGACTATTTGATAACTTCAGGTCATATAATAAAGAAAAATGAGCACCTCTTCATCTATTCCCTTGACACCATACATTGATCTCAAATTTATTTTGTAACAGAATGGAGGCGATTTGGTCTATTAGTTTAGTATCCCAACATTCAGAACCGTGTAGTATAACCACTCTTAAAACATATTCATACATAACCTTTTCATTAAAAATATGTACACACATGTAAAAAATGCTTTGTTTACAAAAGTCTAAAAAGTTCATCTTCCATTCCTGTATATGGGAATATCAAGTCTAGTCACGTTTTACAAACAATATAGGTACCCTGTATACATTTTACACCTGTGTGTGCGGGGTTAATGCACTCGACATACGAGGGCGGAAAAGATGGCCAACATTCATTATGTTTTGTGTTTAGAATCAACAAATTGAATGACCTTACTCCCTACCACATACAGAGAGTTTAAAGGATGATTTATAAATAATGATTTTTTTTTTTTTTTATTGCAGGAGATCAGCAGACAGGCAGACGGCCCACTTGATGGACAGCGGTTACCATCGCCTATGGACATTTGCAACACCAAAGGTGCTACGAATGCGCTGCTGCTCTCTTTAGGGAGCCTGGAACCTGGTCACTAATGAATGAAATGAAATATTTACTTCACAACATTCTTTTATTTATTAAGTATTATATAATATAATTTAAGTCTAAAATTATGTATAATGGAATACAACACAAGAAAATTTTACATATTTGCATTGTATTTTTCCCATAGTCCATCAAGTCTATAAGCAGAATACGGAGCATGGATCTATGACCGCCTAATTTGGGTAAGCTAACCAGAAGGCTGGATACGTTTTCTTACTGGATCGCCATACCATATTATCCGTTGGAAGTTCTACATACATTTATATAATATTAACTTCAAAAATAATCATATCTTCATATAAAATACATTACATATATATTTGAAATAAAAAAACTTCGTTTAAAAAAACCGACTTCAAAAACTAAAAAACTAAAATGTATAAAATAACTTATTTCTAAAGCTATTATTATTAATATATATTATCTAAAACATCTTAAAGTCGGTGCTTAGTAATTTTCAAAATATAGTAATTTTTATGTTTTACTTTGCACCGACTTCAAGATGCTTTCGATAATATATATTAATAATAATAGCTTTAGAAATAAGTTATTTTATACATTTTAGTTTTTTAGTATTTGAAGTCGGTTTTTTTAAACAAAGTTTTTATTTTTTATTTGATACTTTTTAGTGTCTAGCTATGTATGGGTGGACCTACGAATGGTGCCGCGCTTCTTAAAAAATATAGGTCCCAAGAACCGGGAACCAAAAAAATGTTCGTAAAATGAAAACTACTGGGCCAAACTATGTCAAATTTTTAGGGGATCACATGGCAGCTATTCCGCGTCGAACAAAAAAAAACACGTAAATCGGATCATAAATCACGGAGTAATCGGCGAACATACATAAAAAAAGTAACAAAAAAAAAGATCCCGACGAATTGAGAACCTCCTCCTTTTTTCGAAGTCGGTTAAAAATAAATAAATATTTATTATAACAAATACAAAATGCTAGAGAATGGCGGCAATTATCAATCAGACTAAAAACTCTTTGAATCACAGTAATTATTGTGTCTTAACAATATACACCTAATTTGTATGAAAGTGCATAAAATATAAAATCTGTAATTGACGTTAAGAAGTAAATGAGATTTATCATCTGAAATAGTATCAATCTCAGATAGTAATCAAATGATTAATTGAGAAATCCTGGAATAAGGCACTAACTACACTTATTCAGCTCCCTTCACGTCTTGTCCCTAGCAAACATCAGTTTTGTATAAAGAGACCTAAGCATCCGTTCAGCTTGTCGCATCTATTCGATTTTAAAACAAACATACGCTTAAAACGTAGACATGCGTGTTATTATCATGCGCACACGCACGCCTGCTTTCAGTGCTATTTCGCTGTGTTCTTATCATTGGTATTTTAGCTTATGCTAACGACACGACAACTTAGATAGAATCATTTCAGCACAGATAACACTCTAAGCACCTATACAATATTACGCTGCTGTACGCGACTGATAGAATCAGAGCTGAATGCGTGTAACTAAAATCTTCCGGCGTAACGCGAATGGAGCTGAATAAATGTAATTGTCTAGTCAAGTTTTTGTTTTCAATTGTTTTATGTAGCTATATATTGTCAGGTGGTAGAGTATATGCTCGACTGGATGGCAACTACCCCTGGTCTAGAGTATGCCACCATAATAACTTTTTGTTGTGTTCCGTCATTAGTGGCCAGGTTCCAGTCTTCCTTAAGAGAGCAACAGCGCATTTGTAGCACCTTTGGTGTTGTAAATGTCCACAGGGGTAACCGCTTTCCATCAAGTGGGCCGTCCTACCTGCTGAATGAGTTCAGTAATTCAGCAATAATAAAAAATATTTTATACTCTTTTGACATACTGAAAATGTCACAATTACTTATGATCCTTCAAGTAATGCATATATTATAGAATATTTTATGGACCTCTTGTCTGTGTAATTATATGTGTATGTGTAATCAATTCAATTATTTAAATTTAAAATTACTATTATTTAACATGAATGAATACAATCGTAGATAAAGATTATGGTGCAATAGAAGTTTTACATTCATTCATAAATGCTTGAACCTGGATTTTGTTTTAAAACTCCAAATTACTTTCACAAATGCATTTCAGTCAGATAAGAATAATAAAATTTGTTGACAAACATGTTAACAAACTATTTTCTTTATTCTATTTTGAAAACTTTTTGTCAAATTTGAAAACTCATCATTTGATATTCTGATGAAATTCGAGCGATGCAAGTGTTTTCTAAGATATTTCAAACAAAGTTTTTATTGGTTACATTAGATATATAGACAGTTATAAAAGTTTATCAAACTCTATATGTATCTAACTAGTTGTGCTGGCGACATCTTTTGGGCGGGATTGATTTATTAGGACTATTGAGGTCTTTTGAAGCCTGCTAGGTATTAAATATCACACAATATTTTGCTGTGCCGAAACGTGGTTCGACATGGAATTTCAGTGCCTACCTCCTAAATCATATAAATCGTGAGACCCTTCAAAGAGAAAAAAACCCTACATTATAAAGACGTATAAGTACTTATAATCTTAAATTTATCCATGCAGGTACGGAGAAAGAATACAATAGCTACCACCCCTGATTTAGAGTATGCCGCCATAACAACCTTGAATTGCGTTACAGTATTAGTGGCCAGGTTCCACTCTCCCTCTCTTAAGAGAACAGCATCCTTTAATGTTGCAAGTGTCCACGGGCGTTATCACCGTTTCCATCAGGTGGGCCGTCTCCTTGTCTGATGAACTTATGCTATGAAAAAAACAATGAATATAATGTACAAGTAAAATAGAAGATAGCTGATTCTGGGGTTTCATATGCCTTAGTGTTAAAGATTTAGGTCGTGGCCGAATGGGTTTCCAATTTGGCTAATTTCGTTTCGAATTTGTTTTCAAAATCCCCCGATTTTGAAACATTCTTTATTGGTGTCCGCTCCTATTTGTCTTAGTGTGATGATATATAGTCTATAGTCTTCCTCGATAAATGGGCTATCTAACACTGAATTAATTTTTCAAATCAGATAATCAAACAAACTCGTCGGCTTTATATATTAGTATAAGATAATATATAGACAGATTTAATATTTA
This sequence comes from Dendrolimus punctatus, assembly GCA_012273795.1. NCBI lineage: Eukaryota > Metazoa > Arthropoda > Insecta > Lepidoptera > Lasiocampidae > Dendrolimus > Dendrolimus punctatus. Next base: position 9,967,038 of record CM022541.1, on the reverse strand, counting down.
ATTGTATATAGTGTGTCATTTTGATTTTTTCACTTTTTTTTCCTCTATAATAATTAGGTAAGCTAAGTTAGGTTTAGTTAGGAACCTTCGAGTGCGTCAGGTTGCCTGGAAGAACCAATTTTAATGATAAGGCAGTTCTTTGTTGCACCAAGTAACTATTTTGGTGTCGTGCATTTGTGTAATTTGTTTTTTTGGTGAACAATAAAGTGTCATCTAATCTATCTATTTGAACTTGTAATATGAGTATGAATAAGTCCGCAGAACTTAGGGGCCGTGTGTCGAGTACGTTTCATAAAGGCAACATCGGAGAATAGGCAGCGAGACTCACACAAATGCAAATATAGCATAATTGAAACTTTGTACCTCGTTCCTCCTTGCTTGTTTGTGTTTAAAACTCACATGATTTCAAAAGGTTTATTGCGAAATGGACTGAGAGGTCCTTTGAGGTATTTTCACTTTTAGTCACGTACCAACATTCCGGAGAGAAGAGTTCTAAGAGTGTCCTTAATCTATTTTATATTAGATAGATAGATAACACTTTCTTGCTCACCAAAACAAACAAATACAAAATGCATAATTATAATACTTCTTGGCAAAACCACAGACGGCCTTATTGTTAAAATCGATCTCTTCCAGGTAACCCAGCACAAAAGAAATCATATTAAATAAATGCGAAAGTCACTCTTTTTCACGAGAAGTTTGGGATGGGAGAAAATTGGGGATTTGAAATGAGCTCCCAGCCGAGGTTTTCCCACAGCGCTATGATTTGGAGTTTTTCAAAAAGGGCGTCATTAAATTTCTTCGAGGCCGGCAGCGCGTTGGTAACATCTCTGATGTTGCAAACGTCCATAGGCAACGGTGTCAGCTTTCCACCAGATGGGCCGTCAGCCTGTTTGATTTACTTCAGCTATAAAAAAGAAAACAAAACGGAGGTACCAATTTTGCTGCTTATACATCAATACCGAGGATGGATAGATGATACTTTCTTATCCAGACGATTGGCGTAGTTTCCGCGATAAAATAAAGAACGTAATTTCTATCTGTGCAACGGAGAAACAATATACTATCCTGCGGCTGGTAGGCATGTCGTAATAGGCGACAAACTAACCCACAGCAACATGGTAGGGTATTTGCCCGTCCGCTTGGCTACCACCCTGGTGTAGAGTATGCCGTCATAGCAACCTTGAGTTGTGTTCCGGCATTAGTGGACAGATTCCAGTCTCCCTTTAGAGAGCGGCAGCATATTAGTACCACCTTTTGTGTTACAAATGTCCATAGGCAATTGTAACCGCTTTCCATCAGGTGAGCCGTCCGCCTGTCTGCTGAACTTATTCTATGAAAAAAATAGATTTTTCTAGGTCGAATAGCGCAGACACTACTCTACTTCTTTAACGTAGATAGTGAATGTAACCTACTATTACCATAATTGGTCTGAAAAGAAACTAGGTTTTCACTGCGGTTATAAAATCCTTAAAAAAAATATGAGGCAGTAAATCCAAATGCAACATGACTCGCTGCTCATTTTTCTCTTTCGAGACTCGAATCAAAATGCCGAATTATCATAGAGTTTATTAGAATTATACAAACACGTATACGACAGGTACAAATATAACTGAGCACAACAAACCCAAACGTAATGCAGAAGGTCGCAGTTCAATAAAACGCGCAAAGTCCGTCACTATTAGATTTCCGAATGTACACACGACACGACCGTATCGTAGTTGTAGCTCAACTCACTCCTCTCTTAATCAGGCCGCCGTTTTATACTTCACAAAAGCAAATGTCCCGGCAACGTCGTCACAATTTCCTAGAATTAGCTTGTAATTGTGATCCGCAACACCTGGCTAATGATGCAGCTTGCAAGTGGCCTTAAATGAATACAATATATCAATAGCCTGTTCTCTACAATAACTAGAAACGTATGCCAATAAATAAGTGAACAAAAGAAGACGATCACAAAAGAATTACAATTAGTTTAAATGCCGACAGGTAATAGAATATGATTTTACAGATATGTATGTGGAATTTGTCTTTGTCAGGGTTTATAACAATATTAAGAAACAAAATCATTACTATATGAAAACATTGTTCAGTAAGTTTACCCTAAAAAGTAGATCACAGTCAAGCAAAAGATCTTCCCGAATGCCATATAAAAAATAGGCATAATAAGAACTTCGCAAAGTCACTCCCATATATTTTGTTGGACATCAAACAACACTAGGTATCACTACAAACACATTTTTACGACTTCCCCGCGGGAACTGGCAGCCAATAAAGCTACTTTAATTGAATGTAACTTATTCCGGTGACTCGATGCTTTCGTACTATCTATATTTCGTTTTCCCTTTTGTCCTTACTAACATTTTGTTTGTTAATTTTGTTGTTTTCCTTTAAGAGGTAGTATGAGCATAGTAATTCCTTATTGACTATTTGTTACAAATAGCTAATAAGGAATTGGTAACACAATTGATCATCTTTTATTATTATAAATCTCATGTCACGATGTATGTCCTGGATAAACTCCGAACTATATTGCGACGTGTGTCGTTGATATGAAAACGTGTTTACGCCTTAGCGGCAGGCTTTATTCTGAATTAATAAAATAAATAAATAGAAACATTTTTTTAGCTAACAAATTTCTTTGTTCTATTCTTATGAACTATAGTTTGCTTATCTTTAATTCTTATTTCTACGTTAGGATCTGTCTCTTATTACATTATAAGGGCCTGTATACAATGTATCTAACTTTCTACCAGTTTCATTTTTTAAAAGCATTTTTTCACCTGGTTGGTACATAACTGGATCAATACTTTTGTCATAATTCTGTTTTCTAACATATTTACTTAAAATTAAATTATTCCGAGCATCTTTCTGGGCTTTTTGAATCCTTTACTTAAATTCTAAAACACAATTATCAAAATTTTATAATGGCTCTACAACACTTCATAAGTTATTAGGTAGTCTACACGCTTGTCCAGACACTAACTTATAAGGTGTATATTTAGTTTTGGGGTGTACAGCGCTATTAAAAGAAAAACACTAATACTGTAACCATGAGCTCCACGATGATGGGTGGTTATTTGTTTGAATTCGTAAATATGCTCCTAACATCTTATGAGTATTTTCTAATTAACCAATACTTTGATGGTGGTAAGCCGTAGCTGTTGTTTGAGTTATGCCTAATATTTTACATAATTCTGACATTATATTAGAAACAAATTCTGTACCTCTGTCGCTTGCTATTTCTGGTCGCCATGCGACGTGTGTCGTTGATATGAAAATAAAACAACCTGTTTACGCCTTAGAGGCAGGCTTTATTCTGAATTATTTAACAATATACCTTACGATCTCAAAATGCGTACTCTACACACTACAACATAACCGATCCTGATGATATATTTTTTATGTGTTCAAGTGGGTCTCCGAATGGTTTAGATTTACAATTGGACCTAGTAGGTGGCGCTGCAATCGGGTTCTATATTTTTTAAAGGCAGAACAAAGACTGCTGGGACCCTAGTTTCTGTATATATTTATTTACACGTAGAATATGCCCGTGATTTCGACCGCTTGAGTTTAATTTCCCGCGGGGACTCCCGGACACAAAGTACCGCAGCATTTACATAAAAATGAAACAACAACAATCATACATGGCCAAATTAAAATCCAAACTATGTGCTAATTAAACTAAAGACAAAGTAGATATTATTATAAATACTATAAAAAGTTGTTCATATTGTTACGAGTTTCAGGACTCAAATTAAACTGCCATTGGAATTACTATAGAACTTATTACAACTATACAAACATGTATATATAACACAGGTACAAATATAATAACACGCGCAAAGTCCATCACTAAACAGATTACCGAATGTAGTACACACGACTACACGACTGCCTCATCCCTCCGTTAAGGCATTGCTTTATTCTGTACAAATACAGTATGTCTGTAGACTTAATTTCTAAGAATCACACCTGTATAATGACTACCATATAGATTACAATACACAATGGCACAATACAATATTTCCAATCACAAATTTTAATCACAAAATTAACAAAAGAACACGGCCATAAAAGCGCTTCAATGCTATCAGCTCAAACACCGAAGGTAATAAATGTGCTTTATTCCCAAATATGCAGGTGGCTCAAATTGTAAAAATATTCAATTTAAAAATAATATGAAAATAAGAATGAAAAATCAACAATAGATATTAATACCGATTTTGTGAGATTTTTTTTCTGCATTTATTCATAAACTTAAATTACTAGAATTAAGAATACGATAATAATAATACGAACTGACTAGAATTACAAAATATCAATTAACACATTTTACTTGGTGAGTTCATTATAAAGGCGACACATTTGAACCAGTGGATTGAAATAAGTATTATTACGATATACTTGAAGGGAAAAACTGCTGGTTTGGTATTGATGTTAAGTAAAGACATTCACCCTATTTATAGGGTGAATCAATACCTCCATGTAAAATGTTGTGAAGAGAGACAAGGTCTGAAATGCTCCTACAATTTTCTAAGGATGTTAGAGAGTAATATTTCAGTCGGTCATGATTCGTTTTAAGAGTTCGAATTAAATATATTGATATATATATGTATATAATATATATATCAATATAATTTATTTAAAATCTATAAATATTATATAAATTACATACTATTGAATACAATGTAAGAAAACTTAGTTTTCTTAGTTTAATAGTTTCACATATATATATATATATATATATATATATATATATATATATATATATATATATATATATATATATATATATATATATATATATACGGCCTTACTTATAATCGTTTGTTAAATTTTAAGAAACTGCTCAGCAAATGATTAACATAAATCTTACCCATAAACTTCTCTTAAGGATAAGAGGTAGTGGTAAAGTAACCCAAAAATAACTGTCAAAAATAACCAACATCGAGAGGTAGTTTAAGTGACTGCTAAGAGGCAAGATGGCAAATTTTATTTGAAACAGCCATTGATCAGGGGGCTTTAAAGTCTCTTATTTAAGAGATGTCTAATCCTTTCTTAACAAGATTATTATAAGTAAGGCCCATATATATGAAAGTATTCGCAATGCTTTTTTTGTACACGTTGGTAGCAAACTTACTTATTACTTGTATGTATATTTTTGTATGGAGTTTGTATATTTAAAAAAATGAATGCATAGAATGATATGGCATCCAATCAAGAAACAATCCTTACTACCTATACTAATATTATAGAAGCGAAAGTAACTCTGATATCTTTGTCTCTTGCACCGTTTATTATGGTTTCAAGCAAAAAAACTTTTTTTCTGAAATTAGGTATACTTACTATATTCATAAGACACAACACCGAGAGCCTTAAGAACAGACGAGCGTGCATGTCAAGAGCTATGAATGTCAAAGAAGCAAGTGAGGTGTGAAGAATAAGCCTAAATGGCGCTCTGTTGTTCGTGCCTACCCGCAAGGGACCTGGCGTGAAGTTATGTACTATGTATGTATGTATGTATGTAACACCGAGAATAGATATAAGATACTTTTTAACCGGAAAATGGGTTAGTGCCCGGCATCAAGTCAATTAAGTTTTCAATGGATTTTCAGTGCCTAGATGAAAATTTAATGCAATGTAACCTGTGTTGTTTGGTTGCTCTCAAAATAAACTAAAGTCTACTATTAATATTAAAAGTTAACGTCTATATAGCTGAACGGATCTCCATCAAATAGACAAGATGGTGTATTTCTCTAATATTTATCCTGGAAAAGGACATAGGTTATCTTAATGTCTCAAACTCAATATGTTCTTAAATAAAAACCAAACCGACTTTATACCAAACACAAAAAAATAACTGACTTCTTTCTACAACATCTCGAAGTTGCGTCGCATATCGGTTTATAATTTGACGGAGATATCGTGTTACAAAGAAGTTGGTTAACGATTTTGGTGACTTTCTCTTATTCCTTAGAATCCACTCATCAGATCCTGGCATGTCGAGTGACAATCGGACAAATTCGGGAATATATATAACTCGATAAGAAAAAAAATGAAAATCAGTCCACAATTGACGGAGAAATCGAGTAACACACATACGAAAAAAGAATATACAGACGAATTGAGAACGTTCTCTTTCTAGAAGTCGGTTAGAAACAGTCTCAAAGTGGTTTGAAAATTTGTATGGAGAACATGCAGTTTTTCGAATTAAGTTGATTTTTGATGAGAAATAGAACTATATGCTATAGTGTTTTGCAATTTAGGGTTAGTATTCTCAGTTTTGTTAGTGGTTTGAAACCTCTTTGAAACTCGCATATATTTTGAGGAAATAAGTTTCCCTTTTATTGGAAAGGAGAAAAATTCAATTGCGAAGAAAGTAAGTTACTCGAATGTGCAAAAATGGGATTGTCTCTGAAACATTACAACTGAAAAAGGGTACAATTTCTTTTTTTAGGTCAGGCAACCCTCTGAAGGGATTAGAAAACCTCCTAAGAGCCGCTATTAGAACATCGGATTCATCCTAGCTACTATAAAAATAAAATATGAGAGTGAAACGTGACTCACTCTACGCTTTTGCAATCCTGGTATTTTAGGGTGAGAAATTTGAGAGGAATTGGGGCGATACTTATTTATTTCTTCGCGTTAAAGAAATTGCTTTGACTGTTTTGAGTATCTAATAAAAATATGATTATATATTTATATTAGGTTTAATAACTGCCTTGCAAGAGGTTCTTAATTTGACTATACGTTTCTTTTCTTGTATTTTTGTTACGCGATTTCTCGGACAATTGTGGACCAATTTTCAAATATTTTTGTTTATTCGAAAATGTATGCTGCCGAGGTAGTCCCATTGTCACCAAGTCATACTTTAATGAGTAGATCTCAAGGAAATCGAGAGCAGCCCTTACTGAAGATCGTCAAACGCCTAAACTCTTGGAAAGGCAAAACTTAACAGATGATATTTATTATATTATTTCGTAAGCTATTCAAGCAACTAAAAAGTATTTTTTTTATAAAAAGACAAAACCTACTTCAAACTAAAAAGCAAAAAATAAATATTCTGATAACAAAATATGTGATTTTGAAATCGATGCAAAGTAAAACATAAAAAAACAACAATAAAAATGAGAAATGTACCGACTTCCAAATTACAAAAAAAACATATTTTGCTTTTTAATTTGAAGACAATTTGATTGTTTGTTTTTAAGATTTTGTAGACATTTTGGCAGCACCGCAAGCCTTATATTGTTGTCATTTCCGCCTGTCCGTGTTAGTGCACTGCAATGAACTATAGATAATTAAGTCTTTATATTTAATATATATAAATTATTTCTTTTCTACGTCATTATAAATAATGTAAGACAAAGCAATAAAATAAGCTGACAATAAAACCACAAATGAACTTTATCCTATAGCGGAGAGCATTATAAAAGAATTTTAAATCTTAAAACCGCATTGAACAAATGCCATTGCTGTTTCGAAATAGCGCAGAGTGTGCCTTAAAAGGTTTCTAAAGTGGAGATTTTATATTATATTTCGCACTGAGTATTCCGATATTTGTTCTATAAAGTAAATAATTTAACTTTGTCATCATAAAAACGTAAGCTTTCAATTCTTAATAATGGATCACGAAAAGATAATGTACGAGTTATATTTGTACAATGTGTTTGATGTCAGACTCTTTTTGCCTACTTCAAATCTATGCCTCTTGATAAATGTTAATACTAAATTGGAAGGTAACACATATCACGGTAAATTCTAACATTATTCAAATATCCATAGGTGATTCGAGCATTCCGTAGGTTTCGTCAAGTCTTCTCGTCGACCATTCCGCAATGCTTAAAGACAAAAGCGTCCTCCTACTAGGCCGAGACAAGGACACTGACGGCAGGATTGGTCAACAAGTTCCAAGTCGCTCAAGTAGCTATGGAGCGCGCTATGTCGGGTGTTTCTCTTATGGATAAAATTATAAATGAGGATATCCGTAGGAGAACCAAGGTAACTGACATAGCTCGCAAAATTAGTAAGTTATAGTGGCAGTGGGCGTCACGTCTGCCGTAGGACCGAGGGCCGATGGAGTAAACGAGTCCTGGAGTGGAGACCGCGTCTCGGTGAACGTAGTGTCGGACGCTCTCCAGCCCGATGGACCGACGACCTATGCAAGGTCGCCGGTAGGCGCTGGATGAGGAAATCGGAGGACAAGGATGAGTAGCGTTGTCTTGAGGCCTACGTCCAGAAGTGGACTACAAATGGCTGACGCCATAGGCAATGGTAACTGTTTACCATCAGGTCTACAGTTTGTCTGTACGCTGCAATAAAAAAAGATTTAAAGAAAGTGAGCCACTCTGCGAATGTCCAGATATAATTAATAGATGACCAAAGCAGTATAGGGACACCGATGTACCACACTATTTAATATCCCATTATTTCTAACTGACAAGGCAAACGTAAACATCTAACTTTCCGAAATTTACTACACCCTTGAGATTCATAGTCCAAAATCTAATTTTAAATTGGGATGAACAAAGTAACCCTCTGATACCATTAGTCATATCTCAGAAATTACTTCTGAAGTTGACCCTACAATTCACTCGAAATATGACTTATGCTTTGAACCAGCTGAGCGTGGTAATGGGGATTTGTGAGCAAAGTGAACCTTATTACATCGCAATAAAGCAGTTGTTAAATGATCAGTAGTTTATGTAATAGAGTTTTCCCATCAGCTTCTGCGGTTTACCCGAGACCTGAACGGTTTTGTGAAATTCGGTATTTGAATTATTAGACTAGGCTTTTGAGATTTAAAAATCCAGGCGGGAGCGTTAACCCATGTCGTCTAAGGAACTATCTTATAATATTGTTTAAAGATTGTTGTGTTAAAGTAAAAGTATAGTTGATTAAATACTTCTTTAATTGGAATGTCTTTTTTAGCTCACTCATTTTACAAAAAGGCAGGGAGAGGAGAGTGTATAGATATAACTTAATGTCTTTGGTAGAGAGCGAATTGAACGTTTGGATACGTTATAATATAATAATATAGAATCAACCAATAAATACCCCACTGCTGGGTTCGGCAGGCTGAATAAAACTATAACAATACTCATTAACATTTGACATATTTGTCTTCCTTGATCACCCTAGTGAAAAGTGGCCAAAACGTCGGAATAATAAAAATCAAATGAATAAGGGGTTACATATTTGTGCCGTTTGGAGTTGAAACTTCAAAGTTCAGTCATAAAAAAATTAAATACAATTTAAGACATACCAATAAAATTATTGTTCGAGCACCTAGAACAGAAAAATATGGCAAAAGAAATATTTTATGCGAAGGAGCCAATTTTTACAATAAATTACCAAAAGAAGTAAAGGAGTGTAAAATATAAATTTATATAAAAGGAAATTAAAAAATATATTTCAAAATTTAATATAAAAAAGCAATATTATCTACAGGAGGCTACTCAGGAAATTCAATCGTTATGTTTCTTTATTCGACTATATTATTATTGTTATTTTTTATCAATGTCCACTCGCTCTTAGATTTATAGGACTTATGTTAGTATATAAATTATTGTATCTCATATAAGTGAACTGTAATGTTCTTTTGAGAATAAAGTTCTTTAAACCCAACTTCAAAGATTTTTTTAAGAAACTCTTTGATACTATATATACACGTATATACTCGTGATCAGAAGGCTGGTTCGTATTTCGCGCAACGAATCAGCATTGCCATACAGCGTGGCAATGCAGCCAGCCTTCTGGGCACGCTTCACTCTGGCAGCGATTTGTTACATTCTTTATATTCATTTATTTATAATTTAGTTTATTTTTGAGTATTTAGTTAAGTTATTCCCACTGTTTTAATATTTAAGTTGAATTTAAATAAACATTACCAATATAATAAATTACGGCGCTTAAAACCGCAAAAGTTTTATTATGTATACTAGTCGCGAAAACTAAAGGAAATATTAAATTAGACAATAATAATCGGCAGACACACATATACGATATTTCTAAATACAACAAGTTACGCTTATGTTATCGGTTATACAAAACGAACTAGTCTTCGACCGATCACGGACACCCAAACCGTAGTAATTAATAGAAAATTTGTTTCCAAAATTAACTACACTAGAAAAAGAACTCAGAACTTCTTCGTTGCAGTGAGGTGAGCCGTCAAAGGTTTAGCCCGCTCAACAACAGAGGAGATAAAAAAATGCTTTCAACGAAAATTTGTTTCAAAAATTTGAAACCTTTTCCTACCTTAGTGACATATAAAAGTACACGGAGACCAAAAATCGAAGGCGTACAATTTTCGATAGCTCTCTCATTTCGAAATTGGCTGAAATGTCACCTCCAATAACTCCTGGCGATATGTGTAGGGGTTTCGCACACCCACGAGCGAATCGGCTCTCACGCCACATGTGATGCTCGTAAAATCGTTCGGTGGCTCACGTTCGGTCTCCTGCCTCACGTATTTTTGATCCTTCAGGGCTGAACATGATAACTTAGTTTCGTTTCTTATTCAATATGTTTACTTTAGTGAAGAAACTTTAATTTAATTTATTTATTATTTTATTGCACGAGTTCAGCAGACAGGCAGGCGGCCTAACAATAAAGGCGCTACCAAAGTGCTTCCGCTCTCTAAAGAACGACTGGAACCTGGCCAATATTGCCGGAACACAACTCAGGATTGTTATGGCGGGTACTTTAGACCAGGGGTAGCCATCTAGATGAACAAATACCCCACCTGCTGGCTATGGGTTGTTTTCCCGCCTCTAACGACGAAGAAATTGTATTCTTTCTCCGTTCCTGCACGGATAAAATTAGTTAGTTAAAACAGGTAATAAATATTATAATTTGATTTATCTCTATAGGTTAATTATGTTAACCAACACTGTATCTTTATCTTTTTATATAATATTTAACCTTTAAACTAACACAACCCTAAAATGCAATCGTTGAAAATGCTCGCCACAGACACACTTTTGTAATTTATCACATTTATTGGCCGTCAGCGCTGTTAAGTCACTTTCAGATCTTTGATCTAAGACTGGTTTCAGGAAAAAACAAGGATATCTAATGGAGCATCCACATTTGTACCTGACGTATCAGTCAATACCATTAATTTGTTTTCCATTAGTCTCTTAACACGATATCAGAAATTATTTATTCATAAAACGTTCAACGTCAAATTCTATTATATAATTATTATTATATTATTTAGACTAGGCACTGCCATACAACGTGGTAACGCCGCCAGCCTTTTGGGAACGTTCCAGGTACATGACAGTGGTTTGGGACCATTAATTAATGTTTATGCACTTCCCCCCCTTTTTTTATTTAGTTTTAGTTTTTATATAGTTTAGACGAGTAATTTAAAACATGTTCTATTTAAAAAAAAACGTAAAATATATATTATTATCACAATTAAAATTTGTTAATTAAATATGTCATAAACTCTTCATGACCATAGAAAGTGTGCTCCACTAACCATTTCTTAAGCCGTATTTTTTTCAAATGAACCGACGATGGTGTCTCCGTTACCTTTTAGGTAGTTTATTGTATATTAATGGTCCCATCAAATGAGATACATATATACATAGTCATATATATACACATATACAATAATATATTTTGAAATATATAAGTTATTATAATAAATGTATTAGCATGATAATAGTGTGTTAGTCAGACATAGCTATTTGTGGACAGATAGTGTTTTCTGAGTAAATCTCTAAATGTTGGAAAGGATTTGGCTTCTTTATCAGTAAGTGGCAGCATATTCCAAAGTTTCACAGCCTGCACTGTAAAAGAATTACTATAATAGGATGAAGTGTGTGCAGGTATCATAAGTTTTTGACGCGTATCAGAGCGCAAATGGGGGCAGTGGATAGGTGAAGGAATTTAAAACATTCCTTAAGGTAGCGATTACGCTACCACGGAACCATTAATACATTATAAAATTAATGACAAAACTTTTTTAAACGTAAGATTACGAATAAACTTGCATCATACATGCATTACATATATAAATATAAAATGTACACTTTATCAGAAAATGTCGTGCGAATAAGTGACTTTAGCTAGCATTTTATATAAATCAGATAGCATTCCGGTGATTTGAGTATTTATTAGGGACGAGACGACGACACTCAAACACAAAGGGCGTAGGGTCGATCCTGGCCGAAACGCATGCAACATGTAGGCAGTTTTCTGCACTATGTGCATATTGTTAAAATTAGCACGTGCTAACAAAAGTGAAGATAAACATCGTACTGCAACATGCACATCGAGATAACGATGGGTCAAACCTGCCAAGTCACCTTGGATAAGAATGGCGGGTATATTGTCCGTTCCCCCTATAATGGGAGGCCCGAGCCCAGCAGTGGGACATTTATGGGCTGTTATTATTATTATTGTAAAATGGCCCCATGATATGCGTCAATCTCCCCGAATTCACACGACTGTGTTTGAGATGGTTCATATCATTCGTATGTAGAGTAAAGTGCGTATACACGTCACTATGCTTATTATAGGTATGAACGTTCAGAAGCATATATATCGCAACTTGGTATATACGCATATCGGGTAGAGTGAGTATACCCAGTTTTTTTTAAATATTCTCTTGTCGACTCAATTTCAATAACAACAAATTCACCTTATTTTCATCTCTGTTAGCAAAAGTCCCTATGTTTTAATAATTGCCTGCAACCAGACATACTGAGAGGCTGGATGGAATTCAGTTATCGTCTCCTATGGATGATTGCACAACACGGTGCTGGTGTCTAAGAAGTTTTGTGATAATCGGTTTATTTTTAACAACGTGAAGAAGGGACTAATAAATATACAATGTCAATTTTACATTACATTTATGTTTACCAGTTTTCTGTGCGTCTAAAATTGTTTTTTTCCTTTTTTAAATTTACCATGTACATTACTTTATTACAACCTTATACTTATATATATATATATATATATATATATATATATATATATATATATATATATATATATATATATATATATATATATATATATATATATATATATATATATATATATATATACCAACCTATACATACATATATACCAAGCTACCTATACATATATATATACCAACATATACATATTATTTAACCCTTATTTATAATAGCTGTACGAGGATAAAATTAAGTTGCAAAAAAATATTTAGAAATGCAATTATGAAATATAGTCTTTTTTTCCAGCTGATAAACTCGATACAACTTTTATGAATAATGCTACATCTTACAATAGCGCATTTCAAGCCGACTAAACAGACAACAAGATAGACAGACAAAAATCTAAAAACAAATTTATTTATAGGACAGTTAAACTAATTTTACGAATCTACTCGTCCGAATTAGGCCCCTGATTATTTTACATTTTTAAGCGCATTGTACAAAGTTGAACCGTTTAAAACTTCTTCCTTCCTGTTCCTTAAGTTAACTAAGTTATTTAAACATCATTAAATAGTGGAAACGGTTGCAAAATAATAAGTATTTTGTATCAAAAGTGGAAGCAAGGAGAGAGAAGGGAAGATCAACGCGAGCATTCGTGGACCAAATAAAAGAAAAAGTGGATGTCGTGTCTTACACAGAAGTAAAACAACTGGCCCATGAAAGAGAAGATTGGAAGAGGCTCCGCCGACAAGAGCATGCTCTTAAATGATAAATAATAATAAATAAATAATCAAAATTATCTACTAAGGGTTTTACCATATTCCAGTGTTGCTCTGTGGAATTTCACAGCCCTGTTCGACTCGGTCTGAACCCGTTCCGTGCACGGCCGCGTTCAATAATTTATGGCCTTTATTGACCGTTAGCACTGTTAAGTACGAGCCAGACGTTCGGGAACGTTCTCCTGAAGTATTGACTTGTAGTAATTTATTTGGCGACGGTTAAATTCACGCGTGTCGAGCACAATGTATGGTTTCTTGAAAATATAATGGAGGTGAGCGTTTAATACAATATAATAGGTATCTTAACTATAAAAGTTAACAAATAATTATTAATGGAGTGTTTATCAATAATTTTGAAATAGATACGACAAAAAATAAATTAAAATTTCTATCTTTGTCGATACCCTATAATAAATTCAATTTTTCGGGGTTGCCTGGAAGAGATGCCTGGATGAGAGAGATCGCCATAAGCGATAAGGCTACCCGTTGTTCTAATGGAAATGTGTTCATATTAAATTATCTAGGTTTAAGTTACGGTGAACAATAAAGAGTTTCCATAAATTCATTTATATTTACATTTGATTTGGTCTAGAAGTTTGCCTTGAATAAATTCTGAAACGACAAAACAGATTTCAATGCTAATTGAGAAATGAAAATAGAAATTTTATTTTAATTTTTCGTCTCTTTATTAAATTATGTAGGGTTCAAAATAAATGTATAAATAATAACGAAATCGTGGACACTAATAGTTTAATAATATATTAATACGTATGTAGGAGTTTTTGGCGGGTACTGAAAGGGGACTTTGTGCAGTTTTATTTTCTAAAAATGTGTAAAAGTCCTCTAAAATGAACAAAATAGTTGTAGGATATTGATGATAGTTTAGAGTAGTAATTGTAAATGTGTTTAGTGAGAAACGTCTCTCTCTCTCTCTCTTTATATTGTATACTAGCGGTGCCCCGTGATCTCATCCGCTTGGTGGATTTTGGGTAATTCACACTATGTCTTCATACATTATAGCCTATGTGTTATTCTGATGTGTAAGCTACATTTTTGTTAAATTTCATCAAAATCTATTCAGTAGCTTTTGCGTAAAAGAGTAACAAACATACTTCCATACATTTTTACAAACTTCCGCGTATATAATATTTACAGAATTTGAAAATGAATTCAGATAAGTAATAAGGTCTCCACATAAAAAAAAATATAATAATACACTAGAATCACTTGGAATATTTCATTTGTACATCTCAACGGAAAACCAATTAACGAATTCCAGGGTGAAATCAACCGAGAAATTTCGCGTTAAGACATTTTTTCAAAGTAACATCTCTGAACTCAAAAGGAACGCATTCTCAAGGTTAAAGCGTCTAGAATTATACATGGAATTATTCATTCAAAAAGGTCCGACGACGTAACGCTCAATTTTTTTGCGCTTCAAGGGGATTCTCTCTTCTGTTTTCCTTTTATCTTTTAATAATTAAAAGAAAGGCTATCTTGGAATATTCGTTTTGCTTTAGGATTTTATTTTACTCATTTTCGCTATTACATTTGTAAGGTCTTGTGTGTTTTGTATGTAATTAGCCGCTAGTAGATTCACTTTAATGAAGTTGTTTTAGCGTGATGGCTAGCGCACGCGTCCCATACTCAAGGGGTGCGGGTTCGATTCTGGCCGGAACGCATGCACCACTTAGTCAATTTTCTCTAATTTGCATATAGTTACAATTACCATGTGGTGATTACGGTGAAGGAAAACATCGTGATGCAACCTGCATGTCAAGTTAACCGATGTGTCGAACCGCCAAGCCGCCTTGGACAAGCGTGGCGGGTTTACTGTTCGTCCCTATAAGTAGGAGGCCCGAGCCCAGCAGTGAGACATTAATGGGCTGCTGTTATTATATCTACACTCGTTCAAGGCAGTATAATTATTTAACTGCATTGTACATTATGTATTATTATATGTGTTGTATTGTCCTTCGTGACTTAATTAGCTTATCCCAGGCGGAAGAACAGCGCTGGTCTTAATTGGTCAGTATAAGCTGAGACTGGATCCAATTTTAGGACTTATTCTGTTCCTGTTTGTGAATACGCTGTATTGGATTTTGTCCTAAATAAAATATGTCTTCCTTTTTATAAATGTCCCACCATCGCATAGAATTACTTGTTTGTTGTTATTTACTGCTGAGCTTGGAGCAAAAGCCAGGCTTTCATAATAATCCAATGAAAAAATATTATCAGTCTTTTGGAGTTTATACCTACAGAAGATGATGACCCAGACTTAGTATTCTACTAATAGTCTTGAGATAAGTTTGTATTTTTTACCAATATTTTAATTAGTTTTTTAAGTTAAATTTATTTTCTGTACTATATTTATACGTTCTTGTATGTTTTGCATGTAATTAGTCTCTGGTAGAATCGCTAAAGAAAATGTAAATATCCTATCCTCAGAGTTCCTCGTTTGTTATTATTTGCTGTTAAGACGCCTCAACCTTGGGGTCTTAAGGTTTTGAGCTTCTACAAAATTTATAGCAAAAAATATTTTCAGCCTTTTGGAGTACGTACCTACATAACTATAGAAGATTAAACTTGCAGCGTTGAGAGAAGTGTTTATCCGTGCAGGAACGGAGAAATACAATTTCCTGCGGCCGGGCGGCCTGTCGTAATAGGCGACAAAACAACCCACAGCCAGGTGGTAGGGCATTTGCCCGACTGAATAGCTACCAACCCTGGTCTAAAGTATGTCGCCATAACACCTTGACTTGTGTTCCAGCATAAGTGACCAGGTTTCAGGCTTCCTTTAGAGAGCAGCAGCGCATCTAAGTAAATAACAGTGAAGGAATTATACTGCAATTTGTGTTCACCTATAATTAGTTTTTACATTGCATTATAAACCTTAGTCATAAGTCTTGTAACTGATTAAATGTAAAAAACTTTTGGTGATCCTTATTAGAATAAAATAAAATAAAATTTGAGCACTTTTGGCGTTGCAAATGTCCATAGGCGATGGTAACCGCTTACCGTTACGTGGACCATCTGCCTGTCTGTTGAACTCCTGCATTGAAATCATTCCTCTGTTATAGAGATGTCTAATAATCTGTTCTGCATATTCAAATCGTGATCCGATAAAGGTGGCTATAGGTTGGCATTGTTTGGGCTCGTGATCGTCTAATTAATCATATTATGAATGCACGCTTTGAATGCTTTCTCGCCGCGTTTGAGATGAGTGATTCAACGAACTCCAGACTGCAGAGTTAAGCCTGTGGACGTACTACCTAATATCGTGTTGGCTAAAATGATGTTAATATTTTATGTTACCGCAGCATGCAAGCGTACGAGGATAATGGGACAAGCGGTCTACTTGTAACAATTACAAATTCTATTTGAAAGCTGATTGTTATGGTAATATTTCATACTGTTACGAGCGTGGGACTCGAATTAAAATGTCATTGGAATTACTATAGAGTTAATTAGTACTATACAAACACGTACAATACAGGTACATACATATCTGGACGCAACCAGTACAAACTGCACGATTCAAAAACATGCGCAAAATCCATCGCTATATCTCGTCTCTAATGTATGTCTTGCTCGTGTCGTAATCTTCGCTTGACTGCCCCTCTCCGCGTTGGGCCATTGCTTTCTGCTTTCTTCTATTCTTATAGCTTAGACCATAATACCTCATTTAAGTATTAAGGCTCTAATAGTACAATATAGAACTTACTGTCATATAAATAAGGTCTTAAAACGTCCAACTTGTGTTTCCTTGGATACATGTAATATTGACTGAATTTACCTAGCAAGGCCGTGTATGCCGAAATCCGAAACCGTATTTCAACCGGGGATTAATGTCAAAACGTGAAATAACTTAGGCCGCGGCTACGTTAAACCGCGACGCGAACTACGATATTTATAGCGATTAAATGAACGGATTTAATATAATATGGTTTGATACACTCTACACCAGTTGGTAAGCATTAATTTGTGATGTTCTACTGTTTTATTTATTATTCATGATTTATTGAGAACTAGTCTTTGCTCTTGCGGACAAAAAAGCGCCTAATGCAGACCATTAACTTCTCCATACTTTTGTACATATATACATACATAACTTCACGCCAGGTCCCTTGCGGGGTAGGCACGAACAACAGAGCGCCATTTAGGCTTAATCTTACACACCTCACTTGCTTCTTTGACATTTATAGCTCTTGTCATGCACGCTCGTCTGTTTTTAAGGCTCCTGACATCACCTTCTGCTAACCATCAATTTGATCATGGAAGGTGTTTGGTACTTTGTACGGTTCGGAAACTTGGATTGTAAAGATAGTAGACAGATGCAAAGTTGACGCCTTTGTAATGTGGTATTAGCGTCGAAGGCTAAAAATTGCGTAGACAGCTCGCTCAACGAAGGTCTCCATAGAAGAAGATCTTAATGTTGGAGATCACCAGAGGTTTTCAGCAGTAAGCGCACAACGGACACTTAGGCTATATAGACCACAGAAACTCAAATAACATAGAGAGACTTGTGCTCACGGGTAAATTGAAGGCATGAGACCTGGTGGTAGATCTCCAAATAGTGATATCGGTCAGGTTGCTAACCAGCTGGATATACCGATCTCGGTGAAGAACAAATCTTTGCCTATGGCTTCGTTCACGTTATAATAGGGTGCGTATTTCCTGAAGGAGTTACGTTACTATTCTCAAAAATGACAAATTTAATTTTTATAACAAAATACACAGTAATTTACCTGTAACGCCATCTAGCGAAGGTGGCACCGGCCACGAGTGCAACATATAATAATTATATTGACATTATCGTTGCCATAGCGGCGTGTTTAACAGTGAATTGCAGCAGTGGTCCCAATAAACGCAATCGAACTGTCATCTTTTTGGCTTTTTGACGAAAGGTACACTATGCCCTTTTCTATACTACTGATAACGGGTATGTATAATTTCATGACCATCGGTTGAATAATTAAGGTATGAAAGCGTAACAAACAAATGCCTCATATTCACATTTATAGTATAATTTAGGCCTAGTAAGGATATGAGTTCAAATCAACGTGTTATACACGACCGACTGACAAATCTATTACAAAGAGGAAACATTTCTATTTTTGTATGTTTGTAAGGAACAAACCCAAAAACAACTCGACCGATTTCAAAAATATTTTCACCATCATAATACTACATTATTCCAAATTATCATATATTTCCAATTTCCAAATTATTATTATTATACATTTATTACTCGAAATAATTAGGGATTCCAACTAAAACTTCCATAATGTAAATTAAGATAAAAAGTGTTTGAGTGGGTCCCGGGACGGTTTAGATTCACAATTAGACCCGGTAGGTGGCGCTGGTATCGGGCTCTTGATTTTAATTTTTTCAGGTAAGTTAAAACTTAACTAAAAGTTAAAACCAAGTTTCTTACCTTGTTTCAGGTAAGTACGAGGCGTTTTACTGACGACTATGAAATCACCTGTAACGTAAGTAAGCGATTAATTGTTTAAGTAACTATTTTCTATATCAGGCATTTAAGTCGACTTTCAGGTCCAAATACTATACTATATATACTACTACTATACTAAACTATACGAAATAGCTAAAAATAATTAAAGGAACCTTGGAGCTTATTTTGTTAAAAACTAAAGTAGTATCATTAGATTTTGAATTAAATTGATTTTTAAAAACTTTTTTAAATACAAGCTTTTGAGATCCTGGATATCATGCAGCAGCAGAGTGCCAGCCAAGACGAGTAAAACGAGCCTAAACATGACATGTCTATCTTGTTTAGTATAGGAGTTATGTGTCTATGGCCACCTTCCGACTCCATCATCTGATCAGCTCCATGGTACCATATTATTGCATTATCACGCGATATAGGTACATATGCGTGCAAAATTACAGCTCAATCGGAAACCGAAAAGTTGGCCAAATTTAACTTGTAAAATTTCACCCGAACTTACATATTACATGTTTTACACATTATTATTGTAATATGTTACATACATACACGCATAGGAACATCCATTGCAAGTTAAAAATAAATGCTTGTAGAAAAAAGACAACATTCTCTATTATTATACTAAATCATAGGGTGTCCTGTAAGGATCAATTTCTATCAAGCAATGTCGAATGGCAAACCAGTTTAGGATTTGTTCTTGAAGGCCCACTTGAAAAACACAGCCTTTAACAATTAGATTAGTTGTTATTATACTTTCAAACATACATAGACGTAATTCTACATAATATAGGAGACGTATTACTCTCATATTTCGGTATTATAATAATCTTAGATCATTAGCTTGTCTAGACGGAGTAATATAAATAAATGATAGGTGAAATAACTGTCTCAGCTTTCCGCGCAATAATACAGTGGTCAAAGTAACTATCTTTTTAGTATTCCGATACCTAAATGGGATATTTGAATTACCCACCTCACATTTACTTATAATAATAATAACCCGCAGTGTGATTTTGTGGCGAAGCTTTAGGCGAGTAGCGACACCTCGACCCGACTCCGGGCGCCAAAGCAAGGCCCCATCTCCGTGCTTGCCTTAGCCACCCGGCACGGAGTGGAGATAGCTGGAGCTAAGACTCAAGCTCCAGGGGTGAAAGTGATAAATGGCATCACGTCAGAAGTAGCTTCGGTGAACCTGCAGCCCGCCTCTCTACACCCCTTAACCACTCACACCCATGGTGCCCCTGTCATCTAGGGCATTTTTTGGGGCTCATGCAGGGAGTGGCGAGTAATCGTCTGCTAATTTTCCATGTTCCCTGAACATTGCGACGGGTAGACCCCATAGTCCCCATATGCCCAGACCCCTAGTACCACTAGCAGTTCACCCCAATAACCCACTACTTTTTGTTACACTACACAGGCCGGGGTTGACCTTGGGAGCATTGTCAGTGTCACGCCACATTTAGATTAAATTTTTCAAGGAGCCTCTACACGTTAGCCTCCCCATAACCCCACGCAAGCCCTCCAAAAGTCTGGGCCATTTTTATGGCCCATGGTCTTTAAAGAGGCGCATAGTAATTATTATTATTTATTTATTTCAGAAAATTGAGTATTTCCATATACACCCCGTCTTCCAATGTATCTTGTTTTGTTGGGTTTCTATATTTAGTACACACCCAAAGAAACAAACAGTTCGTATTCACTCTTATATTGTAATTAAGTAATTATTTACAACATTTTATATAAGAAATATCACGATCGAATTTTTACTGTCAGCACCGGTTTGTTTAGTTTTCTCTAATGTCATTCCGCATAACTGCGAACTTCATTAATACTATATATAATTTACAGGCGAGCACAAAATTAGGTCATAAATTTAGAGCACAATATTTACCATAAATATGAAAAAACAAGCAAAATATTCCACTAATCCTACTTTGAACTGTTGTGATGATGTTTTATCCCCCTATACGTCAAACGATACAAATGAAACCAACATAACATGACTCTTGAACCATATTCAGGAATCTAATAAACAGAGCTCGCAGTTATTGGTCGTAGAAGCAAAAGTTCCAATATAAATTGCCTCCTAAGCGTCTCGGGATGGAAAGGGATTTCGAAGGCTGTCAGAGTTCTTTCAACTGGTCAGTAGTATTAGTATATAGGTCAAACATATTTCCTGTTATAAGTCATTGAGGCGTTTCGCTGTTGAATCGCTTCACTAAGCCTGGGTCTGATTTATTAGGGGCGATGGGGCCCTAGTATTACAAGTTTCTATTTAACCTTTGTTTTATGACAAGCAGTTTATTTAGTTAATGACGACGGTAGGCGTCCTGTTGGAAAGAATATAATTTGATCTCTCTTTTGATCCTCCGTGTAGGAGCCAAAAATAATACTAATTGCTACGACCGGGTGGCCTTTTTCAAGAGGCGACAAAACAACTCCAAGCCAAGTGGTAGAGCACTTGCCCCACAGGATGGCTACAGCCACTGGTCTAGAATATGCCGTCATAACAACTTTGAGTTTTGTCCTGGCATCAGTGGCCAGGCTCCTCCTTCAAGGTCGTCTGTATACTATGCTACAGCAATAAAAAAACCCTGGTAACATGTCAAGTCTTTGGTATAAGATGCGACCTGCGTAGGCAGAATCCATTAAGTAAACACGGCTTGATCACTACTGACGTGCTAGAGTCATGCTGGAATCATTAACTTAATTAAAGGTTTTGGGGCCATCACAATCGGTGTGATGCCATGCTCCAGAGAATATTGGAGTGCAACCGTTAGCCTTGTGCCAATCTTATTATATACATTATCTTATCCCGTCTTTCCTATTCCATCCCTCTAATGCAATCCTACTTTCTGTAGAGTTATTCACATATTGATACGGAACGTGAAACGAACACATTCTAAAATAAGTTTCTAATAGAATTTGTTAATAGTGGTTCATGTGCCGTCCGCTTGCAAATTGATTCGTTCGAGAGCTTTCCGTTCTTACATGGAAATGCTTCCGACGTTTCTGAGTAACCCTACTGATCTCTATCCCATTGCCTCTATTCCCTCCCTGTATTCCTTCCCTTTTATTCAATCCTTCCTATCCTATAGCTTCTATCCCATCCTGAGGCCGGCAACCCGTTAGCTTGGCTCCTGATGTTGCAAACGTCTATAGGTGACGGTAATCACTTTTCATCACGTGGGTTACCTGTTTGCCAGCCTCGCAATAAAAAAAGATCAGCCGGTTCGGTGACGAAAACAGCTGAATAAGTCAAGTAACGCAAATATGTAACCCTCACTGCGAGTTATATGTTTGTGCCGTTTGCCTTTGAAATCCTCTTACAGTAGGGCCCTCAGACCTGAGATGAGATGATGACCTATAAAGAGCTTTCAAGACATCAAAAAAATGTATCCCAAAAAATACAGAGATAACAATATAAAATTTACACCAAATAAACTACGTGTAACGTTTTAGTATTTAAAAATTGTTTCATTTCATTATTATAATCGATTTGATTATTTATATGTATATTATTCATTATTAGTTAATTATTCTTATTATTTTATTATTTCTTTAATTACAATTGAATTAGTTTTAATTTAGTTGAACCATCAAATATTATTTATTTTTTCTTGTAATGTCACCGATCTCACCGGGTTGCCTGGAAGAGATTGCTATAAGCGATAAGGCCGGCCATTGTTCTGGTGGAAATGCATTTATATTAAATGTTTAGGTTTAAGTTATTGTGAACAATAAAGAGTTTTCGTTATTAATTAATTCATTAATAATAATGAAGACTGGTGTATTTTTTTCATTACTTTTAATAAGTTAACATACTTTTTATCCATGCTGTGGTTGACGTCGTGAGGTACATGCGTACCAATGGTCTCAACACAGGGGATGCCGAAGATCGCGCGAAGTGGAGGAGAAAAAGTAGGAAAACGGACACTGGGCTTGATCGCAACTGTGATTTAACGCTCGGATGATGATAATGAGTTTTTATCCCTGCAGGAAGGGAAAAAACACATTGTGAAGTTCAATTGAAGTGTTCCGAGAAACCAAAAATACCTATGAAACTTTTCTGAACACGTGTTTTATTACCCTAGGTATTTAAATTATCCGTTATTATTTTATGATTATCTTAATTGTTCACTCTGTTCATGTTAATTTTCTAAATATTGAGTGTAACCAACTATTGTCAATCGGGAATCCTTTTGTGTTTATGACCGGCGTACTAGTGAGATAGGTATTAGAAACTTTTGTTGTTGATTAAATTTCACCACAATTGCTTAGAAACCATGTTGTTTTGGATTAAGCTTACAGGCTTAAGAATTGGAATGAATTTTTTGGTGCATAGTGGGAGGCCCATCTCTATTTTGTGCATATATAAGGTCGGCCCGTTGAGTCAGACTTAATTGTGTTTCAACAGCGATTGAGTGTACATTTGGAACGGGAATTTCACATCGACAAGTTCTATGTTATTACGATCGGTACGGTTTGGACTTAATGCACTTGATCGTGTTTGTAAGAACTGTGAATGATGTGTATGTACTTCAAATAAAGTTTGTGTATTTTCGAAACGATATTTCAATTCGTATCTTGCAAAGTGTATAAATATAAAAATATTTCTTAGAAAAACTAAACTGGAATGACAAAAACACATAAATATCAAAACCAAACGACTCCATAATAATCTGTGAAATATGAAATCGTTTTTTATTTTCCTTAAAAATCGGGACGGATAAGATATTCCGGGATATTTATAGATAGATATTGCGGAAATGGGGGGAGGAGGGAAATAATTCATGAGCCAACCGCCCCTCTTACAAGTTTTCCCGTGTTTGCATTAAGATCTGTGCGGATTTCCTGGCGGACATTACTTTGGGAGAATTATTTATGTGTACGGACACAAGATAAGAGGAAATTGTGCTGTGTTTTCTGACGGTGTACTGATTTATTCGGACAATGTCAGTCATAAATGATCGGACAAGTGTGATCAGTCTACACATGGGCAAAGGTTCCCTAGAGGATAGAAACCATCACAGTTTTATCATTAATAAATAGCCCTAAAAAGCCTTTTATTGAATAAAAAAAATATAACAAAAAAAAACTAGAAACTTTAAGAGTAACTTAAAAGCAAAAACGAGCATTGATCTGTTCAGAAAAAAAAAACAATTTACATACCGAATTGAAAACCTCTTCCTTTTTTGAAGTCTTTTTAACCGACTTCAAAAAAAGGAGGAGGTTCTCAAATCGTTGGAATATTTTTTTTTATGTATGTTCACCGATTACTCCGAGATCTATGATCCGATTTACGTTCTTTTTTAGTTCGATGCGAAATAGTTGCCATTTAGTCCCCTAAAATTTAACATACTTTGGCCCAGTAGTTTTCATTTTATAAACATTATTTATGAAAAAAAATTTCATTCCGTTCCATATGTACACCGATTACTTTGAGATTCATTATCCGATTTACGTGATTCTTCTTTAGTTTGATGCGGAATAGTTGCCATTTGGTCCCCTAAAAATTTAACATAGTTTGGCCCATTAGTATTCATTTTACTAACTTTTTTTGTTCCCTTTCTTGGACGTATATTTTTTAAGGCGCGGCACCTTTCGTAGGCGTACCCATAGCTAGACACTAAAAAGTAACAAATAAATAAAGAAACACTTCGTTTAAAAAAACTGACTTCAAAAACTAAAAAGTATAAAATAACTCTGATCTAAATAATAATAACAGCACAAATGAGCCCAGTGGTGAGTACTGGGCTCAGGACTGTCGATTTCTTAGGGACAGTATACCTCTCACCTACCTCGAAATCGGCTTGGCGTCTTTTACAGAACTGTTATTTCGATGTGCAGAATTCATCACGATGTTTTACCTTCATGGATGTCAGCACGTGGTAATTATGCTGACATCGATTTGATTTGCTGACAATGTAAATTAGACTATAAGATGCATAGTTTTTCGTCCAGAATTTGACCTCGCATCGTTAAAGCGTAGGACGCGAATGCGTCAAGCAGTAAGCTTCCACGACTGACCTTTTTAACAAATTTACGTCAAAGCTAATTCTCTAACCTCTTTGTTATCAGAAAAAAGATACTTACATACATTAAAAATACATTGCGCACGTCGTTCAGGACGTGAAAGCGTCAGAAATAAGTAAATTTAGATTCGTATCAATAAAATTATTAAGAATAAACAGGACTCTCTCTACAAAGCAATAACTTGCCATTAACAAATATAATTCATCGTTCACATTATCCTGTAAGCCTATCTAATAGCAAATGCCAAAATCAAATATCATAAATCACAATCTCGAAATATTACTTGCAAACGAGTTGTCACATAACGCTGGTTTATTGTAGTGAATTATGGCCATTTAAACATTGCAAATTATACATCGACACTTAATTTCCTATGTTCGAACGTGATAGCTCTAATGGGTTCTGCATCAACTGATTTTAGACCTTATGCATTAGTGTTAGAGTCGAAAAATCGACAACGTAGTCTTGCAGTTTAACTTTTTGTCACTTGACATTCATCCCTCGTCATTATACATGCCCATAGGAATTATTCTTCTTCCTCTGTATCTTTCAGTCACGGATGCTACTTTCAGAGATCCTCTTATGTACTCATTTCTCATCTGATCCATTTTTGTAACACCACACATCCATTAAATCATTCTCATGTCAGCTAAGTGGAGACGTGTGTGGTCTATCACTTTAGTGGCCTACATTCATACCTGTATAACAAGACCGGTCGTATGGCAGATTTATATATCTGAACTTTTAGTTTCAGTGGCATTCGTTTCTTGCATGGCACAACAGTTTCCTGTCTCCACTTTAACCATGCTTAATTTATTCTTCTCTTCACATCCTTCTCTATATCAGAATTACTCTGTGACAGTGAAACGAACTATCTGAATTCGTGACTAAACGGTAATGTAACTGATTGTAGTTTCAGAGGCACAGCTCTTAATGCCATTTATTTCAACGAGATGCTATTTCAAAACTCTTTAAGTTCATTGGGTGTGTTATCATATTTTGATACAGTCTTTACACATTGCGAAATTTCATTGATGTGAATACAATTTAAATACACTTCAATAAAAAATGTGAAACCGATAGACATATTATTGACTTTTAAGAGATTTATCAATACAGTTCGAGTTCTTTGTCAGTTTTCAAGCCTTACACTCGTATATTCAAATCACGAACTACATTCAAATAATAAAATCCTAGCAATCGCAATTTCTTAAACAATAAATATCAATAATTTTGTAAGAGAAAAAAACACATATTTCAAATTAAACAATATGCCACGTAAAATGAAAATATCAGAACCACCGCACATAAAGGCAAGCAATAAATAAACTTTATATCGTTTGAAAGCAGTGGACGCAATCTCATCGAGGCCCATTCCGCTACACTATCGCATAAATACGGGCCCATTCGAGTGTGGGACACATATAAAACTAATATATTGTCCCATTTTTGTCCCCTATTAAACTATATCCGCGGGTCGGGCGTTAATCATCGGATAAACTGCCTAGGAACGGTATAAGATTGCTAAATACTTTACAAACTGTTTAATCTTGTTATATTATTGTTCTGCTTGCTTGTCTTCTATAGTTCTATTTCTATCCTTATTAACTTTTTAAACTTTTTTTTCAATTTTATAAACAATCCTTAAGGGGCATTTTGCATGGAGAGAGTCTACTGCATGTTTTAGGGCGAGATTTTGTATACTAATTTCGTGGGCGATAACTCTTTAGGCAATACTCGCATTAACATGTTTACATTGTATAGTACGCTATTTAATTGGGTTTATTACGCTCCTCTCTATAGAGATTTTGATACGACTCAAATCAACTATGAAATGAATAACTTGTTTTTAAAAAGGTTTTTCAATACAAGCTTTTGAGATCCTGTATATCATGTAGTAGCAGAGTACTAGCCAAGACAATTAAAACGAGCCCAAACACGACGGACACGACGGGTCTATCTTGTTTAGTACAAGAGTTCTATGGCTACCTTCCGACTCCATGATCAGATCAGCTCCATGGTACTATATTATTGCATTGTCACGCGATATGCATATGCGTGCAAAATTTCAGCTCAATCGGAATCCAGGAAGTTGGTCAAATTTAACTAGCAAGATTCCACCCGAACATCCATTGCAAGTTAAATAAAAGCTTGTAAAAACAGTTTGCATTGTACAATAATAATCACAAATATTAAAAGGAATTCAAAGCAAGCATAACCGAAAGTTTGCTGTAAAGAGTCGTAACTTCCCGTGTCAGAGCACACGACGCGACGGCGGAAAGCGTAGGTGACATTAAAGACATTTCCAAAAGCACTCCACTTGACTGATATTTCCTCGTGTCTCGTGTAGCAATGTGAAAATTTCAATTTTCACAAACAATGTAACCGCTGTGTCGCGAGATGCTTCTATTGTTTGGTTCAGGTGAAAAGTTTCGAGAGGGTTGAGATTGGTTGGGGTTATGTTGTGGTTTATCAAGTGTGTTTTGGGGGCTTTCCAAAATCAACGTTGCGTTGTTTCAATGTGTATATTGAATAAATAACAATATTGAGTAGCATAATTCACAACAGACAAAGCAAAGAAAATCGCATACATAAGTGCAAAATATACCATTGCTGTAGATAAATGTTATATTTTTAACTGATTTCAAAAAGGAGGAGGTTTTGTGTGTTCCTTACTCGATTTCACCGTAAGTTGTGAACCAATTTTTAACCAATTATTTTTGAAGTGATAACTTCTTATGGAAGGGTAAACCGCTTCGTTATGTAACGCGTTACGGCGCCAGTCTGGTTTCCCTTTCTTTCACGCAAGTTATCACTTCTGCCGGGTGTCCCGAGACGTACATTTTTTTTATTTCTGAGCATATACCCGAAGTGTTGCAATGATCTGATGAAGTGGTCAGGATCTGATGGGTAAATCTCAGGGAAATCGAGAACAACCCTTAGTGACGAGTGTCAACACCGAAGAGTGAGTTAGTAGTACATAGAATATGTCTGCCAATAGAAAAATTTCTACAAGCTTTTAATATATTATTTTTAAAGCTATTCAAGTGCTTGGGTAACTAAAAAGTATTTTTTTAACAAACCCCATACCAATTTTAAAAAGCAAAAAATAAATATTTAACCGCCTTCTTTCTACAATATCTTAAAGTAGATGCCACGTGAGCATAAAAATTGCTATATTTTTTTTGGTTGTTTTTTATGTTTTACTTGGCATTACTATGGCAAAACAGTTGTATACTCGACATGAGTGTAACTAAAAGTGCACGTCTCAAAAGTTAACACGCCGACAGTCAAGAGTAAGTAGCATACCTGAAAAAAAGTTACACGCAAGTTCTCAGCCTCATTTTGACTATTCCCGTACTTTCGCCTGTCAGGCACACCGTGCCTGAACGTAAGTTCACGACACTTCCTCCGTTGACGGTGATAAAATTATTTAAAATTGAAAGGTAATCGAAATGAACTATCATTTAATTTGCAATATAACTGAAACAACGAGTTCATATTATTAATAAGTTCGATTATACACCCAAGTTCTCACCCTCATTTCGAGTGTTCCCGTACTTTCGCCTGTCAGTCATACCGTGTCCGAACGTAAGTTCACGACACTTCCTCCGTTGACGGTGATAAAATTATTTAAAATTGAAAGGTAATCGAAATGAACTATCATTTAATTTGCAATATAACTGAAACAACGAGTTCATATTATTAATAAGTTCGATTATACACCCAAGTTCTCACCCTCATTTCGAGTGTTCCCGTACTTTCGCCTGTCAGTCATACCGTGCCCGAACGTAAGTTCACGACACTTCCTCCGTTGACGGTGATAAAATTATTTAAAATTGAAAGGTAATCGAAATGAACTATCATTTAATTTGCAATATAACTGAAACAACGAGTTCATATTATTAATAAGTTCGATTATACACCCAAGTTCTCACCCTCATTTCGAGTGTTCCCGTACTTTCGCCTGTCAGTCATACCGTGCCCGAACGTAAGTTCACGACACTTCCTCCGTTGACGGTGATAAAATTATTTAAAATTGAAAGGTAATCGAAATGAACTATCATTTAATTTGCAATATAACTGAAACAACGAGTTCATATTATTAATAAGTTCGATTATACACCCAAGTTCTCACCCTCATTTCGAGTGTTCCCGTACTTTCGCCTGTCAGTCATACCGTGTCCGAACGTAAGTTCACGACACTTCCTCCGTTGACGGTGATAAAATTATTTAAAATTGAAAGGTAATCGAAATGAACTATCATTTAATTTGCAATATAACTGAAACAACGAGTTCATATTATTAATAAGTTCGATTATACACCCAAGTTCTCACCCTCATTTCGAGTGTTCCCGTACTTTCGCCTGTCAGTCATACCGTGTCCGAACGTAAGTTCACGACACTTCCTCCGTTGACGGTGATAAAATTATTTAAAATTGAAAGGTAATCGAAATGAACTATCATTTAATTTGCAATATAACTGAAACAACGAGTTCATATTATTAATAAGTTCGATTATACACCCAAGTTCTCACCCTCATTTCGAGTGTTCCCGTACTTTCGCCTGTCAGTCATACCGTGCCCGAACGTAAGTTCACGACACTTCCTCCGTTGACGGTGATAAAATTATTTAAAATTGAAAGGTAATCGAAATGAACTATCATTTAATTTGCAATATAACTGAAACAACGAGTTCATATTATTAATAAGTTCGATTATACACCCAAGTTCTCACCCTCATTTCGAGTGTTCCCGTACTTTCGCCTGTCAGTCATACCGTGCCCGAACGTAAGTTCACGACACTTCCTCCGTTGACGGTGATAAAATTATTTAAAATTGAAAGGTAATCGAAATGAACTATCATTTAATTTGCAATATAACTGAAACAACGAAGTCATATTATTAATAAGTTCGATTATACACCCAAGTTCTCACCCTCATTTCGAGTGTTCCCGTACTTTCGCCTGTCAGTCATACCGTGTCCGAACGTAAGTTCACGACACTTCCTCCGTTGACGGTGATAAAATTATTTAAAATTGAAAGGTAATCGAAATGAACTATCATTTAATTTGCAATATAACTGAAACAACGAGTTCATATTATTAATAAGTTCGATTATACACCCAAGTTCTCACCCTCATTTCGAGTGTTCCCGTACTTTCGCCTGTCAGTCATACCGTGTCCGAACGTAAGTTCACGACACTTCCTCCGTTGACGGTGATAAAATTATTTAAAATTGAAAGGTAATCGAAATGAACTATCATTTAATTTGCAATATAACTGAAACAACGAATTCATATTATTAATAAGTTCGATTATACACCCAAGTTCTCACCCTCATTTCGAGTGTTCCCGTACTTTCGCCTGTCAGTCATACCGTGCCCGAACGTAAGTTCACGACACTTCCTCCGTTGACGGTGATAAAATTATTTAAAATTGAAAGGTAATCGAAATGAACTATCATTTAATTTGCAATATAACTGAAACAACGAGTTCATATTATTAATAAGTTCGATTATACACCCAAGTTCTCACCCTCATTTCGAGTGTTCCCGTACTTTCGCCTGTCAGTCATACCGTGCCCGAACGTAAGTTCACGACACTTCCTCCGTTGACGGTGATAAAATTATTTAAAATTGAAAGGTAATCGAAATGAACTATCATTTAATTTGCAATATAACTGAAACAACGAATTCATATTATTAATAAGTTCGATTATACACCCAAGTTCTCACCCTCATTTCGAGTGTTCCCGTACTTTCGCCTGTCAGTCATACCGTGCCCGAACGTAAGTTCACGACACTTCCTCCGTTGACGGTGATAAAATTATTTAAAACTGAAAGGTAATCGAAATGAACTATTATTTAATTTGCAATATAACTGAAACAACGAATTCATATTATTAATAAGTTCGATTATACACCCAAGTTCTCACCCTCATTTCGAGTGTTCCCGTACTTTCGCCTGTCAGTCATACCGTGCCCGAACGTAAGTTCACGACACTTCCTCCGTTGACGGTGACTGGAGTAAATGAGGGTTTTAGAACTTTACATAATATAACTTTTACTGCAGAGTGGGCCTCGAAATTTGGTTTTATTTTTTTAGATATGAAATACTGTGACTTGGGGTAAAATTTGTGAAGATATCTTCAACTTTGCTGTGCTTTACAGAAACTACATCAGTGATATAATTAAAGTGTATAACTGTGTTAGTGTCACTTAAATAAAGTATAAAAAACGGGCAAGTGCGTGTCGCACTGTAGACGGGACGAACGTCTACTGCTTTTGTTATTTGGCCACGGAACCAAAGAAAAACGTTTCATCGAAAATCCTAAATTCTAAAAGGAAGATTGTTCAGAACTTTCCACTCCATATAAAACCTGGGGCATCCAATTTTTATCCCTCTAAAACTAGCAAACTATTGATTTTATTAAAAAGTAATTAAGAAACATCATCGCCACACAGATATATCCACTTAGGAATTGACCCTTAGTTACTTGTATAACGGCCAACACTATTTTTGAAAAGATTTTATTTACGTTGCATTAGATGTATGTAAGTTCGGGTGGAATCTTGTAAGTTATTAAATTTGACCAACTTCCCGGTTTTTGAATGAGCTGAAATCTTGCACCCATATGTATATCGCGTGGCAATGCAATAATATGGTACCATGGAGTTTATCTCACGATGGAGTCGGAAGGTAGTCATAGGAACTCCTGTACTAAACAAGATAGACCCGTCGTGTTTGGGCTTGTTTTACTTGTCTTGGCCAGCACTCTGCTGCTACGTGATATCCAGGATTTCAAAAGCTTGTATTTAAAAACATTTTTAAAACAGCTTATTGCAATTATACAACACAACTTTTTGACTTTATGGCGACTCTGTACATTCTGAGAAAAATGACTGCGATATACACGGACAGATGGACAGCCGAAAAAGGGATAGCATAAAGGTTCCGTTCTTGCCAAAACAACCATGAAACCTTAAATGAAAATTAAGCAATAAACAATTTAAAACTATATTCCCATATAAAAGCTGTAAAAAATGTAAGAAAAATATATTCATTTCCAAAAAATGTTAATGCTTTATGGAGATAATAAACAGAGAAGTTTCGAAACCTTCGTACGAAGTTCTTCCGCCTGGGGCAAAGGCCGGATATCTTTATTGCTTTGTCCGGGAAAGACTCATTTGTTGGCAAAATAAATTTAAATTGATAATCTTGTCTGTAATGGTAAATAAAGCTTTGATAAAATATTTTTGAGAATTTGGCAAGAATTGCTCTTGAGAGTTTTTACGAGTTTTTGCTTTTATTTCACTTATAATGTTTGTTAGTTTATTAAGGTTAATTTTTGTATGATAAATTAAAATCAGTTCGTTTAAAACATTTACCTATTTTTATTATTAAGCCTGTTTTTATTCTTATAAGATATTTGTTTAATGAACATTCAGTGAAATTATTTCTGCTTAGAAGGTCACCGTGTCTTGTCATGCGCAAGGAGAGCTGGCAGAATTTCACGGCATTATCTGTCGGACTCTTGTCACCGCCGGGGCACCAGCTGTTCTAAAATCAAATGGCCTGTGTCGCGACGATGGTAGAGACCAGACGTAATGTCGTTGGTGCGATGGAAGATGGGACGCCCCCTAGTATGGGACGCAACTATTCTACTACTATTCTTAACACACATTTGCAAACAAGTATTAAATTAAATTGAATTTTATGCTCTATGTTACACCTACTAGTATAGTATATATAGACATATCCCATTCTTAGAATTGTAGAGACCTAATTAAAAATACCAAGTTCTTAAAATTTTATTAGAAACACTATTAGATATTGAAATGCAATTACTCAAAATTTTGATTTATATATGTATAACTTTAACGGAAAACTTTTACAAATTTATTTTTAATAAAAAAAATTACAAGATTTTACAAACAATTACATTGCCAAACTGCAGTGCAGTTTGTCGGCAGCGTTCGCGTTGATTGCATTAAACTATACCTTTTTACTTCTGCTTTATATACTTAAGTACACTTTTTAATGTAAATTATAATATAAATTAATTAAAAAGATTGGATATCAATTTCACTAAGCGCTTCTCCAAAAGCGTCCGCTTCAGGTCTCCAGTAATCAATTCCCTCGTAACAAAAGTATCGACATTATGGAAAAAGCTGCAAAATAAGTTGCAGTTGCAAAGAACTCGCAAGATTTTCTTTTTCCTTTGAAACGGTGGAAAAAAGTAATGGCACAGTCGTTTCCATTCTCACTTGGGATTGGCGAACGAGGAATTTGGCTAGAGGAATGTGGCCATTAGCACTAAAACAGTGGCAAACCCCTCCTTTGGGGAGTTACTTAATTTTACTTAAGGGCCGTGCTTACTGCTTAGTTTTCCAACCGCAGAATTCTCTTTCAAAGTTATTTTGAGTACGTTGTTAGTGGAGTTGTGGGGCATTTTAATAATAAGGGAAGTATGTTTTAAACAGAGTTACGTTGGCGTAATGTGTGTTACATAATCACGTTTAAGTGGTTAAAATATTTAGTTATAGTCTGTGTTAACGGTGATGTTAGGGCAATGGTTATATTTACGTTTTTTATTTTATTTCAGGAGTTTAGCCTTCAGGCAGACGGCCCACTTGATAGAAAGCGGTTACCATCGCCTATGAACATTTGCAACACCAAACGTGCTTCAAGTACGCTGCTGCTCTTTTAAGCGAGACTGGAACCTGGTCACCAATGCCGGAACACAACTCGAAGTTGTTATGGCAACATGCTTTAGACCAGGGGTGGTAGCCATCCAATCGGGCAAATGCCCTACCACCTGGCGAATGTGATTATGTGATGACAAGTGTTATAATAAAAAGGCATCGAAAAGAAATTATGTAATAACAGCCCATCAAAGTCCCACTGCTTGGCTCGAGCCTCCAACTATAGGGGAGCAGACGGTAAACCTACCGCGCTGGTCCAAGGCGGCTTGGCAGGATTGACACATCGGTTATCTCGATGTGCAAGTTTCATAAAGATGTTTTCCTTCATCGTTGTTAGCAAACTGCCTAAGTGATGCATGCGTTCCAGTCAGGATCGAACCCGCGCCTTTTGAGTTTAGAGCGCGTGCGTTAGCCATTACGCTACCACGACCTTACAAACAGACAGGCAGACTTTATAGAAGGGAGTTTAGTTAATTAAATAATAACTATTAAGTACAACAAATAATCTAATATAATAAAAGAAAACATAACTTATTTAGATTGTATTCTACCCATATCTCAGTATTCTACTTATAGTCATGAGAATACTGAGCCCAGATCACCGTCTTCTATGGGTAAGGTGCCCGAAGCATGGATACGTTTTTACGCATCAGCCACTAAAAGCACTATTAATTTCCAAAATTGATTTTTTATAAAATAAAAAATGATGTTTTACAGCTATAACCTAATGTAATTTATAAGTATTATAATAAATGTGCAATGGCGTCTAATTTGTATAATGAATTAAAAAAAGGAAAAAATGTATAAGAGAAAGCATTTCGGGCGGGTTTCGAAACTAGAGTAGTAGTATGTAGAATTAGTTTAACATAATTTGGTCAGTTTGTTCTTACGCCAAAAGGAATATTTGCACTGAAAATCAGCGTTGTGTCGGATATGATTCCGGCACAGCAATATGCTCTGAGTACAATAATGTATTAAGAATGTCGTCGCTATTTATTCAAATAAGGTTTTTTTTCTTAACTAAAAATTGTAGTGAAAAAGTATTGGAACCTTGTCTGTCGTCATCAGACGTACGTAACTTACTCACATGGCAATTTTAGGTATCATTTTCCGTAATGGCTAGAAAACATTAAAAACTATACAAAGTAGAAGGAAGATTTAAAATTCGCTAAGGGAAAGTTGAGCAAAGTGAAATATCTTTAAAAAACTTCTGAATAATAACGAACGGATCTGAAAGAAACAAGCTGGAATATTAAAGCGTTTGGAAATAATTAAAATAGTTAAGAATTTTAACTGAATTCATTTCACGAAGAACAAAGAGTTATTTTATCTGAGTTTGGAGAAAGAGGACTAACTGAAACGTGAAATTAATTTTCAAAAACTGTGACCACTGTCACGACATTCTGTAACTTTTTAAAACGCTTTTGTAAGCTTCACCTGTATGTATTGTTATATACCGACAACGAAATGCGCGCCTGGTATATTACCCTTACCGCATTTGGACTTCTTTGGTTTACTTTGTGTTTAAAATTTGCAATTAGACAATAGCTTATTGTTATCGTTTTAGTTTGTGGCCGTTCGCAGGAATAATTAACCAGGTGTGCAGATTACGTTTTCTTGGAAAAAAACTCAGTCCACGCAGTCGATTGTTGTATTGTACAGTTTACTTTAAAAGAATACCCGAATAGAGGGGTAGAGCAGTTTAGCGAGAATCACGATCAAAACAAGACGAGTACATTCGATAAACGATATAGTGACGGACTTTGCGCGTGTTTTTCGTGCAGTTTTTACTGGTTATATCCATTATGCATTTGCACCTGCGATATACGCGTTTGTATAGCTCTAATAAATTCTATAGTAATTCCAGCTGTAGCTCGTAGTGTAATAGTGTTTACTGGATTATACTGGATTTATCTTTTAACCTCGTTTTCACCCTCTTCCAGGTATTTGATTGACTAGAAAGTTGGCATACGTAATAAGGATCGATAAAATTAAATAAAATAAAAAAGCCTTCATTTCTACAATCAAGTATAGTATATATATATATATATATATATATATATATATATATATATATATATATATATATATATATATATATATATATATATATATATATATATATATGTGTGTGTGTGTGTGTGTGTGTGTGTGTGTGTGTGTGTGTGTGTGTACACATTAAATAATGGAAGTCGCCTCTGTGGCGTAGGCCTCCCCCAACTCTTTCCAGTTTTTTCGATCTCTGGCTATTTTTCTCCATTTCGTTCCACACTTTTTTGCATAAACATGATTGACTACCCAGAGATGGGAAAAGAGGAAGAGGAAGACCTAGAAAGAGATGGGAAGATGTTTTTGCATAAGGACCGATAACCACATCATAATTTTATAACTTTGTCCTTATGATATTTTTTTAAGCTTCCGCGACTAATATACATAATAAAACTACGTTTCAACGGTTTTAAGCACGGTAATTTTTATGGTTTAATTGGCACGGACTTCAAGGTGTAGAAAATTTTATAGTATTTTATCTTTTATTAAACTAAATAAATTCTTAATCAAAAATCCTTACACTTTTTAGTGTTTAAAGTCGGTTTATTACACAAACTTTTTTGTGTAGCTATGGGTAGGCCTACGAAAGGTGCCGCGCACCTTAATACCATTAGGTAATAAGGTTTTAAACATTAAACCATAGGTCCCAAGAAACGAGAACGGAAATTTTTCATATGAAAATGTTCATAAAATGCAAATTACGGGACCAAACTATATTAATTTTTTAGGGGACCAAATGGCAACTATTTCACATCAAACTAAAAAAGAGTCACGTAAATCGGATCATAAATCTCAGAGTGATCGGTGTACATAATACAAAAAAATCCAATCAAGTTCAGAACTTCCTTTTTGAAGTCGATTAAAAATGCATAAATGGTAGGATAGTATATTTCAGAAATGTACAGTTTAAAATAACTATTAAAACACGCTTTAAAACAACCCGAAGTAAAAAATATTAAATAATTTTAAAGTGAATGAATGGTTAACAAGGCAGATTTGTAGGTCCGTCCATGTCAAACAACAGCAATGAAAAATCTACGGCCTTACTTATAATAATCTCATTAAGAAACGATTAGGCATCTCTTAAGTAAGATAATCAGAATCAGACCCTAATCAATTAATTTTTTTCACTTATTACCTGTTGTACTAAGCGGTTTACAGATAAACGAAATTTGAATGATTTTATGATAAAACCTTGGTTGTACCCGAAATAGTCGACTAAAGAGGAGTGTATGTGTAATATTTTCACTAATCAGTTGTTGAGCAGTTCCTTGAAATTTAAGAAACCATTATAAGTAAGGCCCCTAGTTTTCAGTCTTTCAGTAATAACTACGTACAATTGCTTTTATGAAAATTTCCCAAGTAATAATTCATGTTTAACCGTTTTAGTTTTCCGAATTCACGCGTGAACTTTTAATAAAATTTATGATTCAACTTTTGATATTTGTTACGAGTGAGAGAGCCACGTATAAGATTTGGTAATTTTTCACAATTTATCCGTCCGTGGGTATGAAATTATTTGCTTTATATTATGACGGATGTTTGTAACGCATTTCTTTATTACTTTCCCTATAAATTATCGACATCGACATACATATTGTATATCCTAAAGCTAAGCAAGTTATGCTTATGTAATGGGTAATATCCAACGAACAACTTTGGAGGTCGATCTTAGACACCAAGATCAGAAGTAAATGAAGTCCATTTACGAAATTTACCATTCCAGTAATCGAACCTAGAGCTACTACGTTTTTTGCATGAACTCAGCAACCAGGCAGACGGTCCGCTTGATGGAAAGCGGTTACCTTCGCCTATAGAATGCAACACCAATGTACTACCGCTCTCTAAAGGGAGACTGGAACCTGGTCACTGACTACACACTTTTCTGTATAGCGACTAAAATTTTTAATAAATTACCACTGAAAATTAAGGAACTCGACATCAAAAGCTTTAAATCAAAATTAAGACAATTACTAATAAAAAAAGCATATTACACAATACATGAGTATCTTTCTGACCCAAATACTGATACAGGTGTCTGATTTTGTGACATGAGGAATCGTAATTATTATTCAGCATTAGCACTATAAATTGTATATTAATATAGACATTATTAATTTAAAATTATATTATTTTGTAAGCTACATATGTGGCAGGATACAGCGATACCTATTTGTTATCATTATGGACATCATATTCAAACCTGTATACACAAAATAAATTACTTTGACTTTGACTGATGCCAAAACACAACTCAAGGTTGGCGGCATGTCTAGACCAATAGTGGTAGCCATCCCGATGGGCAAATACCCTACCACCTACCTGTAGGTTGTTTTTCGCCTCTTTCGACAGGCCACCCGACCGCAGGAAATTGTTCTCTTCCTCCTTTTTTGCACGTAGGAAGGATCTTATTCGTATATAAAACATTTTAGTTAAATTACATTACGCTACTACTATGTAGACTATCGCTAAGCTTGAAACTAATCTAAGATCACGTATACGATATACTTTAGAAAGAAAGAAAAACTTTATTTGCAGAAATAGCGTCGTAATTACATTCCTTATACATTTTTATACACAGAGCATATTTTGAGAATTTGTACGCATTTTTAGCAAACAAGGTTTGCACTCACCATATTGCTGTGCCGGAATTATATCCGACACAACGTTGATTTTCAGTGCAACCTTCTTTTTGCGTAAGACCAAAACGACCCAATTTTGTTAATAAAATAATAAATAATAATTAATAAAACTAATTCTACTTATGCAATGTTTAATATGTAAAACAAATAAATAAAATATAATAAAACCAACAATAAATACGTTACTTGATAATTAAAATAAATACCCGTGTAACAACTTGTATCGAATAGATTATTATTAATTATATATTTTTTAATATAATATTAATTATAAATAAATATTAACTAAAATATATTAATTAATTAATTAATATATTATTAATCGAATTCGAATACAATTAGCTAGAGTGCTTTAGGCAATCATGTTAATATATATGATATAAATATATTATATATTAGGATATGCCCGCGACTGTGTCCACGCTTTACTAGATATTCCAGCAGGATTCGCGGGACATAAAGTACAGCAGTATTTCAAAAATAATGTAAACTATGCTATAGTTTTAGTGAAAACTGTGTCACTATTAACTAATTTTTACGTAGCTGAATAATTGCAAACCGCTCGCGGAAAAAATCCCGCGGGATTCCCGGGATAAATGTCACACATTTCACGACATAAAATTTACTATCGATCAGTGAAAAAATCGCCTTGGAATTCAAAACAAAATTTCAATCTGGCTATTTTAAATAATTCCTAGAAATATTCCCGCGGTATTCTCGGGATAAAATTGGCGCAAAGTTTAAATCTAAGAATTTGTTGTCGAACAGCGAAAACTTCATCGAAATCAGCCCAGTAGTTTTTACGTGAATCCCGAACAAACAGACAAGAAATCTCATCTCGTGATCTCCATCATTTATATAGTCTATTCCAGGTGCTTTTTAAATATCTTCAATGTACAGAGACGGCATGTTTAGAATTTTATAATATAATAGATATACATTGTACGATCATTTGTAATGCCAGGCTTTAGAAACTCCACTCAAATCTTTTTTTAATGAAAAACTGTTCCGCGTACAAAAACATCGATTCCCAAACCCCAGTGAATTTGAAAGGCAACAAAAAATAAAGGGAAACGTTTCCCTTGAACAATAAGTGGAGCAAATTAAGGGCATGAAGGCTAAATGAGGTCAATTTTTGTCAATTGTCAGGCCAACCCAAGCGGTGCCCTAAAAACTTTGATCCCATTTTGATTACCAGCGATTTTTACGAAGTTAGAGGAATGGAGTATAGATTATAATAGCTGCGCCTCGCGGTCTCTCCCGCATGGTGATTGATAATCGTCATAATTTCAAAGTAAAACAATTTTTCTAAAATAAAAATGGCCTAAGTTACTCCCTATTACATTAGCTACCTGCCAATAAAAGTTTCGTTAAAATCAGTCCAGCTATTTCAGAGTTTAGCCGGAACAAACAGACAGACAAAAAATAAACTAGAACATTTGCTCACGACTTTGTTCACGTTGGACAGATAACAAAGCTTACATTATTTTGCTAAATATAAAATTTTGATAAAAGGTTGTTTTCAGTAGGGTTATGGATTGTTTATAATAATACACGAATCCCGGAAATTCCAGTAAAGACTTGGGATAAGTAATGATACTAAAGACATTGTCAAACAGTGAACATTTCGCATCGGAATCGGAATTGTTTTTACGTGAATCTCGATAAAACAGACAGGCATAAAAAAAATAAGAAACAAAACATTTACAATTTTACATTATTACTACCACATACCCGCAACTTGAAATTTCCCACAGGATTCCTGAGACACAAATAACTGTATCATTTAGTAAAAATGCAAGCTATCATACTAAAGAAAACTGTGTCGGATTAAAGTAATTTTTATGTATCCGAAAAATTTCCAAACCGCAGGAGCCCCGGGATAAAATTTACCATGCCAAGAATGTAATCCAGGACCTTTGTAATTGCTTGTAGTTAAGTTTTTCGTCAACTTTTTTTAAGATTCTACTTTCATGCTTTGCACTGATGTAATAATGTCTGCCGTATAATAATACCTTAAGGGCTCAGCCGTAGATCATGACTGGTTTTAACAGAAGAGCTTTATGCTGAGCCCGATTCCCCTTTTCGGTCAAGATAATGTTACTTTAGTATTATTATCCGTCCAGGAACGGAGAAAGAATACATTTTCCTACAGCCGGGCGGCCAAAGAATCCACAGCCAGGTGGTAGGGCACTTTCCCAACTGGATGGCTACCACCTCTGGTCTAGAGTATGCCGCCATAACAACCTTGAGTCGTGTTCCCACATTAGTGACCAGTATTACCTCTGGTGTTATAAATATACATAGGCGATGGTAACCGCTTTCCATCAAGTGGGCCGTCTGTCTGTCTGCTGTACTCCTACAAAAAAAGGGAAAAATGTTTTGAATTTTTTAACAATTATATCTATGTCAAAGAAGCAAGTGAGGTGTGTAATAAGCCTGTATGGCACTCTGTTGTTCGTGCCTAACCCGCACGGGACCTGGCGTGAAGTTATTTTATTTATTTTTATTTTATTTTATTTTATTTGGGGGGTTAACAGCTGAAATCTTACAAACTAAAGTTTAACAAAGTACCATTACAAAGATAGCTTAAGATCAGCTATTTATAAACCTCCACAGATGGCAGAGAAATACAAAAAATAATAATACAGTAATTTTTGAAAAAGATAATATTACGAAAATTTTGTGACCAGAAAACTAATTATTATTAAAAAAGGCTTTGATTAAACTCGCATTTACGGATGCTAGATTATCAACAAACAAGTCAATGTCGACATAATTCGACTTGCTAAGTTTGTTGAATTCATTAACTGATCTGACAAAAAATGAGTTGCGTCTGAAGGCTGTACGAGTCAAGGGTGAATGAAGCAGTTTTCTAGGGCGTACAAGACTAGAGGGAACATACAAATGAAGCTTCTCGATGAGACTAGCACAATAAATTTTGGACTGAGCAATTTTCACCAAGAAACGCATATCCGAAATATTCCTTCGAATTTTGAGGGGCGGCAGAAGATGGAATTGGGTACAACGCTCAATATAACCTTGCCGCGGTATTTTGAATTTGAAATTGATAAAGTTATGTATGTATGTATGTATGTATGTATATCTATACCTACACTATCCAATGTAATTTGTCCTGAGTACTGATTTTCTTTCTTTGTTTCACTCCACCCCAGAGGCGTAAATGGTACTCGCAAACTATTGTTACGGCCTGAGCGCCGGCAAAATACAAACATGCATACCTGTAGACGTTTTATCACCATTGCGGCATTTGGACTTCTTTTGTCTACTTTTTGTTTAAAGTTTGTAATTAGAAAAACAGCCCATTGTGCATTGTAATATTTTATGGTAGTCATTAGCCAGGTGTGATTCTAGGAAATTCAGTCCACGCGGTCGAGCAGACTTATTGTATAAAACAACGCCCAGGTGGAGGGATGAGGCAGTCTAGCGATAGCCACAGGCGAAGCAAAACGTTAGTGACTGACATTGCGCGTGTGATTGAATCGTGCATTACGTTTTGGACTGGTTGTGTACAGTTATATTTGTACCTGCGTTATACGTGTTTGTATAGTTCTAATAAATTCTATAATAATTCCAACGATATTTTAATTCGAATCCTGCAACTCGTAACACTATTGATCCCAGTATGGATGGGTCCACTATATTCTCGTTTGTATAAGCGTGCAGAAACCCTATTGCAATAAAACTTAGTTCCAAACATTGCAATCCGATGGCGTCAACAAAACTGTTGTCTTCAATTTTTCTATCTGTTCTCTTAAAAGTTTCGAACAAATAATACGAACTGCTACATTGTAACGTGATAAAAATTTTATACGAAGTCAGTGAAAGCTAGACAAAAGTTGAGTTTGCTTTAAGATGATAAATTTCAAGAGAGTTTACGACAATGGATAAAACATTTTACACGATTCAGTCGAAATATAAAAATGGTATTTTTATTCTCAGTAATATCAAGAATTATAGCTGTTTTTTATACTATAGTATTTTCTGTGCAAGAACGGAGAAGAATAGAATTTCTTTAGGCCGGGCAATCTGTCGTAATAGGCTAAAAAATAACCCATAGCCAGGCGGTGGGCTATTTGTGCGTCTGGATCGCTACCATCCCCAATGTACAGCTGCCCGCCATAACCTTGAGTTGTGTTTCCGCATTAGTCACCAGGTGCCAGTCTGGTTGTAGCGACAGGCAATATATTATTAGCACCTTTCGTGTTAACAATGTCCATGGGTGATGGTAACCACTTTCCATCAGGTGGGCCGTCTGCCTGTCCACTATACTCGTGCCATTAAAAAAAATACAGTGGATAGACTGGTAGTCTACCTATTTCTACCAACATAGTCATGTTTGATATTTCTACGTATGTTTATGTATGTGTATATATAATAATATATGTATCTATATATTTATGTATGTAATATCAATAGGAGTATTTATATATGTCTATTTAGTATAAAATATATGTAAGCAGCTGCATATCCTGTAATATTTATGTATACCACCTTTGACCAATTTAATGTGTTTTATTCCTGCCTCGGGTTGTCTGGAAGAGATCGCTTCTTAGCGATAAGGCCGCCCATTGTGCACATAGAGTATTTTTAGGCTATAAGTTCATCTGTGTTCTCTGTAATGGTGTACAATAAAGTGTTATCTATCTATCTATCTATTTGTAAGTAGTTTCCATCGCCTGTGAACATTTGCAACACAAAAGTGATGACACCAATGTGCTATCAGTCTCGAGGCCGGAACAAAACTCAATGTTGCGTGAGTAAGTGTGATAGCTATTGAGAGGAGCAAAAAACGTGTGCGTCTCGGGACATCCGACAGAAGTGATAACTTAGTCTGCCTACGGCTGCCATTTCCGTGAGAGAAAGGGAAGTCAGACAGACTGGCGCCGTAACGCGTCACATAACGAAGCAGTTTACCCTCCCATAAGAAGTTATCACTTAAAAAACATGCTATAAAATATGCTATTCGAAGCAATTTTTTGAATTAATGATAGATTTTAGTAGCTGCGCCCGCGACCTGATCTGCTTGAAATTCTGCCCTTGAAAGTCCCGTTAAAATCGGTCCAACCGCTTAAGAGATTTGCCAGAACATCCAGACTGAAACAAAAATTCTAAAAAATGATTTTACGCAATCTTTTGGTCCGAATTCCGCATAATTTTTTTTCACATTTTTCTTTTGATGTTACAAACAGTCACTTCTATTTATTTATCATTTTTTTATTGCAGGAGTTCAGCAGACAGGCAGACAGCCCACTAGATAGAAAGCGGTTACCATCGCCTATGGACATTTGCATTTAACTATTAAATCCTAGCAAGAGGGTGAACCCCTGGGACACGAATGCAGCATGACGGTGGACACCGGTTCACCGCCATGCTGCATTCGTGTCCTCGCCACCGGGCGAGGTAAATCACTCTTTTCTTGCTTCTTCTGCCACGTCCCTTTGCCTTCTCCCGGCCATGGCGCTGTGCCCGCAACTAGCCAAACCATAGCTATATTCACTGAAAAAAATCAACTTCCATTTTTAAATATGGCGGCCACCTCTAGCAATTCAATCTTTATTTTTTCGAGATTTTACTACACAATTTTAGAATTCTGTACAGACTAAATCACACTATAAAATAATCCTCCGTTCCTGCACAGACCTAGTTCCCCTTATGGCTTGACTACTTAAAAGGCCGCCAGCTAAGGCTGGACGAGAAAAACAGAAGGCTAATATAGTTGACGCAAACTATGTGATGCCTACGGGCGCATTTCTTTGGCACCGCATAACGCCCAAAATGCTCTGTCTGCCGTTCCACATGGCGACCACGGTCGTCATGGTTGTGGCGAATAATGTTCGCTCATGCAGCGCTCACAACAACCCATGTCCAAATAACCGTTCCACCTGAGTTTATTATGATTGTTACGCCGGCAAACACATGGAACGGAAAAAATTGCGGTCGCGAACGTGGTCATTGTTAGTCTCTTGTGGAACATAGCTTACGTCTAACAGAGGGCATTGATTGGCTGACAAAGCTATTAATAGATCAATACATTTATTTTTGTGTGAATTTTGAGTGTAGATTAGTAATGGTTGGCAGATTAAAGCCATAGCTTTTGGTGGCTTTATATTACCAAAATATAGTTGAAAAGAAATACATACATTCTAAGAACTGATTTTAACATAAATGTAATGAAATAACAAAAACTCTCATCTATGGAAAAATAGAAATGTCAAGTGATTTGATGAGTCATTAATATTTTCGTTTAAAAAATATGTTTCTGT
This sequence comes from Dendrolimus punctatus, assembly GCA_012273795.1. Taxonomy (NCBI): domain Eukaryota; kingdom Metazoa; phylum Arthropoda; class Insecta; order Lepidoptera; family Lasiocampidae; genus Dendrolimus; species Dendrolimus punctatus. The sequence continues at coordinate 9,922,144 of CM022541.1, read as the reverse complement.
GTAGTTCACACACAGTAGTAGTGAAATAAATGATTATATTTAATTTATATTTTTAGCTCTGACATCTGATTTTTTTATAACTTTATTCTGTTTTTTTTTTGACTTTCTTTAATCTTTGTATTTAATATATTATTAATTACGTTTATAAATTTAGAATAGTTATTTTTTTTTAATTCCCATGTAAGTACCCTAATATTTGTATGACCATATTTCGGTCAAATACAGTGAAAACAACCGATATGAAAACCTGTATTTCTACAAATAAAGATTCATTCATTTATTCATTCAACAAATTGTCACAAGTGATTCTAAATTTCGTGACGCCATATTATAGATTTATTTATGGAAAACCTATAGCTAAATACATTTGATTAGATAACTATAATTAATACAAGAAAGCCAGTGACAGGTTTTCACGGATAAGCTATCGCTTAAAAGTAACTTGCAAACATAAAAAAGGCACCGATGTCTAATCACTGTTGAAAATTTTAAGGCTTAGACACCGCTTGGCTCCTGAAATACTGATTGCAAATGAGTCATATCATCGTATTTACTTACATTATTTATATAATTACTTGCTCGCACTATAAATGAGTTTTGTCTATAACTAGTAACATTTAGAGGTACATTTATGAGTTGATTAAATCGTATAGACTTCGGTGGAATATTAAAGTGGGCCTTACTCAGGAGATCTGGAAAATAAATATCAGACATGATAATTTAAAATATACTTAAGCTTTAAAACACGAAATTAGAAGCATTAAACGAAAATCTTAAAAACATTTCCAAGTCTATATGTATGACCATAGTGCTTAAATCATTACATGTAATGTATTCTATCTTATTCTCGACGGCTTAGTCCTATAAATTTATGTGTTTATCTCTTTTAGTGTCGCTTTTTCGTTTCATCGATTTTGAAATAACAAAGATTCTAAAGAAGTCTCAATTCAAAAAGAACATATATACACTCATGTATAGATAATATTTAATACAAAACATAAAGTATAGAAAATGTAAATATAATTTCACGAAATTGGAAATTACTTGTCCCTTTAGTCTGTAGTCCCAAAATATTTATCGTCCTTTGGTTGGCTACAAATCATGGCCACTGCAAATATTAAATGTCACAACCATTACCTACTGCAGTGGAGAGACCGCTTTGTCTTCTATTTGTTGTAGAATTTATTTTGTTTTGAAAATGCTTCACGGCGTTTGCTCGCTTAAAAGGTTTAGAAACACTAACATGTTTTTGGCTATCTGTGATAGTTATTGCCTATGGGCTTTTTCACGTGGCTTTTCTCGCATAATTTTTGGGTTTTTTCATCATTATAATTGATAAGACAGTAATTGGCTACTCAGCCGGAGCAAACCCTGATTCTCTATTAGGCATGATGCCGCCTCGCAAACCCTATTGAACCAAGCAGAAATAAATTGAACCCTTAACGTCACTGAAACTGTTTAAGGAATTATGCTATGGAATTATGGTATTACACAAACACTACACAGATGTGCGGGACACAGTTGTCACTTTAGGGAGCGGTTTTAGGAAACAATGCAGTATTTTTCCGACGTTATTATACTATTTATCGTCGCGTCGCGTCGCGACTGTACTTAGGTAGCCATTGACAAATTGGCTCGGCCAATGAGACGCATGCTTGTGCGCAGCGCCCTCTACTGGTGACCGGCCGAATAGGGGTGGAAGAGGAAATGTTGCCGGGAAAGGGTGCTTCCTGGAAATGTGACGGGATGTCGTAATAATAATACTCGTCTGACAAAGAAATAAAAATGATATATGCCGAGTCCTTGGCACCCAGACTGTAGTCAATAACAGAAAGTCGTTTTGCGTAAAAACATTACTTCATGGATTTGAACCTTAGGCCTATGCGCTTCAATAAGTTAAGCCGACAAATGCTTGGACCAATCAACAACATAAGCTGTCATAATTGAATTTTGAAAACTTTACAAATTATCCAAGATAAGAAGTTTTATGTATGATCAGAACGAAAACGTAACACTAAATATATTTAGTATCTAAAATATTTTGAATATAATGAAAAAACGGTTAATACTCAAAAATTGTATTCAAATCCTAAAAAGGGTGCAAAAAACTTTAAACTACCCAAAGTCAATTCAAAAATACAAATATTATTTTTTTCTATTTTAACATTGATACTCCTACATGTGGCCGGTTAGTAAAAAATGTAAAATTTTTAATTAAATAAAACTTTCTAATATACTGTAGTCGTGGTAGCCTAACGGTGAGCCTTGTCCCAAACTTAAAGGGCGCGGGTTCGAATCCTGGCCGGTATGCATGCACCACTTAGGCAGTTCTCTGACCAAATGTGCGTAATGTTACAATTACAATGTACTAACAACGTTGAAAGAAAATATCGTGATCAAATCTGCACGTCGAGATAGTCGACGTGGCAAACCTGCCAAGCCGCCTTGGACAAGCGTGACGGGTATACTGCCCATTCCTCAATAGTGGGAGGCCCGAGCCCAGTAGCAGGTATGAGCTGTTATTATATCACAGTCATTACGACAAATGAACTTCTTCTAGCAACTACAAGTAGAATTCAACCTCTTGTAAAACACACTATTCAAATTCAATAATCATTTTGCATAATTTTATAACTACTATATAACTATAACTACTATATTTTTTTTTATTGTTTTAATTTGCTTTGTGAAGCCAAGCCGTGGCATCACTGGGAGGTACTTGCGGAAGATCAGCGCTAGTTGTGAAACTAGCGTTATGCTGAGGAAGAGCCTTTTTAGGACATTACAATTAATTGTAATATAATTATATTATCATGTAAGACTTTCTGTATCTTGTCCTAAATAAATACTTTTTCTTTCTTTCTTTCTTTCCAAAGTTTTTATTCAAAATAAGTTCCACTGGTTAAGACTTTTTGAAGGTCATACTTATAGGTTAAAATTTAATTTTACTTCATAGTCTATGTAGACCGCTTCGCAAGGTGTTATTGCTGTTAAGAAGAATTGGCAAGAAAAAGAAACTCCCCAGCAACACGTTTCACTAAAAAAATATTTTCTTTATATGTCTCTTATTCTATTTATATCTCAATTTTTTTATAAGTTTTATACAGAAGTAAATTACAGAATGACTTTTGAAGAATTAATGGATTTGTAGCAAACAGTGCATATTCAATAAGGCAGAGACACACTAAAAGTAAAAAAAAATATTACTATAGTTACTAGCTGTCCCGGCAGACGTCGTCCTGCCCGGTAAAAAATAAGGGTTGATCGTAGAAGGGTGAAAATTGATGATTGTATGTATTTTTGTATGTTGTATCATAAAAAAATAGAAGTTAAAGATTTTGTCTAAAAAATAATAATTTTGGGATGGACTACCCCTAACATTTAGGGGGATGAAAAATAGATGTTGGCCGATTTTCATAGATACCGGATAAGCACAAAAAATTTCATCAAAATCGGTCAAGCCGTTTCGGAGGAGTATGGCAACGAAAACTGTGACACGAGAATTTTATATATTAGAAGATAATAAAGACATGATGTACTACACTTTTTTATTTGTTTAGCTGCTATTGTCCCGCAATACACCTTTTATAGTAGTATAAAACCTTGACCAATCATCTGGAGTGGGAGCTGTAAAGCGGCCATTTTAAACACCGTTGCTAGACTACTTGGCATTAGGTTGATGCGCTCTAAAACAGCTCTCACGATCTCAGCGCGATCTCAGCACTGTTTGTGGTGTCGGTAAATCAGATCGATTTTGAATAAAATGACACTCTATGCATTTTGCTGTTTTTTACATATAATGTTTAGATTTTTACATATGAGTATAGAGAACAATGTGAATATTTATATTTAATCAAAATAAATTGTATCTCGGCCGAAAGTATGCACCAACTTAGGCAATTTTCCGACATAATGTGCATATTGTTTCGATTACCATGTGCTAATGGTGAAGGAAAACATCGCGATGGAGCTTGCACATCGAGATAACCAACGTGTTTTATTAAAATTTCCCCCCACCCATTTTAATCTAATATATAAAATTCTCGTGTCACAGTTTTCGTTGCCATACTCCTCCGAAACGGCTTGACCGATTCTCATGAAACTTTGTGTGCATATTGGGTAGGTCTGAGAATAGGACAACATCTATTTTTCATCCCCCTAAATGTTAGGGGTAGTCCACCCCTAATTTTTTTTTTTTTTTACTGGGCAGGACGACGTCTGCCGGGACAGCTAGTGTTATATAAAAGTATTAGAGCCAGGCATTTTTCTGAAGAGACTTTGCGCCGCTTCAAGCCATAACACGTTCCGAAGCGGTGGTAAATTAGATTAGGCTCCCATAAAGTATATAATAACCAAAAACAAAGTTAAAACTAAATAATTAATATGAACAAGTTGGCGGTAGGCTAAATAATATTTTAAAAACACTCATTGACTTGACATCTTTGTCTTCCATGATCATGGATCACTACTAAAAAGTGTCCAAAACGTCGGAATAACCGAAATCAAATAAATTACCGCGCTTAAAACCATTTTTATTGTGAATGGTAGAGTAGGTACCGGTAGACCAGGACGTACACACCATGATCAAATAACAGAAGGTTAAAACAAGGTCAGGTAAAAAGCATATCAAATAAATGTGCATGCATGAAGAGGTTAATGAAAGTAGAGGAAGAGAAAGTTGTTATTAGAATCGTCGCAAGTGGAGATCTATAGCCTCTGCCTACCCCCATGGGAAAAAGGCGTGATAATATTGTATGTAGGTATTGTTACAAGCGGAACCCCGACGAAAGACAAGTTCACAGCTGCATACCTATAGAAATTTTATTACCTTTTTCCTTTTGTTTGCTATGTGTTTAAAATTTATAATACGAAAAATAACCCATTGTGCATTGTCTGTCCATTAATCTGTTATGGTAGTCATTAGCCAGGTGTGATTCTTGGAAATTCAGTCCATGCGGTCAAGCGGACATATTGTATTTGTACAGTATAAAGAAATGCTCCAAGAGAGGGAGGGGCAGTCACGCGATAACCACAAGCGAGACAAGACGTGTGTATATTCGATAATCTATATAGTGACGGACTTTGCGAGTGCTATTTAATCGCGCATTACGTTTGTACTGGTTGTGTTCAGGTATATTTGTACCTGTGTTATACATGTTTGTATAGTTCTAATCAATTCTATAGTAATTCCAATGGCATTTTAATTCGAGTCCTGCAACTCGTAGCAGTATCTATGTATGTAAAACCGTCAAAATGTAATTTCATAAGAAGTTTTCTTAGAAAGAATTCTTACATATCCATGTCATTGCCCTTGCAAAAACATTGATACAGCAATATTATATATTCAAACAATGGCACTGCACATTTCAGTTATAAAACTTAATGTTCAATGAAAACGAAATTAACTGAACTGAGAGAAACTTGCTAATTATAAGACATAAAATAAATTTGTAACTTGTTCTTATTAAGTTTTAAATGAAATGGAATCTTGATTCGAGGCAAAACGATAAAAACGAAGTCAAGGCGGAAATGGTTTGGACAAAATGGGTTCTCTCTATTTTTTGAAATGAAATGAAATCTTCATTTGTATGAAACATGAAAAACAAGGTCATGATAGTGAGAATATGTTTCGCCATTTACTGGCATACAAATTTTCTTATACCCTAATATGGTTTAGAAACATTTTGTATTTTTATTTAATTCAACAATTTGTTGCACTATCTTGTCACCTTTGTGTCAAAGTTAAATACAAATATTCATTTTATCAATATCACTGTATTAATAATAATGAATTGTCGAATATGAAATATTGAATAATGATCGCATGTTGGTAATTCTAATATATAAAATTCTCGTGTCACAGTTTTCGTTGCCATACTCCTCCGAAACGGCTTGACCGATTCTCATGAAATTTTGTATGCATATCGGGTAGGTCTGAGAATCGGCCAACATCTATTTTTCATCCCCCTAAATGTTAAGGGTAGTCCACCCCTAAATTTTATTTTTATTTTTTAGACAAAATTTTTAATTTCTATTTTTTTTGATACAACATACAAAAATACATACAACCCTAATTTATCAACCCTCTGCGACAAACCCCTATTTTTACCGGACAGGACTACGTCTGCCGGGACAGCTAGTAAAATAATAATATTAATAAAATAAATAAATGTCATTTGATCTAATTGAATAATTATGATACCTGTTGAAGTTTATTTTTGGGGTTCTGATGCAAGATGGTAACCTCTAACTAAACTACGAAGTGGAAAATTTTAAAGATATCTAGGTAGTATAATTTTAAAGTACTACAATTGAAAAGGAGACGGTGACGCTTTCATACATTCTTGGGCCCAGATGTAAAAGGATGAGACTGGTGTTAATCAGTAACTTATATATCAAGAGGTCATTACTGAAAATTCTGCAGAGTTTATCAATCTGGGAGCAATGTTATAAGAGATTCTCCCAGATTGTTTATTGGGCTGATTTTTTCCATTTTGTAATAGAAAAATATAACGTTTATAACATTATATTTTGAGTCCAAAAGTCTCAGTATCTTATATTTAGTTTATTCTTCGGTAATCTGGCGATGTAGGTTCAACACCTACATTTTTTAAAATTCAGGTTGCCTGATATATATCCCGCCTATTGTATTCGCTGCCTATATATTTAAATATGTTTTCTTAATTATTTATTTTGGTATGCAATAAAGTGTTACATTTTTCATCCGTTCTGTAGTTTATGCGGGCTATTTTCCATTGAATGCTTTTTCTATGGTATCGAATTCAATAACAAAACATTGTAGCGTACACATTCAAAATGATGGTAGCTATATTATGGGAAGATACGTCGATTCTGGTTTTCTAAGTGTTTTTCAGACTCGACCGATGTTTGAAGTCTAGGCTTCGCAGTAAAGATATAAGCAAGCACTTACCGGATGCTGCTAACACCTTTAGTTCTTCGATATATGAATTTTGTTGATTTTAGCGGGAATGATTGTTCGGTTGCACACGCGTGTAGTATGATTCGTAGCATCCAACGATTGAGTGACCGATCTCGATTTTGACGGATAACACCAAAAAATTGGTGTCTTCGATACCGCTAGGGCCGTGATACTCGAACATCGATTATCCGAATAATAGAAAAATAATTATATGCAAACGAAACAAACATGGGGAAATTTTTGACTTTTGCGGAACCTTACACTGCTTAGCACACAACTATTTTTTTATATATTATATTTAAACTAGTGAATCATTCATATATTGGTCACTGAACCGTATTTTTTTTTTCTATTTATTCATGGGAAGTTTACCATCTTTACTGAAGCTTACGATGGACACTGACTCATACTTTACCAATTTTTTACCATTTTATTTAATTTTAAACAAGGGAAACATGTCCCGGAAAGCTGAATCCCAAAATCTAATATGAAAAAAAAACAACACGGAAAGTTTATCACCTTTAACGAACCTCACGCTGGGCACTAACTATCAAAAACTTATTATTATTATTATTTTAATTTTAGAAACCGGGTATCATTGAACCCTAAAATTTAAAAAAGACGGGAAGCTAATTTTAAGTTTATCACCTTTACGGAACCTTACGACGGGCACTGACTATCAAGAACTTAGCGTTTTTAAATTTATAAACGGGAATCATTCCTCTGGATCGCTGAAGCCTAAAATTTAAATGGAAAAATAACAGAGGAAGTTCATTACGTTAACGGAACCTTACGACGGGTATTGGCTACCAAAAACTTTTTTTTCTTTTAAAAAACGGGACTCATTCCCCTCGGTCGCTGAACCCTAAAATCTAAAAAGAAAATGTATAATTTAAATGAGTCACCACCGAATACTAATTACACAATCATAAATTTTGGATTCTTTTCCAGGAAAATTTCCTTAAGTTCTTGTTACAGGAGGATTATTGCTTCCTTCATTAGTCATTGGAAACTTTTCCTTTGGCCAATTAAAATATTCTAAGTACTTTTTTAGTTACTCTTGCTATATAATATATTGATATTTACTCATTAACTAAAGCTAAATGTAAGAAAACACTGACTGAGTGGCTTTTAAAGCTCGATTATGACTCCACTGAAGCATTGTTAGTCTTAGTTACCTAAATATACTTTCCTAACATTACTACTTATTTGTTATTTAATTTAATACATTAAAATCTGCTATGTCTATATTATATACACATTATTACTTTTTAAAATTTAGTAGTATCTCATTATCTTATGTAGGCTGGTCTAATTTAATTTATATGTAACTCTCATTTTATTAACACTTATTACTAATATTCTACATCTATTATACACGATAACATACTCACACAGTCACACATAATAACACTCAATACACAATATTGCACAATATGCTTAGCTGGTTTTTCTGGGGAGAAAGAGGCTGGTGATCAGTCACACAGGTTTATTCCTTTTACTGACACCAGGCTCTCACCATTTCAGTTTATAACAAAAATTGTTACTAATTTAATTATTGTTAGTGTGAGAGTAAAAAAAATAAAGAATTATTATTTGTATGTCTCTCAAGACCACGGGCCATAAAAATGGCCCGGACTTTTGGAGGGCTTGCGTGGGGCCATGGGGAGGCCAACACGTAGAGGCCCCTTGACAAATTTAATGTAAATATGTGGCGTGACACTGACCGGCGATTATCCCTGTCTACACCATATAATAATGCACCCAAGGACAAGCCCCGGCCAGTGTAGGACTATTGTGGGAAATGAGGACAAAAAGTACCGGGCTATTGGGGTGAACTGTTAGTGGTACTAGCGGTCTGGGAATATGGGGACTATGACGTCTGCCCGTCGCAATGTTCAGGGAACATGGAAAAATGGGCAGACGGTGACTCGCCACTCCCTGCATGGGCCCCTAAAAATGCCATAAAAGGCAGAGGCTAAGGGTAAGTGGCTAAGGGGTGTAGAGAGGTGGGCTGCAGGTTCACCGAAGCTACTTCCGACATTAGGCCATTTATCACTTCCACCCCTGGAGCTTGAGTCTTGGCTCTAGCGATCTCCACTCCATGCCGGCTGGTTAAGGCAAGCACGGAGGCGGGGGGGGGGCTTGTCTTGGCCCCCGGAGTCAGGTACGAGGTGTCGCCACTCACTTAAGGCTTCGCCACAAAGCCCCCCTGCGGGTTTATTATTATTATTATTATAATATATCATCTTTAAACTACAAGTCATAGCCCGCGATTTTGTTTGTGTTTAACTTTTACATTGTACTTAAGGTACACTTTTGTAGAACACTTCAAAATATTATTGCACTAGTTTACTTTATTCTGTCTAAATATTATTTTTTACATACTAATTAGAAAATATCGTTGTTCATACCCTATTTTAATCCCTTTAAGGCTGTTTATGTAATAAAAGATAGCATGTCTGGTGGATGTCTCACGTGACTAAAAGACTGGTTTATACCTCGGGCAACGGCAATGTGGCTAGTCTTTTGGTCACGTCTTCGACTAACAGCGGCCTGGTACTTAAAATCTAGTACCAGGCCGCTGTTAGTCGAATTTTGTTATATATATATATATATATATATATATATATATATATATATATATATATATATATATATATATATATATAGTTTTTTTTTAGTTTAGTTTATTTTATAGACTGATTTAAAAAAACTCAACTCTAAGTAAAAGCAACTCAAAATATTAAGTCCTTGTTCAAGGTACAATATTTATTTTAATATAATCTTCAAACTATATTGCTTAAGGCTTGTAGTAACGCCAGCGTCCTTGAGGAATGTTCAGTACTGATTGTTGAACGATAGCGGAAATTCCTTAGAGACGGTAATTTTTCAGATACAATATTATTTTGTTGTGAATAAAATAACCGCAGTAGTATAAAAAAATATATATAAAACGGTATTTCTCTTTTATCACGATACTGATATTATTTGTTCTGCTCTGATATAAATTGAAGGAGCTCAATAATTTGGAGGTTATTTGGTGATTTTTTATTTTAACTTAAAATAATTGTAGATCAATTACGGAAGAACCACGTTACGTCCAATATCGTGAAAATTTATGATAATTCTTCTGGTAAAATGTTAACCTGTAAATTCCAACGAAAAGTTGTTTCATTTGCATTCTATTTTGGCAGAAACAAGGGCCTTAATTTTTGGATATTTCGTTTTAGGGTTCTGACGCCAAAGGAGCTCTGTTCACAGTTCAACTAGGCACGTTTCACCACACCGGATGGGACGCCGTCTCCTCCTTCTGCGAGCACGTCATGTTTGCTAAGGAGGAGGCGGAGCGGAAGCGTGAGCGTACATCTTTACTCCGCTCCCGCCAAAGGAGGACGCGCCGACGCTGGAGGTCGGAACTAGAACTTCGTCCACCGTAAGCGGGCGGCGCGGATGGGGCCCCTAGGGGTATAAGGGGTCTCACTCACCCGCACATGCCGTCAAGATGAGAGCGCGAGTGTTCCGCGTGCGCTCATCTCTCTACCCGTGGGGCGCGTTACGGACCGCCCCACGCACGGAATAGACCAAGTTGTGGCCAGGGGCTTAGTCCCCTAGCATTGGAAGAGACCCAGTGAGCGGGGCCCACGCCTGCCAGGACATCGCGGAGTCGGGCAGCCCATTACCCGTAGCCCTGGCATAAGGCGCAGGACGGAACACTCAGTGGTTTTAGTGGGTATCCCTAACTGGGGAGTGGCAATAGCGTGGCTCCGGTTTTGACCAACCCCGATCTGGCGAATCCAACACTCACACGGGTCGCGAACATCCCTCCAGAGTTCTGTCCCTGTCGCGGCTTAGTCCTCAAAAGGATTTCCCCTGGCTAAAAAAAGGCACGTTTCACTAAACTATGATTTTCAACCAAAGCATAGTTTTCAAATATAAACAATATCCCATAACAATTGCTAATTTTAACTGATATTGTATGCAGGTACATTTTTTTAATAAAACTACACAGTAAAAAATACTTCAAGTTCCTGTAAAACCAATCAGCCATCAATACTGTTTTAAAACAAATAAAAATTTAAAGGGACACCTTTTCCTTCATAAACTTCCTTTCGAATTACTTTTAAATTGATTTAACTTCCTCCCTGATCGTGTTCACTTAGTGCTTCGCTCTTTATTAGGAAAATAAAACGGAAACTACTTAGTTTTTAAGTATTGGAGTCCTCGGGCAAGCTTCGTTTAGTTCTATAATTTAGAGTTTTATTGAATCTGTTGCTCTCTACTCTTAATTATAGATTAAAGTGTAAAATGAGATTTTTTAATCGACTTCAAAAAGGAGGAGGTTCTCAATTCTTCGTGTATTTTGCGATGCTGGCATACAGGCACATGGCACTTCTAGTGGAATGCGGTTACCGTCGACTATAGACTGTTGCAACACCCAGATAGAGTCTACACCTTGCCAGCCTTTAAAATAGGAAAGGATGGGGTAGGAGGGATACGATAGAGAGGGTGGGATTTTTTTTAATTGCAGGAGTTCAGCAGACAGGCAGATGGCCCACTTGATGGAAAGCGGTTACCATCGCCTATGGACACCGGCAACACCAAAGGTGATACAAATGCGCTGCTGTTCTCTTAAAGGAGACTGGAACCTTGTCACCAATGCCGGAACACAAGACAAGGTTGTTATGGCGGCATACTATAGACCAGGGGTGGTCGTCATCCAGTCGGGCAAATGCCCTACCACCTGGCTGTGGGTTGTTTTGTAGCCTCTTACGACAGGCCGTCCGGCCGCAGGAAATTGTATTCTTTCTCCGTTCCTGCAGGCATATGGGAATGGAATAGGAGGATTTTCACAATTTGTTGTAACGGCTACGAAATAACAATTTTATTATTAAATTGTGTCTCTGTTGACCACGGACCATAAGAATATCCCGGACTTTTAGACGGCTTGCGAGGGGCCATGGGAAGGCTAACACGTAGAGTCCCCTTGACAATTTCAATTTAAATTTGGCGTGACGTGGCGTTGTTTTTCTATCGTATTAAATCCACAGAGACCTAGTCGTTCATGAGAAAAATAATTGAGACAATCAGACTAATTAATAAACGGACTTATGCGTAAACTGGCATATGGACAAACGGACCGACCGATATTAATACACGAATTTATAAGGTTCCGTTTCTAGTAAATTGGAAATTGGGAACATAATAAATAGTAGCCAAATTATTTCACCAATGTGACACTTGCTTTTATGATGCTGACCACACGTGAGCGGTCGTAAATCTCCGTTCAAAATCTGACGAGGTGTTGACCGCAATTCGAGGTCAGCGGTTTTTAATATTGAATATATTTTTTGGGAATTTGTCGCAAATTGCTATCCGTGCACTAACGGTGAAAAAATATTCATTCCTAAAGCCGAGCAGCCTGTAGTAAGAAGCGATAAAATAAGCCATAGCCAGATGGTGGGACCTTTGCTCGTCATGGTGGCTACAACCCAGGTTCCAGTCTCGCTTCGAGGCTGGTAGTACTTGCATTTTTTGAAGTGGAACTTCGAAATAGGATTGTTTCTGTCACGAAAAAGCGTTATGGACGGAGTAAAATGGGGCATAATAATGTTAGAGTAGACTACCGACGTTTTTAATTTGGTTATTCCGACGTTTCGGCCGCTTTTCAGTGGCCGTTGTCACGGATGACAAAGATGACATTTGTCCAACGAGTATAGTTGTTTCAGTTTTATCGTTCGATAAAATAAAATATATAATAATCATAATTTGCAGTAAACTTGCGAAAAATCGAAATATGTGCTGGGCACATAGTAGAAAAAAACTTCAACGGACAAGTGGCAAAACGAATCACAACAAAATATTGACTTGCAGTTTTACGGGCGTTTTTAAATTGGACAAGTACATTTACAATCTGCCTGTTCGAGGTTTTTTCTTCCATAAACTATACAGTGTACAAAGCAAGCAACATAACGTTTGTTTAAAATGGAAAATCGATGTCTCATAGTACACATATTATTATATTCTATTGTTGAATGTAGGGTAGAAAATAAGAAATATATGTTTTTAACCAACAACAATCCGCTCCAGAACTTTAAAAGTAATAAGAGCAACTCGGTCTTTACCCTTTTTATTTTATTTGACGGCTGACAACGGCTGCGTATGTATTTTGTATTTACATTGCAATGTTTACATAACATTTGCATTCCTAGACAGTTTTTATTTTTGAAACAAAGCGTCATTTAATTTTTATATGGAACTTATTTTGGATCACTTGGTGCCGATATATTGTGTATATTTCTGTTTTGAATTTGAAATTTTTGGTAGTGTAATATTTTCTTACAGCGATGATATACCTGCTGATCATATCCGGTGGGGGCTTAATGAGAGCAGGGTGGGGGGAGGCCTAAGTCCAGCAGTGGAGTAGATTGGCTGACGACGATGCTGTACGTGCAATTAAGTGTAGCGCTTATGCGACAGTTGCAATGCAGCGAAAATTGTTACGTATTAGGCGGAACTGTGCTAGATGTCTCCCGTCTCGGCCGCAATTCAGTATTGCATAGTTTAGAAATTAATTTTTAGTTTCAATTCTATACTACCAGAGAGACTATCAGAACAACCCAACATTTGCTATCCATATTATCAACAGTGGTGATAGTGGTGGTATCATTATCAAAACATTTGGAACCAAACGGCTTATGCCGCGACGATGGCAGGAGACCGGATGGGATGACGCTGATTCCCTGGAAGATGGGCCGGCCCTTAGTGTGGGATGCTACTTGCGTTGACACTCTGGCGGCGTCCCATCTTTCATGTACGTGCACCACCGCCGGTTCTGCTGCAGCCGAACAGGAGGCCCTCAAGCCGCAAATATGCCACCATCGGAAATGGTTACATATTTGCGGCATTTGGGGTGGAAACTTTGGGTTCGTGGGGTCCTAGTGCCCTAAAGGTCTACCGAGACGTCGCCAAACGTCTGGTAGACGTCACACGCGACCAGATGGCTAGCGTATATTTTGCGCAAAGAATAGATATTGCTATACAACGTGGTAACGCCGCCAGCCTTTTGGGAACGTTCCCGGTAAATGACAGTGGTTTGGGACCATTAACTCATCTTTAGACGTTTTCCCCCCTTTTTTATTTAGTTTTAGTATTTATTTATTTAGTTCATAACATGGTTTGTAGTTTATATTTAAACGAAATTAATACATATAATTAAATAAGATCTAAGTTCTAACTTTCTTCTATAAGGAATAACTAGATTATCACAACAATAAGCATATGTACATCATGTGAATCAGCGTCCTTTTTCGTCCGACTGTCACCTTCAGTCATCGAGTCATCAGTACGCGTACTTGCTTGTACGTCTATCGCATACTTTAGATCTCTTTATTTTGTTCAAAGATGTATGGTAAACAGCGTCCGAGCTCTAATTCCATACAGGAATACCAGCACGTGCTCATGCATTGACAGCAGCCGCTATATATAAGAGCAAATCGTTTAAATTGAACCAAGTAAGACTATTTATTTGTTTTTATAAATTAATACACCTATTAAGTGTCAATTCAATTTCGACACATTTTAATTTGACCACTAATTTACATACATACATACATAACTTCACGCCAGGTCCCTTGTGGGGTAGGCACGAACAACAGAGCGCCATTAAGGCTTATTCATATCATTATCATTCATAGCTCTTGTTGTGCACGTTCGTCTGTTCTTAAGGCTCCTGACATCACGTTCTGCTAATACACGATCAATTTGATCATGGAAGGTGTGTCGTGGCCTTCCGCGACTTCTGCACCCATTAATAAATAAATCAATGAATATACATACATATACATTATCATCACGCCTATTTCCCAAAATCATAGGTAGGGCCGACACTATAACTTCAATCCTATAACTTCAATCTTGACATAATTTTTCTTCATCTAATTTAATTAATCTCTTCCTACATACACGTTTATTATTACATTATTATTTTATTACATCTATTAGTATTACAGTGCTTTTAACCTGGCCATTATCAAAACATCTGCTATTTGAATCAATTAATCATTGTTTGTAGAAATACAGGCCATATTAAGTTCAAGTCAATCTAAAAACTCATAAATAATAATTCTTAACAGAAACATATTTATTTAGAACTTCAACAGCAACAAACCGTACAGCGTAAAACAAATATAATAAACTAGCTTAACTTTCTAACGTTTTAACTTCGGAACAAAATCTTATATTCATGTTGCAACACAAACTCTTAAACCACTTTTATCAGTTCATTTACAGACCAATGTTTATAAAAGCAATAATAAGGAGTTTTAATAACCAACTAACTACCATGTTAAACCGGGCCGGTGTAGTCCTTTGTAAACGTAATAAAATCATTAAATAATGCTAATTCGCTTAGTGACCACGGTAAATATGTTGAAAATATGCAAATTGCACAAAGTTGCCGGTTGGCCTTGGCTAATATAAATTACTCCACGACAGAGACTAAGCTGAAAATGGTTGGATTTACTCCAGATACGAAAAAAGTTGATATAAACGATGCATCAAATGTTTCCTTGTCCTGTTTGCTCATAAAAAGTAAATAATTAATGATCGAGTTGCAGTGGATTTCGAAGACAGTCCTTGGATTTTGTTGTCATGGTACAAAAAGTTGGATCAATATTAATGGCTTTCTTACATCGATTCTATATATCGACATAGTATATTAATGTGAAAGTGGTTTTCTTTATTCCTTCTTCATGATGTGAGGAGTACTGCATGCCATTCTATCGTTAAGATGTTAGCAGTACAATGTCCATTTTGTTCGTTAGAAGTCGCATCAGCGTACTATTATTTACTACTACATTGGCTTCTCTATCTTTATCTATCTATAATATTTTAACATTGTAAGTGGAAACTGTTTCTTAGATAATTTTGTCTTTCTCTCCTTGTTCGGAATTCACATAAAAACTACTGGATTGATTTCGACGCAATTTTCGCTGATGGATAGCAAATTCCTAAAAGTAAAATCTCCGATACTTTGTATACCGGGAATTACTGAGTAATTTTCTTCGGAGAGATTTGTAAAGGCCAGCTTGAAAGTAAAATCTGATTCCGATGCAATGTTTTCTCCGGATTTCGAGTAGACCGATTTCGATGCGGTTTTCAGGCGTTACACTTATTCCGGGATTTACGAGAAATTATAAGATTTGTTTGTGCTCATTATAATCAATACGTTGTCCTATTGGAAATAATGTTATTTTTAAAAAATAATAATAAACCACTGTGATCTTTGCTATCCGTCCAACGAGGTCGAGATCGCGGGTATAATATCTTTGTAAAAAATAAGATTCGCTTCTACCGCCACTAATCTGCGTGAGGTAGTTTCATTAATTACGTAAGGGTGATTTTGACTACTATTGACCCTCCCCCCCCTAACCCCCCCCCCACATAAGATTTCTCGAACTAGTTTTTTCGAATAATAAAACATTGACAGAAAAGGATCAGTTGCACTAAAACTCACAGTTTCACGTAAATGAAAGATTTTTATTCTTTACCAGATGATTTAGGTTATACTCTTTTATTGCTATCAGTTATAGATTATCTTTATATAATATCAAATTTCTATTTGTAAAATATTACATATATATAAGGGCATGTATAGATTTTCCTAAGCCTCCCAACTCGGGAACCTTACGTAATTAATTAATGGCCCTTTAATAGTAAGTCAGTCAGCTGAAACACTTATCATGTTACAAAATATCGAAGCTCTTTAGATTTTGTAGGAAAGTAACAAATTTTGACTTGATAACTTAAATGTCAAAATAGTAGTACAATGGAGACTCGATTTATTGGACTGATTGTTATCGTAATAGTTTTGGATAATTGAAAATCCGGATAATAGTATATACGATGAAAAGCGATTTTTGTACATATTGTATTTAATTACAGCTCCTAAAAAATTAAAAACTGGGTCAGGGGGATGTAAGAAGTGAAATAGGACGTTTAGAAATTTAGATTTCTTGTCTCTCTCTTTTTTCTCTTTTTTTGTTTCTCTGTTTGTACGGGCTAATCTCCGAAACAATTAGACCGATTTAAATGAAATTTTGTATAATAATAAATTTTGTAGAATATTTATCAACGAAGAGACTTTTACAACCACGTATTCAGCTCGCGGCCCGATACAATTCTGTTGCCAATTGTTTTGGGAGGAGTTCGATGAAATAATTTCTTAATATAAATGATGACTAAAAAGGTTAGTCGTTACAGTACACATCACTCTTCCACGCGTATGACGTTTCAGACGTGTGCGTCGGCTTAATGTTGTTCAAGCTTTAATGCTGCGAAAAAGCACGAGATGAAATTTAACGACCACCAAAACTTGACATGCCCTCGTAAATGTAAACTGAAATTATATTTTGCCGTTACCTTCAATATACTCGTATTAAGGATATAAGTCTCCTTTACGTCTTACAGTGAGGGAGTTTAATAGTCAATAACCCTTTAAATAAAGTCTTGGAGACGTTTTATGCGGTATGAATTTCATTTTCGTATTCAATATATACATTTAGATACTTATTTTGTGGCGAAATTAAACTTTTTGCTTTAGGCTTTTGCGGTTGGTTACGTGTGAGAGATCTACGTGATCATATGTGATTGTGTTTGGCTTATTATAGAAGTTCTTTCTGTGAAGTTTTTTTATTGTGTGACTTCAGCAAACAGGTAGATGCCGCACGGCCGCAGGAAATTGTAATATTGCTCTGTTCCTGCACGAATCGAGGTCTTAGAGATTTTTAGAGAGATGAGGTATTTTTAATCGACTTCCAAAAAGGAGGAGGTTCTCAATTTGATCGGTATGATTTTATTATTATTTTTATTAGTAGAAATTGGAAGGTTTTCATTGTAACTAAGTTCCACTGGAGAACATTATTTTGACGGTCATACATACTCGTATAATTTAAGACATAATTGTATAATATTTTCTTAAGTTTTCGCGACTTGTATACTTAATAAAACTACGTTTTAACGTTTTTAAGCGCGGTAATTTATTAGGTTTTGGTTTGTCCGACGTTTCAACGAGTATAGTGGAGAGTGGACAAATGTCACCTTTGTCGTCCGTGACCACGGCCACTGAAAAGCGGCTGTTACGTCGGGCAAACCAAATCCTAATAAATTACCGCGCTTAAAATCGTTAAAACGTAGTTTTATTAAATAATTCTATTTTAAAGCTATGTACATTGGCACCCAACATGTTATAGCTGTGTAAGAAGTAGAAGCGGTAGAAAAATCCCCAGTAACACGTCTGTCTACAAATTCATTTTCTTCATATTTGATCGCGATAGAAGTTTTGAATGAAAATTTGAAGGATGATATTGTTATGTGTAGTTTTATTATCAGAAATACATTTTTCATATTGATTACTAATGAATGGTCTTTTGGATGTGATTTTTGATCTGCCACGAGAATTTTTATATTTGACTTTCGTAACAGATCTAGAATTTGGGTGATGTTTTGTTCCAGGATTGGCTTTTGTGTTATGCATATTAATTGCTTTAAGATCATTTTAAAACTTAAATATTCATGAATATTTGACTCTATCTAGAACCATGCAGAGTTATATTTGATTTGTACTAGATCGCAGAAAACATTTGAAATTAATGTTAGATACATGTCATAGAAGGGCATTTACATTATTGTATTTATAGACTTAAGCAGTTACATAAAAAACATAACGACGTTTTTAGTTACTTTTTATGCATGTCAAAAGAGGGGTTATTCAGTTCTAACGTCGTAAAAAGTCTAATTTCGCTCGAAGTTTGTAAATATTTCAATAAAAATTACTTTGAAAGAGATCAGTAGTTTTTTTATCGAGTAGTTTTTGAGATAGATGTATTTACTTAAATAATGTTCCTTTGTTGATTTCAATGCTTTTATTAATTAAAACAAAGGAAAGTGGAAAAGTAAAACTACAAGAGGTTATTTGGTAATTACAAAACATCGGCGAAAACACATGACTGAAGCAATGAAAAATTCCGTAAGCTAACATTGCTTAATTTATTATGGTCTGAGTGTCTGGGACCCAAAGCTTTCGTATATATAGGTATATTGATCATAACAAGCCTAGCTTAGCTTAGGCAACATATGTTGTACAAACACTACACGCTGCGGTCCACCATAGACATCTTCCGGAACAGGTGTAACTTCCCAGGTATACTGGGGCTTGTGTGGGTATAAATCAGTTTTTTTACACAGCCGATCGGTGGATTTAAAATATTTTCGTTCGGGTCACACCGTACCTTGTATTTATAAGTTTCCGGTATACCGAACCGTATATATTACGCGGTGCCGATCCCTTTTTTAACGAGGGAAAACCCGATTGAAGACCCTCAGCCGCGCATAAAGGGGAAAGAAACCCCTAGGGGCAAATCACGATTAGAGTGTGGGATTCACCAGGTCGGGGTGATGCTAGAACTTCTAGGCAGAACTAAAGATGTTATTGCCATGCCACGGTTAGGGTTACTCACTAAAACCCCTTAGTGTTCCGTCCTTCGCCTTAAATACCAGGGCCACGGTTAAGTGGCCTAGTCTATCCGCTGGCCCTGACAGGTGGTGGCCCATTGGCCTCATCCACTGTCGGAGAACTAGTTTTGTTCCCCGGTGACATCATAGACTCATCTCTCTGCGTGGGGTGATCTGTAACATGCCCCACGGGAGGAGAGGTGAGCATATTCGGTATATGTCTCACCCCCATTTGGATGGTACCTGGCGGGTGGGGAACCCACTCACCGTGACCGAAAGTCCAACTTGCATCTTCTTTCGATGAGAGTAGAGCAAGGATATCCCCTGACGCTCCCATTCTGCCTCCAATTCTTTGCAAGCATGCCAAACTTGCTAACGTTGGCTCGCGGTCAAAGCGACACAAGTACCTTCCGAAGCAGCCGTGCCTCAAGAGGACCTATGTCAGCTGAAACGTCTGGGTGCTGTTTCGTCTGTTTTTCCAATCTTGCAGGACGGTCCTCAGCGCCTCTATGGTGGCAAGGCCCGCGCTCTGTGTATGAGGCGCTCTTCCCATCACCATAGCCACTCTCCAGTGTACTTTGCGCAATAATACCTGCAAAAGAAGACCCTAGCAAAGGTCCTTATCATGTATGAAATGAAATTTATTAGCAAGTAAATAAGTAGTACATGGTACATAAAAATTACTAAGATACAGAGAACAGTACAGATGGCGGCCCAAAGGAAACACTGTTTCCCGCGCTCGGTCTCCTTAGAGCCTGTGTGGCGGGCCACAGTAGGATTCGCTCCGGTTATAAAATTCATATCATTGCTGATAGTATGTACATTAATGCAATGTCTTTGTGTAGTAAGTAAAATGTATATGCATAAATAGTATGGTAATAGTAATGACAATATTCGTTTGTGTGTGTGTGTGTGTGTGTGTGTGTGTGTGTGTGTGTGTGTGTGTGTGTGTGTGTGTGTGTGTGTGTGTGTGTGTGTGTGTGTGTGTGTGTGTGTGCGTGCGTGTGTGTGTGTGTGTGTGTGTGTGTGTGTGTGTGTGTGTGTGTGTGTGTGTGTGTGTGTGTGCGTATGTGTGCGTGCACGCGCGCGCTTAGTGTTTGTGAAGGCGTAAGTGATAATTATTTTCAAATATGGTTAGAAGAAGGTGACTAGCAAATAAATTGTAGTTGTTCTTCAGCATCTTTAAATGGAAGAGAGTGTAAGTAATTATTTAAGCCTTTTCTTAATTGAAAGTGTGTCATGGTAACCAAAACTAATTTACTGCTTATACTGTTATACAATTTTGGACCTAGAAATTTTACAGATTTAGCACCAAAGCTTGTACGACAGTTCGTTTCTTTGAAGACCAAATCTTGCCTACGCTTTGTTACCAATTCTTCCACAGTATTTTTTTGTTACAAGATGTTTCAAAACTATAGCTCGTATAAATAGTTTGCGGATATTCAGGACTTTGCATTCGTGATAAAGGGATTCTGTGGAGAATAATCTAGACTTGAAAGTCATGCACTTTAATAGCATTTGGGCACGCTCCAGAACTATGAGATGAGTCGGTGTATGACCGTCTTTCATTTGCCGATTTAATTATTAATTGAGTAACGCTAACGCATTGCTCCAAGAATGTATCCACAGAAATTCTTCAATGTATCCCTGAGGAAATGTACTCATGGAATTCCAAGCGAATAACCTGAAGCACTGCAATAACTTTAATGTCTAGTCGTATAGCCAAAAACGTACATTGTAAACTGAGGACTGAGTTCAAATGTTGAATTTAAATTACTGTGTTAATTTGCTCGTATTCGTTATAGCATCTTGATGGTTGTTTCTTTTGTAAACAACTCCGTTGTAAATAAATTAAATGTTTCAGTGAGTTTAATTAAAACACTGAAATGAGGTCCTTTGTTGCTTTATTTAATTTACACTTGTGTGCAGAATGGAGGATGAAATGCACATAAATTAATTCATATTTTAATTAATGATAATTGTGCACCATTAATATTTCACACCAGAAACTTTATTTGTATAATTAATGTAATATTTTATGGTATGACAGCATAAAATATCACTATATGTATATTTCGTTCATAACTCATACAATTTGTATTTCTAGTGACAACACAAATGGGATTTGGTCAAATCGGTATACAGGCAACACTATTCGTCTCTTCGTCCTTGTGTCTATATCTGTATTGTTAGAGCAATATTCCTTAAAAACGATTTGATATATATGGCTATGCAATAAACAAGTTCTATGAACTGCTACACAATGGTTTAGTAAATTTGCGAATATTGAACATTAGAGATGACTCCTCATTACATATAAATATCATCTTAACAGTCTACTTATTTTTTTATTCACTAGTGCAACATCCTAAAGAGCTTATATACTCGTTTCTTAATCTATCCAAACTGAATAACTTTTTGTTCTATCAATATACTAGTCTAATACTCGGACTTATTTAACAGAACTGATATATGTCTATACATAAATAGTAAAAAACAAAGTGTTTCCCCATCTGTCTGTCTGTCTGGTATATCCACTAACTTCTTCTTAATCACGCAACAAATTGTTATTCACCCCTCTGTTTTTATTTCTTTCACCACATCACAATTAATTGGAGTTGGCACAATATGTCTTTTCCTTCTACACTCCTCTATTCTGACATACATCTTCTGTCATACAACAAATCATCATATCATCCTTCACACAATCTATCCATCTCTTTTTTGATCTACCTTTACTATCTATCTTGTAATTTAACATTATTTTTGTCATGTGACTTTTATCACTCTTCATTATGTGCCCATACCACCTTAATAGTCTTCCTCTCTTTTCAGTCACGGGTCCAACTTTCGAAGATTCCTTTAAATACTCATCTCTCCATCTTATCCATTCTTGTAACACCTAACACCACACATCCATCTCATAATTGACAATACAACACAAAAAATACGTAAGTAAATTTTGCTTAAAAGAAGATTCCTTAAACTGTCTACAAATTGTGCACGTGTTTCCTAATAAATAAATAATTTCATATTTTCATTTTTCAATTAGAAAAAGCAAATATTATGTATTGATCTCCGCTCGCAGTGGAATCTAGGGATCAATTTCAAGATAGGAACTTCGGACTGCGTGCAATACAGATCTGATATTATTGATGTTAAAATCAAAAAGAAATCCTCCTACTTTCCAATGACATCGTATTAAGTATCAAGTTATTCCAAAAATTTAAATCCAGCCCTGCGACTACCGAAGTTTAAAAACACGCCGCCCATAAAAGGTCTACGAACTTCATTATTGACGGGAGCTTTGTAAAAAAATTCAAAACGTCCGTCCTTTCCAGCCGCGTTGAATAAAAATGCAAATGCCCCTTTCACAGAGTATCCCTCGAGTTTTTATACCAAAAACTTCTGTAACGTATATAGTACTGGTTCATTTTTATTATTTCTGGAATATAGAAAACAGTCTAATAACGGCTTAACTGCTTAAAACTAGTTATTGTCATCTATGCAATGAGCTGCTGACCTAAATAATGCCGAAACACTAGTCATGGTTGTTAAAGAGAAATACTTTAAAAGGACTGGTAGCCAGTCAGATGAGCAAATACCCCACCACCAGGCTGTGGGTTGTTTTGTCACCTCTTATGACAATGTCGGCCTTACTTATAATAATCTCGTTAAGAAACGATTAGGCATATCTTAAGTAAGAGAATCAGAAACAGACCCTGATCCATTAATATCGTTTTTTTCAGTTATAAACTTGGTATTACCTGTTGCTTACCTAAGAGGAGCACAGGTAAACCAAATTTGAATGATTAAAACGTAGGTTGTACCCAAAATATACGACTAAAGAGGAGTTTATGGGTAAGATTTGCTCTAATCAGTTGCTGAGCAGTTTCTTTAAATTTAAGAAACGATTATAAGTAAGGCCCAAAGTCTTCAATTTATTTCACCGTTAGCTTCAGGAAAATATCCTAAAAATATTATATAAACTTATAACTGTTTCTGAGGGGAATAAATAAAGGCCGCTTTGCTATTTTTCGGTAGGAGGGATATACCCAAGAAGTGCTCGCTTAACATCGCGGAAGACAGCGTGAAGTGGTGAAGAAGAAGTAGAAAATAGACCCCGACGTCCGAATCAGACCCTCTAAGCACGACTCAAATTTAACTTTCGATGATGATAATAGACGAAATTTAAGAAGCAGCAATTTTATAGTAATTTAAATAATTCGCCGCTTGAAAGACCCTGGGTAGTAATGTCAGGTACACATAAAAAAAATTAGGTGTTTTATATATTATAAATTTTCAATACTTTAGTTTATTTCAGAATTCTTAGTGAATTCAATTAATTTCATTCAAAGAAACTAAGTCAATATAGAGTAGAGAATTGCGCAGCAAAACATAAAAAAGCGCAGCTAAAATGATTTGAAATGCCTAATACGTAATGAATGACAAGTGGGCAATTTGATGACGTATTTGTTATTGAATGTGATGGTTGTACACATCGCAATTGCAGCGCTATTTATATAGCTAATCTATCTTTTTATCGAAATCAAATTATTTGACGGGATAAAAAGTATCCTAAGTTTTGATTCGGGATATAAGCAAGCTGTGTTGTATTTTATTCATATGCGTTCAGTAGTTTTCAAAAAGAATGCGATCGCAGCGACATTTTTTTCGATATTGTTATTAATCCCGCAGAAGCGACGCCTTTTACCGGAATAAAAAGTATCCTAAGTCACGTCTCGGGATATCATCATCATCATCGAGCTTTATTTATGTCTGTTCAGTTGTTTCACATGATGCTCTAACGATAGACAGACAGACCAAAACATGAATTTTTTGAATGACATTAAAAAAATGCATGTTTTGGTCCGAATTAGACCTTTAATTTTTTTTAAAATTTTTATACGCAATGTCCAGACTCGAACCATTTGTAGATTAATTATAGCATAGATAAACAATACGTTAGCTATGTTGTCTGTTTATATACCCGTTTCCGACAGTAAAACATAAAAAAAAACATATTTTATAAAATAGCTTTCTGTAAGGCGTGTAGTTCACAATTTTGCATCACAAACGGTGACAGTGAGTCCCAATTTATTTTCAGCTAAACTCCGAAACTAACTTCAACCTTTCGGAGTTCACAGTTTTGCATATTTTCACTTTAATGAAACTCGCCCTGAAGTTATATAACGTATGTAAATACATTAATATTTATGGTTTATTATATTGCTTCTGTGGCACTGGGTGTTCGTTTAAAGCGGTTTTTCCTTTGTGCCGATTTGGGCTTATAATTAACTTGGAAATTTGATATTAGCATACCAGTATCAACGGGAGTTCATAGAAAGGCAAATGCGCTTAATATCATAAGGGTAGATGACATGTTTGTTTATATTAACTTATGAAATTCTTCTTGATTTGCATGCTTAGAGGTATTAACAATATCAAATGTACTTGAATGTTTATAGTTTGGAAATCTGGCAATGTAGGTTCTGCAGGAAAAAAAGGACAATATATACATAAATACTTAAACTAATTTGTAAAAAAATAACATAAAAGTTTCCGCCAAAAACACTTGGTAGCCCTTTCATTGTAAACCTCTGTCTATTATGATTACGGGAAAGTAGCAGGTTAAGCCACATTCTCTTATTCCTAACTTGAGTGGCCTTCCTAACTTGACTTGAGTGGAGTGAGTGGATTTAAGTGGCCTTTTAGTATTCTTTGTAAGAGCCAAATATGACCCTCAGTCCTGTCTGTCTGAATAATATATTAAATGTGGAGAAAACATAGCAAAATATATGTAATAATAATAAAGTGCAACACACGCTTACCTATTGAATCACTTGTGGTAATTCGAAAAATGTCATGTATAAAAGCGGTTCGGTGGAAAGCGGGCAATTTCAGAGGTTTTGTTCTCGTCAAAAATTTTCATTTCATTTATAGGCGAGTGGTTTTCAGAAATTACTGGGGATTTCCCTCTTTGCGGGCTTTTTGTAAAATTGCCTACGTCCACTTAAAGATATTAAGGGCACCGCACATGACACACATTTTGTATGACCTAAATAATAACGTTCAGTAAAATACGTGTACCTATTTCATTTTTACGTTATATAAAAATAAAATAGTTAATTTAAATGTATAGTACAAAAAGGGGAATTTTTTGACATATACTCAAGTCAACATCGTGGCACACTTATTATTAATTGTGAATGAATTGCGCTGCAAACACTCATGAAATTGCAAACATATTATTTCCTTTCACTTAACTATTAATGTATGTTAATAGAAATTCGACAGAATTATGACTAATAAATTAAAACCTAAAATTGCAGTTTTATCTCCAAAGACTAGTAAGTTCATACTAATTGGATAATAATAATGACAGTCCATAAATGTCCTACTGCTGGGCTTGGTCTTCCAACTATAGGAGAACGGATAATATACCCAGCACGTTTGGCAGGTTTAACAGATCGGTTAACAGGATGTGTAAGTTCCACCATGATGTTTTTTTGGCACCGTTGTTAGTACGTGGTAATTGTAACACTATGCAAATTTTTGGCCAGGGTTTGAATCACTAGCCATTACACTACAACGCCTTGAATAACGCCGTATGAATGAATTAATTTTATAATAAATTATGACATTTAAATCCTCTCCAAAAAGTAGAAAATAATTCAAAAAAGGTTTAACTTTAATAGTTATACCATACTTGTAAAACTTAAAATAGAATATTCATCATTCAAAAAGCTCGCTATAAATTTGTATGGTGTGTAAGGTCACATTAAGAAAATGACAAAGGCGGGCGAATATAAGTTAGTCATGGCGTGTTACACTGCTCTCTTTATTTCTGCTCCTTAATTTCTTCTTCCGGCAGTCGATAAATTTTTCTTTTAATCATCTCAAAATATTTGTTTTATGTTATATTTTGGTAGACAGGTAATTATGAATATAAGGGTAAGTCAGGGTACGCACTTAATAAATATAGGACTAAAAAATAACTTTAATCATATTACTGTTGAATAAATATGTTTAATTGTCAACTATTCTAGTGTTGAAAAACTTTAACTTGCATAGACAGACGTACAGAAACGTAAAAAATTAATAAGGGTTCCGTTTGTAGTAGCTTTAATCAAATACATTTAAAGTACTTCGATTTCCTTACTTTTTCTCCTTTCACAAGTATTATGATCTGAAAGTTTGTTACGTTAAGTCTAAATTAGACAGCTCGTGTTTGTGTTTCAAATTTGATATATATGAGGCAAAAAACATTAAGGTATGTACTTAATGGTTACAACCTTTTTCACACGTGACTTATTTAATTATCTAAAAACAGCTTAAATAAATAGTTAACAGAATCACTTATTAAAATATTGTAACAAATATTATAAAATTGAAAGTTTGAAGAGAACTTTCAGTGTCGATTTTACCAATATCACAGTGATAACGAAAATGCCTGATATACATAGTATATAAGAAATAAGGAGGGTAGCATCAAAAAAAATTAAAAGATCGAGAGTCTTTTCTGAGACCCTGTGGACAACACAAAAGATATAGTATTACGGTAACCTCACTATAAATAAATGTAATTTTTTTTACAAATTCAGTTAATAAATTTAAATTGAATATAAATATATTGGATATCTACAAAGGATTAAAAAAGTTAACATTGACAAGGTGGATTTCAGGACTTCTATATTTGAATAGCTTAATAGGATGGGTGAATTTATGTTGACAAACTCACTCACACACTCAAATCTGTCACTGTCACAACAATCTAAATATTGACATTGACAAGCACGTTCCGTCCTATTACATCTTTACTTTTTTCTAAACTGTTGTTGTCAAAATGTCTATGAAATCCAAAAAAGTCACAATAAAAAATTAATTCGATAAATATATACTTCATAAAATACTTTGACCTCGCTATAAATTCGTATAAGTAATTTACATCGGGATTAGTGTCAACAGTTGTGAAACAATATTTTAACCGATTCCGCAACGCCAGTCCGCGTGGAATTTTCAATTATGCAGATTCGGTATTATCGGGATGCTGCACATTAATTCAGTATTTAATTACGTTTGTTTTGGACGTTAATGTTGCAGTTGTAAATCATTATAATAAGATTATTATACTTTTTAGGCCTTTGTAGGTGTTTTGTTATAAATGTTACTTAGTATTCCACACATTTTAACATTATATAAAATGATTAGAGCAAGGCATATTTGCTGAAGAGTTTATTGCGCCGCTGCTTCTCTTTAAGCCACAACATATTGCGAAGCGGTGGTAAATTAAATTAGGCTTCCATAGAGTAAATAAAAACCATAAACAAAATTAAAACTAAATAATTAAAATGAACAACTTTGCGGTAGGCTAAATATAACCAAAGCTTTTTCGCGGGGTCACGCTTCCTTAAAGGAAATTTAAAAATCGCCATCAACACTGAAAAAATTATTAAACAATCAATTTTGATAGTCTTTACAAAAAAAAGGATTTTAATTAGTTTTTTGGACTGGAGCTACATACAAAAAATTATAGACTACAACTTTCGAGAATTAGCGTGCCTCCAAACAAGAAGTGACAAAAAAAGGCCTGAATAAAACTAACTAAACTCATTGACACTTTACATCTTTATTCCATAATTACGGCTACTGAAAAGTTGCATAAACATCGGAATAATAAAAATCGAATTAATTACTGGGCTTAAAACCATTAAAACGCAGTTTTATCATGTTCCATTATTTTGATACATGTCAATCTGCGATGCGGTAGCTCTACGTCTTTTGTAGGTAGGTACTTGTTTTACAATCAGTTAAACTCATCAAACCTGATCCAGACCGAACATTAATTGTCATGGACTCCCCGTTGGCATCCCCTATCCCCCTTTTGCAAATACAAGTCGATTTTGAATCGGCTCCTACGTACCATGCCGATGTTCTCAGTAATGAACGTTTACATTCGCCCGCATGCAGTTCGGATGTTGACGCTTGTCTCTGCAGACTGATGTCCTATGAAGTGGTGTTAATCAAAGCGTTTTGTTATATACTCGTATATACATTTGCAGGTGAATCTTTCAAGTTCCTTATCTTAGGAAATAGTGAAAAAACTCTCAAAGGAGTGTAGCGGCTGGAATTGCTGAATCAGAAAAGCACGTATCGATACGGGGTTTAGTCGACACGAGACAGTCGCTTACTCACGCCCGCCTCGTCACCTTGTATACAGTAATTTAAAATTGTAATAATATAATATTTTAAGAATGTCTGTGCGTAATTGAAGAGGCCTGATCCCAAGACACATAGAGCTAGAAGAACACCAACAGGAGCAAGCCGACTGTACAAAGTATGTCAGCATATTACAAGTAAACAACTGCGGTCTAATGCATAACAACACATTTATTTAGTAATAAAATCAGTGTCATTACAACGCTCGTTCGTTGGGTTTGGTATTTCCTACATTTTACCCTTCCCTCCTAAATTAAAACTGTATACACACTACACTGATTTTGACGAGAACCAAAATGGTATCATTATATTGTTACGAGTTACGGGACTCGAATTAAAATGTCGTTGGAATTACTGTAGAATTTATTACACGTATTACACAGGTACAAATATAACTGGACGCAACCAGTACAAACGTGATGCACGATCCAATAACACGCGCAAAGTTCGTCACCATATAGCTTATCGAATGTACCGACGTCTTACTCGTATCGTAATCGTCGCTTGACTACCTCACCCCTCTGTTCGGGCATTGTTTTATACTAAACTTTACAATATGTCTCGACACAATGCATAATAATAGTTTCTAAGAATCACATCTGGTTAGTGACTATCATAAACGATTACAACGCACAATAGGATGTTTTTATAATTAAACATTTCAAACATAAAGTAAACAAAAGAAGTACAAATGTCAAAGGTAATAAACTGCAGGTGTGCATTTACTTTTGTCGGCGTGTAACAATATTTTGAAATAAAAATAATTACTCTTGCCAGGACCAATTTCACTATTTTTGAAAAAGCAATACTGTATTATTATACCAAATGATAATACAGCTTGTAAGAATCAATTTGTGTGGAATTATATCAAACGGCAAACTGAAGTAACACGTAATAAAAACCGACTTCAAAAACTAAAAGGTATAAAATATCTTATTTCTAAAGATATCATTATTATTATCTTAAACAGCTTAAAGTCGGTGTTCAGTAATTTTCAAAATATAGTACTTTTTATGTTTTACTTTGCACCGACTTCAAGATGTTTTAGATAATATATATTAATTTTTATTTTATTTATTTCTTACTTTTTAGTTTCTACCTAGGGTACGCCTACGAAAGGTGCCGCGCGGAATTGATTCTTTCGATTTTTTTGATAAAAAATGTTCATAACATGAAAACTACTGGGCCAAACTATGACAAATTTTTAGGGGACCAAATGGCAGCTATTCCTCGTCGTAAGAAAAAAGAACAACGTAAATCGTATCATAAATCTCGGAGTAATCGGTGAACATTCATTAAAAAAAAAGATTTCGACGAATTGAGAACCTCCTTTTTTGAAGTCGGTTAAAAAAGGTAGATTACACATTTTTCCATTCTCCATTAGCTATCAACAAATTAATTATATAACGTTATGAAATTAACACAGTTATCCAACTATGAGTGCGCCTATTAGTAATATTTGCCCAATTTTCGAACTACAAACAGCGTTATCAACTAACAGAAAATTATGAAGAGCAATCAACGAAATTAACCGATATTCCCCAATAATTTTAACGCAATAATGAAGCACTCGGTGTGTACACATGGGTACAAAATGTGTATAAAAACATCAATGAATTGAGGAAGCTAGGCTTTTTACGTCACGTATTATATATTATATATGATTAAGAAGTCTTTCAATCAATCATTTTGTAATTGGACCTACTTATGCAAAATGGAACCAACCCACAGTTTTTGAGAAAAAGCAGTTTTTATTAAAATTTGACATACAAAGTGTATTTTTTTTTTAAATCTTGTATATTATATTTTGCCCTATGTATTCAAGTAAACCTTTTAGGTTTTTGGATTACCATGGGTCCTGGATCTTGTTAGTTTATTATACTCTTGGTGTTTTGTGGGTTAGCTACTTTTTGGTAAAAATGTTTTATTTTGTAATTGTTGTCAGATCATTATGATTCCTATTAAGTCGATAGAAGGTGCATTTTAAAAGCTTCCTGCATCCTTAACCCAATTTTGGCATGATTGTGGATTGGTTCTGTTTTGCAGAAGTAGGTCCAATTAGGAGTGACTAATTATGTATGAATGAAACTCTGTTAGGCAGAGTACTTTGAATATATTGGGGCAACCGGTGTGGTCGCTCATTTCTGTCAATGCGGGGATAAGGTGGATCGCTTAGGATATTATGGATTAGATCCTGCAGCAAAAGCGCCGGTAGAATTTCTCGTCACGCGGCACTCAACGACATTATCCGTCGGGCTCTTGTCACCGTTCTGGAACCAAACAGATTGTACCTAACGATGGCAGGAGACCGGATGCGGTGACTTTAGTACCTTGTAAGATGGGCCGCCCCTTAGTGTGGGATGCTATGCGTTGACGCTCTGGCAGCGTCCGATCTTTCATATACGTCCGCTACCGTACTGCTGCAGCCGAAAAGGAGGCCCTCAAGCACCGCAAGTACGCCACCATCGGCAATAGTTACACATTTGCGGCATTTGGGTGGAAACTCTGGGTCCGTGAGGTCCTAACGCTCTAAAACTTTATCAAGATGTCGCCGAACGCTTAGTAGACCTCAGCGACCAAAAGGCTAACGTCAATTTTGCTCAAAGGGTAAGCATTGCTATTCAGCGCAGTAACGCCGCCAGCCTTTTGGGAACGTTAAACAAATAAAAACGAAATAGATAAAGCTGTAAGCTCAAATGCTAATTATTATAAAGTATCAGTTTAAATATTCTAGATCCATAGTTCCCTCTTTCTTAATTAAATTCCATGAAAGAGGTTAAATTGAATAAAAATCCTATAGCCCCAGAGACTCGACACCAAAAGCAACAAATATGTATCCACTGCTAATACTGCAATATTTGCGGCGTTATAGATACACAATTATACATCCCTATTAATCCCTATTAATATTATAAATGCGAAAGTAACTCTGTCTGTTTGTCTGTCTGTTCCGTTTTCACGTAAAAACTACTGGACCGATTTGGCTGAAACTCAATATATATATATGTTTTCAATGCCGACAATGAACATAGGATACATTTTATCCCAAAAAATGAGATAATTTCCAGGATAAAAATATATTTGTCTTTCTGTTTGTTATGCTTTTACGGAAGAACTAATCGGTCAATTTGGCTGAAATTCGGTACGTATGTAAATTAAATACTGAGGATGGGCAAGGGATACTTTTCATGTTGGCTTTTTTGGTAATTTTGGCTATTTTAGCCTTTTTGGTCATTTTGGCCTACTTGGTCATTTTGGCCTTTTGGTCATTTTGGCCTATTTGGTCATTTTGGTCATTTTGGCCTTTTGGTCATTTTGGCATATTTGCTCATTTTAGCCTTTTTGGTCATTTTGGCCTTTTTGATCGTTTTTGCCTATTCCGTCATTTTGGCCATATCGGTCACTGTAGTCTTTTGGTCATTTAGACCATTTTATCATTTTTGGTCAAGTTTTGTAATTTATTTTGTTTACAGATAGACGGGGGATGGTATAATTAGCGATATAAAATGAAGTGAATCTTCCGTGGGCAAATACATAAAAATGTAATATAATATACCTGTAGCCTCTTTAAACAATAGGCACGCACATTAATATTATTGTAAACCCATTTGCACATTGGTCCTTAAACATGGGAATCATCTGTACTTTAATTGAAATGTTACTAGCACCAAAAAAATAATAATGTAAAACCCATAAAATAATATAATACAAATTAACTAGCATGTACGGTTTAACCATAAATAAGTATAATATTATTATATAAGTAGATCAATTAAAGTACAGCCTTCGAGTCAAGTAAGTCTAAGTAAGTTCGAGTTAAGTTAGGTTTTTTTTATTTGAATTTACACATTTTGTATATTAACCTAGAGACAAGTATTCAAGTTTAGTTATTTTAAAGTGTAAAACAAATAATAAGTCTTTGTCTAGCAAAGTAGGGAATTCTTGTAAAGCGAATTTCACTAAAATGTAAGTTAATGTTTTAACGCAAACACAGCTATTACTTAAATGAAATTCTATTATTGGTACAACCAATTTCAAAGTGAAACTGCGTCAGAAAAAGCTCTTCTAGTTCTAACCAGGTATTCCCTTAAAATTTAGATTTAAATCGTTTACTTTTTAAATAACATAGTACAGTTTACTTAGAGAAAATACGCTAATACAAGCTTAGCAAAAGTCACCAAATACCTATGTATATTTTCATGCATATCAGTTAAGTTTCAATATTCTAATTAACAAACTATTTTGTACGTTATGTATTTGGTAATATAACAGTGCATAAATTTAGATAATAATTATAATCTATCGTTCTTTTTGTTTCAGGTAAGTCCACAACAAGGGATACTCTATCACCATCAATAGCATAAGTATTTCTAAAATAACTAATTTATCAATATAACTGTGCGCCTTCATGTGCAGTATCATACATTACTCTTCGCACACCTAATGTTGTACTGTGAGCCAGAGACAACACTGCTACGAGGCGAACTTTCAGGTGCATAATAATACCGAATGAATACAGTAGTGTTAAATACTGTATTAACATTTTCCATTGTAATATGTAATTAATACTTCATTTATATATTATTTTCAAAATTACATTTGGTTATATTTAAAACTTATTTTTATAAGTAGGCTTTTAATCGTATTATGTATTATTAAAAAAAGGAGGTATATATGGATAGTGAGAGGAGCTCTTTCTAATAGGGCAAAACCATATAACAAATATAAAGTTTTATGAAGTGAACTTCTTATGGGAGGGAAAACCGCTTCGTTACGTAATGCGTTACGGCGCCAGTCTGTCTGCTTTCCCTTTCTTTCGCACAAGTTATCACTTCTGTCAGGCGTCCCGAGACGCACACTTTTGTTGTTTTGTTATTTAAGTTATTTTTGTTTACATTACTTTATGAATGGCAATGAGAACTTATTTACAGGTATTTTTAGACATTTATGATTTGATAGAGGCCGGAAGTGAAATCAGGGCTGTGATAGCTGTTCCAAAGCATAATACTGAATCACCAGCCTCATTGCTGTGATTTTTGTGTACATTTTCTTTTAATAGTTTTTTTAATACTTTTATGTTTAACGTTTTTTAGTTTAATGTTCATACCTACTCGACAGTAAATATTGCTTTCTTTCAATCAGTCACATTTTAAATTGATTTTTATTACTACTTTGGAATTTGGGTTATCATTGAATGTTATGTTCTTGTTCAAAGTTCATTCAACGTCTTAGTATCGTAAACATAATTTTAAAGTCGAATTAGGCATATTTGTTAGTCCTAATTAGGTCTTATTCAATTTCATGAAATTTTAGAAATTGTAAAGGAGCAAGTTATTACTGATTTAAATTTAAAAAATGTAATTTGTAATAATAAGAATCTCATTAAAAGTTTTAATTGATTCGATAAATACGTAAAGGGACTGATGACGCCAACCGTGAATGTAGCGTTAGGATCGTTACACATGATACTGTTCAGTGTTAAATCAAATTTTAGTGTCTGTCCGATCAAATCTCGCTGCGTGTACACTATTGATAGTTAGTTTTGCTTTAGACAAATATTATTTTTGACGAACCGGTAGCGTGATATCGGATTGGAACTAGAGCGCTACGACAGTGAGAATTCTCCTATGTTTTTTATTGCGTGGGTTCAGCAGACAGGCAGTCCACCTTAATGGAAAGCGGTTACCATCACCTATAGACATTAGTAACACCAGAGGTATAAATGTGCTGCCGCTCTCTAAAGGAGGACTGGAACCTGGCCACTAATGCCGGAACACAACTCAAGATTATCAAATCAAATAATCATTGATGGCATAAAAAATGGTACATAAAAAAGATGGTAGGATTATTCCATAGGTTCACATTTCTTGTCTCTAGGTCGTGTTATGCCTATTATAATTAATCTTTTTTATCAATTTAGTGTTAATATTACATCAATATTTAAAAAAATCAGAATAATAACAATAATAATTAAATTTAGTCATTCTTTAAAATAAATGTCATAAAAATCAAAATTAATCCACAAGTCTATATAGTAATATATTGTATACTACCCCAGTAGTTAAAGTCTATCATTAAAATAATAAATAACCCTGTAATATGATTTCTCAATCAAAAATGTCCTAAATCTATATTTAAAATTATTGGTGTTTTGAATGTTAATAATACATTTTGTTAAATGACTCTATAGTCATCTACATCTAGCGTAGGAGCCATACACAATACGCTACTACTTAGCAGAGTTGTTCGACTCCTAGGACATGTGACATGTTTTATGCGCTTGGCGTTCGCTTTTAAAAGTATTATTATGGTGACATGCTCTAGACCAATGGTGGTAGCCAACAAGACAGGCAAATACCGTACCACCTGGCTGTCGGTTTTTCCATCTTTTACGACTTCGATTCTTTTGTGTTTAAGAATATCCGGCCGCCCGGTAACGAACCGGGCCAGGAGCGAGATTGTACCGTGAACGGCATCATAGTGTGAATCAAGCCTTATTCTTGTTCTATAGTTCAACATTAAAAGCAAACACTTTTCGACACATTGAAATACCAACATCTTTAAGTAATGACTAAGCAGCCCCTCCGAACTCAGACCTCATTTTTACAGCTATATTACAGCGCGAAATATATAATACACACACGTGCCTTCGCCCGTGTCAATACCGTGTTACGTATAATATTTTACGACATCTGAGCAACGGTGGCTCAACTTTATGGTCGTAACGTCAGTTTAGAATTTACTGTTGAACCCCAAAACCGCTACATTTAAACTATATTTAATGGCCTTACTTGTTTTTGATAGGTTCCAAGGTACTTAGGTCTGGATGATTAGTTTTCAGTCGTATTTTTTAACTTGTAATAAATATTTCTGACTTGTATCTTATATGACATGGTGGAGCTATGTCCCTCTATCTTATATGAAGTGACGTGACGTGAGCCACGCTGAAATAATTTGATGGCCTATCTCACGGCAACGCAGAGGCTGGATCAATTCTTGGCATGGTAAATTATGAAAACGAATTTCCTCTATTATTTACAAGGGTCTGGGTGTCTGGGATAAGCCTTATAGTAATCAGTTGTATATTACGCATAACGCGTATGGGTCAAAAATAATTCCAGGTCGCTGTCAGCGGGGAGACTGCTCAAAATGCCGGTCGCATTTTCACGTTAGATTCAGCGTTGCTCTAGGCTTTTGTACCGTACACGACGGGATCGGTAACCCGACGGTCCAAACCCACAAGGTAATTTTTAGTTACTTATATACTAGGTACTTACCTGGTACCCCAGTCGACGGTCGCGGGAACAGGAACAAGGGTGAACACTATTTCGTCGGTATTTTAAGGGAAGGGCGCCCCTTGAGAGGAAATATATAAAATATCCTACCAAACTACTACAAGAGAAACACTACGGGGGCTAGATAAATGTCTGTCCAAATACACCCGCGCTTCGTCCTATTTTGTTACAATCACTTGTTCACTGTGTAGATTTATTAATATAATGTTCCACTCACTGTGGTAATTATCGAAATTCCCAGTAATTAATTTAATATTGAATATATTGCGCGAGAGCAGTTACGGTGCGTCTACAAGTCAATTCCGGTGTACCCGCTTTTCGACGCGACAAAAAAAAGTGCATACGAATATATCGCGTAACAATCGAAAGCCGGCGCTCGATATCTGTATTCCGAACACTTTTGGTCACGCGAGACCTCAATTAGACGCGTTGAGAGGTCTCGATAGAGGTGCTGAGCTCCAGGCTCCCACGGCCCCAGGGTTTCAACCCCGAAAGCCACAAAGAGTGGCCTTCCAGATTGATTATTTTAAGACAAATTTTTCTTTATGAATTTTATAACTGGAGATTAAATGACTATTATATAACTGCTCTATAAAAATGGTGTCCTATGTTTCGGCGATTAAATTAAGCTTTCAAAAGATGCATGAATGAATATTCCTCATCAAACTCTCAGGTATACTGATTTGACGTTTTGAAGTTCAGGTGATGACTTGTTCACTATTTTAGGTTCTAAAAAGAGTATTCTCTCTAACTTTTAAATTAAACAATGAAAATTTGTAAAAAAAAAACTTCATGAAAGTATGGCATACATACACTTTGTCAAAATGTACTTTTTTAATCAAATTTAGAGTTTTTTAGATAAATACCATTTATCTTATGAACTTACAAACCAGTATCAATAAATTACCGATCTTTATAGAACTAGTCTATCAGCAATAACCTATAAGTCATTTGTTATAATACCAATACTAGAGTCTGAATCAATATGGCTTTCCCATTATTGTTACTACAAAGAATATGAAAGCCTTTTTCCTTTACTTATAGCCGTTACTGGCTTCGGTCTAGTGGTTTGTTTTATCAATATTGCAGTTCATCTCTTATTTATTCTACGCTTTGCTGAAAGTGACAGAGGCCTGAGATCTCAAAGTATTATTATTAATAGAAAAATCGTTCAGTCACTGTGTCATACTCCAACTACTACTCCTAATTTTATATTCTGAAAATCTTGCAAATCCATAATTACGCTTCACCTTTTATTACAGTAATTGGACCTACTTATACAAAATGGAACCAACCCACATACTGACAGTTTTGAGAAAAAGCCGTTGCTATTAAAATTTTGCAAGAGATTATACATACATACATAACTTCACGCCAGGTCCCTTGCGGGGTAGGCACGAACAGAGCGCCATTCAGGCTTATTCTTACACACCTCACTTGCTTCTTTGACATTCATAGCTCTTGTCATGCACGCTCGTCTGTTCTTAAGGCTCCTGACATCACCTTCTGCTCATACACGGTCAATTTGATCATGGAAGGTGTGTCGTGGCATTCCGCGACTTCTGCATCCATCCACTTTTGCATTATTATTATTATGCAAGAGATTATACATTAGAATATTGTATATTCCAATGTATATTGTATATTGTACATTCTAAATATTTTTTTTTTCAAAATATAGATATATTTTTTGTACGCAAAATTCAATAAAAACTGTTTTTTCTTAAAACTGTCAGTATGTAGGTTGGTTCCATTTTGCATAAGTAGGTCCAATTGTATTCTACCCATAGTCCCTCAAGACTAAAAGTAGACTACTGAACCTGGACCACCGTCTTCTATGGGTAATCGCCACTCTGCTAATAAATAAAATAAATTTTATGTATATTAATATGATAATGTAAGGAAAGATTATTTATTAATAAAATCTTTTATTGATTCTACAACATACATTTTATTCTCAGTTACAATTCTTAAATATGTAGATCATTATTTAATCTAATTACCGAAATACGGCTAGCGCTGTGGGTTAGAGTGAGAGAGGAGAAGCCTGATTATCGCTACCGTTTGCATCAGAAAAGGAAGTCAGACAGACTGGCGCTGTAACGCGTTTCGTAACGAAGCAGTTTACCCTCCCATAAGAACTTATCACTTCAAAACTTTGGCTTTAGGCAGTGTTTCTGATCTAGTGTACATACATATTATTAAAATACCAGGTGCAGAACGCAAAGCAAAACATCGTTACGGAACTCAATTGCTTGTGTTTAAGTCAATTACGCTTCTAACTCAACACGCTTTATCAAAGAAAATGCACTTCTATCTGGCCTTTTTTTAAATGTTTACGTCGGCAAACACGTTTCTGGTAGACGTCCATCGTATGTTGACCTCCTACGAGCATTACTCCATTCAAAAACAGCCTTCAAACGACCAAAAGGGGAGTTTTTAAAGGCTCAAATTTTTCTGGATTGCCTTTAAGAGTTTATGGTGGAATTTCATATTATATCAACCTGGAAAGTGAGCTTTGAAGGACTGTAATTGAGTATGCTTCAGGATTCTTATATGTTACACCTGAAAATGTCTATGTGAACGAAGCGATTCTAATGATTCTGTAAGACAGTGTTTAGTTTTTATTTTTAAAGGTTTTTTTTTAGTACTAACAAATCGAAATCTAATTACTGTTACGAGTTTTTTGAGTTCATACGCGCTTTTTGTTTATTTTTGTTATTGTGCGTAATATTAATTTTGTGATTTTTTTGTTGTTTTGTGTACCTTAAGAATAAATTATATATTTTTTGTTAACATTGGAAATATGGAATTAAAAACGCTACTGCAGCTTCACCTTTTTAAGATATACTACATAGCTGGTATACTAGATTCAGATTTTAGATTCACAGAGAGATATTTTAATGGTTTATGATGGTAATATGGTAATATTTTCTTCAGTTTTCGCGACTTGTATACATTATAAAACTACGTTTTAACGGTTTTAAGCGCGGTAATTTATTTGATTTCGGTTATTCCGACGTTTCGGCCGCTTTTCACTGGCCGTGGTCACGGACGGCAAAGATAATAATTGTCGATGAGTATTGGTAAAGTTTTACTTAGCCTACTGCCTACTAGTTAATTTCAATTATACCTATATAGTTTTAATTATATAGAAAACTACGTAATTTTATTGTGTTAGAATGATATTCATGAAGATTTTTTTTGAGAACACTTGGAAAGTTACCTTTTGATCTCCATATAATATTGTTACGAGCTACAGGACTCGGATTAAAATAAATGCCTTTGGGATTACTACAGAGTTTATTATAACTGTACAAACACGTATAAAACTGGATACAACCAGTTCACACTGCACGATTCAGTGCAATTCAACACACGCAAAGTACGTCACTATATCGCTAATCAAAAGTACTACACACGTCTTACTCGTATCGTAGTCGTCGCTTGACTGCCCCAGCCTCCGTTCGGGCATTGTTTTATACTAAATTGTAAATACCGAACAAAGGGGCCGCGTTATGAGTTAATCCGCCATCTGGCAAGCTTCAACGCAATGCAATAAAAAAAGGATTAGTTCGACTCTAATTACAGCCATAAAAAAGTACGATAACAATAGATGTTTTTAAAGTTTAAACACGAAGTAAACAAAAGGACTCCAAATGCAGGAAAGGCAACAAACGGCGTTTTACGACATGCAGGTGTGCGTACTTTGTCGGTATGTAACAATATCTATATTTGATACATAGTCTTTAATTCACTTATAGTTTTTTTTTTTTTCTATATTACAAAAAATCCTATCTTTAAAAAAACAGAGATATCTCAATTTCTATTTATTTATATATTACAGTAACATTATACTTTATTAGAAAACATTCAATTGTAACAATTGATTCTGTTTCATGTTAATGATTTATGCAAAAGATATCCTTTCAGCAAGAACCCATAACAATTTTGGCAATGTCTTGTATTACACAAAGCCTTATCTACAGTAATTACAAAGTAATTTGAGAATGTTAAAGTTAACGGGGTATTGTGCATTTTCCTAAAGTAGCTGTCTTTTAAGCGGAAACGCTTTGATTTAAGATTCGTTTAAGAGAAACATTTGAATCTTTTTTGACATTTATTATAGAGTGAGATCCCAGTCATAGACATAAGTGATCTTAGGAAAGATGAAATTTTTAGGATCGCTTGTTTAAAATAGAAAGGACCGGATACTCCCTAAGTTCAACGCGGGGCCCTTTAACAGGTAACAGGTATCAAAGGTGAAAAAAACATGCTAACTTACGTCAATGTAGCAAGGCTAGTTTTTAGATATGTTATATATGATTTTGAAATAAACAAAGGTGTACAGTTGCCAGACACTTCTTGTGGGCCATAACTTTTGACAGATACTTTTAAAAAAATGTAGGAACTTATGTCATTTTAGGAAAGCTGAATTTTATATATATTATCAAGTATAATATTTTAAAATATTTTCCAAAGAGCCAGACAAATCTCACTGGCCAAACATCTTCCCAGACTCGTTAAGAGTTCCGCTGCGTGAGGAAGTGAGAGAGCATTATTCAAGTCAATTCAATGTTATGTATATTTAAATTTTCATATAATTATATTATATATATTCACGCGTTTTCATTCATCTCACTTGTACTTATATACTTGGTACTGTAAGTTTGCTTATTTTTTTTGTTAGCAACAATGTACTATATAGCATGTATTTGTTACGTAGTATTTATTGCCTTTTTTATTGCGTAGTTCTCAAAGAGACAGACGACCCAACTGATGGAAAGTTTTCCTTCACATAGGGACATTCAAAACACCAATGGAGAAGCCGAAGCATTGCGTATATTTAGTATGAGATAGTATAGATATCTAGCTATCCTATCTCATACTTAAGAGGGATCAGACAGAAGGAATGGGACAGAAGCAATATATGAGATTAGAATTGAGGGGTGGGATCGCCAGAGCTCACTCATCGCATAAAATACGATTCGCTCTAAGTAACCGTTTAACGTCGATACTCTGTAAAAATGTGGCATAACATCGTACCAGCAGGTCTTAAGAGCCGTCACCACGATAGTGACTCCAGCGCCGATATACCACGTCAGAGTTCTCTTCAGAAAAACATACTCAAAGTGGCTACATACATATACAGCCTCTTATATGTATGTGAGTAAATAACTGCTGCGATTTAACGGCCCAAAACGCGTCTTGGCTTCCAAAACGAGAATACTTCATGCGTTCAGTGCTGTCTCCTACCAAACATAGAGTTGAAGTTCAGGCAGATCAGCCGCCAGCAATATCTGGGGACGAGTGACTGATTGCCATTTCGTCGATTGGGGTAGATAGGCTCTTTTCACTCCACGATCCTCACCTATTTATTTTAGGTGGCTATGCCATCACAGAAGCCTTGCTCTCGCCAGTAATATTGGGCTCATCCACTAGCTCTTCGATTTTTGCATTTTTAAGGATCCGCCAGTTGCCTAGGCTTCCCAAAGTTATTGTTACAATCTTTATGTGCTATATATGAATAATGTAAGATTTTATTATATGTCAGTATCCCTGTTGTTCCCTGCTCCCCATCACTAGCTTGTCTCCATAAAACTCTTTTTACTATGAAGTAAAGACAAATAAAAAAAAAATTAATAATCAGAAATTACAAATAAATGTCAACTCATCTTCCTCAATAAGGCCACAATAAACACAGCAACTAATACTAAGTCTGTTGACATCAATATTGAGGGCAAATAATTCTGTCTATGCAACAGTAGACACTGCTGGTAGACACGAAATTGCTACATATGTCAACACAATATCTCCTAACACCAGCACCTATACTAATATAGTAATGGAATATTAGATATCACACTCCGTGTACAACTAATTCTATTTGAAACTAGTTGGCGCCGCCCTTCGAACTTTCTACTCTACTAGTACCAGTAAAACTTCGTTTGCGTTGCCATGAAAAAATATTTGCCAATAAATTGCAATGATCGCACTAAAGAACACGACCGCATCGCCATCCATTTGGCTATATTTAGGCGCTGGAATTATTAAAGCATCCCGTGCCTAAATATGTCACTTTCACCTCTCTTGTAATAATCAACTATATGATACGTTGCCCCTACTCACCGACTGTATGTTGGGTGTCTCAGCACGGTACCATGGTACCATACTCTTAGTTTCATGTTTTGACACAACCTCTAGAGATCGAATGTCAAAATATGAAACAAAAGCTTCTGATCTGACTTAGTTCGATTTTTTTCGTAGTAGAGACCCAGACCTTCCCGGAAGAATAATCCTAGTGTCAATGCCTTAGTGTTAAACCGGGATAAAAGCTAGCTCTGTGTTGATATTAATTTACGGGTATATCCATTCGGTAGTGTTCACGTGATGTTCTAAGAGATAGACAGAGATTCTAAAACTTTCATTCTCGAAATCAACTGTTTCGAACAAGCTGTATGTTTTTCTCTTCTTAAAATTGTGTAGCCTCAAAAATCCCAAAAGATTGACAGTCTTATTCATACTGATTTAGGACATTAAAGAAGCATACAAACTTACTCTCA
Source organism: Dendrolimus punctatus (assembly GCA_012273795.1). Lineage (NCBI taxonomy): Eukaryota > Metazoa > Arthropoda > Insecta > Lepidoptera > Lasiocampidae > Dendrolimus > Dendrolimus punctatus. The sequence continues at coordinate 9,879,614 of CM022541.1, read as the reverse complement.
CTCAATATGAATGAGACGTAATTCTTGGAGATCTTATGTTCTAAATTCTGCAAGACTGATTAAAATCCATTGATCAGTTTCAGAGACTATCTGAGACAATCTTTCAACAAAAAACATAAACAAATAATCTAAAAATCATGATAAGAAATCGTATAATCAACAGTTCTCACATAGAAATAGGCGCTTATATTGAAATCACAGAAAGACACTTATTATAATACAGTATATAATTTTGAAAATATAATATCTAAGGATCTTTTATAGTATTATTCTATTATACTAACTAGCTGTCCCGGCAGACGTCGTCCTGCCCGGTAAAAAATAGGGGTTTATCGTAGAAGGGTGAAAATTGAGGATTGTATGTATTTTTGTATGTTGTATCATAAAAAAATAGAAATTAAAAATTTTGTCTAAAAAATAAAAATAAAAATTTAGGGGTGGACTACCCCTAACATTTAGGGGGATGAAAAATAAATGTTGGCCGATTCTCAGACCTACCCAATATGCATACAAAATTTCATGAGAATCGGTCAAGCCGTTTCGGAGGAGTATGGCAACGAAAACTGTGACACGAGAATTTTATATTATACTAATATAAATAAAAGCTAACCAGTTATAAAATCAAGAAACCGAAAATTGAAACTGTAATACTTGCAACTACAAATGGGTTTTGGTAATGAAACAGCAACTGGTCACTATACTTATAATCAGAGAACCATACGGTTTACATATATTTCACATACTAAGTCTACACAAACATATTTAGAACACCTCGCCGTCCCTCCAACAGTTTTACTATATAAGATACTTAGCAAATAGATACCTACAATCAATAGCAGATTTAAGTCATTGATAAACTATTTTAATGAAAAGGGTTATGAATGACAAGAATTTAATACATAATTATTTGGAAATTTCAGATGATATTTTATATAGAAAATATTATATTTCAAGTTTTACGTGTAATAAAATAAATCGAACACAGTAACAATCTATCTCGTCTGCCAGCATGAAAATAAAATGTAGGGAATACCGTCTATATACAATTGAGAGATTTAGTATTATATAAACTACACAATTACGACATTATGTTAGAGATAAATATTGTTACATAAAATTATTAAGAACTACTCTATACAAAGCAGGCGCTAATCACATAATAAATAAAAATGTAACATTATTATTCAATTAAGGTAACGGCCGATTGTATCGTTTAGAAATAAGAGGGTACATAACAAAATTAATAATTAACCTTAAAAATAAAACATGTCAAGAACAACTATGCAACTAAATAAATGTAACAAAACGTAAAAGCCTTAAACAACATTAAGTTACTTTTCATTTCATATATAAAATATCACAAGTTGCACAGTCAAAAAGGCTTTTAATAAAATGAACAAATAGGCACACAGCAGCAAAAAGAAAACATTAAACAAAACAATGGAATTCAATAACGGATGGGAGAAATATATGAGCGAACACATCCCATAGAATATTGGGAAATAGTTGAGCCGCGTTACAATAAATACGCGAAACAAAGGCACGGTTTTAAATCGTTATTGCGAGGCGCGCGTCACGAGTCGCACTGTCGTTTATCGATAAATTGAGATGCGGTACAATAAATTATCGGCTTGTGCACAATGTGTTTGTTAGGGTTGCCGGAAGCTGAACAAAATCAAACATTAGTTGAAGTGTTCGTAACTTCGTTTACAGGTATTGACTAAATCCAACACAAAATAATTAAAAATGATATTTGTATGAATAGATACCAGAATCGGTTTAAGATTGTTATTTTGAGGCGCGCATCGTGAATTGCACTATCATTTATCGATAAATTGAGATGCGCTACAATAAATTATCGGCTTGTGCACAATATGGTTTATTAGGGTTGCCGGAAGCTAAACAAAATCTCCATTATTAGTAGAATTGTTGAAAATTTCGTTTACACATAAAACTGAATACAACACAAAATGATTAAAAGTGATATTTGTATGAATAAATATCAGAATCGTTTTCAATAGTTATTTTGATGGGCGTATCGTGAATCGCACTATCGTTTGTCTATGATGCGATACAATAAATTTTCGGCTTGTACACAATATGTTTGTTAGAGTTGCCAGTAGCTGAATAAAATCAAACATTATTTTTATTATATATCTGTTTATGATTGCGTTTGCACGTAACTTATACTAAAGGGTTAATTGAAGAGTAGTGGGCAAAAATAAGCACGAGGCATATGATTATAAAGGATTTATTCGTATTTTATGAAATACACGACAGAGCACACAATTAACATTCAGAGAGCACGGAACGAGAGAGTGACAAAAAACAATGTTGCCAGTATGCACACTAAAAAGTGATACCAGTTTTAATGTAATTATTAATAGATATTTTGTTTATACATTACCAAAATAATATTTACTTTAACATTAATTTGTCAAGCCACCATATTAAACTGATTCAAGATATAAAAACTACATTACATTGTAAAATGATACTTGTATAAATACTATGAACAAAGAAAAAGTTGCCTATAGTCTTCGTATATCAATAAGGAATAAGCAGGATATCTTATGCGATTTTGTCAAAAAGTTCACATTTTAAAAGTCATCTTTCTTCAAGTTTCCAGACATTTTTACCATTTACCATACTGTTTATTTCACAAATAATAAGAAAATAAGTCCTAATTTTTAAAATACGCCAATTTCATACGATCTTTTTAATTATGTCCGCTTGATAGCTAATTAAAAATATTCATTAACTTAATTGGCAGCCCTATTAATTCAAATACCGGTATTCAAATTACAAGCAACGTAGAAAAATAGCTGCGTACACCTACACAGACAGTTAATAATTGCCGAACGCGTCTACGTGTAAGTATCCGTAATGCTGTTTGTTTGTGTTGCTAAATTTATCGCTGACAACTGAATAAATGACACGAATGTTACATTATATTCCAAATTTATTTACATATAAAAGAGCGGGTGTTTAAATAATATACTCATTGGTGGCAGTTACTTCGTTTAAACATAAAACTTGATATATACTGGACTGTATGATTATTATTAAACTATTTACAATTAAATTTTACAAAGAAGAAGTACGCATTGGTGCTATTACGAATAAGTAAGTGCTCGAGAGATTCGAGAGAGAGTGGTAAATGAGTCCTTCCGGCCTCCAAGGCCGCTTCTATTTTCCGCGTTCCGTCCGACGCCTAGCTGCTAATTGTGCAAGCTATGGGCGTCGGCGGGCAGGTCAGGGGGTGCTCTCTGTCCGCAACCATACTATAATTGTTATAATATCACAACAATAGTATTTTTGATTCTTGTTTAAACAGTAATTACTATGCAATCAGATTCATGCTGCTGATATCATTAATTTGTAAGTGCGTGCAAAATCTAAGAGGCTTCGACATCTCAGTAGACTTGGCTGGCATATGTTTTATTGAATCCTGATACAAACCAAACTATTAGTTTGCGAAATCGCTCATAAAAAATAGAATCAACGCAGCATATCTGTAAATACAAGAATATTAATTATTTTCATGATAAAATAATTCCAAGAACGAATGCGTATTTTCGCGTATTTATTCGAAAAAGCTTCTCAGTCCAAAGTTAGCAGACATAAACATCACTAGGTAAACGACCATATAAAAGAAAAAAAGTAAATTAATGGACAGATCTCAATGTGATCCCAGCATTAGTTTATCTGAATAACAAAGATCGAGAATAACTTAGCTTTGAAGTTGATAAAGCCTAAAAACCTAAATCAACATAAAATAATCAGCAACAACTTAATTACGAGAGAATAAGGTCGAAACCTGATGAAACTGAGCTTAGCTCAAAAGAATAAATTTAAAGCGGCCCAGACAAACTTATCGGGGACCTCTGGAGTAATATAATCAATTTTATGCAAACCAGAGCGGGTTAATTAGGCATTTTCCCCATTTTCAGGTTATCAGGTCAAAATATTCGAATCGGAAATAATAAGGGAAGATGGAAGATGCAACTCATGCATATTTCATTACAAACCGGGTGAGAGGTTTGGGTGTGCTTTTTTACCTCCGACCATTTGTGTCGGAATATTTTCCTGTATGTCACTTAGAACATTTTTCTCCGACAGAATTGAAATTTTCATTTGAGGAAATCTTATAATTTCCACATTCTTCATACGATATTATTTTTAACTTAACAGAATCTTCATGAATAGGGCATTGTATACTTAAGTAGATTAGCAATGTTTTGAAGTGAAACTTTTTTGAATCGTTATTAATTGAAACTGGAGACAATGAGATGGAATACATTATATTTGATAATTTAAACATTATGATCATAAGGATAGAGTTGGAAATGTTTGAAGCTTTTCGTTGCTACCTGTGCGCAGGAGGTTTGGCGATAGCCTCATGATGTCACGTGTCGATGGTCAGTAGGGTTGACAAAAAAGATTACATAAATAATTGTTGCAATATTTTTTTTTATTGTATATAATTTACATATGTATATACAATAATGGTAAGTAATACAATAGAATAATAGTAAGTAGTCATCGACAAACCTTCTGCACGTGGCTTATAATTGTTCAAACTTCGTGATCTAAAATGCGACGTAACGAAATTTAGAATCCTTCCACCCCTTGTCACACTTTGTTTCACCTTTACTGCATGAGAGCTGCATATACACACAATATTTTTTTATAAGGAGGAACCGAAAGAGAATGCTAAATTCTTTGTTCGGCAGCTTGTCGTAAGAGGCTATAAAATTCCATAGGCAGGTAGTAGGGCATTTACTTGTCTAGATGAACACCACCCCTGATCCAGAGCACGCCGCAATAGCAGCCTTGAGTTGCGTTCCAGCATTAGTGGTCAGGTACCAATCCCCACTTTAAGGCTGGCAGCACTTTGGAAGCACCATTGATGTTGCAAATGTTCATTGGCAACGGTAACTATTTTCCATCAAGAGAGATGTCAGCTTATCAGCTGTATTCCATATAATACGACGTAACGTTTTACAATGCCAGTGATTACGGGAATTGCGATTGATGCTGAACAATCACCGTTGTTTCAGCGACTTGAATAGCCGTACCTAAAGAAGACTCTGTTTTCAGTGCTAGCATAAACATTTTTCACAAATCCTATGTTACCTATACATATTATGTAAGCGATATACCACCCACTGACTTACTCATTACGAGATCTTCGACACCATATGTTGGATTCACTTCAAATTTTGCAGAGGTAAATTAACTTCGAGACATTTTTGCTTTTGAAATAGTGTACGGTCAAGATATAAATAATGGGAAAGAAAGAAATACAATAATACTTTTTATATATCTTTATATGCTAGCTACTTCATATGAAACTTGAACAATATTAAAATTATGAATATTAATATTAAACATAATATTTAATACTAAATTGTTGGTCACTGTTTTGAAGAATGACATTTGATTTCTGATAGCACCTTTCCAATGGCAGTCAATATTTCGTTTGATTTTGCAACTAATTGAGCGGGAGTCATGATATTGCTTGGATTGCTATTGCACTCATTTTTAAAATATTTGTACAAATCATACAAAACTTCTTAAGTTTGGAAGTCAAAAGCTTACCTCGACCACGTTGCAAGATACTTACATACCGAACATGTCGGTAAAATTATATGTGTATGGTAACCCTATATATGAATGGTTTAAGAAATCACGCGGAACCCTAAAAAATTAGCCTAAGTTACTCTTTATAACATCAGCTCCATTAAAGTTCCATCAAAATCGGTCTAGCCATTTCAGAAATTCGCTGGAAAAACCAGACAGACCGATAGACAAAAAAATTAAAATTGCTTTGGGGAATCTCCTGGTCCGAATTATCGACCCTGAGATTTTTGACATTACAATCAGACACTTCAGTTTTAATTATATGTAATTATAAGCGGTTTATATAAAGAGCTTCATTCTGAGTGTATGGTGAAATAAGCAACACCGAAATTTGACCCTTAAAAACAAGAACCTTACCCTTCTCTTATCATCACATAGAACCACCATACCACCATAGTCCACATCAACAGCGAATTAATTTCAAAATGTCACTGCAAACCACTTCTTAACAACATAGAATTTTTAAGGAATTTGTATCTTTAAATTCACTGCTTTAAGGATTAATGTTGTTCAAACCAACATCTTATGAAAGCCATAAGCAAAATTCAACTTTAAAAGCGAGTAGACAAAGTATAAATTTGCAAGTGCGTACAGCTCTATTACACAATGCGTGATTCCAATGAAACGTGGTTCCGTACATTCTAATTTGGATGCTAATGTTTGGAGTACAACCGCTGTAAATTTATTTCTCAACAAAACTTCTGAGTGTTTCTTCAGCACACTCCGTTAAATAACTGGGATGTTTCGGTTTGATTACTCTTGAAAAGCAATTCCAACGGAATTCGCCAACCGTTTCCTATATGTGAAATGGGCGCTTTGTACTAAGCGTTACAAATAGCGTTCTTATGAACCCAAAATAATTACTAAAGCCAAACGACACGATGTATATTATTTCAATTGTTAGACAGATTATCACACATGTATGTATATTAAGAACAGACGAGCGTGCATGACAAGAGCTATGAATGTCAAAGAAGCAAGTGAGGTGTGTAAAAATAAGCCTAAATGGCGCTCTGTTGATCTTGCCTACCCCGCAAGGGACCTGGCGTGAAGTTATGTATGCATGTATATTTATTTATTATTTTATGTTTTTTCACAAACACACATTTTTATTATGTTACTTACTAGAGAACTGGGTAGACGATTTCCTACTCTGAAAAAATTAAAAACCTAGAATCCGATTTCAGCGCCATCTACCGCATTGTTGTGAATCTAAAGCATCCCGGGAACTTTACAAAAATATATTATATTAATTTTCAAGCAAATATCATATATTTCATTAATGACTATACTATAGATAGGACATTTTCACTATAGCCTCGTGCTCGGATTTTTAAAGCTGAATCGCTCAGAAATTCCCAGTGTTTCATACAAACCACTAAAGCCCCACATACAAATATAAATAGACATTTTATAACTTAAAAACCCTATAAAATGTCTTTTAAATTTACTACAATATAGGTGCAGTATTGATTACTCAATCCGCACTGAACATTCGAATTATTAATAACATTTAGCACAGCATTGCACTGTTCATACTGCGTTCGACAGATAATACCACAAAGCTGCATGACGAGTCGATGTGGTTCATACAGTGTGGTCTTGCATGAATTGTATCTACATAATTGTTTGAGCAGGTTACATATGCAATATTTAAATTATATGTGTTGTTATTATTACTAATGGTTGTCCGTGGTCGAAATTCGACCATAATTATTTGTTGTCAAAGACTATACTTCTATATTCACAGATTTCGTCGAGGCTAATGTGACTTGAACAAAAAACAAAAGAGTGTATAATTATGCGTGTGTGTCAAATACATGATAGTGTGTGCGATGTTTTTTTTATTGATTTAATGTATCTTTTATTCATAATTAAAAAAAAATATTAGCAGTTGTCGCTTCTTCTGTATATAAACTATACGTGTGCGAAATTTCATACTCCTCCGTCCGTAAAATACCTAACTTATCTATATAGATAAGTTAGGTATTTTACTCATATTGTATCTTTTATCCGTGCAGGAACGGAGAAAGAATACAATTTCCTGCGGCCCGGCGGCCTGTCGTAAGAGGCGACAAAACAACCCACAGCCAGGTGGTAGGGCATTTGCCCGACTGGATGGCTACCACCCCTGGTCTAGAGTATGTCGCCATAACAACCTTGTGTTGTGTTCCGGCATTAGTGACCAGGTTCCAGGCTCCCTAAAGAGAGCAGCAGCGCATTCGTAGCACCTTTGGTGTTGCAAATGTCCATAGGCGATGGTAACCGCTGTCCATCAAGTGGGCCGTCTGCCTGTCTGCTGATCTCCTGCAATTAAAAAAAAAAAAAACTTTTGTGACTTCAATTTTCTTGAAGACTCAAATAATTTTAATTTATTATATTATTGCAGAGTAACATCGATGATGTTTTGTATCATGTCTTTCTGGAACAGTCATCAGGACACACTGCGCGTGAACTTTTCTTCATACCAGTTAATGACCTAGTGTAAATTGTTTAAAAAAAATCCGACTACAAAAGTAAATTTAATAGAAGTTCAGAAAAAAAAATTCAACTACATCTTGAAATTGGTGCTTTGTAAAACTATAGAATTTACTATATACATTGACCTAAAAACAAAAAAAAAACATGGAACATTGTTAAGATATACTGATGCATTTTTAAAATTTAAATCTACACAAAAACAAAGAAAGTACAGCTATATAAAACTGACTAAGGCAAATTATCCAAAAAATACAGAAGAGTAATATTTTTAAGAACCTCCTCCATTATCTGATGGCAGTTAAAACGCTACTTTTGGTTGATCCATGTACTTCTTCTTATTGGTTGCTCGGTGCAATATAAATATCTTATATTACAGTACAATTTGGGACATACCAAACCGTGCCACGCAACAATCTGCCAGTTGCAAATCACAAAGTTTAGTATAATGCCTTCGCTCTCTTATTACCACTGCATCACTCTCTATCGCTTGGTCATTCATACTTACTTCCTTCAGCCCCTTGCTTATGTACGCAAATGAGAATTGTTACATAGAAGTTCATAAGATTTTTGTTCTTGCACACTAAGGATTTGGAATGAGCTAGGTGTTTGGGATCCAATCATCAAAACTATTAAGACCCAAACCCAGCAAAAACCAACTGCCAGACCTCAAGACACTGTGAGCTCTTTCTGCGTGCAACGAAACAAACCAACTTGACTGATAATTTCTTTTATTATTTCCTTCCACTCATTTTAATATTATTTAAAAAAAAATTGGAACTAGGCATGTTTGCTGAAGAGTTTCTTGCGCCGCTTCTTCTCTTCAAGCCACAACATGTTGTGAAGCGGTGGTAAATTAGATTAGGCTCCCATAGAGTAAATAATATCCATAAACAAAATTAAAATTAAATAATTAAAATGAACAAGTTGGCGGTAGGCTGAATAAAAACTTTGACAATACACGTTTGACAAATGTCATCTTTGTCTTCCGTGAACACGGCAACTGAAAAGCGGCCGAAACGTCGGATAAACCTAAATAAAATAAATTACCGCGCTTAAAACCGTTAAAACGTAGTTTTATTATGTGTACAAGTCGCGAAAACTTAAGAAAATATTATGAGCTACTAGCTAAAATTGTCACATGACATTACAAAATGAGGTTTTTCTATCAAGTTGTCATAAAATTCTTTCAAAGATGACAGAATTGATAACAACACTAGTGTTGTAAGTGTCCATATGCAATGGTAACCACTTCGCGTCAGGTGGATTTAGTACTTCTCAAATTTCTTTTAATAGGCAGTTATTATTCATAAGATTCTTTTGCCATAACGTGAAATATGGCAAGTTAAGCAACGGTTGATAATTTCGCCATTATAGGTCTTCGACTTTTGTTTGCAAGATTACAATAATCTCTAACAAACTATAATTACTTCTCATAAAACTACAATTACCTCTCACAAAATTACTTTTACTTTACTTTTACATTACAATTATGAAGCAAGTGAGGTGTGTAAGAATAAGCCTGTATGGCGCTCTATTGTTCATGCCTACCCCGCAAGGGACCTGGCGTGAAGTTATGTATGTATGTATTTACTTTTACGTTCGAGTATACAATGTGACGTCATCATTTGAGTCATATGCTCCAAAACGAAAACCTATGATGGCAAAATTAACAACCATTGGTTAAGTTGCCAGATTTCACAGTACTTAGTACCTGAAATATTAGGCATGAAGACTGAAAAAAGGTCTTCTTACTACCCAAACGCTTTAGTGGTAAACTCAGAGTACACTGTTGTCAGTTATTAGAACCTTAAAGCGGTTATTAGTACCGCTTGTGCTCCAAATGTCTGTAATGATTCTAGTTTAATTGAGTTCCATATTGAATCGGTTTTGGATTGCAGCTAGTTGCTATTGAAGTGCGGAGTAATTACGTTTGAGGTTTTGGATTTAACTGTCTTTAAGTTATTGCTTTGAATAGTCCAATTATTGGATGGGTTTCCGGCCCACATCAAAGCATGTTATGGTCTATTCCTTCTGTGTCATATCCAACATTAATATAAACTTGAGACTTGTTAAACCTGTGTATTTACATTGATTGATTAGGTCATACGTATTAAATTTAGCACGTGTACAATATTTGATATATCTTATACACGCATTGAAATGGGTGAGTATCTAATAAGGAAAAACGTTAGTACCTGACTATTTTTTAATTTATTTATTTAAACAATAACATATATAATTTTTATATTTCTATGTCTAGAAACCTTTCAAAAATTTGACTAAGATGCTAAGAAAAGTCTACGCTATTTTGAGTTCGTTAATACTTGCATTTGTTAATAAACAAAGATGTGTCATTTTTTACAAATTCTCAAATTTTTATTTTATTTTCTGTCACACTATAAAATGCTGCACCTTTTGATATGTGAATAAAGTATGAGGATGCTTAAAACAATTCTTTTGATATTTTTAATACACATGTATCTAAAATATTTCCTTATTTATCGACTTCATTTATAAATAAGTTTTAATCAATTTAATTTATCTATATATTTTTGTGAAAAATACTGTATCGTGTAATAAGTATATCCACATTACAATGAACATATTTTATATAATAAATAAGCCAATAAAACGGCACTTGTAATAATTGCGGTATTATATTTCCTTAAAGTACATTTTTTTTATACAAATCGATTAGTTTCGTAATAACTACATTTTAACGCGCTTCAAACCGTTAAAACGTGGTTTTATTATGTGTAACAGTCGGAAAAATTTCGATTTATTTAGGTATAGAGTCGATGGCTTAATAGTTTTTTACGTTACGTGATTATTAGGTCACCCACAACAATAAAGTACGACAATTGTGTCCGTTGTTTCATATGAGCTTTACGGTCAAGAAATATGTTCCTTGATAGACTTGCAAACGTCAAAAGTTCTACTTTCAGTTCTACTTTTGGTGAAACACTCCTGCAGAGTTGCTTGAGAGTGCCTGCAAGACCATCTTTGCACGCAACGGTGTGTAGTTGTGTTACAGCTTGTGGGTCGTATAAGGCTAACAATGGGCGTTGTGTGAGCATGGTTTTGATCAAATTGAATGATTCCTCCTCTTTACTACCCCATGTCCAATGAGTATTTTTTTTCAAGAGATTCGTTAACGAGGACGTTATTGTAGCATAATCTTTAATAAAACGTCTAAAGAATCCAGAGAAACCTAAAAACTGTCTAACTTCGTGTATATTTTTAGGCGTTGGGAATTTGGAGATCGCTTCGGTTTTTCTAGAACCTGGTCGAATACCAATAGCATAATTTACTTCAAATCCTAGAAAATCTACGGTACTTAGAAAAAAAATAAACGTTTTATAAACTTATAAACGCTTGGAAATAGTATAATGGGTGTTTAGTTCCCAATTACAAATTTTAAAACAGTCTCGTCCATTGGATACGTGTGCACTGAGCACTGCGTAGACGAATGATAATCCATCCGACTTGACACCATTTGGCGGTGTCAACAGAACATCTAAGATCAAATATTAAAGTAGACAAATTAAGCTAATGTAATACTGGCAACAACTCAGAAGGTGATATTTCGTAATAACTGCTCCGGTGGTTCGGGCATGTGTAAAGAATGTATGATGAAAGAATGACTAAACAGATATACAATGCAAGAGTGGATGGATGCAGAAGTCGCGGAAGGCCACGACACACCTTCCATGATCAAATTGATCGTCTACTAGCAGAAGGTGATGTCAGGAGCCTTAAGAACAGACGAGCGTGCATGACAAGAACTATGAATGTCAAAGAAGCAAGTGAGGTGTGTAAGAATAAGCCTAAATGGCGCTCTGTTGTTCGTGCCTACCCCGCAAGGGACCTGGCGTGAAGTTATGTATGTATGTATGTAACTCAGAAGGGTTTATGGTAATAAAAGAACAGAAACTGGTCGCTATACTACAGAACATTATGATCTTAACATTTTTCATACACCAACTTTACACGAACATTTTCGGAACACTTTGCCGGCCTATAGGGATGTTTTACTATAAAAGAAATTTATCAAATTAGCATAACCGATAGCGGATTGAAATCATTGATAAACTATTTTAATTAAAAGGTTATGAATGATAAGAATTTAATACGTATTTGTTCGAAAATTTTAGATAATATTTTATATAAGATATTATAGAAAATATTATATTTAAAGTTTTATATGTAATAAATAAATCGAACACAGTAAAAAACTATAGCGTCTGCCAACATCAAAACAAAATGTAGTGCATACCGTCTAAATACCATTGTGATATTTTGAATTATAATTAACACAATTACCGCATCATATGAGATATAAATATTGTTACATAAGAATAAGGAAATATGGAGAACTAATTTATACAAAACAGACGTTAATCTCAGAATAAATAAAAATATATCATTATTATTCAATTAAGGAAATGGCCAATTGTATCGTTTTGAAATAAGACAGTACATTACAAAAAAAAAGATTCCGACGAATTGCGAACCTCCTCCTTTTTTTAAGTCGGTTGAAAATTAATTATTCACCTTCAAAACAAAACATGACAAGAACAACTCTGCAACTAAATAAATGTAACACTACACCTATCTAAATTGTATACAAAAATCTTTTAATTGGAAAAAGGTTATATAGTTCTAAAATTAACTTACAGAGCTACAAATCCCAATATCACTCCAGTCATCGATTTGAAAAAAACCTGCAGCGAGAAAAATCCAAAACGAAAAATTTTCTGTTTTAAAATGTTGCAAGTCTCTCTGTATATATCCGCGTTGAGCCAGAATTTCCATTAAAGCGTTATTTACGCAGCCCTCTGCTACGTAAGCCGACCATGCTCTGATAATTTCGCAAGGAAATAGTTTTCCGTTTTTCACTAGAAAATACAAACTCGTTTTTAGCCAGGGTATTCTATAAACCGTTTTCAAGATTCAAGGAGAAGAGAAGTGTTTTTATAAAAATTATTTTAGATAACTACTCTACTCGTAATATGTAAAATTCTTTTCCCATGTCTTTGAACAGATTTCTCTCCAAAGAATATTTTCTTTCCTCTAATCTATTCTGATGAAACTTTTAAAAAATATTTCTTATAACTCCAAAAATGACAGTGTTTTTGACGTAGAACGTTATAACTATAAGTTAATGAGAGGGGATCGAGTTGTAATAACTCTGTCTATATCTCTTCTCTATATAAATATTATAAACGCGAAATCTTGTAAGAATGGATGTATGGATAGCGACCCTTAGGCCCGCTTGCATAACGATCGCCTTTAAATAAAATTACTTAATCATATTAAACTGCCTAAATATATTTTACACATATTGAGCGGCAAATTTTGCGTTGTGCAAGACGCTAATTGTATTTAAGGGTGTTAAATACGTGTTGTGTTTCTTAAATAAATTTAAGCCACCTTACGCAAGCGGCCCTAACAGTGTGATTATAGAAACATAGTACATACATACATAACTTCACGCCAGGTCCCTTGCGGGGTAGGCACGAACAACAGAGCGCCACACAGGCCCATTCTTACACACCTCACTTGCTTCTTTGACATTCATAGCTCTTGTCATGCACGCTCGTCTGTTCTTAAGGCTCCTAACATCACCTTCTGCTAACACATGATCAATTTGATCATGGAAGGTATGTCGTGGCCTTCCGCGACTTCTGCATCCATCCACTTTTGCATTGTATATCTGTTTAGTCATTCTTTCATACAAACATAGTCTTGGACGTTAATTATTATGGTCGAATGTCGAGCACGGGCGACCACTAGTTATGATTAATAAGTAGTAAGTAAATCAAAATCTATTAGTTTACTTTTATATACCAACTTGAAGAATTACCTCTTAGATAAGCAACGGAAGCTAGAAAATGTCAATATAAATCTTTCTTATATAATATAATATTTTTTCTTCTGCCTCTAACAATACTATTTCTGTTTATAAATATGTATTATATATCATGTGTATCATATCTAATGAATATTTATTTTATCGGTATCCCCCGAATATTTCTTTGAATTATATGAGTTTATATTATTATTATTCACACTATATATATATATATATATATATATATATATATATATATATATATATATATATATATACATATAAATAACAGTGCAACATCCGTTCGTCCTAGGGTGCAGTTGAAAACCAGCGTTAGGCATCCGCGGTTGCCTGGCACACGCTGAACTGCACCTATTTAGTACCATCGCGAGACTCTCTAATTCTTATCACCGTACCGTGTAATTCATTCCATGTCTGTCTCGTTGTGTGTTTACTAAATAAACGTCTTTTCTTTCTTTCTTTCTTTACCATGTCCTAAAGGCACAGATTTAAATAAGCAAATCAGAACCAGGCTAAATATAAAATATTATTAATATTGCAAAGAAACGTTAGCTGGATTCGATTTTCGATTCGAACTCCGAGATCAGATTAAAAAGGTTTCAAGAGGTTTTAGAGCGGGTAGTCATTTCGTCGGATTCAGATGGATTAGGTTTTAGCTTATAAGTGTATTGAGATTAGTTTAAGAGGAATTTAGAAGGATTTTCAATATTATCTTTTAACTTAGAATGAAGTATGGCAGAAAATTTACGAACAGGAATAGAATATACTTTATTGTACCAAAATACTACATAAAATCAAGAACATTAATACACAAGTACAGTAATACATGAATATAAAAGCAAAAATGCTTAAGTTTTAATAATACATAATAAGTTGCCAGTAAGCCTGACATTGTGATAATAGATCGATCTGCGAGCCGTACGATGCTCGTTGATATAAGTATCCCGCATGACTGCAACCTCATAAAAGCTGAAACTGACTAATTAACAAAATACCTTGACCTCGCGCACGAGATTGCGGCCATGAGGCATATGGATTCAACGATCATCGTACCGATAGTGGTGTCCGTTAACGGTCTAATAGCGAAGAGCCTCGACCGACACCTAGAGAGGCTCTCGCTCGGTAAATGGGTGAAGGGCCAGATAGAGAAGGCGGTTATCCTGAGCACGACACGCATTGTGAGGAAGTTCCTGTCCTTGGAGCCTTAACCACCGGTAGCTTGGACCCTAGGCTCCGCTGCCGAAGGACGTCATCTTTTTATATTTTTTTAATATGTGTCTATTTTATATATATATATATATATATATATGTATGTATGTATTAAAAAAACATAAAAAAGAATTTAAATAAATATATATTTGAAGTAATAATAATCAGTAGACATACACCCACATTTTATATTACTAAACTATACAAGTTACGCTTGTGTTATGGATGATACACAACGGACTACTTTGGGACCGATCCCAGACACCCAGACCAAAGTAAATAACAGAAAGTTCGTTTTTCAAAATTTACCATGCCAAGAATAGAACCCGGAGCATCTCCGTTCCAGCAAGTCCGGCAGGCTAAGACTGAGCCCGCTTAACTACAGAGGCCATCAAAATTTTAGAATACATACGGCCTTATTCATATTCAATTACAGTAACTCTGCAGGCTTTTTTAAGGTTCTTGAAGCCTACAAACTTACTGCAAATCATTATGAATAAGACCGTAAGTGTTAATAACATTTTATCCAAGTAGTGCCATAGATAAGACTTGATTGCACACCAAATTAAACATCTACAACAAAATTCATATTTACAATACCTTCTAGGCAATATAAGCCTTGCGCAGGTTTGCCGATAACTACTTACTATTATTGTATTGCATTACTTACTATTATTTATTGTATATACATAATATGTTAAGTAAATACAAAAATAAATTTATTACAGCAACTATTTACTTAGGTACCTTTGTTGTCAATCCTACTGACCATCGACACGTAACATCATGAGGCTATCAGCAAACCTGCGCACGGGTAGTATGTGTTTCATTGGGTATTACAATAGTGAGTAGTAATTTCAGGTAAGAAAATTCTTAGGTAATGTGGCGGTATTTATTGGTGGTGCAGGAAAAAAGGGGCAATAGATAATTAACTATTACATAGATTATTGATGCAATATCTAGAACTTAAAAATGAAGTTATTAAAAAAGTTTTAATTAAACAAGAAGGCGCATAAGAAGAGAAGCAATTTGGAATCGATATTTTCCTATAAAATTTAATTAATGTATTGTACCAGAATATACCAGTTTTCTTTGCCAAAAACTTATATCACTTCAGATCTTTGCCTAAAGTGTCATATAATAAAAACAGGCAAACAAAAAGAACAACGATAAACAAAATGTAAACTTACCATACAATATTAAAAATACCCAACCTGCCAAAGGAGCTGTAAAATATTAAAATATTTCCCGAGTATTTTTGAACAACAAGGAAATAAAAAATCGAGAAAATTAAACGTCTCAACAATCGGACGGAATTCAAGTAAGGGCGCGGACAGACAACTTTTTATTTTTTATTTGATTTTGTTCTACAAATTTTTGAAGAAAAATACATTTGTATTATATCTAATATATATAAATCTCGTGTCACGATGTTTGTCCGCGATGGACTCCTAAACTACTCAACCGATTTCAATCAAATTTGCACACCGTGTGCAGTTTGATCCAACTTAAAAGATAGGATAGTTTTTATCTCACAATTGGATCCAGTAGGTGGCTCTGCAATCGGGTTCAAAATTTTATTTCTTCAGGGCAGGACAACGTCTGCCGGGACAGCTAGTACTTTTATAAAGATATGTCGCTGGGGAGTTTGTTGAGCCGCTTTATCACTTCTAATATTAAATAAAGTAATCTGAAAGATTCCATTTTAAAATGAATAGATTAATTTTCATATTGGAAACGTATTATCAAGTTTGAGCAAATCTGTTTTTTGTTATTTATTTATTGAACCAAAATAAGCACGTTATTAATAATAATTAACACCAATAACACTTTGCGAAGACGCATACATAGAAAAGGAAATAAATTTAAATTTTAACTTTTTTGTATGATCTTCAAAAAGTTGTCAGTGGAACTTACTTTGGATAAATACTTTTGGATTTACCGTAGATATATCATAGAAGCTACTCAATGGATCTTGTTATTCACAACTTTGCAAGATAATGTCTTCAAACTTATTAATTTAAAAAAAGCCATTAAAGGACATCATGGCTTTTTAAGATTGGCCTAATTATAACCTACATAATATTGGAAAAAAAATGTTTCCTTAGTTATATTTGTGTCTGTCACTACTAGTGTATAATTAGTTCACGATTTTATTACATCAACGTGTAGTGCTATATTACCTATACTTTTCTGTATATGGGCGTAGTATTTGAAAAAAAAATATAATTTACAAAGACAGTTAATAATACAGTTACAGTGTGCCACGGAATTGCACGAATTAATTCCTCCTTCACCATTTCACCACCAGAAAATCAGTCGTATGAGCTCACGCCACTGATATATGGTAGAAATATCAACAAAGTAGACGAAACACTATGCTTCTACTTTTATCCTACGTACCGAGAAAGAGTACATTCTAGGTGTCTTCAAGTCTCGCGTGAACAGCTATCTTCTGGGTAAGCGTGCTCCGCCTTATACTGCATTTCGGCCTGACATAAGGCGCAATGTCGGTCAAATGCGATCCTCTTCAATATAAATAAAAATCAGAGCGACAAACAAATAGATTAGACGTTTTCTTATAACTTCCATTCCCGACAAAATGGTATAAAAAGTAAAAAAGAAATCAAATCAGTAATATACGTAGCTAAACGCATATTACTGATTTTGGCGCTTCTTCTCTTCAAAGTACCTAAAACATTTTCCAAAATTATACATAGCAGGAAGTGGTTTTAACTTTTAACTTTGCAATGTCTTTCAGAAAATTCTATACAACTTAGGTAAAAGAAAAACTTTTAAATTTAAATTTGATACTTTCAGACGTTTAAGGAATAGTCAAATGTACACCAACCCTAATGGCAAACAAAAACAATTTGTGATTCGTCGAAACACATTCAAAAGTTCCTCAACGAAGCTCGCCCTCTTAAAGTTTTTCAATTAAGAACAAAAAAGATCACACAAGAATGGAGCGTATTCTTTTGGAAAATTTATTTCCACTCTTGTTTCTCTTATTACCATTTACAATGATAAGGTCTGAGCTCAGAGTCGTAATATAATGGTACATTATTTTTAAATGTTAAACATTGACTTTTGTAGCTTTTTTACAACTTTTTTTACAGCCTCCAACTACAATATATAATAAAACTGTAGATATCGAATTTCTGTACAATGAAAAAAATGCTCAAAACCGAGTCAGGGGGGTAGGAAATAAAATAGAACTAATTTAGATTTTTTTCATTTTTTTGTTTCTCTTTTTGTCTGTTTGTACTGGATAATCTCCGAAACGATTGGACCAATTTAAATGAAATTTTGTATGGTGTTAGCTTATATCCCTGGTCAACATATAGGATACTTTTGAGCTCGAAAAATTAAAGAGTTTCGGTGGGATAATTAAAAAACCGCACCACACGGACGAAATCGCGTGCAGAAGCTTGTCATAATATACATTTATAATATTACAAACATACGCCCGTGACTTTGTCACGTATTTTACTAAATATAAAATCAAAGGTTATTTTAATAACAACAGGGTAATATTTTTTTTAGTATGAAGATACATGAATCCCGAAAATTCTTGATTCTCGGGATACAAAGTAGCGCATTTTTTAAGTTCGGGAATTTCCTATCAATCAGCGAAGATCGAATCGAAATCAGCCCAGTAGTTTTACGTGAAATCCGGTTAAATAGACGTCTATATATAAATACTTGAAGATAATTTGTGTACATTAATATAATCAGACAAATTTCCATCCCCTCATATCAAAGGATGTTGACGGATCTCATCAGGTTTGGCTTCAAGCAGCAGGGATAATTGAATCGGCAGGCTCTTCAACGGAAGAGATTTATTATCACTATACAAAATATGAGGATCGGTTCCTAACTGATGTTTCACACGAGGTTAAATATTAGTTTAGGCTGATTGGTATGATGTTTAAATTATATGAAATGTGTCTGCGATTAACACAACCTTTCATTCATTACAACCTCATTTCATTACTACATAGTATTATTATAAGTAACAAATGTCACTCGTCTTATATACTCATACGTAATAGACAACACTTTATTGTTCACCAAAACAAAAATTATAAAAATGCACAACAAGACAGTAGTTACTTGGTAAAACAAAAGGCGGCCTTATCGCTAAAAACGATCTCTTCCAGACTCAGAATCAAAGGGAATTCTAAAATTATCTGTAATTATTAGGCAACAAAGAAACAGGAAAAAAATGACATAAATAGACAGCAGATTACAGTCTATTGTAAACTAGCAAACATCATGGGGGTAGGTAGATACTATAGATCTCCACTTGCTGCGATCCTGACAAACAACTTTTGCTTCATTTACTTTCATTAATCATATGCTTTTTACCTGATCTCGTTTTAACACTTCTGTTATTCGAATACAATGTACGTCGTATACCAACTCTACCATTCACAATACTGCCATACACTTACAATATTAAGATAGAGGAATTGCAATAATGTTTGAATTGGACATCCCAGTTCCTATAGTAGAAAACCGTCAAAGACAGGCATCCACCAAAAGCCGTGTTTCACTGTTGAATAATACATGCGATCTAAATTGTCTGCAGCTCAAAGCCTTACATCGGCCACAGTGCAGTCTGCAAGTAAGCAGTTAGTTGCTTCTAGAAATAATTCAGTTGAAACTAGAGGTATATTTCTAATTTTTTTTACTGGTGTTAGGGCATGGCATTTTTCCCTCCTGGATAGCTAGCTACTCTCGTGGCGTTTCGAAAATATTCAAAGTAAGATTCTATTGTGATACTGTAAAAAAATCGTATTCTACTAAACTCACAATATCTTATCGATATCTTGGCGGCAGAATAATAGTAGAAAAAAACCATACCGACCAAATTGAGAACCTCCTCCTTTTTGAAGTCGGTTAATTAGTATTGCCCTTAGCAGAAATGACATTAGATGAAATAAATATTGAAAAGCTGCCAACAAATTTAAACATATCAAAGAGTGGCGTGTCATACGTACGCCATTGGAATTAACAGAATACCTAATTCAGTGTCCGGCAATTTTGACATATATCAATAATAAAATTCGATCGAAATTGCCAGGTGGTAGGGCATTTGCCCGACAGGATGGCTACCACCCCTGGTCTAAAGTATGTCGCCATAACAACCCTTAGTTGTGTTCCGGCATAAGTGACCAGGCTCCAGTCTCCTTCAAGAGAGCAGCAGCGCGTTAGTAGTACCTTTGGTGTTACAAATGTCCATAGGCGATGGTAACCGCTATCCATCAAGAGGCCGTCTGCCTGTCTGCTGAACTCCTGCAATAAAAAAAAATAAAAAAAAATCCCTTGTCGGAAGTATGCTGCCATGTTATCGCGTTCGGCTTGGTGTTTATCCTCACTTCACTACATTCTTCACACTCTACATTCCTTTTTAAAAAACTTAATGAAGTTATAGGTCTTTGCTCATATTAAGACCGAATTGCTATTAATATTGACCCCCAAATAATTTATAGGTGAAAAGAGAGAGAGAGAGATTGTTACAGATGGGTTATTCTAGTCAGAGTTTAAATAATAAATAATGTTACATCCAAGGCGCCGACAAAAACAAATCCGCACCTGCATAATTGTAAAACACATGTTTATTACCTTTTATGGTCGTCTTCTTTTGCTTAATTTGTGTTTACAACTTGTGATTAGAAAACAGCCCATTGTTGTATTTATATCTTTTATGGCAGTCATTAGCCAGGTGTGTCGGATTAAGATACGGGACATTGAAGCTATGTATCTGAATGAAAAATATAAAACGATGACCTGATGGAGAGGGGAGACTGTTGAGCGATAACCACGAGCGAAGCAAGACATGTGTACTACAATCGGGAATGTTTTAGTGACGGACTTTGCACGTTTTATGGAATTACGACCTTTTGCATTACGTTTGGATTTGTTGTGTTAAGATATATTTGTACCTGTTTTATACGTGTATAAGTTCTAATAAAGTCTATAGTAATTCTAGCGGCATTTTAATTCAAGTCTCGCGGCTCGTAACAATATTGACCCCAAATAATTGAGAGATGAAAGAGATTATTACGGATGGGTTATTCGTATCACAGTTTCAACTAACATAATATAATAAAGTTATTTATTTGCCGTTCATACAAAGTTAAATTCTGTAAATCATATCAAGTAAATTGTAAATTTAATTAACGCTTTCAGTTAATTATTTCGTCCGCCGCCATTATTAATATTGCCAATAAAAATGGCGTCTGGCATGGCCGGCGTTTCTCTGAATCAATTTTATGTCGTCCCAAACTCAATTTTGCTGAAGAGTTTTATAGCGACGGTGTTCGGTGTCGATGCCAATTTCGTTAAGCACTCCGATGGAGAATTTTATCCTGGTTAACGTCATGGCGGAGATGGTTTTTAGCCTATCGGTGATCGAAACACGGTTTTAAAATAGCGATAGGCAAAACTGCGGAATATGCTCTCCTGGTATCATTTGCTAAACGCCTTCCTCTATACGTCCATAAACCCATTTATAATAAAGTATGCCAAAACACACTGCGCCAAGGAAATGTCAGCATTAAAGCTTAAACACCAAATTATTAAGTGGTGAAGGTAAGGAAATGAATGCTCCGGTTGTCCGGGCATGTGGGTAGAATGTATTATGAAAGAATGACTAAACAGATATACAATGCAAAAGTGGATGGAAGAAGAA
The DNA here is from genome assembly GCA_012273795.1 of Dendrolimus punctatus. Lineage (NCBI taxonomy): Eukaryota > Metazoa > Arthropoda > Insecta > Lepidoptera > Lasiocampidae > Dendrolimus > Dendrolimus punctatus. Next base: position 9,857,703 of record CM022541.1, on the reverse strand, counting down.
GTCGCGGAAGGCCACAACACACCTTCCATGATCAAATTGATCATGTATTAGCAGAAAGTGATGTCAGGAGCAGCGTGCATGACAAGAGCTATTAATGTCAAAGAAGCAAGTGAGGTGTGTAAGAATAAGCCTGTATGGCGCTCTGTTGTTCGTGCCTACCCCGCAAGAGACCTGGCGTGAAGTTATGTATTTGTATTTACTCTACTTTCATGCTCTCTGTTCCATACCCAACAGGAGGATAGAAGCTACAAATTTGGTAAATCTCCTACTTTAGCTTACAAGTGCTTTTAAGGATCTTACGAATACTAATCTCGGTTATTATTTCCAAGTCTTTTATGACCATAAGAACTAAATTTACTATGACTTTCAGTGCGAAACCAACAAGTGCAAAGTTGTTCACATCATCAATACTAGAACAACAAATTTGACTGCTTCTGTGGTTGAGTGCGTAGGCTAAGCCTTTGCCGACCTACCTCACTGCAAGGCAGAGGCTCCGGACTCGATTCCTGTTATGGTAAATGTCAGAAAGGAATTTTCTCCGGCCCCAGAATATTCGTTGTATATCACCCGTAACACAAGCGTAACTCGCTTAATTTGGAGATATACAATTTGTGTGGTTGGTTGCCGATTTACTTATAAAAGTAGAAGGCCCACGTTTAAATCTCAAGTTATTCCATGTGTGCTCTTCCTTGAATTGTATTCCTCATTACCTTACTTTTTCATGAAGAATTCTTCGCCGTTGGCGATCAACGCTCCCATATAGTGCGTCATATATAGAGTAATTGATTGAGGTGCGGTTCGAGATGGACCAAATATACCAAACTGCTGTCTCAAAATATTTTTTAAACTATTTATTTTTATAAACTACCTGTGCTAATTCCCGTTAAAAAAGTACGCACAAGAAAGGTTTCTTAAGCCAAAACTTCAATTGCGACGAATAGTTTGGTGTACACGTTCTTGATATACAAATCATGCAAATCTGAAAAACAGTATTAGGATGATAGCCGAAAGTTTTACACCATAAATTCCTCAACGTAGTACTTTAGAACTTTGTTCCAAATCTCGAAATACTCTTATCCACGAATCACAGACTAAACTGGAACAGAATGGAAACTACCAACTACCCGCGGATGACGTATTGTCTCATATCCAATGCATTATTAATGAGATAGAATAAGCAACGAAGGCTTACGAACTTGCGGAATATGAATTTATATACGGAACATCCATTCTGAAAAATTAAAGGGAATATATATCTGAATGTTGCCAAGTTTGTATGTATTGCAGTGTGTATTAAATTTCCACTAGAGTGTATGCTTGAATACCGTTTAAACTCGATAACCAATTTAAAGATTATTAAATACTTATAATTTTACATCTGAAGTCAGTTGAAGAATCAAATTTAAACTTTGAGATCAGTGGAAGTGATTTTATAAATAAATTTTATAATTTTTCGATTAATAATCAAAATTTTTGAAAATAAATTACGCTCTCGTCTTATCATGTTCAAAGTACACAATCTAAAACATTTAAGAAACACGAAATAAGACTTTATTAAATAAAAAAATAAACTGATTTTCTAAACATAACCAATATACGCGTATATTTTATATAAGTAATATTTATAATAGTTGTAAACGATTATTGTTATCAAGGCAATTACGATAAAACTTACGGAATAAAAATGTACGCATAATCGATTGACCGTCATACGAGCTGACGGTTTTAATGGTGCCTATCCACTAAAACAAGATGTGACCATTGTACTAACATTATTTAATCTGTACAATAAAACGTCACTGTCAATGTTGTTTGTTAGCGATGACAGGTGACTTATGACCAACCTCCTCGCCCCCTCCTACGAACGAACACCGAGACACATTAAAAATTGCTAATACTAAGATTAAAGTTAAAATGATAATTAAAAGTTACTTGCTTATATTAAAATATATAAGTAAAATAATAAAAATTGTTTCAACAAATAACAACACGACAATACTACTATTTCCACTGATGCTAAGCTATGTAGCGGAGACAGTAAGATGTTTTAAGGAAATACGCCGCTGCAAGGTAGATGTGTGAGAAAGATGCGCAGGAGGCTCGCATCCAAAGCACGCATCCTTCCATATAAAAAACGTAGCTTAGTTGAATCAGTTTCCACCAGTACTAAGCTATGTGGACCAATGAATATGATTGGTGGATAACAAACGCATCCATAGTAACGTTGCATAGCACATCTCTCGTACAAAGGCACCCTTACCATTGTATATTATCATACGAAAGTGTATTTTTACAGATAAAGAAAAATGTTGACTTATATTCACAATTATTACAGTCGTGCAACCTAACAAAACAAACACTATTAGAAATCAGAGCAAAATCCAAACAACAAATACGAATCACAAAAACAAAGAGAACTTCCAGAGATACCTTCACAAAGAGCTTTAATAAACGTTACCTTTCTTATCCAAAGGGCGAAAAGAGCGAAAAATTTATTGAATAAGCAACAACGGTTCTATTTATCCAAGTGCCGTTTTGCACGCCTGTTGGCTGGCTGGGTTAATTTGTGATTACGTCAGCATGTTCCCGAGATAATGGGTGGATGGAATACATTTTTAGAAATACCGAATGTAAAATAAAATGCTCACACCGTGTCTAGTATTATTATTTTGAGAAACATTAAGGTGCGAGACAGATGAAAGTTGACAACCAAGTTTACAAGTTTTGTGTGGAAAATGTAATGTAAAATTTATTGAATAAGCTATAACGGTTCTGTTTATCCAACTGCCATTTTGCACACTAGTTGGCTGACTGGGTTGATTTGTGATTACGTCAGCATGTTCCTGAGATAATGGGTGGATGTAATACATTTTTAGGAATACCGAATGTAAAATAAAATGCTCACACCGTGTCTAGTATTATTATTTTGAGAAACATTAAGGTGCGAGACAGATGAAAGTTGACAACCAAGTTTACAAGTTTTGTGTGGAAAATGTAATGTAAAATTTATTGAATAAGCTATAACGGTTCTGTTTATCCAACTGCCATTTTGCACACTAGTTGGCTGACTGGGTTGATTTGTGATTACGTCAGCATGTTCCTGAGATAATGGGTGGATGTAATACATTTTTAGGAATACCGAATGTAAAATAAAATGCTCACACCGTGTCTAGTATTATTATTTTGAGAAACATTAAGGTGCGAGACAGATGAAAGTTGACAACCAAGTTTACAAGTTTTGTGTGGAAAATGTAATGTAAAATTTATTGAATAAGCTATAACGGTTCTGTTTATCCAACTGCCATTTTGCACACTAGTTGGCTGACTGGGTTGATTTGTGATTACGTCAGCATGTTCCTGAGATAATGGGTGGATGGAATACATTTTTAGAAATACCGAATGTAAAATAAAATGCTCACACCGTGTCTAGTATTATTATTTTGAGAAACATTAAGGTGCGAGACAGATGAAAGTTGACAACCAAGTTTACAAGTTTTGTGTGGAAAATGTAATGTAAAATTTATTGAATAAGCTATAACGGTTCTGTTTATCCAACTGCCATTTTGCACACTAGTTGGCTGACTGGGTTGATTTGTGATTACGTCAGCATGTTCCTGAGATAATGGGTGGATGTAATACATTTTTAGGAATACCGAATGTAAAATAAAATGCTCACACCGTGTCTAGTATTATTATTTTGAGAAACATTAAGGTGCGAGACAGATGAAAGTTGACAACCAAGTTTACAAGTTTTGTGTGGAAAATGTAATGTAAAATTTATTGAATAAGCTATAACGGTTCTGTTTATCCAACTGCCATTTTGCACACTAGTTGGCTGACTGGGTTGATTTGTGATTACGTCAGCATGTTCCTGAGATAATGGGTGGATGTAATACATTTTTAGGAATACCGAATGTAAAATAAAATGCTCACACCGTGTCTAGTATTATTATTTTGAGAAACATTAAGGTGCGAGACAGATGAAAGTTGACAACCAAGTTTACAAGTTTTGTGTGGAAAATGTAATGTAAAATTTATTGAATAAGCTATAACGGTTCTGTTTATCCAACTGCCATTTTGCACACTAGTTGGCTGACTGGGTTGATTTGTGATTACGTCAGCATGTTCCTGAGATAATGGGTGGATGTAATACATTTTTAGGAATACCGAATGTAAAATAAAATGCTCACACCGTGTCTAGTATTATTATTTTGAGAAACATTAAGGTGCGAGACAGATGAAAGTTGACAACCAAGTTTACAAGTTTTGTGTGGAAAATGTAATGTAAAATTTATTGAATAAGCTATAACGGTTCTGTTTATCCAACTGCCATTTTGCACACTAGTTGGCTGGCTGGGTTAATTTGTGATTACGTCAGCATGCTCCCGAGATAATGGGTGGACTGAATACATGTTCAGGGATACTAAAAGTAAAATATAAAACTGACTCCGTATCTACCAGCGTTTTATATATCATATTGTATATCATACATTATCTTATTATTTTGAGACACACTAAGATTCGAGACAGATGAAAGTTAACAACCAAGTTTACAAGTTTTGTGTGGATACAAAAATGTAATGTCATGTTTATTGAGTGAGTGGTAATGATTCTATTTATCCAACTGCCATTTTGCGCACCTGTTGAATGTGTAGGTTAATTTGCAATTACATCGGCCTGTTCCCGAAATAATGGGTGGACTGAATACATTTTTGACGATGCCCAAAGTAAAATAAAAACCTCATTCCGGTGTCTGTCTATCTGTTGTCTGTCTGATTATATATTATAGCTGAATATTTCAGTAAATGTCTAGATTAGAGACAGATGAATCATAAATAGATTTTATTTTATCCGTGCAGGAACGGAGAAAGAATACAATTTCCTGCGGCCGGGCGGCCTGTCGTAAGAGGCGACAAAACAACCCACAGCCAGGTGGTAGGGCATTTGCCCGACTGGATGGCTACCACCCCTGGTCTAAAGTATGTCGCCATAACAACCTTGGGTTGTGTTCCGGCATTAGTGACCAGGTTCCAGTCTTCCTTAAGAGAGCAGCAGCGCATTTGTAGCACCTTTGGTATTGCAAATGTCCATAGGCGATGGTAACCGCTTTTCATCAAGTGGGCTGTCTGCCTGTCTGCTGAACTCCTGCAATAAAAAAAAGTTAATAATCATGTCTTAACATCTCGTGTGTATAGAAAAATGTAATTTCAAATTAATTGAATAAACAACAAAGATTCTTGTGTCTCTTTATGTACGCCTGTTAACTGTGTAGATGAATTTGCGATTACGGCAGCAATGTTCCCAAGATAGATAGATAGATAGATAACACTTTATTGCTCACCAAATACACAATTTCAAAATATACAATTACAATATTGTCATGGTAGAAACAAAAGGCGGCCTTATCGCTGAAAGCAATCTCTTCCAGGCAACCTAACTTAAGGAATAATTTAATCTAATCTGGCGTTGTAGGTGGTGCAGATCATTAAATATCAAATAACATAAATAAACATATTTTAACTAAATCTACTATATAAAAATAAGTCGGGTTTTCCTTCCTGACGCTATAACTCCAGAACGCACGAACCGATTTCCACGGTTTTGCATTCGTTGGAAAGGTCTCGGGCTCCGTGAGGTTTATAACGAAGAAAATTCAGGAAAAATTTCAACAGAAAAGCGGGAAAATGTTTTTTCACATACAGCGCCATCTTTGATACATCCTAGAAATGATGAATGTTTTTATTTGCGACTGCTGTTGGTAAATGTACGTGGACCAAAATCATTTGCGCATTTGAAAACTGTGAATGGCCACCAATGCCAAACATATCGAGAAGCATGTCAACTATTGGATTTGCTGGAGAACGATTCTCAATGGGATTTAACACTTGCGGATTCAGTTGTTTCATCAAATGCGTACCAAATACGAACGCTGTTCGCAATTATCATCACTACATGTTTTCCTTCACAACCAATTCAGTTATGGAACAAATACAAAGACGACATATGTGAAGATATTTTGCATCGCTTGCGCATTCAAACGAATAATCCTGACATCCAAATAACCGATGAAATCTACAATGAAGGATTGATTCTGATTGAGGATCAATGCTTGACTATTGCAAACAAGCTACTGATTGAAGTAGGAATGATTGCGCCAAATCGATCGATGCACGATACATTCAACCAAGAATTAAATCGAGAGTTGCAATACAATGTTGATACATTACAGGAATTCGTTCGAAATAATGTGCCGTTGCTGAATGAACAGCAAAAACAAGTATAATTTATATATATATATATATATATATATATATATATATATATATATATATATTAATGCAAGCGGTGGACAATAATACTGGTGGTCTATTCTTCCTGGACGCACCTGGAGGAACAGGTAAAACTTTGTCATTTCATTGATTTTGGCCACTATTCGATCAAGATGTGACATAGCTTTGGCGTTAGCATCATCTGGAATTGCGGCGACTCTTCTAGATGGCGGTCGTACTGCACATTCTGCGCTTAAGTTGCCACTAAATTTAAACACAATTGACACTCTAACATGCAATATTTCCCGAACCAGTGCAATGGGAAAATTTTTGATGCAATGCAAGTTCATTGTTTGGGATGAGTGCACAATGGCACATAAGAAATCACTGGAAGCACTTAACTTCACACTGAAGGATCTTCGGCGAAATAACAACATCTTTGGCGGCTTGATGATATTGTTGGCAGGCGATTTCAGGCAGACGTTGCCAGTAATTCCCCGAGTAACGCCTGCATATGAATTAAATGCTTGCCTGAAGGCATCACCTTCATCGAATAACGTAAAAACATTATCGCTAACCACTAATATGAGAGTTCAACTTCAAAATGATCAAAGTGCTGCACAATTTCCAAACAATTGTTAGCTGTTGGAAATGGAAAAGTCCAAGTTGATGCGACATCTGGATCAATTACTCTTACCAACAACTTTTGCCGATTTGTCTCAATTAGCTGTTTTTGAAAATGTTTTCCCAAACATTAGTGAGAATTATCAGAATTATGCTTGGTTAAGTCAACGAGCAATTCTTGCCGCAAAGAATAATGATGTACACGCACTGAATTTCACCATTCAATCAAAAATTGCTGGCGATTTGGTGACATACAAATCCGTTGATTCCATAACAAATCCCGATGATATAGTATATTATCCAACGGAGTTTTTGAACTCTCTGGAGTTACCAGGATTTCCACCACATAACTTGCAACTCAAAGTTGGTACAGTTATTATGATATAGCGATAAATTTAGAAAATCATTGTTTTTCACATGGGCAGTTATACGTTGCGTGTTCACGAGTTGGGAAATCAACCGCTTTGTTTGTGTTAACGTCAGACCAAAAGACAAAAAATGTGGTTTACAAAAGAGCACTTCAATGAAACGGATAATTTGCGGACACGTATAACGCTTCGATTCAGTATTTACTTTGGATTCACTTTCATTTACTTAGAGAAGTTCAACTAAATAACACTTCATTTTTGTAATCGAAATGAATTCATTACTGTGGTGAAATGAAATAAAAATTTTCCTTTTCAAATTTAAATAAAAAAAAATCTTCATCTTTTAATCACCAAACGAAATGTTACATAAAACGAAGCCATCTGGTGGCGAAACGGAGTTCGCCGGGTTTGCTAGTAATTTATAAAAATAAATAAATGAAAAAATAAAATAAAAATACACATACTTAAACTAGTATATAAATTAAATACATACATACATATATATTAAATAGTCTATAATATAAGAATTAGGCATAATTATTTAAGGAAAAGTAGTGTTTTCTGAGTGCGTTCTTGAATATAGGCGATGTTTTGGCCTCTCTGACAGTAAGAGGCAGCGCATTCCAAAGTTTGACAGCCTGCACTGTGAAAGAGTTATCATAATTGGTGAGCCGAATACATCTATTTTTAGACATAGGACACCTGTGTGCCCGTAAACTAAACAGATCATGGTTGAAGAGTTTGGACCAATCAACGTCAGTGGCAGTCAAACATTTTCAAGTTATAATAAAAAAGTCAATAAATTACTGGTCCCCTAAGCGAAGTTTACTAGTAATAAATTAATCAAAGTCAGAAATGTCCTCCCACTTTTAATGATTACAAATTTTACTGGACGATCATAATTCTTCTTTCATACTGAGAACCTAAAATATAATTAACTAGCTTCTGTCCGCGACTTCGTACACGTTAAGTTAAAATAAAGTAAGTTGAAAAATCCCCCCGATTTTGAATCATTCTTCATTGGTGCTCCGTTCCTATTGGTCTTAGCGTGATAGTATATAGCCTATAGACTTCCTCAATAAATGGGCTATCTAACACTGTAGTTCCTGAGATTAGCGCGTTCAAGCAAACAAACAAATTCTTCAGCTTTCTATATTAGTATGAGATAAGATTTTATTTTTACTCTTAAATCGTATTGTATAAAAAGTGCGAGAGCTGGTGAGATATTAATACATGCCATCCACACGTGTATGTGCGGTTTGGATAATCGAGTTTCCTATTGGATAATTCCTTTTCGCAGGGTGCGCTTTAACTAACACTGATACAATTTCCGTGCATTTTGAGAGTTCTGCAGCCATTTTAACAAAAACCAAATATTTATGTTTTCGTCATTGGATATGTTTCTCGGAAACTATTGTAAAAAAAATAATAGATAAACATAACCTACATACCTCTATATAATCTTGTAAAGTACCGAAACGGAATTGGGATTGGCTGCCGTACAATGTAGCCGAGTATTGTGATAAGACCGTACCAGATATTTATTTATGTAACTGTATTTTATAATTTATTTTTTTTGCCCGGTCTCTCCGTCATAGGGTAAGACAGAGTTATCTTTTCTTTTCTCTTTATTATTTTCTTTAGTTACATGCATTAATACTATTTCTACTACTTAAAACTAGAACTCAAATAAATTGTTACATATTGGAAGTAGTTGGATATGGTTGGCCAAGGTTGGTTGTGTTTGGGATTCGTAATTTGGGAGTTTATTGCTTGTTTATGCAAAGATTTGGATAGGAAAGGTTGGGGGTACGTTTTTATTTATTACTTTATTTAAGATTTTTACAAAAAGGGTGTTGTTATATCAGTCTTGCATTCTTTCTTAAATTTACATTTTATCTTGATATTTTGCCAAAAATTACATTTATCTATCAGTATACTCTCAATATCCATTATAATTTACAGTATTCATACATTTTTAGGGTTTTAGTAAGTTATAATTTCTAGTTATAGGCTCTAGTTTTATTATTCCTTGAGTAGTGTGAAGCATGATTTATTTTCATTTTTTATTGTGCTGCAGGGTTACGTTAGTGCATTCCACGTAGCAGTTTTATTTCTAAGTTCTTAACACTATTACATTTATTTATTGCTATTATACTATTTATGTGTGTATTTCTTACTTCTATTTTTAATATTTTATTTACATATATCGTATTAGTATAATTATTATATTTTTATTAATGTATGTATATTATATCATGAATGTATATATTTATAAGATACTGATTTGGTAGTGAGAATAATTCAATTCAATTCAATTTATTTAATGCGAAATTGGGTATACAAAAGGTGTTAAATTTAACATAGTAAAGCTCTAAATTCCGCCTTTCGGCATGCATATATATAAGTATCCTGCTTACAATATTACAATATTTTCTTATAATATATCTTAATATTTATTTAATTATTTACCTAATAAAATATCAGCCAATAAATTATAAAAATTGTGTATTAAATTATAATGATGTCAATTAAGATTCATACAATTTATATTATTGTTTTGTCATTTAAACATTCATCGATACTGTAATATGCCTTATCGGTTAACATGTGTTTTACACGTTTTCTAAAAATGGCGTTTGTTTGTATTAATTGAAATTCTTCTGGGAGGTGATTATACAGTTTTGGTGCTATACAAAATATACTTTTATTCAAAAACGCGGTCTTGTTGGGAAGGCAGTATAATTTATTCCTATGACGTATGCTCTTGCACGTTTCAAATAAATTCATATTATACCTAACAAACTGTATCACTTCATATCTATACAATGAAGGCAAAGTGAGCACATTTAATTAAAAAAAATATGGTTTGCAGCTATCTGTAATATTTAATTTAAAAATAGCTCTCATACACCTTTTTTGCGATCTAAATATAACTTCTTTATTAGTAGAGTTACCCCAGAACAGAACGCCATACCGCAAAAGACATGTAACATTGCTATGATATGCCGTTTTTACTGTAGACATATTAGCAACTTTCTACATCGATAATGCAACATACTTCTGATCTTATCAAATTTTTGTCCACCCAAAGGTTGTGTGGAAGAAATCGCTAATAGCGATAAGACCGCCTATTGTATTGTACATTTTTATTTCTGTAACTGTATCTTGAAAACACAATAAAGCATATTCATTCACGTATAATGGTGTATGTGTTATGAATAATATTATATTAATGATTTGTTATATGTAAATATCCCCGTGTTAATACTTCTGTATGAAGTTAAATTATTACTTTTGTTTGGGTCATTCTTTTCTTTGGATTAAGGCTGGAACTGAAAATCAGCGCAGCGTCAATCCTTTTCGCAACATAATGCCGAGTGCTAACCTCATTGGCGTGAATGGTATATACTAGATCTTAGGAGAGATTTTGGTTCTCTCTGCTTATTCTACCGACTGTTCCGAAGAACTGTTTAGAATGATGCCTTCGTCTTCTAACATGGCACCGCTCGCCATCGGTTGGGAGTTCACCCCCACTTTCTTGAGCCGCTTCGCTCATGAACGCAACACGTCTGTAGAACGTTTCTCTTGCATGGGGATTTGGAACGAGCTCCCAGCCGAGGTTTTCCCACAGCGGTACGATATGAAGATTTTCAAAAAGGGTGACATAACATTTTTTCGAGGCCGGCAGCGCGTTGGTGACATCTCTGGTGTTGCAAACATCCGTAGGCGACGGTAATCGCTTTCCACCAGGTAGGCCGTCAGCCTGTTTGCTGAACTCCAGCTATAAAGGTTGGATAGATAGTATTACACCCTTAGCCAACTTACTTTAAAAAAAATTCTATTCCCAGTTTATTTTTCATTATGCAACAATGATACTTAAAAAGTGGGTATACGTAACACAAATTAATAGTAACTTGATTTTTATTTAATAAGAGCTTATAATAATTAATAGGGGTTTTTGTACCTCATAAAATAAAATACTTACGTTTTTGGAGTGTTGTTGTATGCTTTGTTAACTACAATTGTATATTCTCGATTTACATGTACCACGTCTTAATGGGCGTATTCTTTTTTCTGTGTGTACATGAATTGACGAGAGTAAATCTCTCTTTCTTTATAATAATCAGATTTTGTCTATCGTGTCCATGTTCATTAAAGATTGTTTATTTAGATACTATATGTTGGTGAAATACCTATAAGATATTTATAAATAACTAAACTTAATTTTCGAAAAAAAATGTAAAGAACCTTTTTCAAAATAAAATCTTTCAAGTTTTCATAGAAAATCTCTTTGCCAATGCACCCTCAAATGGATGTTGCAGCGGAAGTAATAATTCATACATGGACCGCTATAACTTAAGCAAGCTGACGGACTTTAATCTCGGAAAATATTATTATGACGCTGAGAAATGAACGGCTTTAAATTATTTTGGGTTCTATATAGAAAGCCTATATATATGTATTATATAATAATATTTGTTTAAACTGTATATTAAAGTCATTAAAAATACATAATCTATATATAGTTATATAAAGCTAACAACATTATAAATTATATATTGGTGTAAATTCTTGGACTGTTTTTTCTTTGTGTTTGTGTCTAAGTGGACTGTGTTGTCTTTTGAATAAATAAATTATTATATAAAAGAAAGTCGCGTTATTTACAGTATTTATAACTCAAGTTCAGCTGTACCGATTTAGCTAAAAATTAGTGGGGAGGTAGCTAAGAACCAGGAGACGGACATAGGATTTTGTATTCCGTTGGAACCGGTAGGTGGCGCTGAGATCGGGTTCTAGAATCTTCTTTATCACCTGAAGTGATTTTGTTTTCGTGTATTTGTATGGGTTCCTAGGTGCCTTAAATCCACAATTGAAACTGGTAGGTTGCGCTGGGATCAAGTTCTACATTTTTATTTTCTCAGAGCAGGACAATGTCTGCCAAGGCAAATAGTAATATATATATATGTAATTTGCAAAGTGAAAGTAAAGAAAGTAAACAAACGCAGTTTCTTACACAATTATAATATTGGTATGGATTTTACAATCCCGATACGAAGAACTTGTTACTCATACAAGAAATCGTTGTAGTAGTATACGTGTATTGAACCAGCATACCCTGGTTCGTCCCTAGGGAAATAACTGAATAGTTCCCTGTTTAATTTAGTGCCATCCCAACCACTGGGGGATATTAGGACCCGTATGCTCGGGATGATAACATTGTCTATGGCGGAATACAGTTACGATAAGGTCATTGTGTTATTGTATTTCTATTGATAACGATTTGTTATATTCACATGTTTATTTATAATTATTATTATTGTAATGAAATGTTCTTAAACCGAGAGTGTGATGAGTTTCGAAAGCTCACAGTGAAACCTCTTAAAAGAAGTTAATTTTGGGATAGGAATGCTAAAAGGAAAAGGTATCTATTTGTTTTTTATTTAGGTTATCTGGAAGAGATTGCTTTGAGCGATAAGGCTACCTACTATATTGCCTAGAAAATATTGTAAATATGGTCTGTTTCTGTAATAGTATATTTTGGTCCGCAATTAAGTGTTATCTCTCTCTCTCTCTCTATGATACATCAAAATCTGCATTCATGAATTATTTTAAATTTTTGTTTCAGTGAGATCTAATGTAATAAAAATTGTCTTATATTACAATAATTATTTATTCAGATACATAGATCCCTATAAATAATTTAAACAACTAAATTAAATATTAAACAATTAAAGTTAATAAATGTTAATCAGTCAGTCAGTTTTTAGTATAAAAAATGTATTTATATGCATACATTTATTTTATATTAATTAATTAATTATTCTATGTAAGAATCTGTAGCCAGTCCCAATATATTTATTTTTGAAGTGAAACTTTTTAGCCACAAGAGTGAATTATTTCGATGGGTACGAAAAAGCGTGACCCCACGAATGTAATAATTTGAACATTATTCTCATACATAAAGAGTTGGAAGTGTTTTGAAGTTCATAAATCAAATGGAAACTAAGAGCATTTGTTTTCGTATTTTAGTTATCATAAGCCTGTCGTGTCATTTGTTCAAAGTGAAAACGTCAGATTCTCTGAATAATATGTGTTGTAAATTTTAAACATGTAACATATGCATTAAAATATAAAATAACTTTTGAACTTGGTGAAAATATTATAAAAGTAACTAGCTGTCCCGGCAGACGTCGTCCTGCCCGGTAAAAATAGGGGTTTGTCGCAGAGGGTTAATAATTTAGGGTTTTATGTATTTTTGTATGTTGTATCATAAAAAAATAGAAATTAAAAATTTTGTCTAAAAAATAAATAAAAAAATTTAGGAGTGGACTACCCCTAACATTTAGGGGGATGAAAAATAGATGTTGGCCGATTCTCATAGATACCGGATAAGCACAAAAAATTTCATCAAAATCGGTCAAGCCGTTTCGGAGGGGTATGGGCACGAAAACTGTGACACGAGAATTTTATATATTAGATAAACCTTATAATTATCCTAATACTCTTGACAGTCTATATTTATCTCATTCTCTCCAAGACTATTTTTCAGAAATTTCTGTTTTATTGTATTCCAGAATTCAAAATTCCTACAATGTGATTGCTAATTTCTTAAAGAAACACACTTAAGGCACTATCGTATTTTTTTAATTCATAAGGGGCCTAAATATGTTATAATATTGAACACGTATGCTATCCGAGAACGCCTTGCGCATTCCATCCGGAGTTTGACAAGTGTATAATGTCTAGCAACTCGTGTTGAACAGATATTTTTAGTGTCATTAAACAAATGAATAGTTCAAAATATCATTTGCAACAAAAAAGCTATTGCGTACGATAAACCGTCAGTAAAGGCTCGATATTTTCCAAGAATATTTCAAAGTACGTAACTACATTGTTGCACGTCATTAAAGCCAACTATGCGAAAATATAGTTTTTAAGTCTTCACTTTATTCAACAAAATAAAGTGCGGTGTCGTGAAATTTTAATAGCACACTATAATGTTGCAAACGGCAGTGAAAGATGGGTATGGCAGAAGAAGCATGAAAGTAGGACGAACGCAGTTGAGATGAGAGCTTTGAGAAGTATATATAAGATAATCACAAGTAATGACAAGAAACAGTGTGATAAGGGAGTGTTGTGATTTGAAAAAGGATGTAGTGACAGCATTTGAAAAAGGAATGTTTAGATGGTTTGAGCATGTAGAAAGAATGAATGAAAGCAGAGTCACAAAATAAGTATATGACAACAGAGTGACTGGTAGAGACGGTGGCGGTTACCGCTACGTACTCAACATGATCAAATTGAAAATATTTTGAAGAAAGGTGAGATAAAAAGCAGTTTAAATAGCCGACGGTAACCGTCTCCCATGAGGTGGAATGTTACCCTGTTTGGTTTTTCGGTTTCCTGTGTGGTCCTCCTACGAATGTTTGGCCTAGGAAATTATTAAACATGAAGAAGGGCGAGATAAAAAGCAGTTTAAATAGGCGACGGTAACCGTCTCCCATGAGGTGGAATGTTACCCTGTTTGGTTTTTCGGTTTCCTGTGTGGTCCTCCTACGAATGTTTGGCCTAGGAAATTATTAAACATGAAGAAGGGCGAGATAAAAAGCAGTTTAAATAGCCGACGGTAACCGTCTCCCATGAGGTGGAATGTCACCCTGTTTGGTTTTTCGGTTTCCTGTGTGGTCCTCCTACGAATGTTTGGCCTAGGAAATTATTAAACATGAAGAAGGGCGAGATAAAAAGCAGTTAAAATAGGCGACGGTAACCGTCTCCCATGAGGTGGAATGTCACCCTGTTTGGTTTTTCTGTTTTCTCTATGGTCCACAGAGTAATGTTCGGCTCAGGAAATTATTAAACACAGCATTGACTCGCGCAGTTTACCGACGAATTCGTTCTGTATCAGTCAATGTAATGTAATAAATCAAATATGTTGCAAGATATAGACTTAGACCTATTTACTAATAGTGTAGCAATGTTTAGCGCAAAGTTGGTAAAGTTCTATTCAAACTCAGATTTATCAGTTTAAGTACCTTATATCTATTCACATTTTTGAAGTGATAACTTCTTATGGGAGGGTAAACTGCTTCGTTACGTAACGCATTACGGTGCCAGTCTGTCTGGCTTCCCTTTCTCTCATACGGCAGCGGTAGGCAGGCTCCTTCTCTCTCACTCTAACCCACAGCGCTAGCCGTATTTCAGTAAGTAGATTAAATAATGATACTAATAATGTACATACAAAAAATTCTAATGTGCATATTCAAGAATTGTAACTAATTATAAAATGTATTTTATAATCAATAAAAGATTTTATTAATAAATAACCTTTCCTAACATTATCATATTAATATACATAAAATTTAAGTATTTGACCTAAGTCAAACTTTTCTCAAGTTAAACTATTTCAATATTAAATAGTTCAACTTAAATTAATTTAAGATATCACTTCCGTCCCGTATTCACTTGCGTCCCGAGACGCAAACGTTTTGTTTTTATTGTTTTTTAATTATTTTCATTTTTTTACTGTTATCTGTGAAGGCTTATAATAGCTTCTCTTAATCTAGTTTATTTCTAGTTATTATTAATGATAGCTGTTAGCCCCCCAAATAAAATAAAATTAATAAAACTACGTTCATAACAATTTAGTAACAAGCGTTTATGATATAACAGTTAGGAAATTCATATTAACATTGAACGCTAATCCGTCCATTGAACATAGTTTCCGATAGAGTTAGCAGCTATGCTCAGAGCTCACGGTATTCAGAGTAAGGTATGCGGCGTAGAGCAGCTTGAGTTAGTTAAGATAGTGGAAATTACTCCTTAAATATTCCCTGTTAAACATTGCAACAAGAGAATTATGCGCTAGTGGAATATACATAAAGAAAGTAAGATTTTTAACTAATTTTATTTTAATATTTTCTTACGTTTTCGTGACTTGTATACACAATAAAACTACGTTTTAACGATTTTAAGCGCGGTAATTTATTTGATTTTGGTTTATCCGACGTTTCGGCCGCTTGTCAGTGGCCGTGGTCACGGACGACATAGATGACATTTGTCTAATGTGTGTTGTTAAAGTTTTATTTAGCCTACCGCCAATTTGTTCATTTTAATTATTTAGTTTTAATTTTGTTTATGGTTGTTATTTACTCTATGGGAGCCTAATCTAATTTACCACCACTTCTCAACATGTTGTGGCTTGAAGAGAAGAAGCGGCGCAAGAAACTCTTCAGCAAACATGCCTAGTTCTAAAAATTTTATATAATATTAAATAGTAATTATAGTAATAGTATAATTTTATATAATTTATATAGTAAATTATTCGAGATTCCCGACATCAAGTACCGCAATATTAAAAAGGAATGCAAGCTATCGATCAGTGAAAAAATCGCACTGATATGCATTTTTTTAACCACCCATTTTAAATCATTCCCAAAAAAAAATCCGCGGGATTGCCGAGATTAAAAGCAGCGCAGATTTTAAGTCTAATAATTTGCTGTCGACCAGCGAAAATCGCATAAGAGCAAACATACAAGAAATATAAAAAATACATTGTATCGTATATATATTCTATTCCAGTCAACCAGTAGTTTTTTTTAATAGCTGGAATATCCAGCATGTTTAGAATTGAATAATATTATAGTTTGTTAGGTAAAACAATGGTATTGTATAGTGTCCCTAAAAATGTAAAGCCAACCAAAGGCCAACGGCATTTGGCAAAATTTCAAATAAAGAATAGATGACTAAGTAAGAATGAAATTTCGAACTACACTAGTTCTATTTATGAAATTTTCTTTAAGATTGCCATCGCTTACGAGGACTTTCAATTTGGCCAGTTTCCATTTGAATCGGACTGTTCGTATATTTCATATATGTTAACCATGGAGGTTCTTTACGACAGCGACCTCTATAGAGTTTGTTATAAAATTCTGTATGTTTTATTTTAAATTGCTCATCCAGCCAGTGGTATAACCTTAAAAGCGTCAGCCAAATAGTAGGTACTGTGATTGAGACTAAACGAGGAACTGTTTGTGGCAGCTCGTAAAGATATACTTTACTAAACAGTTCAGATTCTATTCTTCTAACTAATTGTGTGTTAGTACTCACAATTAGTTACATTTCTGAAATTATCTATAGAGCTTAAATATCTCTGTTCAGGTTCCCTTCAAAAACTTAAAGTTGTATATACTTTTAGGGTGAGAGATGAACATGCTATTATGGAAAATGTTGCCGTGGTACAATTAATAATGTGTCTGAAAACAGTGACTTTTGAATTATAAGACCTTCATATTGTAAGTTACATCGAGTTTAATAATTACTATGGTGAATTAAATACTACTAATAGAAGTCATGCACTTGAGTATTCTTATGAACCTATTATCGTCTCAAAAGAAGTATGATAGCAATCACAATAGCCCGGTAAGAAAGTAGCATTCTTACTGTTGACTTATAGGATGCGCCGCCACATTAGAATCTTATAAGCTACTAAAAATTACAAACAACTCTTTAAAACAAAGTTTTAGACACATGTCAAGAAATCCACAAATTATATTCGACCATTCAGATAAAAATGTTTAAATTTACTTGTCGACTCCCCTCTAGCTATATATATTACGTACAAACTTTGTGTATAAAATCCGTTATATTCTAAATATCTATTCAGGAATTTTATATACTCTCTTTTATTTACACCACATTTTAAACTTTGACGCCGTGAACTTCCAAATTTAAACGCATAACCGAATCGAATAAGGATAGGAATTCTAATTTTACTCGTTGCTGTACATCGCGAAAGCGCGTTGGAGGCGAAACATGTCCAATTGAAATTCTGCGAGTACGGACGTGGGTGGCGCGTTCGAAATTCGAAATGTGATTCCACGGAGTCTGCATGTGTTTGCTAACGTATTGTCGAAATGAATTTTCGGTCATCTTCCTGTTACGTGAATAGGTCGGTTTATTACTCTCTGCTATTACACTCTGCTCTATGCTTTCCCAATTCAATTTTCGAACATAGATTCCTTTTTTGTTTAAAAGAAGTGGAATGTGAATATTGTTCTATATTTGAATTTCATGTGTATTCGATTATAAGTGACTTATTGCCAAATAATAAGCGTATGTTCAATTTTACACTTTTTTTGTATGCGTTCAGCAGACAGCCAAACGGGAATGGCCCGCCTGATAAAGGTGGTTATCGTCGCCTATAGACGTTTCTAACACCAAAGCTGTGCTACCAATGCTCTGCCGCTCTCTAAAGGGAGACTGGAACCCGATTACTTATAGGAACTCAACTCAAGGTTGTGGCATACTCTAGACCAGTGGTTGTAGCCGTCAAAATGGGCAAATACCCAACCACTTGGCTGTGGATTATTTCGTCGCCTCCGATACGCTACCCGGCTGCAGAAAATTGTATTCTTTCGCCATTATGGGCAAAGGATGATTTTTATCGCAATATTGGCCCTATATCCAAAACTTTAGTAGCTCGTATAAGTAACCTAATATCACATAGGACCGAAAACGTAACCTTCATTCCTAGTAAGGGACTATTTTGGCTGATGCCGGATACGTTCTTTATGGATGGTTTGATGATTTGTGATGTGACAAATGATGTATGTCAGAAAGTGAAAGGAACAGATAGATAGATAAATGACACTTTATTGCTTACCAAAATAAACAGAAACAAAATGCATAATTGCAATAATTCTTGGCAGCCTTATCAACAAAAGCGATCTCTTCCAGGCAACCCAAGCTGGGTAAAAGAAAAAGAAAAAAGAAATATTGTGCCGAAAGAAAAGACATGGTGTGTCGACAGAGAAGTGTGAAAGAGAAGGAAGATTAGATACCTTTTTTATTGTAATAATTACACAATGGCTAAATAGCATAGCTAGCAGATTCGCTATCAAATATCATCTTAGTTGGGGATCAGTTCCTCGTAAATGCCAGCCTAACTTGGAACAGATATAGCGACCGGGAAATCGGCATTTCCTTCAGATATGCCTCAAGTTACAAGCTGCAAGCGATTCTTTGTAATAGTCACAAGTCACGTATAGAACAAAGGGTCAGTACCATAGCATGTTGTTAAAATTAAATGCACAGTGTTGTTTTCTGTAAAGGCTCTCTTCATTTTTTTATGTCTGGAGTACAGATAGACAGACGGCCCACCTGATGCAAAGCGGTTATTGTCACTTGTAGATATTTGCAATATCAGATATGTCACCAACGCGCTGCTGGCCTAGTAAAAGAACGACCCCTATTTAATAGTAATTCGGAGGTACATATTACGCACTATTATATTATTACAGTGATGTTGCTTGATGTGACGTGTGATAAGAGGGAACAGATAGTTTCCTTAAACTACCACTCTGTTCCCTCGAGACAGTGCCAAAGGTCACGTTTCTTTAAGTGTGACCTTTGGCACTTCGCATCGGCGAAAAATAAAAAACAAACAAAAAAGAAAGAGTTCTAGTTTCTTTACTGTGACAGTTATATGGGAGCTCCCGAATAGTGTAATATAATGTAGGTAGATTCAGAGAAACAGGATTTAGCGTAAAATGATTAGTGGACGATCATGAGATTACGAAACAGTAAAAATATTTAAGAGAAAATACCATGTATTACAAGAACTACTCAACCGAACAATTTTCGTTAAAACCATTTTAAATCCAATAGGTATACTAAATATATAGGGCCTTACTTATAATAATCTCGTTAAGAAAGGATTAGCCATCTCGTAAATGAGAGACTCTGAAGCCCCTAATCAATGGCTGTTTCAAATAAAATTTGCCATCTTGCCTCTTAGCAGTCACTTAAACTACCTCTCGATGTTGGTCATTTTTGACATTCATTTATGAGTTATTTTACCACCACCTCTTATCCTTAAGAGGAGTTTATGGGTAAGATTTTCGTTTTTCAGTTGCTGAGCAGTTTATTAAAATTTAACAAACGATTATAAGTAAGGCCAATAATGTATACTAAATCTAAATTTCGATCGGGGAATTCACTTTTCAGGACATTTATATTGACATGATTGAAAGAAAAGATCGTTATAAATAAATTAGTGCAATATTTATAACTGATAACTTAGTCTTGATAACTTCGCGAAGAACCGCTACTTACCTGGTTTTTTAAAACAGGGACCCATTGAATTAAATGAAGCGTATATACCAACTGTAACCTTGACGCGAACGCTGTACGCTTCTAACGTAGTCCAAACTGAGACGCAGCCTAGAATTGTGTGATTTGAAACTTGATCAGTGCTCAAAGCGATTGTCGGTGATAATTCGGTTACCACGCTCCCTTTTGTTAATGTCCATTAGTAACATTGTACAGCTATAGCTGTGATTATCCAATTTCCTATTAAGTATTATTAGACTATATACTGTACGGCGTTCTATCCCCAAAGCTGCGTACTCATGTGCGAGCTATTACTGTAACTCAGCGGATTAAGTGCTTTAAATGTGTAAACATTTTGAAGTGAAACTTCTATATAGACGGGGTGTTTCAAAACTGTATATATTTTTTGAACATTTGTTGTTTTAATATCGATTTTTACAAATAAACCACGTATTGCGCAAACCCCTCTTCTCAATCCCGAATCACACGCCAAGAAATGGGGATGGTACTTACCAAACGCCTTCGTGCGTGAACTCCAGCTAGGCCTAGCACTTGTAAATTGATGGTTTTTGTAGTAATAACTGATATAAACACGTTTCACAGTTTAATGTATGATATTTTGGTCGTTTTGATTGTTCGATATCGGTATTAGGTTTTTTGAGAGACGCACACGTTGGAATCCTCGACTCACTACTGCCGATTCGTTTTGCTTCACCGCCTAACGCCCTCTAGCGTTGGCTTCCCCAAGCCCCTCTATTCGCGACGATGTAACCGAGACAGAAAAAAGAGGCGCGCAATTTAAAATAAATGCATAAGGTGAACGATGAAGTTAGTACACGGGGTCTTTGAGTTTTTCTGTCACGAAAAAGTGTTACGGCCGCGTGGTAGAGCGGCATAAATTTAGACTAGACGTGGTGGGAGGCGGCATAGTGTTAGAGTAGACTATCGATGTTTTTGTTTGTTTTGTTTATTGGTCCCGAATCGAATTCAGTATATTTTTGTTTGATAAAATAAAATATGTCTATATAGAAAATGCATTAATTACGAAAAAAGTACCTAACCTAACAAAATTATAATTTGCAGTAAACCTACAAAATGTGTGCTGGGACACAGTAGAAGTGAATCTTTAACGGACAACTGGCAAAACGAATCGCAACCAAGTTTTAACTTGAAGTTTTACGGGCAGATCGTTAATGCACTTGTCCAATTCGAAAACCTGGCCGTAATACTTCAAGTTAATATATTGTTGCGATTACATTTCCACTTGTCCGTTTTTTTAGTATATAGAACTTTTGCGATGAGATTTCGCTTTTTTCGACCGATGAACGTAGAATGTCGTTTGTAGATTGCTGGTTGTAGACTAGTTGTAGACTCTTGTTGCAGACTGTTTGTACACTGGGCCCCCTATGCCCGAACACCGAGTAATTATAAGATACTCGTAGTACGTCGGCAGCGACACTATCCTGTAATACTTTGACGCCACTTCACATCCGTCATAACACCAACTTCTGCCATCCGTATAACTTCCAACTTCCGGTTACTCCATTCTCGATATCATTTGGCTTGATAATAAATGCTTCTACGTGGACATTCGGTTATAAGACTTCCGATTACTACATCAATAAACACTATCCGGTTATTGACTACTTCCGTCATATGGTTACTTTACAATAACAAATATGATTCCGACATGCTCACAACATCCTATGTGACAAGGTGGGTCCAAGTAGATGTTGACAGAGCACTAATTCTCTCTATCGACACGTTGACAAAGGCGCGATTTTCAAAGCAACCAATGACAGTTGTGTATTTCTTTCTTTAATGACATCAATGCTTCATAACTGTATATTATAGCTCTTTTAAAAATCATTTCTGTCCTAAAAATATTTCATCAATATCTTTTCATCCATTATCTGTCCAAATCACCCTAACCTTCTCTTTTCAATTTTTATTATTACTGTTACGAGTGTGGGACTCGAATAAAAAATGCCATTGGAATTACTATAGTATTTATTAGAACTACACAAACACGTGCAACACAGGTAGAAATATAACTGGACGCAACCAGTACAAACTGCACGATTCAATAACACACGCAAAGTCTGTCACTATATAGGTAATCGAATGTATGTCTTGCTCGTGTCGTAATCCTCGCTTGACTGAGCATCTCTACATTGGGCCATTGCTTTATAATGCGCCGACGCTTGTTTCCCAGAAAACATAATCTGCACACGTGCGGCTATAAAAGGGTACAATAAAAAGAGGCTATTGTCTAATGCAAGTTTTAAACACAATGAGAACAAAAGAAGCCTAAATGCGGGAATGGTAAAAAACTGCGCTTTATGACAGGCAGTTGTGCATTCAACTTAGTCGGCATGTAACATTACATATTTCAACAAATAGCGTTCCCTTATTTCTGACATTGAGTTATAAGTGATTGAAATTGAGTTAAACACAAACACTTATCATCTCACCAATTATTTATCTAATTTGATTTGATTGGGTTTACAGATACATCACTTATCCAGTTTAACTTATCATTTACCCGCATAAACAAACTGACGACAAGTAAAGTCAAATGAACCCTGATATGGTAATTAGACGGTCTCTAACACTGTGTGGCTGTTTACACCAATGACTGCATTATTTAGTGGTATTTATTCATTTAAGTTTATAGGCCCTAGAATATGAAATCTAAATCTGTATTATAGACAACACTTTATTGTTCACCAAAACAAATTTACAAAAAAATACACAAAAAGACAATAATTACTTGGTAAAAGAAAAGGCGGCCTTATCGTTAAAAGCGATCTCTTCCAGGCAACCTGATTTAAATGTTTTTTTTAAATTATCTATAATTATTATTATAATGCAACAAAGGAAAAAATAAATAAAAATGGCATACATGGATTGCAGATTACAGCAAAAAGCATTATAAAATAGCACATACATTATTGCGTAAGACTAACATAATGATTCCTAAGAGAATTTTTAAATATGGCAAAAGATTTAGCCCTTCTGACGTCAGTGGGCAAAGAGTTCCAAAGTAAGACAGCCTTCATGGCGAAGGAGTTGGAATAAAATGTTGAGGAGTGTGCAGTTGCCATTAACAGGAGATTATTAGTGGAGCGCAAATTGAGTGTATGTGACGTATGAAGGAAGTTGAACCATTCCTTAAGATAAGGAGGGGTGTAAGGTATAAACAATATACGATAGTAACTTGAGAGCATGAGCATACCGGCGAAGTAAAAAATTAGAAAAAATAGTATTAAAATTAGAAAAAATAATAATTATATAAGTTATTCTTAAGGTACACAACACAACACAAAAATCATAAAATTAATGTCACACATAATAACACATGAACAATAAGCGTGTATAAATTCAAAAAACTCTAACAATAATTATAGACTGGTAAACAAGTGCCGTTTGGACCAACTTTTTTCAGCAGTCTCCGAAAAATATAAATGAGGTGTCATTCGATTCGGAATGGCATCTAGATGATTTTTGAAAAAAATTAAGTTCCGCTTGCAAAAATTGTAAAAGTTATTAATAATTAACTAAAAAAAGGGGGGTTTAGTTTTTTGCAAATATTTCAAAAAGTAATAGAGATTTTTCAAATTTGAAAAAAGATTCGAAAAGAAGAGGAAATTTTCTAAAAAAAGTTTTGACTCCCAACTCTGTAAGATAAATATTTATAATTTTCCCAGAGGGATGAAAATACGGCCGAAAACGGGTACTCTGGCTTACGCAAGCCACACCCACATCGGCCCTTTAATGAATAAATATTATTTAAACATACTAAATATGAAAATAAAAAATTGAAAAAACTCAGGCACTAACTGAATAGATGAGTGAACAATAATCTGCTTGAAAATTTTTTTCATAACAATTTTTCATTTAGTTATTCAATAGTTAATTAACAAATTTTTTTTGCTTGAACATAAACATTGCAAGTGTGATAATTGTTAAACTATAAATTTAAGATTTTTTTCCTTTCTTGGAGCAATTCTTGAAAGTCTTTAGAATAGAACCCCGTTGGAAAAATTAGAAATCGAATGACACCTCATATATAATTTTCAAAATTTTCAAAGTTGGTCCAAAAGGCACTTGTTTACCAGTCTATTAAGTTGTAAAAAGGGTACGGAACTAGAGTCCGTAGATTAGTTAATAAATTAAAAAAACCACTCAAGCTTTTATTTTATTTGTATTATTTTCTATATATTTTCTTCTCTTTTTGATATATAAAACTGAATGTCTGTCTATATGTCCTTTATAGAATCGTAAACTATACATTGATCATGTGATTATCTTTAGCAAAGTTGTTGTGCCAGAGAAGGTTTCTTAGTTGGTTCACAATTGGACCCGGTAGGTGGCGCTGCTGTCAGCATATCGATTGAAGCTTTTCCGGGCAGTACGACGTCTCCCGCGACAGCTAGATTACTATATTTATAAAATAGGTAGCTTAGTGGAGAGCACACTCGCGTCCCAAACTCAAAGAGTGCAGGGTCCAATCCTGGCTTAATAGCATGCACCACTTGTGCAGCTATCTATCCTTATATATGAACACTAGCTAATACCCGCCCGCTTTGCATGTAGTAAAAAATACCGCAAATCCGTTCTTAGCTGACCTCTACTTGACGAAAGGAAGGTCCATGCCAAATTTGAAGTCTATGGGTTATAGTTCCAAGATATCGTGATAAGACACTTTATACATGGATTTAAATTGTATATATATATATATATATACGAATGAAGAAAGAATACAATTTCCGTCGTAAGAGGCGACAAAACCAACCTAAGCCATATGGGTATATTAGGGTATTAGCCGCCTGGATGGCTATCATCTCTGGTCTAGAGTATGCAGCCATAACAACCTTCAGTCGTGTTCTGTTGATACTGGCCAAGTTCCAGTTTCCCTTTAGAGAGCGGCGGCAAATTAGTCTCACCTTTATTGTTTGCCTGTCCGCTGAACTCATGGAATAAAAAAAGAAGAATTTTACAATAAACAAGTGCTAACGGTGAAGAAATACATCGCGAAGGAACTTTCACATCGAGGTAACCGATATATCTATCCCACCAATCCACTTTAGACAAGGGTGTATGTGTTGTACGTTTCCCTATATCGGAATCCCGAACCAAGCGGTGTGACGTTCAGGGACTCTTATGATTACAATCATAACACCATATCATGTTAATATTTCCTCGGAATATAATATGTTACCGTAAAATAACGAAGGAGATAACATTAAATGAATTACCCCCAATTAATCAAACTGAACATTTGTCGCGGAGGGAATTATTTATTACTGTAACATTGTCACGGATTTTACGACGTTTGAATAAATTAAAAGCGGATATATATTTTTATGTGCATCGGATAAGCAATATAAATTTATAGTATTAATACAAAGTGCTAATTTTTGCAAAGGCGACTAATCATCAAATCATGTGGCTTGAAGCCTTTTTTATTTTACTTCTTATTAATTTCATTATACCTAGAGATAAATTTTTAAAGTATCCTCTCAGTCAGGTTGCCTGGAAGAGATCGCTTTGAGCGATAACGCCGCCTTTTGTTTTGCCGTTACTTTGTTGTAATTTATTTATTCTGTAATTGTTTATTTGGTGAACAATAAAGTGTTTTCTATTTCTATTTCTTAAAGAGGTTTGCGCATTACCCACAGTCAGCCAATATTCGAGCAGTTACGCATAAACACCGGTACAAACTCGGCAGGTGGGACGGCAGTCTTATGGGCTACATATCGATCTGAAGTAAACGAATATCTGGATTCAAAACTTTGTGCTATTTTACATGGTCACAAGTATTGTAAATAGTGCTCATACTACCACCAGCACAAAAGTAGTGACCCCTGCCAGAGGAACACCGTGCCACGCGCATAGCTCGTTTGAGTGTTTATACGTAACTGCCCGAGTCATCCACTGAATGTGTTAGGCTCGGATCGAACTCTTTAAACTAAATGTTCTTGCTGATAAGGCACCTCTAGAAATTCTTCATGATGGGATTGTATGAATTAACACGCGCAAAGTCCGTCACTATATCGCTTATCAAATATACTACACACGTCTCGCTCGGGTCTTAATCGTCGCCTGACTGCCTCTCCCCCCCCCCTCCCCCCGTTCGGACTTCGTTTTATACTAAACTGTACAATACAAAAATCGACCGCGTGGACTGAAGTTTCCGAGAAACCGTAATCTGCATACCTGCGGCCATAAACATGTACAGTAAAAATAGAATGTTTTACTTAATTACAATTTAATTTCAATGCTAGGTTAAAGATTTTTTTAAGCCGATGCTTGTCCAGAATATATTAACTACTACATTGGAGGTCTTACCGATTTGAAATCTTTATTATTCAATCTATCCATTTTGCATATTTTCCGTACCTAGTTTGGCTTTCATGTCAAGAAAACCTATTTAGTACTCTTCATCGACCAAATCTCATACTGTATATATTCTCTCTCCCTCACTGTCAGAATTAATAACCCCAGTAAATTCCGAACTCTACGTTCTTCATCATTCGTTCGCTCATCATAGACGGTCCAACTTTTCAATGCCAATATTCAGGGTATTAATGCTCTTGACACCCAAATAGCACACACAGCCTTAAGGATACTGTGCAATATGTGATGACAACAGACAAGAGTATAGTCTTGTAATATTAAATATCACAAAATCCGTTTGAAGGTGAATAATTCAATAGTAATGTTTGACAGGGCTCTTTATTAATTCAATACGTCGCCTGGGCACATTCTCAGCGCGTACAACGAAACTTTTTCAATTAACATCTTCGGGTCGATAGCATTAAAATTCCAACATAGTACCCATGGCAGGGTGATGAAGATGTGTTGTGTGAATTTCTCATCTAACTCGTTTCGAACTTGCGTTAATTATGCGGCTCTATGGGTAATTCGTATGGTTTGTGCAATGACATAGGTAATTCGTGTTATATTGTGCAGTGGTATAGGTAGGTAGTTTATGTCATGTTCGTACAATACCATAGAATGAAAAAAAATATATGTTAATTTAGACTTATTCAAAAGAAAATTATATCTACACAGGTAAACAACAACTAAAGGTAAGTTAATCTTAAGCAGATTCTTACTCGGCAAATGCTAGTTGATAATAACCAACGTTGGTCTTCTGTCTAACAATAACTTTACGTTTACAGACAAAAGTAATGATATTTCTACCCAAGAAAATGATATAGGTAACTCGCGTCGTGTTTGAGCAGTAGTATAGGTAATTTGTGTAATATTCATGCAGTAATATAGGTAATTGGTGTCGTGTTTATGCAATAGTATTGGTAATTCGTGTATTGTTTGTGCAGTGGGATAGGTAATTTTTTTCGTGTATGTGAAGTACTATTGGTAAAGGTATAATAGTTGACTGAAGAGTTCGATGGGTCTTTATTTAATTTTTTTAAAGCTTCGAGGCACAAAAATTTTGCGCAATTTAAAAATCAGATAAGTAGGTATCGGCCATAACGAACATCTTCTGGTTTTAGCAAACAGTATCCTTCACAAATGTCTTGTCTTGTCTTGTAAATGTAATGTTATTGAGATTTAGCTTTTTAATTAGTCTTTATTAATTAAAAAATAGTGACATGTATAGATCTAATTTAAACAATTTCTTCGCAAAACCTCAGCACTTTAGAGCGCTATATAGAGTACACCTTCTTGTTAAATTACATACCTATCTATACTAGTAGTATATATCTTAGTAGCATTTCTGTAGCAGGCGTATGAACAAGACGATTCTACAAGAGGCTCATTTTTATCAAAATGTCAACGGAATCATAAAAAAACTTTATACTCACATAACGTAGCTATCTCTCGACAGAATAACACACGAATGAAATAATTTCCAACTGAAATATTATAATTATGAATTCGTTACCAGAATGTGCATATTCAATGCTAAAAGTTTGCCGAGGTAAATTTGCAAAGCGACTGCTAGGGCGTGTATAATCGAATTTCATTTTGCAAGTCAAAATTTAATTTCAAAGCGTTTTGTAATAAAACCATTAAAATTATCGACGATTATTGTTATTAATTTGTATCTAAATGCAGTTAGTTTTGAAGTCTATAATTGTGTTTTTACGAGCTTTTATTTAACTTGCAATGGATGTATGTATGTAAGTTTGGGTGGAATCTTGCAAGTTAAATTTGACCAAATTACCGGTTTCCGATTGAGCTGAAATTTGGCACGCATATGTATATCGCATGACAATGCTATAATATGGTACCATGGAGTTTATCTCACGATGGAGTCGGAAGGTAGTCATAGGAACTCCTGTACTAAACAAGATAGACCCGTCGTGTTTGGGCTCGTTTTACTTGTCTTGGATAGCACTCTGCTGCTACATGATTTGCAGGATCTCAAAAGCTTGTATTTAAAAACCTTTTTAAAAAAGCTTATTATTATTAAGGTAAAGTTGTATACATTTTTAATGGCTTAAGCAAGCAATATATTTATTCACTATATCTTTGAATTTACCACTATTTTTCTCCGAAACTATTAGCTCTATAACATAAATGAAAATTTAAAGAAATGTGTAGTTTATATAGTGTTACATTGCGGTGTAATAAAACTGCGAAATAAGTGAAACTTCTATAGAATTGTTGTAATTTGAAACTTGATGAAACGAAAAGTGACATTTAAATGAAATAAATACATAAATCTATAGGACTGCCTGCGAGCATTATTATTGCGGCATACCCTAGACAACGCGTGGTAGCCGACGGGTAAACCGTACCATTTATCTCTGGGCTGTTTTGTCGTCTTTTACAACAGGCCACCCGGCTGCAAGAAATTGTATTCTTTCTCCGTTCCTGCACGTTTAAAAAGCAAAAATTAGAGGTAGCCCCCATATATATAATTTACGATAAAGACTTTTCAATGGGCATTGTAGTTACAATGATGTCTTTTAATTGGTTATTTATTTAAGTGACATAGTGACATTTATAGTCATAACAATTGTGTCCTTCAACTTTTGAATTACGAAATGGAAATTTCTGAACAAAATAATAAAGCATGCTGTGTCGGGGGTAATCAACCGTTATCCACTGTTGAACGTAGGCTTTCCGAGTTTGTGCCACTTACCATCAGACTGAAGAGCGTCCTACACTACGATTGCTAAAGATAGGTGGGGGGACCTATTTTTGTTTAATTGTTTTTTATATTTCCGTAGCCAAAACACCAAAATCAATGCATGTGTTTCTTACCTCTACTGAATCCCTAATCTTTCGACTAATACGCACTAGACAGACAGACTTATTTATTTATAAATTCAGACAGTAAAATATATTTTTAGAGTTCCCTAGTTGCTTTTAGTAGCTCCATACATTTGAAATGCATGCACTTCTTGTAAAAGCCCGGGCCGCATGTGGCTCCACGTACATTTACTTGGCACTAGACGTATATAAATCATGCCGGTTTCATATTAAATTTCTATATTGTACCCATATATTATAGCAGTTATAAACTTTATGTTATACTACGTTAATAATTATTCATGCTATATGCATACATGAACGGGAATTAGCGCGTTTGTTTATCCATCTCTAAAATATAGAATATAGTTTTAAAAATGATTCTTTTATATTTTGTTATACTGTTTTAAACCTGAACTCAAAGACCGCCGGTTCGATTCTGGCCGGAACGCATGCACCACTTAGGCTGTTTTCTGACCTAATGTGAATATTTCTACAATAACCACGTGCTAACAACGGTGAAGGAAAACATTGTGATGCAAACTGCACATCGAGATTACCGATGTTTCAAACCTGCCAAGCCGCCTTGGACAAGCGTGGCGGGTATACTGACCATTCCCCTACAGTGGGAGACCGGAGTCCAGCAGTGGGACAGTTATGGGCTGCTGCTGTTTGTAAACTGTTTTAACGGAATTAGGAGCCTTGGTATTTAAAAAAAATACTTAGGCTCTTAATGCTGTTTTCACAGCTTAAACTACGATTATTTTCAGAATTAGTAAAATTATGCAAATTTTATGAATTAGTACATCGAAGAAACTTATATTTTACGTATTCTGCTATAATCTTTTAAGACTATGAATAAATACTTAGCTTGGTTATCGAAGTAAAGTTAAGTACATTTTAAAATCGAGCTCATTTAAAGTAATTTTAGTTAAAATAGATGCCATACAACGTGGGAATGCGGCCAGCATTTTGGGGACCCTCCCTACCGACAGCGATCTGAAATACATTTTCTACTTGTAAATATTTGTAACGATTTATTTGTTTTTTGATTTTCCTCCCAATTTCAAAGTTCTGGAAAGGCACAGTTTTTTAAATTATGGATAAAAAATACATTAAATCAATAAAAAAAACATACATACACTACCTTATATTTGACACACACACATATACATGTATATATACAAGTATATAATAACATATAATAGAAGTATATAATAAGTATAAATATATAATAGAAGTGTAGTCTTTGAAAACAGAACCTTAATAATGTTCGAACATGTAATTTAAATTCATTTTTATGGTCGAATTTAAACCATGGACGACCACTAATTCTTCTAAATCCACAATAATTTACTAGAATATTAATCTTATATCTTTACAATGCCAAAATATTGAAAGAGCTGAAGTGGGCGCTTGGGTATGTGGCGAAAACCTGGGGAGGCCAAGTCCAGCAGTGGACAAAGACTGGCTAAAGAAGAAGATACATCTCATCAACGATAATATTATGACTCGGTACAAAACCGTAATTATTATCAATTTCCAAACTCTTTATTGTTGTAGGGTCGATGCTTCCGTTTCCTGACAAAGTTTTAATTACTTTCAAAATTACACTCAATTCTAGTTAAGAGCCACATCGCAAAACCAATTTTCACGCTAAGTTTGAAGTTTCGAGGCATCGACTGTGGAACTACTGTCTACAACTTCCTTGTAAGTTATTTTGATTTTGCATCTAGATAGACAGATAGATAGATAACACTTTGCTGCTCACCAACATTAACAAATAAAAAACAAAATGCACAATTACAATGTTTTTTGGCAAATCAACAGGTGGCCTTATTACTAAGCGATCTCTTCCAGGGAATTTAAAAGAAAGAAATTCTTAACTAATATGGCGATGTAGGCGGAGCAGAAAAACGACAGGACTATACAATTTAAATATACATACTAACACTAATTTATAAAATGTATACTAACTCTAGACACATTTATATAATAGAAATATTTACGTATATACGAAATAATCTAAATAAATATATTAATTTTAGGTAAAATAGTTGCCATACAACGTGGGAATGCGGCCAGCATTTTGGGGACCCTCCCTACCGACAGCGATCTGAACTACATTTTCTACTTGTAAATATTTGTAACAATTTATTTGTTTTTTGATTTTCCTCCCAATTTCAAAGTTCTGGAAAGGCACAGTTTTTTAAATTATGGATAAAAAATACATTAAATCAATAAAAAAAAACTTGACAACTCTGCATGCTTTAGAAGACAAACATCCACCTTCCAGAAGCACACGGTTGCAAGATATGCCTGAGGACCCCAACGCGAGTAATTTAGATATAACCCCAGAGAGCATTCGTGATGCCGTTATGTCCTTCAGAAGTGGCTCGGCCGGTGGGCTAGATGGCCTCACTCCACAACACCTTAAAGATTTGTTGAGTGGGGATACCGGCAATGCCGGTGAGTTGCTCCTCAAAGATATAATGGACTTGATTAATCTAATGCTCTCTGGTTGTGTTAATAAAGACATCCTCCCAATAATATACGGTGCCAACTTATGTGCTTTAAAGAAAAAAGATGGCGGCATTCGACCTATTGCAGTTGGCACCACGTACCGACGCCTCGCAGCCAAAGTATGCTGTCGAGCTATAAGAAACCGTTGCTCCAGCTATTTTGCGCCGATTCAATTAGGTTTTGGCATCAAAGGTGGCTGCGAGGCAGCGGTACATTCTCTGAGATCATTTGCCACCACCGATTCCTGTGAGGCTATCCTGAAGGTGGATGTCAAAAACGCATTCAATTCGGTCGATAGGTGTGCCCTGCTGTCCGAGGTTAGAAAACATTTTCCCAAAATCTACAAGTATGTTCATCAGTGTTACAATGAAAATTCCTATCTGGTATACCAAAATAACCTAATACATTCGGCAACGGGATGTCAGCAGGGCGACCCTCTCGGGCCAGCGATTTTTTCACTTGCCATACACCCCATCATTAAACAACTAAATTCTAAATTCAATGTGTGGTATCTCGACGATGGGACCTTGGGAGGTGATATAGATACAATGAAAAAGGATCTAAATTTTTTAATACAAGAGTTTGGAAAAATTGGTTTATCTTTAAATTTTTCTAAATGCGAACTTTTTCTTGCTTGCCCGACGAAGAACAACATCAACACTTTTTCTGCTTTTACAGATTTGGCCCCCAATCTAAAAATTGTTAATAAAAGTAATTTAAGCCTCCTTGGGTCTCCCATCTTCGATGAGTCTTTCCCATCTTTCGTAGAAGACAAAATTGACAGTTTTCAATCAAAATTATTAAATTTAAAACAATTAAACACACATAGTGCTTATTTTATTATTAGACACTGCGTTTTCACTCCCAACTTTACGTATGTATTGCGCTGTTCCCCCCTTTGGAGACATTCCAGTATTTTAAAAAATTTAGACAATGTTATTCGGCAAACATTAACTTCCATCCTAAATATTTCTTTAGATGACCGATCGTGGACCCAAGCTTCCTTACCGATACGGCTAGGTGGCTTGGGTATACGCAAAATTTCTGACGTAGCACTACCTGCCTTTCTGTCCTCAGTCTATAGTACTGTGGACCTCATCGGTAATATAATAAATCCATCACTCAGTGATTTTGAGGTCCCATATTTGACTGAGGCCAGAAATGCCTGGTCTTTGGCTTGCCCGAATGAAAATTTTCCTTTAGATCCAAAGATGCAGAGGCTGTGGGATGGGCCGCTCAGTAAGTCGGTGTATGACAATCTCATGTCATCTTGCACCGGCGAAACTGACCGTGCTCGCCTCCTAGCTGTTTCAAAATGGGAGTCTGGTCTGTGGCTTCAGTGTCTGCCCTCGGCGAAACTAGGTACACTCCTGGATGATACTACATTCAGGATTGCTGCCTGCATTCGCCTGGGGGCAGACATCGTGGTCCCACATCGTTGTCGGTGTGGAGATAAGGTTGATAGACTGGGTCACCATGGCTTATCTTGTTTGAGGAGTGCTGGTAGAACTTCACGACATGCGGCTATCAACGACATCATCCGCCGGTCTCTTGTCAGCGTTGGGGTTCCAGCTGTTCTTGAACCGAACGGACTGTGCCGCGACGATGGCAAGCGACCGGATGGAATGTCGTTGGTACCTTGGAAGATGGGACGCCCCTTAGTATGGGACGCAACGTGTGTCGATACGTTGGCGGCTTCCCATCTTCCAAATACAGCCGTCACTGCCGGGGGAGCTGCCGCACTGCAAGAGACCCTGAAACGCCGCAAATATGCATCCATCGGTGACGGATACATATTTGTAGCTTTCGGGGTTGAGACTTTGGGGCCATGGGGACGTGAGGCTTATCAACTTTATCGAGACCTTTCAAGACGATTGAAAGAAGTCTCGCGTGACCAAAGGGCTGGCCTATATTTAGGGCAACGAATAAGCGTTGCCATACAACGAGGGAATGCGGCCAGCATTTTGGGAACGATCCCCACCGACAGCGGTTTGGACTACATTTTTTACTTGTAAATATGTTTATAGTAGTATTTAATTGTATAGTTTAGTTTTTTTTATTTTTAGTTTAAATAACAAAATAAAACTTATAAATAAAATATTGTAAAATAAAATAAAAAAAAAAATATTTATTATGCTGGTATATTCGTCATTGGCCTATACAACTACAAAAAAATATAAATTATACATCTGACGACTTAAAATCTAAATAACGTTCTTAGATTATAATTAGATAGAGAACACTTTATTATACATCAATACAATCATGACCTTAAAGACTAAAGTTATATCTAGTTATATACAAAGGGCGGTCTCATCGCTAGAAGCGATCTCTTCTAGGTCACCCAAAGAATTAATTGATAATGGCGATGGTTGCGCTACGTAACATATAGTATGAAGTATATAAATATATGGAGAAATTTTACGTATTAAATAGTTTTATACTTAGCTAGCGGTCCGGTGCGGTTTCACCCACGCTCTGTACCGCTCCCGTGGTATATAGCATCATGTTATATACCCTATCACACTCCCTGTTAACGTAGCTTTCGAATAGTAAAATATTTTTTTTAATCGGTTGAGTAGATCCGGAGATTACCTGTACAACGTCAAAAACTCACAAACTTTACCTCTTTATAATATTAGTATAGGCGTGAGTCGTACTGTAGCCGAAAATCAAAAAACGACCAATCGAAAAATGTTATCAGACCTTTATTGTAGAGCGTTCAATTCTCTATAAAGATTGGAACAGCGATTTATCAGTCAACCAGTCGTTTGAACGGTACAAAAATCAGAAGAAGCAAAAAAAAATTCCTGTGTTATTCTTATGGGAATTAAAAAAATGCGATGAGGACAATATTAATATTAAGGGCTCATCTTTTCACGGAATTTTTTTTACAGCTAAAAGAAACTTTTGAGCCTGTTTGGAAAAAATTTTTTTTTTCGATCATCCTAATATACATACCACACAAATACATATACATATATCTACATAATATATTAATGTTTATAGATGAAAGTCGTGGTAGCGTAATTGTTAGCGCACGCGCTCCTAAATCGAAGGGCGCGGGTTCAATTCTGACCGGAACGCATGCACCTCTTAGTCAGTTTTCTGATCTAATGTGCATATTGTTACAATCACCACGTGCTAAAATCGGTGAAGGAAAACATCGTGATGCAACCTGCACATCGAGATATCCGATGTGTCAAACCTGCCAAGCGTTGGACAAGCGTGGCGGGTTTACTGTCCGTTCCCCCTATAATGGGAGGCCCGAGCCCAGCAGTGGGACATTTATGGGCTGACATTATATATAATACTAGCTGTCCCGGCAGACGTCGTCCTGCCTGGTAAAAAATAGGGGTTGATCGTAGAGGGTTGAAAATTTAGGGTTGTATGTATCTTTTAATGCTGTATCATCAAAAAATAGAAATTAAAAATTTTGTCTAAAAAATAATAATAAAAAATTAGGGGTGGACTACCCCTAACATTTAGGGGGATGAAAAATAGATGTTGGCCGATTCTCAGACCTACCCAATATGCATACAAAATTTCATGAGAATCGGTCAAGCCGTTTCGGAGGAGTATGGCAACGAAAACTGTGACACGAGAATTTTATATATTAGACTAGCTGTCCCGGCAGACGTCGTCCTGCCCGGTAAAAAATAGGGGTTGATCGTAGAGGGTTGAAAATCTAGGGTTGTATGTATTTTTGTATGTTGTATCATAAAAAAATAGAAATTAAAAATTTTGTTTAAAAAATAAAATAAAAATTTTTGGAGTGGACTACCCCTAACATTTAGGGGGATGAAAAATAGATGTTGGCCGATTCTCATAGATACCGGATAAGCACAAAAAATTTCATCAAAATCGGTCAAGCCGTTTCGGAGGAATATGGCAACGAAAACTGTGACACGAGAATTTTACATATTAGATATAATAGATGAAATTATCTACTGACCTAATCATTGCACTGTATGTCCCATTTAGTCATATCACGTATGATATAAAAAAAGAATTCTACTCGACGTCCTCGGGCATCTACATTTTTTTATAATAAACTTTTGCATCCAGTGTAACAATGAAGCGGGGGATATTATTCACAGTACGAACTTTTCCGCTCGCCGCGTGATTAATTAGACGAACTTTAATTAGAGAGCCGCCCATAATTCATGATGTCACACGTCCGGAGGCCAAACACAATTGAGATATTGTTTTTTATACTTTTTTTTGTTATGAATGAATTAATGAAAACTCTTTATTGTTCACCATTACTTAAACCTTGACAATTAAATTTATTTACAGACAATTAAGTTATATAACGCTTCATGTTAAGTTTGTATCTAGTTTTTTAAATTCATTTTAATTATTTAGTTTTGAGAGATTATAGGTAGAACTTACAATATACTTTAGGGCCCGCGACGCTATCCGTGTGGAATTTGTTTTCAAAGCCCCCCCCCCCCCCCCGATTTTCAAACATTTTTCATTGCTGCTCCGCTATTGGTCTTAGCGTGATGATATATATATATATATATAGCCTATAGATTTCCTCGATAAATAGGCTATCCAAAACTGAAAGAATTTGTCAAATCAGACCAGTGGTTTTAGAGATTAGCGTGTTTAAACAAACAAACTGTTCAGCTTTATATATTAGTATAAGATAAGATGTCTGCTATTTAAGCAAAAATATAAGATGTCTAATATTAATACTAGAATAAATATTTGTGCTTTTTTAGTATTTTTTTTACATTATATTTTCTTAAGTTTTCGCTACTAGTACACATAATAAAACCACGTTTAAACTTGACACCCATCTTCTCTATTGAAATTTAGGTCTTTTTGATTTCAATAGTCTCACGCATCATTCTAGGTATGAAACGATTCTCTTTCGCGAAGATTTGTGGATTTATAGAATCTGATGTAGTGGTTGTGTTTATCCAGCGTGTGTTCACTTATCGCAGACTTCATAGACCTTGTGTGTTCATGTCAGCAATGTGTTATTTTACCCGTGTTTCTATGCGCCTCTTTCTTTGCCCAATGTACGATAATCCACACTCACAATTGAACTTGTAAACCTGCATGCTCGAGTGGGGTGTTGCATTTTACAGGTCAAATTTTTTTAAGTTGAATTTCAATTCTGTCCTGTCCAGATGGGCGTTGTTGATGTCAAATCGCGATTAAACTATTAATTTCTGTTCTTCAATTTGAATTAATCAACGAAAATGAGCCATGTAAACATAAACTTCTTTCATTCATTGTCATTCAACCGCATTGATTAAATCTAATATATAAAAGTCTCGTGTCACAGTTTTCGTTGCCATACTCCTCCGAAATGGCTTGACCGATTTTGATGAAATTTTTTGTGCTTATCCGGTATCTATGAGAATCGGCCAACATCTATTTTTCATCCCCCTAAATGTTAGGGGTAGTCCACCCCTAAATTTTTTATTTATTTTTTAGACAAAATTTTTAATTTATATTTTTTAATGATACAACATACAAAAATACATACAACCCTAGATTTTCAACCCTCTACGATCAACCCCTATTTTTTACCGGGCAGGACGACGTCTGCCGGGACAGCTAGTAGTATGTAAAATATCACCATTGAACCTATCACTGTCTGAAGTAGAACCGTATACTTCTAAAAACTCATTTAAATCAAAGTTTATAAGAGAACTTACACATAACACAGTTTTTCAAGAGGCACTAGAAATAGATTAAATCAGTATTACCACTATACAAATTACAATTATTTGTAATCGTTTTATTTAACTCACTTTTGCAGTGCAACGGATTCCTTGCTAATATATAAACATGTGAGTTCCTATGACACCAATATGTCAAAAAATACTGTTGTACAGTTATCTAGCTCTATTATGCCATAAAAACTGTTTGTTTTGAGTATATATATGAATGCATCAATGGTCACGATTGTAACTAAATTCACATGGATATCGATAGGTTAGTTAAATAAACGTTTACACAACGATTTTTTAACAATTTTATCTTGCATATTTTTATTTTATTGCATTAGTTCAGCAGATATGCAAACGGCCCACTTGATGGAAAGTGGACTATCGCCTATGGACATTTGCAACAGCAAAGGTGCTTCAAATAAGTTGTTGCTCTCTAAGAAGACTGGAACCTGATCACTAAAGTCGGAAGCAAATTAAGGTTGCTATAGCTGCATACTCTAAACTAGAGGTGGTAGCCATCCAGTTGGGCAAATACCCAACTACCTGGCTGTGGGTTGTTTTGTCGCCTCTTACGGCAGGCCACCCGGCCGCAGGAATTCGTATTCTTTTTCCGAATACAACGAGGATTTAACTTTATATTCAGGTTCCCTCTACGCTAAAACATTGTAACGCAAATAATGCCTTTATAAGTTCGTTCATTGAACTTTCCAGGTCTACTAAAGCTAGTGAAAACATTACTTCGTAACTAGTCCACTTACTGCCTCGGACTTTGCAAGCTCGCTCATATCTGCATAAGTAACAACACTGCAGACACGTTATCCAATTTGGATGGAACACTCACCGATTCCCGTGAGGGCCGTCGCTTTAAAGATTCAAGTCTTTTGGGGCCCATCTTGCGCAGACTTAAGACGTATCGTATTCGCGGTAAGTTATGTATTATAATAATAACAATAGGAGTCTGTTAGCTAATTTCTATTTATAGGTTACAATGATGGCTTTGACAAATTTTGTAAATCGATTATTTTTTTAATTTCTAGAATTTAACATTCAGGTACACTTGACTGATAGCCACTAATACCGAGAAACAACTTAAGGTCTTGGGCGTATCCAGCTTCTGTCCAAGAGCAATTGAGAAATTTCATGTACACTGTTGCGTGTAACAAGAAATTTCGAAACACCTACACGAAGTATTAGGTATAAGTAGTATGCAGGGGAAACACTAGCCGGAGGTACTGTTTTACTGGTAGTTAAATAAATACATTAATAGTCAGAGACGAGATAGATGGATTGTGTGAGGGATATGATTATTTGTGGTATGATAGAAGACGTATGTCAGAATACAGGAGTGTCGATGGAAAGGACCTATTGTTCTGACTCAAAATAATTGAGAGAAGATGAAAGACATGACTCTACCGTAACTTTTATCGACAACAGTATGTATGTAGGAATACAATCCACGGTAGGCTAGGTACCCTGATAAAAATATAATAATAATAATAAATAGTAATTATAACAACAAAATATATGTAGAAGTGCAAACTATTTACTGAAAGCAATAGGTTATACAATAATTAAACACACAAACTAAGGAACTTGTGAGCACAGTACCTTACGGAATAATTTTGTTAAGAGCTAAAAATGTAACAAGGTACATACATGCACTGATTAAACCAATGTAAAAAAAAGTGTTCTGACTGGACTGTACATATGGTGGTATAAATTTAGTGCTTGATATTCCAACATCAAAACAAAGGAAAATTAAATACTGACGCGGCCGCATGGGATTTGATTAATTTATCATCCAAATTGGATAACGTATAGCTTATGATGCAACTTTGCGGGTATAAGGCAAGTTTGTGCAAGGCAGCCAATTTAGAGTACAATGGCCGAGCACCGAGGGAAATGTGATATTCCAAATTTTGTTACTTCGAAATAGATAGTAACAGTGTTAGTAGCTTCATATAGCTCATGAGGTATATTACAGTATTTCTCCAAAGTCTCCTAATATACAACAATTACTCACACCACTGAGAGTACTTCCCATCTTGATACCAGATGGTTATGGCCTACGCCAACGCTTTGCCGGCACCTAACGAATTTTATAACTCCCTTTTTAAAGAACGCCCATGTCGTAGCACAGCGGGATAGCCTCGGCGAGAGATTCTATTCAGATCATTGTAATACGCGGAGCGAACGTTCTAGAGAAGCGTTGCGTAGTTGAGCGTGAAAAGGGGCGTGGGAGGAAATGATGGTGAACATCCCTTCGATGGTGAGCGGCGATTTATGGCTTTCGATTCTATATTATTATCTGAATCTTGCAAGACGTGGTAGAACCATGCTGAGTTTATTATCTTGATAGCAGTTTTTAGAGCCTGCTTGATGGGTGATATACTACGTTCTTACGGGACATCGTGCTAGAACGGAGAAATAACATAGTTTCCTGCGGGCGGCCTGTCACAAGACGCGACCAAGAAGTCACGGCCAGATGGTAGGGTATTTGCCCGACTGGATGATTACCAGCCCTGTATTTAGAGTATGCCGCTATAACCACATCCAGTTGTGTTCTGGCATTAGTGGTCAGGTTCCACTATCTCCCAAGAGAGCAGAAGCGCATTTGTAGCACCTTCGTTGTTGCAAATGTTCATGTGTAACCAATTTCCCTCAGGTGGGCCGTCTACCTGTCTGCTGAACTCATGCAATAAAAGAAAGAAAACTCAATTTTTCCCTAAATAATTATACCTAATTCTTATATTATTAACTTATAAAAATATATCTCATATATATGTTTGTATGTATTTAATTTGTAAAGTAGTTTAAGTAAATGTATTTAATTATACAGTAGTTAAGCATGTGTGTTTAACTTATAAAATAGTTAAGATATTGTAACGACTAACTTCTTTAGTCGTCAAATTGTAACGGACCACGAGCAGGACATGTCAATGTAAAAGTGTCTTTTCGTTGATAAAATAAACTTATACTCTGAACCATACCTTAAATAAGAGACTTGTCTTATTCGAGATCCCGGTCAGCTCAGAAACCGTTGGCAGGTACAGTATGTATTTAAATTGTTTACTTTCTAATGAATTTCAAAGAAGCAAGTGAGGTGATCGAAGGGCGTGGGTTCGATCCTGACCGGAACGCATGCACCTCTTAGTCAGTTTTCTGATCTAATGTGCATATTGTTACAAATACCATGTGCTAACAACGGTGAAGGAAAACATCGTGATGCAACCTGCACATCGAATAACCGATGTGTCAAACCTGCCAAGCCGCCTTGGACAAGCGTGGCGGGTATACTGTCCATTCCCCTACAGTGGGAGACCGGAGTCCAGCGGTGGGACAGTTATGGGCTGCTGCTGTTTGTATACTGTTTTAACGGAATTAGGAGCCTTGGTATATAAAAAAAATACTTAGGCTCCTAATGCTGTTATCACAGTTTAAACTACGATTATTTTCAGAATTAGTAAAATTATGCAAATTTTATGAATTAGTACATCGAAGAAACTTATATTTTACGTATTCTGCTATAATCTTTTAAGACTATAAATACTTAGCCTTGGTTATCGAAGTAAAGTTAATTAAATTTTAAAATCGAGCTCATTTAAAGTAATTTAGTTAAAATTACTTCTTACATCTTTAAAATTACGTCTTTGAAAACAGAACCTTCATAATATTCAAACTTATAATTTAAATTCATTATTATGGTCGCGTTTTAACCGTTTCCCCTATAATGGGAGGCCCGAGCCCAGCAGTGGGACATTTATGAGCTGATATTATTATTATAAGTGAGGTGTGTAAGAATGGGCCTGGCCTGTGTGGCGCTCTGTTGTTCGTGCCTACCCCGCAAGGGACCTGGCGTGAAGTTATGTATGTATGTATGTACTTTCTAATACTCTGCACCTATGTCGTCTAAGTTTAAAATAAATTTGCCTGGAAGAGATTGCTTTCAGCGATAAAACCACCATTATTATTACCATGACAATTGCGATCGTACATCTTTTATAATTGTTTATTTGGTGAGCAATAAAGTGTAATTTACTCTACGACAGAGCATTATCCTTCCCACCTAAAACAACCATATATTAATTATATGATTTTGTTGAACCTAACGATAGCGAAACAGTGAATACACCGAATACCTTTTAAAATTTCGTAATGAAATTTCATTTTCAAATGGAATTTTAAACTTACTCGCTCGAGTATTTGTTTCCAAATTGATGTATTTTGACAGGAAATTAATTGGAAAACTTTTTGCGTTAATGTTACCTCGTCAGCATAATGTCTTTTTTTACGTTTGATATGCGATGGAGTTATACAAACCCGGCTATGGTTACGAAAATATGAAATATTTAATGTAAGCGTCATCGAAACTTCGCGTAATAAATCAATAAACATTGTAACCACAGAAATTACTCAATCCAATTCAAAAGTTATTAATCAAAATAAGTTCCACTGGAGAACACTTGTTGAAGGTCATACATATAGGTTAAAATTTAATTTTTCTTCCTAGTCTATAAACACCGCTTCGCAACGTGTTATTGCTGTTAAGAAGAAGAAGCGGCAAGAAACTCCCCAGCAACACGTCTAGCTAAAAATTGTTTTTCTTTATATTTGTTGTTCTATTTATATCTCAAGTTCTTTTTTAAAGATTTATTAAGAAGTATGTTACTGAATGACATTTGAAGAATTAATGGAGTTGTAGCAAAGAGTGCATATTCAATAAGACAGAGACACAATAAAATTAAAGAATAATATTACCATAGTTATAATAAAGACATGACGTGATATATTGTTTTTATTTGTTTTGCTGCAACATATATCCATAAATGACTTATAAGCTTGGCAAGATAAAACCGTTATAGAAACTATTTACTTCTTATTTATCAATCTTTTGATAGCAACATTGGATTTATAACCAAGATGACATAAGTAATGGGCCCAACCTGGCCAGGTAACATCCCTCCAACCTCTTCAGAGACTTATCATCTATCTCAATTCTACATATTTAAACACATATAACTCTAACTTTTTAACCGACTTCGAAAAAAAGAGGAGTTTCTCAATTCGTCGGGATCTTTTTTTTTGTTACTTTTTTATGTATGTTCGCCGATTACTCCGTCATTTATGATCCGATTTACGTGATTCTGTTTTTGTTCGACGCGGAATAGCTGCTATGTGGTCCCCTAAAAATTTGACATAGTTTGGCCCAGTAGTTTTCATTTTACGATCAATTTTTTGTTCCCGGTTCTTGGGACCTATATTTATTAAGAAGCGCGGCACCATTCGTATGTCCACCTATACATAGCTAGACACTAAAAAGTAACAAATAAAATTCAAAAACTAAAATGTATAAAATAACTTATTTCTAAAGCTATTATTATAAATATATATTATCTAAAACATCTTGAAGTCGGTGCAAAGTAAAATATAAAAATTACTATATTTTGAAAATTGCTAAGTACCGACTTTAAGATGTTTTAGATAATATATATTCATAATAATAGCTTTAGAAATAAGTTATTTTATACATTTTAGTTTTTTAGTTTTTGAAGTCGGTTTTTTTAAACGAAGTTTTTAAATTTTATATTCATATCAATATAATCTCTTCTTGGCTGGAAGCTTTTTGTATTAGGGTGGTGAAGGACGCCGTGAGAATATAAATCTATGTAATGTTTATCATTACGTCGATTAATCTCTTAGTTACCATGTTGCGTCATCAAGTACGGAATAGATGTGGAATATATAGACTCGTAGGCGTGTTAATATATGTATATACACATATAGATTATATATTATTATTTTATATACAACTTACACAATTTTAATTTTAAACTAGACTTTAAGTAATTTTAAGTAGTATAAGAGACAAGCCTTATTTATATTTACATATTACTAGAGTTTACCCCGCGGCTGCGCCGCGGGTTAACCTCTAGTGCGTGTCTCTTGTTTATAGAGCAAGTGCTACAGGTTATATTATATTACATTTTTATGTATTTGCGCACAGAAGATTCACTTCATTTTATATCGTTAATTATATATACCATCCCCCGTCTATCTGTCAACAAAATAAATTACAAAACTTGACCAAAAAGGCCAAAATGGTCTAAATGACCAAAAGACCACAGTGACCGACATGGCTAAAATGACGGAATAGGCAAAAATGACCAAATAGGCCAAAATGACCAAAAAGGTCAAAATGATCAAATAGGCCAAAGTGACCAAATAGGCCAAAATGACCAAATAGGCCAAAATGACCAAATAGGCCAAAATGACCAAATAGGCCAAAATGACCAAAAAGGAAAAATGACCAAATAGGCCAAAATGACCAAATAGGCCAAAGTGACCAAATAGGCCAAAATGACCAAAAAGGTCAAAATGATCAAAAAGGCCAAAATGACCAAATAGGCCAAAATTACCAAAAAGGCCAAAATGACCAAATAGGCCAAAATGACCAAATAGGCCAAAATGACCAAAAAGGAAAAATGACCAAATAGGCCAAAATGACCAAATAGGCCAAAATGACCAAAAAGGAAAAATGACCAAATAGGCCAAAATGACCAAATAGGCCAAAATGACCAAATAGGCCAAAATGACCAAATAGGCCAAAATGACCAAATAGGCCAAAATGACCAAATAGGCCAAAGTGACCAAATAGGCCAAAATGACCAAAAAGGTCAAAATGATCAAAAAGGCCAAAATGACCAAATAGGCCAAAATGACCAAAAAGGTCAAAATGATCAAAAAGGCCAAAATGACCAAATAGGCCAAAATTACCAAAAAGGCTAAAATGACCAAATAGGCCAAAATGACCAAATAGGCCAAAATGACCAAAAAGGAAAAATGACCAAATAGGCCAAAATGACCAAATAGGCCAAAATGACCAATTAGGCCAAAATGACCAAAAAGGTCAAAATGATCAAAAAGGCCAAAATGACTAAATAGGCCAAAATAACCAAAAA
Organism: Dendrolimus punctatus; assembly: GCA_012273795.1. Classification (NCBI taxonomy): domain Eukaryota; kingdom Metazoa; phylum Arthropoda; class Insecta; order Lepidoptera; family Lasiocampidae; genus Dendrolimus; species Dendrolimus punctatus. Next base: position 9,812,920 of record CM022541.1, on the reverse strand, counting down.
GGTCAAAATGATCATAAAGGCCAAAATGACCAAAAAGGCCAAAATTACCAAATAGGCCAAAATTACCAAAAAGGCCAAAATGAAAATTACCCCTTGTCCATCCTCAGTATTTAATTTACATACGTACCGAATTTCAGCCAAATCGGTCAAGTAGTTTTTCCGTAAAAGCATAACAAACAAACAGACAAATATTTTTCAAATATTATCCCATTTTTCGGGATAAAAAGTATCCTATGTTCATCCTCGGTATCGAAAATATATATATATACTGAGTTTCAGCCAAATCGGTTCAGTAGTTTTTACGTGAAAACGGAACAGACAGACAGACAGACAAACAGACAGACAGACAGACAGACAGAGTTACTTTCGCATTTATAATATTAATAGGGATATGTGTTTCAGATGCCCGAACAGTATCGGGGGTGAACATGCAATAAAAAAAATATAATTCCTGTACCGTACATCTGTCAACATATTATAATTAAAAATAAACTTATTAAGTATCGCTATAAAATGTTCACTGTTTTAGTGTGAAAAAATATTATTATCTGTTTTATTTCGGTCCAAGTTGGACCTATGTTAATTCATTGGTCTTATTGACACTAATCGGTGCTGCTCAGTATAAAACTCGTATCTCATTCTCTCGCAGGCTTAGTCCTATAGATTTGTATTTATCGTCTTTAGTGACTATCGGCTTTTTCGTTTCAGCGAGTTTCAAATCACAATTCTCAATAAGTTATACTTTAAAAACTGACTGGTAGCGCCATCTGTGATTAAAGAGTGTGTTACGAGTTACGTTTCTTGACTGGGCGCTTGACATTGCTTAGTATTCTTCTATACAGTACATTCATTACACATAAATAAAACTGAAGTGTCTGTTATCTCAAAAAACATACCGATGAAATTGAGAACCTCCTTTTTGAAGTCGGTTAAAAAAAACAGCTTTTTACTAAATTCATTAAACGTATATACGGTACTTATCAGGCAGAGGTGATGTTATGAGTAGTAACTTAAGCTACGTTTTATTAGAGTACCACGAAAAAAAACAACGCGAACGAAGTCGCTGCACAACTAGTCTTCAAAAATTTTTGTTGTTTTTATTTCATTTTTTGACAACAAATATGTTTAACAGCATATCAACGTTGTCAGTGCAGGCCCCTGTAACTGCACTGACATTGTTTATAATAAAAATTGTTACATATTACATGCATCACATATTACCACAATTTTGACAAAAAATAATTTAAACAAAAATATTGTTACGGTCAGTGCCGGACGCACTGACCGACGATATATGTATTATCCCTATTAATATTATAAATGCGAAAGTAACTCTGTCTGTCTGTCTGTCTGTCTGTTCCGTTTTCACGTAAAAACTACTGGACCGATTTGGCTGAAACTCAGTATATATATATTTTCGATACCGAGGATGAACATAGGATACTTTTTATCCCGAAAAATGGGATAGTTTCCGGGATAAAATGATATTTGTCTGTTTGTTTGTTATGCTTTTACGGAAAAATTACTGGACCGATTTGGCTGAAATTCGGTACGTATGTAAATTAAATATTGAGGATGGACAAGGGATAATTTTCATTTTGCCTTTTTTGGTAATTTTGGCCTATTTGGTAATTTTGGCCTTTTTGGTAACTTTGGGCTATTTGGTCATTTTGGCCTATTTGACCATTTTGGCCTATTTGATCATTTTGGCCTTTGTGGTCATTTTGGCCTATTTGATCATTTTGGCCTTTTTGGCCATTTTGACCTATTTGGTCATTTTGGCCTATTTAGCCATTTTGGCCTATTTGATCATTTTGGCCTTTTTGGTCATTTTGGCCTTTTTGATCATTTTGACCTTTTTGGTCATTTTGGCCTATTTGGTCATTTTGGCCTATTTGGTCATTTTGGCCTTTTTGGTCATTTTGGCCTATTTGGTCATTTTGGCCAATTTGGTCATTTTGGCCTATTTGGTCATTTTGGCCTATTTGGTCATTTTGGCCTATTTAGCCATTTTGGCCTATTTGATCATTTTGGCCTTTTTGGTCATTTTAGCCTATTTGATCATTTTGGCCTTTTTGGTCATTTTGGCCTATTTGGTCATTTTGGCCTTTTTGATCATTTTGGCCTATTTGGTCATTTTGGCCTATTTGGTCATTTTGGCCTATTTGGTCATTTTGGCCTTTTTGATCACTTTGACCCATTTGGTCATTTTGGCCTATTTGGTAATTTTGGCTTATTTGGCCATTTTGGCCTATTTGGTATTTTGGCCTATTTGGTCATTTTGGCCTATTTGGTCATTTTGGCCTATTTGGTCATTTTGGCCTTTTTGGTCATTTTGGCCTATTTGGTCACTGTTGCCTTTTCGGTCATTTTGGCAATGTCGTTCAGTTTGGCCTCTTTGGTCATTTTGATTATTTTGGCCATTTTGGTCGTTTTTGCCTACTCCGTCATTTTGGCCATGTCGGTCACTGTGGTCGTTTGGTCGTTTAGACCATTTGGCCTTTTTGGTCAAGTTTTGTAATTTATTTTGTTGACAGATAGACGGGGGATGGTATAATTAGCGATATAAAATGAAGTGAATCTTCCGTGGGCAAATACATAAAAAATGTAATATAATATAACCTTTAGCACTTGCTCTATAAACAAGAGACACGCACTAGAGGTTAACCCGCGGCGCAGCCGCGGGGTAAACTCTAGTATAATAATAAATGTATAATACCTATACGTACCTGCCAATTTATTTTCTTAAAGTACCCATTATACTTGAGCAAAATGTTTAAAACATCCACAGACAAACCAACAGATATGAAGACTATATAGGAGTTCCATATTTGTAAAAAATGGAAATGGAGCCCAAAAATGAAACGCGTTTGTATATCAATCAATAAGCCACACAATATTTCGAAAATGTCAGCCGAATAAAAGTGCTCCGAAATGGGAAAAAACCCTGTCAGTGGCCATTAGCTTCGTCGGTAACCCGCACGTCAGGGTTGGGATTTGATGACTGATGGTTTAATGCACTATGCTCGAAAACTTTGGATTTCGCTGTAAAATCGAACAAAAATAACTTTGAAAGTTTTTATCTCTCACCTTACGAAAGTAGTAACAAAATTTCTAATCGTTTTCTTCTGGATATAGTAAACAGGCCTATATGATAGACAGTGGTCACCTTCATATGTAAATATTTGCAATATCCAAGAACGAAGATAATGAGTTACCAGGATGGGACGTTTGTGAATACAGATCACTACAACTTTTCTGGAATACCCACATTTTTTTTCCAAAAATATTGTTACGAGTTGCAAGGACTCTAATTAAGATGACGTTACAATTACTATAGAGTTTATTAGAACTATACAAACACGTATAACACAGGTACAAATGTAATAACACGCGCAAGTCAAGACAATGTACACTAGTCTTGCCTCGCTTGTGGTTATCGCTCGACTGCCACGTCCATCAATCGAGGCATTGCTTTATACTGCACGGTTGCAATATCTACCCGGCCGCGTGGACCGAATTTCCTAGAATCGCACCTGGCTAATAACTGCCATAAAAGATTACAATACACAATGGGTTGTTTTATAATCATAAATTAAAAAAAAAAGAAGTCCAAATGTCGAGAGGGTAATAAAATGTGTTTCTACAGGTGTGAATTTGTCTTTGTCGGCACCTAGGTCGTTGCAACATTGACATTTGCTCAACAATGGTTTTGGAAGCTTATTTCACTACAACATTTTTTTATGTAGGGCAGAATTCGGTTAAGTAAATAGGTTATTCGTCGGATGAAATTCATCGAATACTTTTTCGTATTTCAAATTGCGTACGCCATACGATCGTTCAGATAGGCGGGCCTGCATTTACAAAGCAAATACGGTCAATGTATGCTGTATAAGCCGTGTTTATATATGTACTTGTAAAATTGGTATAAAGCCCTTTTCTTTTCTTTAGAAGGATAGACAAGAAAACGTCTATTTAGAGTTACAAGTAATGTGAAAAACACTTATTGGTTGGTAACAACTAGCGTTGTTCTTCCGGTAATTCCAAAAAGTAACGTCAACTGACAATGACTAAATCTATATTAATATTAGTATAAGTCAGTTAATAATGAAGTCGGTGTCGATAATTATTGTATAGGGTAGTCTGGAGGAGATTGCCTCTAGCGACAAAACCGCCCACTGTATTTCAATGTACGTTCAGTGAAGTTATTCATATTTTACGAGTCGCAGGACTCAAATTAAAAGGCCGTTGGAATTTCTATAGAATTTATTAGACTATACCAATACAGGTACAAATATAACTGAACACAACCAGTCCAAACGCAATGCACGATTCAATAACATGCGCAAAGTCCGTCACTATATAGATTACCGAATGTACAGACGTCTTTCCTCGCTTGTGGTTATCGCTGACTACCAATCTCTCCATTGGGGCATTGTTTTATACTGCACAAATACAATGTCTCTGGGCCGCGTGAACTGAATTTCTTAGAATCACACCTGGCTAATGACTACTAAAAAGATTAAAATACACAATGGGCTATTTTGCTAATTTTAAACAAAAGAACACAAGTGTTTTCAACACAAAGTAAACAAAAGAAGTGCAAATGCCGAAAAGGTAATGTCTACAGGAATATAGATGTTAATTTGTCTTTTGTCGGCGTTCAGGTCATAACATTATTACGCAACATAAAAGAAATATATAAATAAAAATGACATACATGGACAGTAGCAGATTATAGTCTAAAGTCTAAAGTATTGTAAATTAGTACATAAATTATTGCGTACCACTAAAATAATAATTTCTGAATGCATTTTTAAATAAGGCAAAAGATTTCGCTTTTCTGACGTCAACGTTAAAAAGTAATTTACTCTTCTACGAAAACGCAAATTTTGTATTAGCGAGTTTACAAGGGTTAATCCACACTACAAACAAATGGCGCTTAATTAAAATCATCAGTGGCCCCAGAGCCAGATAAATTGCACTCGACGTCAGACGCAGTTTAAAACATGCCTAATTTATCTTGAAATAATTTTCGGGTTTAGTTTAGAAAATATTTATCGTTATCAAGATATTCTATCATATTATTACCTTTCAACGTTCTGTATTACTAAATTCTGTTCTGTTCGGAGTTTCATATTGAAGGGCAGGATCAGCTTTTCCACGTTTTCTTCGTCACTTCGCAATTTGACATCCATAATGTTACGAGTTGCAGGACTCGAATGAATATGCCGTTGGAATTATTATAGAGTTTATTAGAGTTAGATAAACACATATAACACAGGGAAAAATATTATAATACGCGCAGTCCGTCATTAAATAGATTACCGAAGGTACACAAGCCTTACTTCGCTCGTGGTTATCGCTCGACTGACTCATCTCTCAATTGGGACATTGCTTTATACTGCACAAATGCAATATGTCTGCACGGCCGCGTGGACCGAATTTCTTGGAATTGTATTTTTAATCCGAGAAACCTGGTAGTCATCACAATACAACAATAGGTCGTAAAATATTACAATAGGTTGTTTTTATAATGACAAATTTTAATCACAAAGTAAACAAAAGAACTCCAAGCTCCGAAAGATAATAAAATGTGTATCTACGGGTATGCAGGTGTGAATTAGTCTTTGTCGGCATCTCGGTCATAACAAGAATTATAAGACCATTGATATATACATCACTCACGAAGTTCAGCTAGCATTTTTTTATTGCACGAGTCCAGCGAACAGGCCGGCGGCCCACTTGATGCGAAGCGGTTACCTATGAACATTTGGATTCGTTTTTCCACTTGTTTGTTAAAGTTTCACTTCTAGTATCAGTCCCAGCACACATTTTGTTTTTTCGCAGTTTTACTGCATATTATGATTTGGTACATTTTAATGCATGCATTTTTTTATTTAAACGTAACACTGAATTCAATCCAGTACCAATAAAAACATCCATAGTCTACTCTAACATTATGCCGCCTCTCATCAGACGATATACCTTATACACCCTCCACGCCGCCGGTGCGCTTTTTCATGACGGAAAAAAATCTAATACTCCCGTCTATACAGAAGTTTCACTTCAAAAACAAAGTTTACTTATAATCTGAACCTACCTTCAACAATCAAACATTATAAGTCGCGCGCAGAAGTTTTGCTGATAATAAGCCCTCTTGCCTCCTACAACCGTTCGCCGCGGACCTCTAGTTCTTAGAACTACTTAGACAAGCCCCAGTGCATTACACGCACACTTCACAAGCAAACCAAGACACACAAAGAGCCTAAAAATTAATAACCCAGACACAGAAAGAATAATATGTATAGGTACAGACATAAGGCACACACTGCACATGCACTTCCTCACAACACCAGCATATAACAGATACACTCTACATTAATATAATAAGTTATTCGTAAGGTACACTACAACACAAAAATCAAAATCTAAATTACTGTTACACACAAGAACCAGAAAAGCCAATAAGCGTATAAAATCAAAAAAATAAATCTAGAAATTAATTTGTAAAAAAGAATACGGAACTAGAGTCCGTAGAGTTAATAAAAAAAAGCCCCAGTCCCAATCGTAGGAAGCGAGATGGGTGCCCGTGGGCAAACCTTCTGCGCACGACTTATAGGTATCTAAATTGTCTGTTCCAACCTAATCACGTTCAACACAGCTCAACGGAAGGTGTCGCTGTGACGCCATCAGAAAGTTTCCGGGTCGTAGGAGGATCGCCCCATTTTATTTCCGGCGATCGGCCGAGTTCCACATCACATACTTTCCTAATTTACTTTTGCTACATTGGGAAATAATTGACCTACATTTTAATTGTTATTCGAAGTTTGAGAGGCAGTTCCGTTTTGTGTTATCGGAGCAGTTAGAAATGTTACTATTGTAATTTATTTTATTAAGAAACTGACTACTTACTTATAGTCGGCTACTATATCCGAATTATTCACTTACCTTACCATCGGTTGAATTATATTACTTGTATGGAGCTGTTGGCAATAATTGTAACGCTCAAAAACACTGCAAGAAATGGATCGCACGTTTTGAACTTGAAAGTTGTAACCGTTACCCGGACTTCCCCTTTTTTTTCAAAAATTAAGTATTCGTTGCAATTATGGAGGGTAGAGGTAACGATAACCATCTCTGTATATAAAGAAGTATCCATCGAAATGCATTAAATTAGGGTGGCGCCACTTTGGCATCATTGTGAATTTTAAAGAAAGCGCTCAAAGTTATAAGAGTATTATTATTGTGTTTTGTAATATATAAAATTCTCGTGTCGCGGTGTTTGTAGTTAAACACCTCCGAAGCGGCTTGACCGATTCTCATAAAATTTTGTGTGCATATTGGATTCTTATAAGTCTGAGAATCGGACAACATCTATTTTTCATCACCCTAAATGTCAAGGGTAGTCCACCCCATTTAAAAAAAAAAAAAAATTTTTTATGATACAGCATTAAAAAATACATACAACCCTAAATTTTCAACCCTCTACGATCAACCCCTATTTTTTCGGACAGGACGACATCTACCGGGACAGCTAGTAGTTTTATAAAATTAAATATTATAAAATAACTTTTCTCGTTTTCACATAACAATTCTAGGTTATATTTAATAAATAACTTTGTACTACGTAAATAATTGACGTTTTATAACAGTGTACTGTCACCAACTACTGTAGCCGCCAAAGATATTTTTTTTTAACTCGGCATACTTCGTTTCGTGTACTGCAGCTACATTCATACCATACCCTTTATCTACATCAGCGCCATTGTGGAAGATTTTTGAACGGTTATTTAAAATAGCTTACAACTGGACACTTCTTCAATATTTTTCCTATATGGTTCTCCACAAGTCTAACCCCCCACAGTTGCAATAAACGATATTAGCTATTATCAAGTATTTCATTAAATATTACCTCAAGAGTATCTCCATCACGTTCAGGAGATTATGAAAAATTTAACCAGTGACGATGATGTATACAAAGATACAAAGAAATGGTGGTACATAGCAGGGTGACAGCCCAACTGCGATGGAAAGTGAGTACCGTCGCCTATGGACATTAGCAATACCAGAGGGGCTGCCCATGTGCTGCGGGCCTTGAAGGAGAAACTGGAACAACTCAGAGTTGTTATGGCGCCATACTTGACCAGGGGTGGTAGCCATCTTATCGAGTAACCCTTTTATTCTGTCGTCTCTTACGACAGGCCGCCCGGCCACAGGAATGAGTATTGTTTTTCCATTCCTGCGCGGAAAGAACGCGCTAATCTTAGGAACTACTAATCTGATTTGAAAAATTCTTTTAGTGTTAGATAGCCCATTTATTGGAGAAGGCTATATATATATAGGCTATATATCATCACGCTGAGAATAATAGGAACGGAGCACCAATGAAGAATATTTCAAAATCGTGGCTCTTTAATTTCCTTTTTTTTTAATATTCCACGCGGACGAAGTCGCGGGCAGAAGCTAGTAATATTATAATCGTAAACTTAAATTTGTAATATTAGATTCGTATCCGGAAGTCACGTAACATCATCATCTATAAAATTTCCGGGACGACAATCGCATCATGACTTATTTCCGGGAGAGCCCTACCTGCTCCTCGTTTCCTTAGAACAATTTTTTCTGGCTATATCAAAATTGTATGTATGACACATGTTACAATATACCTATTTTAAGAAGCTACCTAATGGCCGGTTCCTATATCTATTCATTTGCTTACCGTACCATCGGTTAGATTTTTGACATTACTTGTATGGAGCTTATGTCAAATTGTAGTAAGGCAAATGAACGGTCGGTAAGATATTGGAATCAATAGATACTAAAAGCGCTTGTTGGCGATCGCATTATTCCCATTTAATGCAGTGGTCTATAAAATCTTTCATCGTATTATAATGCCTTCTCGCACAAATATTTTGCTTCTTGAAACTATTGTAAACTTTATGGACACGTGGGAGATTCTAATTTATCTTTGTTCCTGATATTATCATCTAATTTGGGAACATCCGAAATTCTTAACATATAGATTTTATAATATTTTCAAATACTAAATACATGCTGTGAAGCCACTAACTATTAAAGCATTTATTACATTAAACTTATCTAGCAGGAAATCCCCTGTTACCATGTTGTTCATTGAGAGAATAGCAAGCACGCTTTGCGGGAAAAAAATAATATTTAACTAATATAATTAAAAGTGTTTGTTAAATAAATAATATAATTAGATAAATCTATATTGGCATTTAAGCGTAACGACACATGAGCGCTGAAATGGTTTCACACTTTCACAAAATAAACTGATGTCCCTAGCAATCGAATAAATTTGTAATCTATCTATCAAAAATATAATTTTACTGATGCTATGGAAAAGAGTTAAGAAAACATTAAATAAATTGAACAAGCGAAGGAGTGCTTTTTATTAATTTTTTATAATGAATAGGTTCGCTTTTGACCTACATTGCGCCTGATGTCAGGCGGAAATGCAGTCTAAGGTGGAGCACGCTTACCTAGAAGGTACCTGTTCACGCGAGACTTAGACACCTAGATTATATTTTTCGGGAAAAACAGACGACGGTAAAGAGTTTCATTCTTCAGCGATGCGTATGATGAATGTGGAAGCATAGCGTTTCGTCCGCTTCGTCGGTATTTCCACCATATATCGTTTTTTTTCTTATTTAGATTTGGTGGATACAAAAAGTAATCTTGTGCAGTCTTTTTAAACATAAACGGTTGATAACAGGCTTCTGCAGGACGTAAAGTCCCTTCTACCGCTATACTATATTTCTACTCTATTATGTAATTTATGCACTACATAATAAAGTGCAATTTCATCTGTAAGTAAATTAATTAATTTCCATGGAGGCGAAATCGTTTATTTCATTTATGAGTAACATAAAAGGATTTACGATTTTGTGGACTTTTGTGGAGCAAGTTTTCATTTTGTTTTAAGGTAATTCTTTTGGCTACTATTATAAATTTAAACTAGAATATTGACTAGTTAAAGCTACCTAAATCTATCTTAATATATATAAATCTCGTGTCACGATGTTTGTCCGCGATGGACTCCTAAACTACTCAACCGATTTTAATCAAATTTGCACAACGTGTGCAGTTTGATCCAACTTGAAAGATAGGATAGTTTTTATACCGTTGGAACCGGTAGGTGGCGCTGAGATCGGGTTCTAGAATCCTGTTAACAACGGGGAGCGATTTTGTTTTTGTGTGTTTGAGTGGGTCCCCGGATGGTTTAAATCCACAATTAGAATCGGTAGGTGGCGCTGGGATCGGGTCATAGATTTTTATTTTTTCAGAGCAGGACAACGTCTGCTGGGGCCGCTAGTATGTATATAATTACTTGACCTCATTGACTTACTGACTTTTTTATTGTATGACTTCAGCAGACAAGCCCACCTGATGGAAAGTGGTTACCATCGCCTTTGGACATTTGCAATATCAAAGGGTCTGTAAACGCGCGACTGGAACCTGGTCACTAATGCGATGCGAAACACTACTCAAGGTTGTTATGGCGATACACCTTAGACCAGAGGTGGTAAGTGGTCAGGCAAATGCCCTACCACCTCGCTGTGGGTTGTGTTGTCGCTTCTTACGACAGGCCGCCCGGTCGTATTCTTTATCCTTTCCTGCACGGATATAATGACTGACATATGTTAATATGTGAAACTTCTGAAAAGTAACGTATAAAAGAATGAGAAATTTGAAGTATTAGGATAATTATAACGTTTTTTATTTATCTAATGTTTTTAACAAGCTCAAGAAATATTTTCTATTTAATGCAAAATATTATTGATATATTACATATTTAACATATATTATAATACATATTCTTCAGATTCCATTTTTTCACTTTGAATAAATTTCCAACTTTGAATAAATAACACGAGAGGCTTAGTATAACTAAAATAGGAAACAAAAGCTCTAATTTCAATTTGATTTATGAACTCCAAAACGTACAGCATCTGTTAGTGGAATGTGTTCGGACCAGAGACGGCAGGAAGGGGCTAGTGGATGCTCTGGGAATTAATCTGATGGACGTGGGTGCTTTCCAGAGCATTTTGTCGCAGCCACAGTCTGCTGCGGCTCTTTTAATTTATAAAATAGTTAAGCCATTTATATGATTTGTGAAATTGTATGATTAGGCTGACATGGTGACATTATCACTAAAAGCCCCTAAATAAATTAGATAATAAAAAATAAAATAAAAATCTCCAAACATTTCCAACTCTATCTTTATGAGCGTAATGTTTATATTATTAAATATCTCTTTTTAGTGTCGCTTTATTTTTGTTTCATCTAATGTCAATTCACTATTCTAAAGAAGTTTCACTTCAAAAGTAGACCTATTTACATTCTAAATATAGCTAGTAAAACTAGTTCGTAAAACAATCTAAGCAACTTGCAATTTAGCCACTTATATATATTATATATTATACTCATATTCAGATCAAAGCGAGCTTATTAAATTAGATATAATCTGAGACTAAATCCTATCTCGAAATCTCCAATTTTTATAGTCGTCTTTTCGGACAGCGAAAGGGTGGCCGAATGTGTTAGGAATTCGTGATTCTTTGTGCAGTCTTTGAGGCGAAAGAATCCAATATGAATCGACCCGCGTGTCCCACGTCACGTACGAATTGGGTTACCAGTTTCAAAGAAATAAAATTCCAAACACATTTCCAGATATTAAAACCAACTTGCGGACTTACTTGTAAAAACTGTGTTGAAAATATTTTATTTTCATTTTTTTTATTGCAGGAGTTCAGCAGACAGGCCACTTGATGGAAAGCAGTTACCATCGCCTATGGACATTTGCAACACAAAAAGTGCTATAAATGCGCTGCTGCTCTCTTAAGGGAGACTGGAACCTGGTCACTAATGCTGGAACACAAATCAAGTTTGTTATGGCGACATACTTTAGACCAGGGGTGGTAACCATCCATTCGAGCAAATGCCCTACCACCTGGCTATGGGTTGTTTGGTCGCCTCTTACGACAGGCCGCCCGGCCGCAGAAAATTGTTTTCTTTTTCCGTTCCTGCACGGATAAAAAAAAAATTAATTTAATAAAATAAATTAATTATTGTATTTGCGGTTTCTGTGGTTGAATATATCTTTGCCGGCCTAACTTCCTGAAACGCAAAGGTCCCGGAGCTCGACTCATGGCCTGATTAATCTCGCAAACAAACTTTCTGTTATTTACTATCATCTAGGTGTTGGGATCAGCCCCAGAGTTGTCCATTGTATAATAACCACAACACAATCGCAATTTGCTTAGTTTGAGCGGTAGACAATGTGTGTTCTTACTGATTATTAATTTGATTTTCAGAATGTAAATATTATTGAATTTTCTTTTCGTAACTTTTTATAACAGAATGTCTCAAATTCAAACACGCCTCATTTTAATTATGTAGGTTTAGACTCCTTACCAGAAAACATACCTTGTTTTGGTAGATTTTGTTAACGAATGTGTATAGGTACCTATTACTATAATTAGTACATTGTATAAAGTGAATCATCTTCAGAAAACTTACACAGCTAGATTCCTGGCATTAAAAATCGACCAATGTATAATATTGTTGCAAGCCGATACTAATCCTTTGCAGGTGTCATATTACCCCTTTTAATTTGAGTGATCTAGTGTTCGCACTACTTTCTTTGTACATGCCACCGTAAGACGTCATAAAACCTTCTTACGTCTGTTGGTATTTCATGCGAATTCTTGTAAGCCGTTAGGATGACAATTTAACGATTTCAAGAACCAGTGGGCGGCATATTGCTAAAAGGCCATATTTAATTTACAAACAAATCAGTATCGGTCAGTCGGGAAATGCTCCAGTGTTGTTCTAACTGTGAACGCGGCGTTACCTGCACTTTCGGAGCTAGTAACTTATAGCGAGGAACTTTGTGCGATTTTCTCCCCTACGGTTTGGTTTAGTTGTATTCGGCTATACTCGTACAAGCTATGAATTACGTGTGTGTACTTCTAATAAACTTTGTGACAATTCTAACGGCATTTTTGAATTTACAACCTACAAATTCGTAATAATATATTGGACAAACGGCATACAGTGTATTCGTCTGAATTAAAAAAATACTTGCGCATAGCAAGATAATTTTGATACGCTGATATCAAAAATGATTACATATTTTTTGATTTTGAATACCTTGGGATAGCAGTAACTTGAAATCGCACAAATGCTGTGACCAAAACGCTGGTCTATATTGTGCCAATAGATACGACTAAACAAGGCAACGCTATCATTATATTGATTATGTCCAGTAAATTTCAGGTGTCTGGTAACCCTGTGTGCGATTCGACGTTATAGAAAGAAACTTTACTTATTTGAAAATATTTTAGTACGATTTCGCCTTTTCGTTTGAGTATTAGCTTTCTTATTGAATTTTTAGGGTTTAGTATTCTTTTGCCAAAAATGGAACCCTTATGACATCGTCATGTACGTACATCTGTCTGTCTTTGTATTATATGATAAATTTTCTTAGGAAACTTTTATTATTACTGGCATAGACATAAGAATGAATCACGAAACTGGAGTTATATGTATTATACATAAACAAATGTGTAGCAATGTTTGGTGGTCTGGCTTCTAGAATTAAGGTCTTCAATACGTTTTGGTTTCGTATTCATTGATACCATTATTAAATGGATCACCAATCCGGACTCTAAATCGCAAGTTTCTTCCGTCACTAAAGTGATGTTATAGAAAAACATGGCTATCTCAAGTTTCTTGTTTGTAGTACTCAAATGAGACTGAAATATATTCTCGGGTAACCTATAGAGCTCCCTATCAAGGGAGGTGAATTTCAGAGATAGACAGAATTTACTTAGTAACTTCTAGATTTTACTAATTCAGAAGTAATATTATCGTTACCTTCTGGGTATCCCTCTATAGTTTCTCAAAGGTCCTCGTTTAGCAACAGGGTCCTCATTTTAAATTTCCACGTGGAATAGTCTTCCCTTCTACATAATTGTACAGTAATAAGCAGACTCCGAAGAAGCACTGTGACACAATATATCTTTCGCCAAAATAAAAATTTCGTACTTGTTTTCAACAACTTAACGACATGAGCTAAGTTAAATTTTAGAGCTTCGTGTTGATAAGGTTTTGAAAATAAAAAATAGTCTTCTTCATGTGCGTTTTATTGAACAGTTATTTGTAAAGACAGGTAACAAAGGTTGCTAAGATATTATGAAAATAAGCTTTTTTAAAAAGGTTTTTAAATAACATACAAGCTTTTGAGATCCTGGATATTATGGAGCAGCAGAGTGCTAGCCAAGACAAGTAAAACGAGCCCAAACACGACAGGTCTATCTTGTATAGTACAGGAGTTCCTATGGCCACCTACCAACTCCAAAATTAGATCATCTCCACGGTACCATATGATTGCATTGTCACGTGATATACATATGCGTGCTAAATTTCCGCTCCATCGGAAACCGGGAAGTTGGTCAAATTTAACTTGCAAGATTCCACCCAAACTTATATACATAATACATCCATTGCAAGTTAAATAATAGCTTGTAAAATTTTTAATTTAAAAGAACAAATATTACAAACCAGTATTTACAACAGACTGATACGTCGTTCCGATAGGCTTTATGATTTTGTAAAAGTTCTGTTTCTGACGAAATGACTCGAAAAGAACAATACACGTTGCTCTATAAAAGCTGAAATATATCTCCGTAGTCTAAACATTGGCACACAGTTAAAGATTGATGTACATTTCCTTAAAAACCCGCCGTCATTGTCTCAAAGTACGCTATCCCGCACTGCCTCAATATTTCAATGTAGCAGCCTTCCGTTTCGCAAAGACAGTTATGTATAGACACCAAATTGAATTTCCCTCGTACAATGAAGCATACGTTTTATATTGCAACTTTAAATATTTTCAATGTGTCTTTTTGCGATGGAAATTCTATTGACTATGCATTGGAAGTACGCAGAGGATGCTTTATTGTCAATTCGGTGGCACTTTGTGGAGGAGATTTCTCGTCTAAGGAGATAACTATTGTGATACTGATTTTTATATTTAAGTTATGAGATAAGCTGTCATCGACAGCAATTTCATTTAATTATTAACTTTTTCGATATTTTGGTTATATTTTTAACCTATCCCATCCTTCCGCCGTTTCACTACCTGTACTATATCTCTCTGTTTATATGTCAATCTATCAGACTATGTAAGTATGTTACCGGATCTAATTGAATGAAATTCAATAGAAATATGTATTACGTATGCCTCTATATGCCGTTACACAAACAATACAATACTTTTTACAGTACAACAACATTGACATGGAAAAACTTCAAATACGCAAAAAACTTACTTACTGAAAGGTAGTGCAATGAGCGGCCTTATTGCTAAAAGCAATCTCTTCCAGGCAACCTTTGGATGGACAAGAACTAATCACGTAGATAGTGTTGGGTGATTTTAATATATATATTATACATATATATAAAAATGTATACGTACATAATCATACGGAACAAACAATAAACACGTTATACAGTTAAATAGTGCTCCTTCACAAGTCTGTTAAATGAATGGATAGATTTAGCAAACCGGACATCTGCCGGCAGAGCGTTCCAGAGATGCACAGCGTGGACAAAATTTACTGGACAAATTTAATTCTAATTTTACAAAATTTGATATGTGAGATAGGGCTGTGATGAACAATTAGTATAGATATGTATATACTTATGCTATATTGAAGTTTCTAATCTAAATAAGTTAATCAAATATTTAGGAAGTGTAATTAATTAATTTAATTAATATTTCGGATTTTAACAGGCTATATTACATTATAATATTACATATTTTGCAAATTTTTTATCAGTACCTATACTATTGGTCCCAGCAAACGTTGCCCTGCCCAGAAAAAATAAATACCTTGTACCCGATTCCAGTGCCATCTACCGCGTCTTATGTTGAATCTAAACCATTCTGGCGTGTCACTGATTTTTAATGAACATCAATTATTACAAATAATCTTTAAGTGTAGGAGACGTGAACTGTCAAGTGCGGAAGAATGCGGAGTATCCAAACCTAAAAAATATTTTCTTTATCATATTATTGCGATTTTTTTTATATATCATAGCTATTATACTATTGTATGTATGTATCTATACGATGTAACTAACACGACTTTGTTTGATATAAATAGATGATAATGTATCCCAAAAAGCTACCTGGACAGTTCTTAGGCCATAATTTTAATTCGTTTTGGTTCAGGTTTTCTATTATATTTTTGGATACATCGCTCCAACGTATTCTACATTGACTTTTCTAACGTCTCAATACAATTAAATAAATCGGGAACGTGTATAATTAATGTACATTGAATGGTTTAGTTTAGTTCATGGACGTCAACTGTTTGGTTTTTATCATTTGCTTACTAAACCCTAAAGCATCCATTTAACCAAAAATACCCAATTCTCAAAAACTGTTCAATTTTCTTTGAAAGTGTTTCTTAATCTATGCAATGTTAGCCGACAGAAACCGATCAGGCTAGATGCATTGTCATAAATGAACATAATACTTGTGACCTTTTTAATACTGATCTACATGAACAATTTTACCAAAGGCAACTTATTCCTTTTTCCTTTCGCAAGGTTATTAATATTAGAAAATAAATTAAATGCATTTTATTAACTCCATACTTTATTCAGCTGATAAATAAAGTGTTTCGATAAATAGGACCCAAATTTTAAATAATTATCGGGGCTTATCATAAATTTATTAAAATTACTCATATTTTATACCCAAATATTGTTAACAAGGGTCAAAATTACCACGTGTCGGCTGTCGTGGGCTCGTATCAGGTATTTTAATTCTAAACGAAGGATTTGGGGTCTCAAGGCGGAGCGCGCTTCCAATTACCAACCTCGTGTTACTTGCTGGGGTCCAAAATGTGGAATGAAGCGGAAAATGTAACAGCGATAATCGATGCGAACTCGAAGGCTCGTATTACAAAACAATAAAGATATTTCTTGCTGCTTTTTTATAGCTGGAGTACAGCAGACAGGCAGGCAACCCACCTGATGGAAATCGGTTACCGTCGCCTATGAACGTTTGCAACACCAGCGATGTCACGCGCTGACAGTGTCAAAGAAATTTTATGATACCCTTTTTAGAAAACCCTATATTGTTGCTTATAT
Source organism: Dendrolimus punctatus (assembly GCA_012273795.1). Lineage (NCBI taxonomy): Eukaryota > Metazoa > Arthropoda > Insecta > Lepidoptera > Lasiocampidae > Dendrolimus > Dendrolimus punctatus. The sequence goes on along the minus strand of CM022541.1, from coordinate 9,795,727 downwards.
TGTTTTTATAATGATGAGTGTTATAAAGAACTAATAAGATTTTTTAGTGCTAGAACATAACAGACACGCTGACAACCACCTGATAGAAATAAGTTTGTTGATGCCTATAGATATTGCCAATATCAAAGGTGCTACTAATGTGCTGCCAGCTTCGAAGTAGGGATTGAAACTGATGCCGCAATAAAACTCATAGTTGTTATTGCTGGTTATCTAGACGAGCATATAGCCTTCTACCTTTGGGCTATTTTGGCCTCTTAAAATAGCCCGTCTCGCAAGCACTAAAAAAAATTGATTTAAAGATATAGCAACGTACTTACATTACTTATATGCGTCACAAAAGTATGTTTTGAGAATTTGTACGCATTTTCAGCAAACGTGGTTTGCACAGCTTATTGCTGTGCCTGAGTTGGAATTATTTCTCCATTTGTGCACAGATAAATAAATGCACAAATAATAGAGCCTTCGTCGTCTTTTCATCACCGTACTGCAGCTCACCATCGACTGGTCGTCTTTTCTCATTTCCTTGAGCCACTACGCTCGTGTACAAAAAGATTGTCGTAAATAATTCTCCATCGCACTCTAGGGATTTCGTATGAGCTTAGGACTTCCCAGATCGCTACGATGTAGGTTTGTTTAAGAAGATATCATAATATTCCTGTATTTGTAACACATCTCAATTTGCAAATTTCCATAGAAGTGTTGACTATTGACTGTTTTCTGCCAGGTAGACCATTAGGCAGTCTTTTGATTTTTACTAATAAAAGCAGCATAACGAACATTTAATTATAACCAAGAAAGTGTGGGATATAAAATCCTTTCATGTCTTATAAATTGGACCATATGCAAAACCCCGCAGGCTGCCTATACATATTTAATCTTAAGCTAAGCCGATATTCATTTCGGTAATCCAGTAAATACCGAAGGTTCCGTAATCAAACAAGAAGAGTAATTAATGATTTATTAATAAAAATATATTTTCTTCGTTGAATTAAAAGAGTCACCAATTAATGTAGATGGGATCAATACACATTTAATTTTTAATTGAATATTAATTTACTCGAGCTGTGCCAAATAGCGAAAACTTTTTTAAAATTATTTAACCGTCAATTTTCTTATTTCCATTCATCAGCTTGTTTATACATAGTATAAAATGTTGCTTCAGTTGTATCATAACTGTCTGCGATTAACACAACCTTTTCATTCATTATAAACTCATTTTATTCTTACATAATCTTATTATAAATCATACATGTCACTTGCCTTACATAATTTATAATAATACATACATCTATATCAATCATCATAAATAACACAAAATTATCTTTATAAATCTAAAACCATACAAAAGCTGTGAAATCACAAAATATACGTACAGAAATCGAAACAAAGTTTAATCTAATATATCCTCCGAAACGGCTTGACCGATTTTGATGAAATTTTTTGTGCTTATCCGGTATCTATGAGAATCGGCCAACGTCTATTTTTCATCCCCCTAAATGTTAGGGGTAGTCCACCCCTAATTTTTTTTTTTTTTAGACAAAAGTTTTAATTTCTATTTTTTTATGATACAACATACAAAAATACATACAACCCTAAATTATTAACCCTCTGCGACAAACCCCTATTTTTACCGGGCAGGACGACGTCTGCCGGGACAGCTAGTTTAATATAATATCAAAATAACAACCATATCGCTGCTTATGAAATTTAAAAAGATAATATAAGTCACGTAAGAATCACTATACAATAATGTTTTAAAAGTCAAATAAAATACAATATAGAGGCGCCTTGTCATACATAGACTTGTAAAAAGGAATATGTTAATCTATGTAATACGTGAAGCAAAAACACAGCAAAAACTTTGTACCCCTTTTTACAAAAATTGCGCGTACGGAGGAGTTACGACCTTTCGCACACATAGCTTGTATAGAGAAGGAGTACAGAATGCTAATATTTCTAAAAAATATGCATAAAATATACATTAAATAAAAAAATACATTACACGCCCTACCATACATTTGACACACACGCGCATATATACTCTTTTGTTTATTGTTAAAGTCAAACTAAAAGTGTAGCCTGGGCGAAATCTGTGATTCTAGAAGTATAAGTCTTTGACAACAGAACCTTAATAATGTTCAATTTTATAATTTAAATTAATTATTTTGGTCGAATTTCGACCACGGACGACCACTAGTATATTCTTTGTTGTACACAAAATAGTTACAAAAAAGTATACAATAATGGTGATGTACAAAGGCGAGCTTAACCCTAAAAGAGTTTTCTTCCAGCAAACCTATGGGTCAAAGCGAGAGTGGAAAGACAAGATACAGGGTTGTGTACATGAAACATATATAATAATATATTATTATTAGGACACATAAAATTTCATTTTATCTATATTATTTAAGAACCGTGCCTTTTTCATATTAAATACTTTTTTTACTTTGTCAAAAATACGCAAATATCACTAACAAACTTCGAATATATTCCAACCGTAAAACGGAAATACCCGACCAGCACCAATTTAGTTCATCACATAAAAATAAATCGAGTCACTTTAAAATCAAAATCCCACATAATCTTTGGCCCTTCCCTATTACACCACTCATTCAAAATACGACCCTAAACTAATTCAGTTTAGATTGAAAGTCCTTTATCAAATATCCCGTTAAATTTGGTCCATAGACTGATAAAAGGAAAATGGTCTCTATTTTACGCGACATAGAGTTCAGTTTTGGATTTTTAGGAGTTTTGATGATGGTTTTAATATTTAGTGCGGATTTGTAATTCATGAACCGACGGCTTGTATTTTATTAGTTTGATGTCATCAATATTTTTTCAGTAAAAGATCGATTTAAATCTATATCAATAAAATTTTAGTCTCTCTGATTTCAAACTGAATGTCAAAATATCAGTAAAATTTCTATTTACACAATGCCGATCTAATCATATTTGACTATCAATCAAATCGTATAATATCAAGTAATTTAAGTATGTGTATTTAATTTATTTCACTAGCGAACCCGCAGATGTCCTGCTTTGAAAAAATAAAAATCTAGGACCCGATCCCAGCGCCACCTATCGGTTCCAATATAGATTAAACCATCCGCGAACCCACACAAACACAAAAAAACAAAATCATCAAAATCGGTCCAGGTGATTAGGAGTTTATATTTTGTTAATGATATGACCTAATAATCTACATCACTCAGATCGCCAGATTAGGTTGAACTATTCCTTAAGTTAGGTTGCCTGGAAGAGATTCCTTTAAGCGATAAGGCCGCCTATTGTTTCTACCATGACAATATTGTAATTGTGTATTTTTCGAAATTGTATATATGGTGAGCAATTAAGTGTTATCAATCTGTCTATAATATCCACCTGCCCACATGTTGGATTGGCAAGTTTCATCACCATGTCTTTCTTCATCGTCAGCATGTGCTCACATTAGGTCAGAAAAATCAAAATTTAGAATGAGGGTGGCTTGACCACTACCTTACAGTAATACCCAAGTTATAATTTTGACCGACGGTTTTCCACGTGTAAATAATCTATAATGAATTTTATTCGCAAGCGTTAAAGGCAGAGTATTGGGTGTTATGCATTCGTATATCTTTTCCGTTTGCACGATTCGTAGACAGTGGTCAGTGGTTCGCTATTGAAATTGGTCTACTACACAGGTATATCGAGAAGGAATTATAGATAGACTAGCGACCCGCCCCGGCTTCGCACGGGTGCAATGCTGATACAAAATTAAATACACTACAGAAAAACTATGAACGTTGTATATAAAAACATAGCGGCCCGCTCTGACTTTGCACGGGCATCACTACATAGAAACCTCTAAAATTAGCAATGTTGCCTTAGTATATGATACATGTATTATACATATAAACCTTCCTCTTGAATCACTCTATCTATTGGAAAAAACCACATCAAAATTCGTTGGGTAGTTTTAAAGATTTAAGCGCACATAGGGATATAGAGATATAGGGACAGAAAAGGCGACTTTGTTTTATACTATGTAGTGAGTAGTGATACCACTTTAATGTACACCATTATTGAAAACTTACGAACTAGTATTATTTTTATTGTACACAAAGGACGGTCTTATCGCTGAAAAGCGATCTCTTCCAAACAAGCCGTGACAAGAATATTGCCGATTGGCAGTGGAGTGGCGATGGTGGTATACTCAATTATTGTGCAATTACTAACTACATAAAATAATATATTATAAAATACACAACTATATCGCGAGCTTCAAGCCAGAGGGGCGTATAAGCAAAAACCAACTTTTCAGGAGATACAAAAAAATGATAATAAGTTTTTTTCAATGTATTCAATGTCTGTCTATGATAGTACTTCTACTAGAATTAACCTACTATTAAAAAAACAGAGGTGGTGTATCGATAAATGAGAGACAAAATAAAACGAAATTATATATATATATATATATATATAAATATATATACAACATATAATGATAAAACGCAACTATTTAAACATAAATATATAGCTTTACACAATATTATACTAATTATATAAAATTACATATCATTATATAGCAGATAGTATTTTGTGACCATGTTCATAAAAGTTATTAGAGATTTTGCTTGTCTGACAGCAATAGGCAGTGTATTCCAAAGTTGGATAGCCTTTACCGTGAAAGAACTAATTAAAAACGTTGTATTATGAATATGAGTAATAAGTCTATGTTGACTGGAAGGGCGTAAATTGTAAGAGCAAGAAATAAATTCGAAGCGCTCTTTAAGGTACTGTGGAGTAGTAGGGATTAATAAAATACTACAAAGCAATAAAAGAATGTGAGTATTTCGGCAAAAACGAATTGATAAGTTAGTTGTGTAAGCCTGTACCACCACTTAATTTCGTTGTATCTTACTCGTGTATACGACTAAAACCGACCTTTATATATTGATATACATATTGATTTACATATGTATATACCTTTTTTAATACTTCACCGATTCATCCTCGATTCTATTCGGGCATTTGAAATACATATATAAGATCTATCTAATACTACTTTCAAAATTAGTTATTTATTGTAGTAGTCTTTCGTCATTTGTAAATTATAACTTACAATATTATAACATTTTAAAAATGTTTTGTTTTTAATATATATTTTTATTTGTCTCTTTGTTCGACATTTACGTAAAAACTAATGCTGTTTTCGTTGAGCGACAGTAAACTCCCGGCCTTAAAATCTGCTGTACTTTTGATTCCAAGAATGTGGACGAATTTTCTTGGGAGCAGTTTAGAGTGGCCAAGTAAAAAGAAATATTATGCAAATGCAATATTTTCACTGATTCAAATACTCTACGTATCTAAAGCAGCTGTGATCTTTACTACCTATCCAACAAGGACGAAGTCGCGAGCGAATTTTAGTAAAATAAATATCATACCTATAAATTGCCCAAGGTCCAAAACCTATAAGAATTCGTATCCGACCTACATATATATATATATGTATGTAGATTCTACCCGCAAACCATGTTTTCTTACAAAAAAGTTTTAATGAAAAGGAGGTTTTTCAAAAATCACATGTATTTTTATGAAACAAAACGCTTTTAAATACGAGGCTAACTAATTAAAAGTTGTTAAATTAGTAGTACCCTACTCAGCTCGGCGCTGGGTCGCAACGTATACTAATTTAGTTTTAGTAACAAAAATAGGAGACCCCTAATTCAGGCATGAAATTAGTAAAGTTTTTTCAAGGTCCTGTGTATTGTTTCATTCGCAAATAAAAAATAGATTATGTTATGACTACCCTCATTTTGTTAAATGAGTAGATTTGATGTGTTTTATAATACAAGATAATTTTGCTCCTAGCAGCTCTCAGAGAGATTAATGAACTATTATAGTTAACTTAAATTCGCAAAGATCATCGCTGCTGTAAATCAATAAACATCATCCCCATTATATCAAATACAAAAACTAATACCTTCAAAGTCTCGAGGAAAGTGGCGATTGTGTCTTGTCTATTAATAAATTGCGATTGTATTGGAAGCGTTAAGTAGTGGTAGCGTAATGGCTAGCGCACGCGTCCCAAATTCAAAGGACGCGGGTTCGATCCTGGCCGGAACACATGCACCACTTAGTCAGTTTTCTGATCTAATGTTCATATTGTTATACTTACTTCGTGCTAATAACGGTGAAGGAAAACATCGTGATGCAACCTACACATCGAGATAACCGATGTGTCAAACCTGCCAAGCCGCTTTGCACAAGCGTGGGAGATATACTGTCCATCCCCCTATAATGGGAGGCCAGAGCCCAGCAGTGGGACATTTATGGGCTATTTTTTTATATATTGGAAGCATTAACTATTGGTCTTTTTGTATGATGTAAAATTAAAGCTATAATTATTTATTGTTTAATTAATTTATTCATGTACATGATTTTCTGATTTCGGCTTATTAACTATTTCCAATAAAGTGCTCTATTACTTTTATTTCCGTGAATATCTTAGATTTATACATATTAAATAGACCAAAAAATTAATAACAATTAGCTTTAAGAAAATGCAGTGAAATCGATTGCGCAAAAAATTATCATAAGGCCAAAAAAGTTGAATCAATTTGGTTAAAATTCAGAGGGATCGATGTCCATGATAGTATTAAATGACAGTGAATGGCTTAAATTCATATTTATATGAATCACATTGGTTGATTCGTCAAAATTGCAAGACAGAACACCAACATGCTTTATTATATTGTTTTTAGTCTGCAAGTCATTTAACTTTATAAAACTGCATTATACTGTATATATTGTTGTTGTTGTGTGTTGTATCATCCACTATGACTTCACTTTGGTCCCAGACGAAAGAACAGCGCTCGTCCTTGTTGGCTTGTTCTAAGCGGAGACTAGGTCCAATTCAGGACTTATTTTGTTTTTATTGTCTTTTCATTTCTATTCATATTGTTACGACCGACAAAGAACGATAATAATTCATACCTGCAGTTTATTACCTTTTCGACATTTGGACTTCTTTGTCATTTAAATAGATAAATAAATAGATTTGTAATTAGAAAAACAGCCTATTGTGTCTTGTAATATTTCATGGTAGTCATTAGCCAGGTTTGATTCTTGGAAATTATTGTTACGCAGTCGAGTATTGTGTCGAGACATATTGTATTTGTAGTATAAAGCAAAGCCCGAACGAAGGGATGAGGCAGTCAAGCGGTAATCGCAAGCTAGGCAAGACGTGTGTACATTCGATAAGTTATATAGTGACGAACTTTGCGCGTGTTGTTGAATCTTGCATTACGTTTGTACTGATCCCGTCCAGTCATATTTGTACCTGTTTTATACGGGTTTGTATAGTTCTAATAAATTCTATAGTAATTTCACCGGCATTTTAATTCGAGTCCCGTAACTCGTAACAATATATTTTTGTTTTTGCTTTAAATAAAATAATTTTCATTCTTTCTTTGTTTCAATTTGGTACATTGCCAAGATATTGCAATAGCAGAATCGGGCTCTAGGTTGCGTATACACCTTAAAAACAATAACGAAAACGATAAACCGTTTTATGTATAATTTGCGATTCAACCATTCTATTTAGGTTGGATATATCGTAGCACAGGATCTCGCTAACGACGCCGCTCCGCTGTTATAAGGCATTATGCGTTACACGCGGTATCTCATAAAAATAAACCTTTTTTTCGTACATTTCCTTCGCAAATTCTAGTAAGCACCTGCTTAGGGTTGTTGCGTATAACTTATCCCGGGATTAAAACCGGACATGGGACTGCCCGGGATGTTCGGTGGTATTAGAAATACTAGGTAACTGGAACGCGGCAGTTTGGTGGGATAACAATTTATTCTGAGTACCTCTGACAAGTTTTGGTTAATATTTTGTCGTACATAGTCTTCGGTAATTTTGTTCACGTGACAAGGAATGAATGAATCAATGAATCTGATTGCTGGCTTATTTCTTTTAACGCGTGTTTTTATTAAGGAACTTATTCCCGTAGCCCATAGATATTTTCAATTTGTGTGCATCGGAGCTTTTCAATCTAGTCCCGCCGTCTCCCTTCCATCATCGGATAACCAGACGCACTGGCATGCGACACCGCTATATGGTGGACATACCACCTATTCGAACAAAGCGCTTTTAGTCCACCTTCATTATACGCACCGCAAAGGAATGGAACACACTGCCAGAGTCTGTTTGTCCCGAAACCTACAACCTGGGTGTCTTCAAGTCTCGTGTGAATAGGAACCTTCTAGGTAAGCGCGCTCGATCTTAGGTCATATCACCGCTCAAATACGTGATAAAAAAAACTATATTTTCCTTAGTTTAGGGGGCTGCCTGGAAGAGATCGCTTTAAGCCATAAGGCCACCCTTCGTTCAACATTTATTGTATCTAGTTTTTAAGGACGTAGTTTTATTTTGGTGAACAATAAAGTGTTTTCATTCATTCATTCAATACCAAAGGTGCTATCAATGGTCTGCCGGCCTTGAAAGAGGGAACTGAAACGTGGCAACTAATGACGGAACTCAGAAACCAGGAGTAGTAGCCATCTACATGGGCAAATGTTCTATCACCTGGCTGCGGGTTGTTTAGTCGTCTCTGACACAGATTGGCCGACTGCAGGAGTTATTATTCTTTATCTGTTCCTGTACGTATAAATTTCATCTTAATTTTCACCAACTTCCATACTTACACAAGACAATAATTTGATAAAATGGTTTGAATGTTCTGACTAAAATATCATTCAGAAAATGAGTGTAAATATCATCGTTCTTTATAGAAACTCCAGTTTCCTGATTGTTATTACCTTTGATTTTGTTTTAAAACTAAAAAATAAGATTATGAATTATATTTAAAAAACCAAATTATAATTTAAAAGATTTTCTAATGCAATATTGAAGGCTCAGTAAACATTATATAAAGGTATTCCTATAAAGTAAAATTAAATAAAACCCAGTCCCCAGGGGGTGCCTCCTGTTGGACAGTTGTCCGTCTAGCAATGCATTAAGCGAACCCGGGGCCCCAGTCCCACTGTCACACTACCTTTGTTCTGTGGCAATGGAGTCCCACATCTTCTTGTGTCTAGTTTCCTTTCCTCCTTATTCCCTTCCGTCCCATTCTCCTTATCCGATACTTAGGAAGTGAAGGGGATGGGAGGATGTCCTTTCACGTCCTAAGTATCCTTCCTTTCCCATCCAAACCCTCCTACAGTCGTAGCGGTTCCCGCTTCATGGGCCCAGGAGGGTGAGAACGAGTGTGTGCATCATTTTTCTTGCAAATGCTTGTGCACCTAAATATATCCGACGAATTTGACCGCTTCCGTTTAACTGAAGCGATCGCCGTAACCGAAATCGGTTAGGAAGTCATCATCACTATTAAATAAACACTTTATATGATCCCGGGATTCTCTAGCGAATTCGGTATAGCCGAAGTGTGGCACATCCCTAAACCTACTTGTAGCTATCCCTCAAGTTGTAGGTTTCTTGGGCTCGTATTTCACGTAAGCGGCTTACTTTTACCTCATATTTACATTGGGGTAGTTACTTTGACGTCATCTTTAGCTAGAAGCATTTTTGTAGCGATGAAAGTGACAATATGGTTTAGAAGGTTTTATATACTTATCTTTTTAGTAGATAGGACTACTAAAGTAACTCTTGGAATTTTTCCACGGAAAAGGGTTGGATTGCGACCGGTTCTGTTGGCAACGCTCAATTCATTGATTTGTATCATGTTGTGAGTGAAGAAGACAGGCTTCAGGTTCTCATCATTAAGCATGCTTTTTGTATATACGTTTATTATATTGTATTAGATTGGCAGATTTTTCTTTTTGTTTATAATTTACCGGCCAAATTGCTAATTATTATCCTATTTTTATCATCTGACTTTTCAATTCACGCGACATTGGCATAATCAATACATAAATGGCATTGCAGCCATCACCTTATAAAAATATACATAAGTACTCATTAAATATAGATAGATATGTAACACTGTATTGTACACCATTACAGAAAACTTACGAACGTATTATGCTAATTGTGTACAAAGGACGGTCTTATCGCTAAAAAACGATCTCTTCCAGACAACCAGTGGCATGAATATTGCTAACTTAAATAACAAATAAATTTAATATTTAAATTTTAGTAGAAAAAATATTTCTAATTGTTGAGAAAAATAATTATAATGTCACTTTAATGTCAAAGTAGTAGAAAAATAAAAGAAAATCAAAAAGGTTGTCTTACTGGGCTCCCATCCTAGAGTGGGTGATAGTAGTCTGGGAATAAATCTCTCCTTTCTAATACCGCTACAAGGAGCTATCCGTGAAGGAATGAAAAAAGATTACTTATTACTTCAGCTGGACGGCGTGTAACAAAAGGCAACAAAACAAGCCACAACCCGGTGTTAGCCCACCCCTAGTCTAGTGTGTGTCGCCTTAATAACCTGAAGCGTGTTCCGGCATTAGTGGCATTCCACTGCACTACCTCGAGGCCGGCATTACTTTAAATCAGGTATATCGTCAATATATCTGGTGTACTCCAGAAAAAAAATATTTGTTTAGCATTCGTTAAAGTGGACCATGTAACAGATGCACTAAGCTTTGGTCTGATTCATATTCGCTTGATTATTTTACACATTAAGAGTAAACACATCGTTCACTACACCACATACATACACACACACATGTACACGAACAAACATACACACTAACTAATAGACTAATTTGTGTTATTGTAAAGTAGACATTGCAGCAGAGAACACTAGTAGCTCCAAAGATACAGTTAATACTAGTTTTGGAGCTAGTAGAAGCACAAGCAATAATTTAGTTTCTAAGACTGCTAATTGTAATGTCTTCATTTTGTATTTAAAATTGTAACTTAACTTATTTTTGAGGCAAATAAATCATTTTATTATTATTACATTACAAACATACACACACACACCAGATACACACAAACGGGCGCTCACAAACACGAATAACTCTTGTGTTCTTATTTTCATGTTCCTGTAGTTTATTATAATACGTACTTACATCATTGTCTTGAAGCGGATATTGTCACTGCAGCACAGTTTTATACTTTTGTAGTGCAACAAACTGTTTGTTATTATGTAATCTAGTGGTCGCCCAGTGGTCGAAATTCGACCATAATTTATTTTATTTTATTAATATTATTAATTAAATTAATTTAAATAATAAGTTATTATATTAGTTATAAAATAACATTAGTAAGGTTCTGTTGTCCAAGACTACTTCCATAATCACAAATTTCGCCAAGGCTACACTGCTACTGTTAATTTGACTTTAAAAATAAACCATAGAGTATATATGCGTAAGTCTGCCAAATACATGGTAGGGTGTGTTATGTTTTTTTATTGTTTTAATGTATTTTTAATGCATACTTAAAAATTCATTCGTCGCTTCTCTATTCTTGCGAAATTTCATAAACTTCCGCCCGCGCAATTTTCGTAAAAAGGGATACAAAGGATTTGCTTCACAAGTTTTGCATTATAAGTGTTTCTGTATACAATAAACAATAATTATTTTTATCCGTGCAGGAACGGAGAAAGAATACAATTTCCTGCGGCCGGGCGGCCTGTCTTTAGAGGCGACAAAACAACCCACAGCCAGATGGTAGAGCATTTGACCGACTGGATGGCTACCACCCCTGGTCTAAAGTATGTCGCCATAACAACGTTGAGTTGTGTTCCGGCATTAGTGACCAGGTTCCAGTCTCCCTTAAGAGAGCAGCAGCGCATTTGTAGCACCTTTGTTGCTGCAAATGTCCATAGGCGATTGTAACCGCTTTCCATCAAGTGTGCCGTCTGCCTGTCTGCTGAACTCCTGGCATAAAAAAACAAAGAAAGTTTACAATAATTTTAAATTTATTTTAAATTTACACAAATACTTGACAAAACCAACAATTCGAATCGAGCTAATTTATTTTGGAAATGAAGTTAAAATATCACGACCCAAATTTTCGTTTCTTCAGTCCATCCAGATTTAAGGTTGAAAAAGCTATTTGTATTTACAATTTACAACCGGCCGTCCACAACCTGACCGGTCTTTTATCTCAGTTCACCCGGATTGATTTATAAGGGTGCGTTTTATTGTGGCTTAGCCGCCCTTATCCGGTAATTAAGTCGGAGTTCGACCGTAATCCGGGCCTGGACTCCGGTTAACCTGACCTCACTGGTTATCTGCACTCTGCATTGGTTGAAACGTGGCACACTGATGAGAATCAAAGTTTGTTCCGTTTTAGGGTTCCAAAACCAAAACTTACACTTTTAGCATACCTACATCCTGTTACAGAAATTTTATTCTAATTTATAAATCTAAAAAAACATTTTTGGCATAACTATACACTAGTAAGTCGTATAGTTCAAAATTCAAATGACGTAAGTTCGAACTTACCCCATCGACGCAGTTCGCCACCTTGACTATAAAAATATAGTCTTTCTTATAAAATAAATAAAACTGCAAACAGAATATAACCATTTCGTTCCATAATACATCATGATACAGTAACAATGCGATATGAACCGAAGCATTCAAATAATCCCAATATTTATTTTAAACTAACTGTGTCCACGAGTTTGCGTAAACTTTTTTCGCGTAGGTAACCCAAATTTTAAAAGTAGTTTAAGTTACTCCTTATAAGACCAGTTCTGCCAGTGAAAGTCTTGTCACAGTCGGTTTAGCCGTTTCAGAGATTAGCCGGAACTTTACTTTAGTCTGTATAATGTGGAATGTTCTGAGGAGCTGTTTGGTTTGTAGGTACCAGACCAAATAGCTCCTTATCGCCATTTTATAACCGCACTGCTCGCCGGCGACTAGGAGTTCATCCACACTTCCTCAACACCTGGAGGTTATCCACTGTTCGTGGCGCTCGCTCTTTTATGCCATATGTGAGCAAGCTGTGGAATGAGCTCCCTCCCGCGGTTTTCCCAGAGCGCTACAATATGGGGCTCTTGAAAAGGGCGTAAACAGATTTTTAAAGTCTCAACGAGGTAGGCAACGCATCGGCTCCCTTAGTGCTGCAGATGTCCATGGGTGCCGGTAGCCACTGTCCATCAAGTGGATCGGTCTGCCAGTTTGCCTATACGCAAACACAAAAAAACATCCAGACAGACAGACAGAAATTCTGAAAAATGCATTTTCGGAATCTTCTGGTCCGAATTAAGGCCCTTTATTTTTTAGATTTTTATTTTGACATTACAAAAAGACACCTCAATTTTATTTAGCTGTAATATTTACTTTATGCCTTAATGAAACTGATCATTTAATAAGAAAATATAAATTAAAGCCTGTTGATGGCACTCGATTCAAGGATACCTGTTAATTAATAAAGCAAACTTTCCTCTTCAAAGTTAATATTTACAATGAACAATAATTTAAAGTAGGGGATGAAAAGCAATTTTAATGAAAATTGTTCAAAATACGCTTTTAATAGTACAGACAATTTATAGCAGCGTAACCATATTTCTAAAAGTTCTTTATTACTTTTGGAAATATAAGACGACTAGCATCTCCCAGGGAATCTTCGCTCGCGTTGTCACGTCGACCGCATATTCATTAATGTATTGCAACGGAGGTATAAAAAACACTTTCGTTATACTCGTCTACCTCGTGGAAACGACGTTATTTATTACAAAGAAATGTATGCTGTCTTAAGCTGAAATATAAGATAGCTCCGTGTCGAATTTGATCAAAACCCGTTCAGTAGTTTTGACGTGTTATCTCTAATAGATGTGCCCGATATTAAGAATACATAATAAGAAGCAAGTGTAAATTAGCATAAGTAACAAATGTAATGGATTATAAGTTTTTGGAAAAAAAATAGAAAATAAAATAAAGAACCTTTAAGATAAATAAATAAGAAAAGAATAACAGAACCTCCATCTTAACCTATGATGGAGGAGAAGGCGGAAAGAAGATAAAAGAATAGATGCGCCCACATCGCTATTCGTTCCCTGTCGCTACTTCTAAAAGATGTATTTGATTTTGGTTACTCCGACGTTTCAGCCGCTGTTCAGTGGCCGTGTTCACGGAAGACTCAGACAGTTGTCAACGAGTATTGTTAAAGTTTTATTCAGCCTACCGCCAACTTGTTCATTTTAATTATTTGGTTTTAATTTTGTTTATGGTTATTATTAAACTTAAAACTTGGTTAGTTAAAACATAGTTTTATTATGTAAATAAGTCGCGAAAACTTAAGAAAATATCAGATGTATTTTGGTTTCTGCTAGTCCAAATCAGCCGCCTGTATTATATCTCATTTTTGAATGTGTAGTACAAACTTAAGACACGGGACAGATTTAATATAGAAGCATTATGAGTGTGTATATGTGACCGTTAGGGTTGCGACCCGTACTATAAATATATAGTTTATTACTATATTTGATCCAATTGTACTATATACTTACATAAGAGAAAAAAAATGGTATGAAATATACTATATTTTTATCGGTAATTCATTGCCGTGCTTTTTGTTCAGATACTTATGATTATTATAAAAATAATAGATGTTTGCTGGCCGAACCAGAAAGTAGTAATAAATGCTCATGGAAAATGCTCTAATGAAATAAATAATATACGTAATAAAAAATGAAAAATGAATGTGTGCCACTTGGCCGTTGAAGTTTCACCTCTGCTATGTGTCCCAGACACATTTCGATTTTTCGCAGGTTTACCACAAATTATGATTTGGTTAGGTTAGGTGCTTAGATTTTAATGAATGCATTGTTTATAGTCTACTCTAAAACTTTCCATAGTCTACTCTAAAATTACGCCTCTCACCACGTGTAGTCTAAATTCATGCCGCCCCTCCTTAAGGCTTTTTCGTGACAGAAAAATCCTACCGTCTATATAGAAGTTTCACTTCAATAATAATAATGATTATATCTGTATTGTTCGCAGGGGTGGTGTTAGCCTAAGATGGTGTTGGCGCTTTTGGTCGGAGTGCTGTGCGTGTGGGGCCGCCTGAGCGACGCAAACCCTGAAGCGAAGCGGCTGTACGACGACCTGCTGTCCAATTACAACCGCCTGATCCGGCCAGTCGGCAACAACTCAGATCGGCTCACCGTCAAAATGGGCTTACGGCTCAGCCAACTCATCGACGTTGTGAGTATTATCTCCCACTTTTATTATTTACAGAACAAAAAATCGCTTTAATAAATAAAAGTGCAATATTCGTACTAGGTGAAAGGAAACGTGCGATTCAACACTTCAACAATGAATTCAATGGAATATACCAACTATTTTTTAAGAACTTTCAGACGAACGTCACAATTATCGGTCCCATGAAAACAACATATATTAAATACATGCAAAATATTATTAATCTATAATCTAAAAAACATATACCGTAGAAAAACAAACAAACACTAGTAATCACTGTAATAGAAGCACTCTACATAAAAATAAGTAGTAGTTAAAACCTAGATATAATAATATATAATTAGCATAAGCGTCAACAGAATAACAACATCTAATAAATATCACACAAATCAAATAACAAATATAAAATAGTGTGTAAGTTACAGTAATGTACAATTAAATATTCTATAATAAAATAAAAAAACTTCAATTGAAAAAACCGACTTCTTAAACTAAAATGTATAAAGTAACTTATTTCTAAAGCTATGATTTATTATTAATATAAATTATCTAAAACATCTTAAAGTCGGTGCTTAGTAATTTTCACAATATAGTCATTTGTATGTTTTACTTTGCACCGAAATTGCTTTAGAAATAAGTTATTTTATACATTTTAGTTTTTGAAATTTGTTTATTTAAACGAAGTTTTTTTTATTTTATTTGTTACTTTTTAGTGCCTAGCTGTGTATGGGTAGACCTACGAAAGGTGCCACGCTTCTTAAAATATATAGGTCCCAAGAAACGGGAACATAAAAATGTTCTTAAAATGTAAACTACTGGGCCAAATTACATTAAATTTTTAGAGTCCCCTAAAAGCAACTATTTCGCGTCGAACAAAAAAAGAATCACGCAAATCGGTTCATAAATCTTAGCGTAATCGGTGTACATATGGAACGGAATGGAAAAAAAATTCATAAAAAAAATCATAAAATGAAAACTACTAGGCCAAAATATGTCAAATTTTTAGGGAACCAATTGGAAGCTATTCCGCGTCGAACAAAAAAAGAATCACGTAAATCTGACATAAATCTCGGTGTAATCGGTGAACATACATAAAAAAAAGAACCCGACGAATTGAGAACCTCCTCCTTTTTTCGAAGTCGGTTAAAAAGTACGGAACAAGAGTCCGTAGTTTTCGTTCAAGAAAACTTTTCATTATATTACTTTAGGCTTTTATGAATTCTGATATCCAGCAAGTGAAAGCATAAATTTGGCCTTAGATGATGATACACTTTTGTATCACCAAAGTTGTTACAAATGCGCTACTGCTCTCTTAAGGGAGACTGGAACTAGGTCACTAATGCCAGAACACAAATCAAGTTTGTTATGGTGGCAAACTCTAGACCAGGTGTGGGGGCCATCCAGTCGGGCAAATGCCCTACCACCTGTGGGTTGTTTTGTCGCCTCTTACGACAGGCCGCCCGGTCGCAGAAAATTGTATTTTTCTCGGTTCCTGCACGGATAAAATCTCGCACATATCGCAATCAGGGCTTTTCTATGATAAATAGGTTGGGGTTTGATCACGATCACGATGATGCGGGTGAAGATGGAGCACGCTTACTAAGATAACACCTATTCACACGAGACAAGAAGATACCCGGATTGTACGTTTCGGAAACACGAACGTGGCAGCGAAACGTTTTGTTTCGGAGATTAGCCGGTACAGACAGACAGACAAACCGACAAACAGAGCAACAAACAAAATATGAAAAAACCTAAAATATTTAGCCTATTTCACTTCTTACATCCTCTGATTCGGTTTTTAGCATTTTTTTCATTGTACAGAAGTTCGACCTCTACAGTTTTAGTATATTGTTACGAGCTAAAGGACTTGAATTAAAATAAATGCCGTTGGAATTACTATAGAGTTTACTAGAACTGCACTAACATGAAAAAAAAAACAAGTATAAAATAAAACTGGATGCAACCAGTTCACACTGCACGATTCAATGCGATTCAACAAGCGCAAAGTCCGTCAATATGTCGCTAATCGAAAGTACTACACGTCTTAATTGTATTGTAGTCGTCAAATGACTGCCTCACCCCTCCGTTCAGGCATTGTTTTATACTCAATTGTATAATAGAACAAATTATCGCGTTCGCCGAGTTAATCCCACACACCTGCCAGCTTTGACGGCCATAAAACAAGGACTAATTCGTTTGACACTAATTACAGCCATAAAATAAGTACGATAACATTAGATGGTTTTAAATTTTAAACACGAAGTAATATAAGAATTCGTTTTAACAACATGCCAGATGTGCGGCCTTTGTCATATGTATAGATATTGCATTGAAACACTACAAACTGAACAGATGATATGAAGTTATCGATAAATATGCAATAAACTATTCGATTTAGTTGCACCCGAAGCGGTTTAGTTAAATGAGTTCTGGGCGGCGTCGCTCGGCCACCGTGACCGTGCAATTGTTAGAAACTTTAAATAGATTTTAACGTTTGATTGAACTCGATTGAAATTATTGAAAGTCGTGCTCAGAGATTGCGCTATTGTTTTATCAGTTCGGAATAGTTCTAGCAAGAAATCTGCGTTTTCTCTTTGGAAGTTTCATTAAAATTTTATGGGATTTTAATACTATAGTCTGATCGCTCTAGAAAAGCATTTGTGTTTTGTGCTAAATTAATTTGGTTTAACCCAGTAGTTTCTGAGAGAAATGGCTACGGAATCTGTAAAGCAACAGAAGCAATCTCCTTATTCATAATAATTACATAACATTTATAGGCTCGTAAAAGAGTTAAGGAAGTGTTATTCATTAAGAATCGCATAATGAATAACATTTTTTAAAGTGATACTTGTTTAGAATTGTTTTGATTTTGAAACACGGTGAAACGAAAAAGCGACACTAAAAAAACATAAACATATAAATCTATAGGACTAAGCCTGCAAGAGAATGCGAGTTTTATATTTGCAGCACATATTAGAGAGTCAATAAGGCAGATGATGATACATAGGTCCAATTTGGACCCAAATGAAAGTAATAATAATATTTTCTAGACAAAAACAATGAAAAATTTAAAGTGATACTTAACAAGTTAATTTTAAATGTATAATGTTAAAGATACGGGGCAGACTGATGGAATTATGTTTATATTTAAAAAAAGTTAAAGACGAATAATCTGTGAGTATATTCTCTAAAGTTTCACTTCTGTGTGTGTACTGCAGACATACACATTTTTTAACAAGCTTATAAACCTTGTATAACAATTATGGATAAGAGAGTTAGAGAGTAGACGAGACCTTTTGCCCTTCTGTAGCACAATACAGATTAAATAATAAACATACGGTAGACACGTACGTTTCTTTGTCGACCGCTTAATAAGAAGTTATTGCGTTGTTAATTTTCCTTACTTGAAGTTGTTTAGACTGTACACCACGGTTGCTGTGGCACTATTTTATGGTTTTAAACAGCTCTTCTTTGTTGCTTTAATCATGATTAAGAGGCAGAAAGGCATCTAATATTATAGTGCCTTTGTGTCTTCCGTTACTTTTCATTTTAAAGTTTATTTCTTTCCTTATTATATTCAATTACAATGTCATAACGGTAAATTATTAAATTTAGGCCCGTTAGTATAACGATCGCCTTTAAATAAAATCAGTTAATCATATTAAACTGCCTAAATACGTTTCACACAAAACGTATTGACAGTTCTCTAAACATATTTAGCTGCAAATTTTGCGTTATGCAAGACGCTAATTGTATTTATGGGTGTTAAATACGTTTTGTGTTTCTTAAATAAATTTAAGCAACCTGCAAGCGGCCCTTAGTCTTACCGACTAAATAGAGTAGAATAAATAATATTTTATTGCTCGCCAAATATACATTACAATATTGTCATCGAAGAAACAATATGCGGCCTTATCGCTTGAAGCAATCTCTTTCAGGCGACCTAAATTAAAGAATAATTTAACCTAATCTGGCGATTTAGGTATCATAATCATAATATAAGCCCATAAATGTTCCTGCTAGGATGTCCGTTCCCCCTACCATGGGAGGTCCTCATTATAGAGGGGGGGGAGTATACCCACCACGGCTGTCCAAAGTGGCTTGGCCAGGCCAAATTTGCCACATCGGTTATCGATGTGCAGGTTGCATCACAATGTATTCCTTCACCGTTGTTAGCACGTATATAGCAATTGTAACAATATGCACCACATTAGACTAGGAAACTGACTATGGTGCGTTTGGTCAGGATCGAACCCGCGCTCTTTGAGTTTAGGACGGCCTTTGATCCTCGCACCAGGACCCCGCACAATTTTGATAACTTAAAAACATTTTTGGTTTTAAGTTGCACATACGTGTCGGTTCATAGAATTTTTATTGGTATCATTGACTTTTTGCAGTCGACCGCGTATACAGATAGCGCCATCTCTTGACATCTTCAGGGTTTTTTGCCGAGTTTATGGAAAGTGAATGGTCTAAAATCATTCGACAAAACTGTGGTATTTTGTGTACCGGGAATCCCGCGGGAATTTCACGTCAAGCGTAGACAAGGTCGCGGGCATATCCCAATATATTATATTTTTAAAAGATCAGAACATCTAAATTCAAGTAGAGCGTACAGCAAAAAAATATACGTTCGACCCCTTTACTTTGGTCACAAGTTTGTTTATCAATTCCCACACGGCGTATGTCGATATTAATTCAGAGCAGCTCGTTGTCTCTGAAGACATGTTGGTCCGACCTCAATGTTTGACATTCCCCAGTCTGCTCGATAGTTTGCCTGGCTGTAATATGAATAGTTTGATCCAAGTCAATGGGTATATTGGGTATAGTGTCTTTATTTCTCTTTGGCAACGTAAAGGAGTATACCATGTTAAAGATTTGTTTTATTACTTAATTTAATACTAAGCTAATGCTAAGACCCAAGCTCTAGGGATGGAAGTGATCAATGCCCCTAACGTCGGAAGTAGCTTCGGTGAACCTGCAGCCCACCTCTCAACACCCTTTAGCCTCTCACGCCCATGTTGCCCCAGTCTTCTGTTGCATTTTTTGGGGCCCATGCACGGAGTGACGAATCCATGCGCTTATTTTTCCATGTTTCTCGAGCATTGCGACGGGCAGACGCCATAGTTACTATATCCCCAGACCCCTAGTACCACTAGCAGTTCACCCTAATAGCCCTGTATTCTGAGCACTCCGTGAGAATTTAAAACATAATTCCTGTTTTTAGTCTTAACATTTTCATCGAAATCTTTTGAGTTGTCCGGAACCCATTTCAGACACACTTTTAATTGCAGGAGTTCAGCAGACGGGCAGACGGCCCACTTGATGGAAAGCGGTTATCGTTGCTTATGAACATTTACAACACCAAAGGTACTACAAATGCTTTGCTGCTCTCTTAAGGAATATTGTAACCTGGTCTCTAATGCCAGAACACAAACACAAGGTTGTTATGGCGATATACTCTAGACCAAGGGTGATAGCCATCCAGTCGGGCAAATGCCCTACCGCCAGGCTGTGGGTTGTTTTGTCGCCTTTTACGACAGGCCGCCCGACTGCAGAAAATTGTATTCTTTCTCCGTTCCTGCTTGGATAACAATCGTGCATCGTTTGGCATTTGGAATGAATTCACAGACAGACATTGCAAATTTATTGTACATACATACATAATATCACACCTGTTTCCCACGGGGGTAGGCAGAGACTATGGATCTCCACTTGCAACGAACCTGAAAAACAACTTTCGCTTCACCTACTTTCTCTTCATAAATGTACGTTTATTTGAAATGATTTTTATCTGAAATTTATTGTAATAGATATTATTAAACACTATTCGTTTCACTATACGTTTCTTCAAAACATTCACATTATAACTTCACAAGGAAGCAGGTGTACGAAAAGACGACGTTATTTTCACGCCAATAACAATTCAATTTTCCATTCAAAGCATCTGGAATGTGAGGTATAACGTTTTGCATAATGTAAGTGCAGCTACTAGAGCTAGTCTCAGTTTTAAAGGAACAGTATGGTAACGTTATTGGCCGGTACTTCTGTAGAATGTTGAGAGAAAAATAACATATTTGTACACCAGATATAAATGATATTGGGAGCTGTTTCATATAAGACTGTACTGTGTTTTCAAACGATGTTATTTGAATTTAGTGTTCAGTTATTTTTATTTTTTATCTTTCTCTAATACATAAAATTCTCGTGTCACAGTGTTTGTAACAAAACTCCTCCGAAATGGCTTGACCGATTCTTATGAAATTTTGTGAGTATATTCCAAGAGGTCCAAGAGTAGGATGTAAATATTTTTTTATATCCCTAAATGTTAAGGATAGTCCACCCCAATTTTTTTTCGGTAATTTTTTTTTTTTTAAATTTCCGACTGAAAAAATACATACAACCCCAATTTTTCACCCTTCTACCACCAACCCCTACTTTTTAATAGCGATAATTGGGATTGTTCACTTTTTTTCAATATAGCTATTTGAAAAACCATTTCGAGGAATAGTGTCCCTAATCATTTCTGTATTTTGTAAGAAATGCATTTGACCTTTATTTGACCTCACTAAATCCAATCAGGTGGGCCGTCTGCCTGTTTGCCTGCTTCAGATGTAAAAGAAAATCTAGCTGTACATTATTTGATTTAAGTTCTGTAACATGGATTTTCCCTAAAGACCATTTTAAAAGATTTAACGATAACTATAGAAAATAATAATGGTTGAACATGAAAAATTATAAGCCTAGCGACAAAAAAACACTAAAATGATCACGATACGTAATGAGTAATGAGAGTGACATTTAAATAGTAGTAGCACAGATTACTATGATTAGTAAGTTTTATTATTTTTGTTTTCTAGGCAAAGAAATCAATCTACACTTGTCCCTTATGACGTCATCGGAGAAATAATTTTAAAATCGAATTATAACAAAACTGACGCTTAAAATACAAAATATTCAAATTAGTATCTTAAAATACCCTATTTTACGTAATAAAAATATATAATCAGAGGGTAATTTTTTGTGAACAATCCCCATTGTCCTTTAATAAATTTCTACTCTTGGCGGTCGATAGTTGAACAGTTATTTCGGCCAGGCGTCTACCGTTGTCACTTCTCAGCCCGTAAATTCGATATTCCATAAGGCGGTAAAGAAGATAGAATTGTACCAATAACTTTATCCGACAACTTTCAAAAGTCTGTTGACACGAAGCTATTGCAACATCTGCATTCTGCTAAGTAATGATCTCACTGTGACATTTTCGCTCAACTGGAAAATGGTGTTGGCGTTTGGAATTTGTATTTTGAACTTGAATATGAAATAGAAAGCTTTGAATTTCGAATATAGTTATTTAGACTAATATATTAATCTGAAGAGTATGTTTGTTTGCTTGAACGCGATAATTTAAAAAAATACTGGTTTGAATTGAAAAATTCTTTCAGTATCTAGATATCTCATTTATCCAGAAAGACTATAGGATATATCATCACGCTAAAACCAATTGGAGCGGTGCACAAATGAAGACAGTTTTAAAATCACGAGGAGTGCATTAAATGTGCTATTTTATAAAAAAAAAAATTAGCTCTCACAAAAAACCTTGCGCAGTTTTTTATATTGCTTTACATATTCACATGTTTCTCATTGAACCATTTTATCAGCTCTTAAATATATGACGCAGTTAATGTCAAAGTAACAGTCAAGGTCAAAGTCGTAGCCAAAGTCGTAAATAAATTAATAAAAAATCGGCAGACAAACACACATATTGTATGTCCCCAAATTAAACAAGTTACGCTTGGGTTATGGGTAATATACAACGGACTACTCTGGGCCGATCCCAGTCACCCAAACAATAGTGAATAATAAAAAAAAATTCGTGCCCGAAATTTACCATACCAGGAATCGAATCCGGGGCTTCTGTGTTGTAGTGATGTAAGCCGGCAAAGGCTTAAACCGCCCGACCACAGAGGCTGTCAAGTCAAAGTAACTATTTGTTCGAAACATGTTCATTTTTGGAGATGTATTATGTTTTATTTTTTTATTTAGGTTTATGGCTTGGCAGCTAGGCCTTTAAGCCAGATCTTAGATTACAATATAGTATCTTCATTTTCTTAAGCCTATGTATAGCTTAGCTGAACTGTAAGTTATCAACTGAAGCCATTCAACGGAGTTCTTGTGACAACTCAAAAGGCCACATTTGACTATACAGTTTAATTTCTCACAAAAACACATAACTACTACTCAAAAACTATCAATATCCTACAACTATTGTTCATTTTAAAGTAATTTTACACATTGTTAGAAAATAAAACTGCACAGCACAACGTCTCCTTTCAGTTTCCGCCATATTTTATAACTCTATTTATATTTATATTATAGATTATATTAATTTATAATTAGTTTTATTTATGTTACTTTCGCATGATGTTGTATATCAAAATTAGGTTCCCGCCAAAAACTCTTTTTGCAAATGTTATGCTAAGTGGCACAGAATATAGTTTCGCCTCATCTTTTCTAGTGCGCACTGCCGAAGATCGGAATAATTTGCTGGAGTCTATTCTTCCTGACAAATACAATATTGAAGTCTTCAAGTCACGAGTGGTATCTTATCTTAGGTATCTTCTAAGTAAGCTTGCTCCATCTTAGACTGCGTCATCACTCAACATCAGGTGAGACAGTGGTCAAACGCAAACCAATACTTCCATAAAAAAGTTACATTTTTCAAAAAAAAAAACAGACATCTATGTAATTAATACAGGTAATAAATATTATTAATTAATAAATAAACGTAATAAATACGACTCAATGGGATAAAAGTAAAGATTTAATAAAATAAATAACAAACCAATTTAATAATGACGATTAAGATCCTACTTGCACACCGGTGAAACTGGTAAAATGTACTGAACCATGTATTTCTAAGAATGACATCTGTATACAACTACATTTATGCAAGAATAAATATTTCATTTCATTTCATTTCATTTCGCCTTCCAACGCCATTTATCATTTTTGTACTTTGGCAAGCCCATAAGCCAAGCCAAAACTGCTCCCCATAACAAATGTATATTTCAAGTATCTAAAAAATCTTTACTTATTCAGCGTTCTAGTGCATTTCGTATACAATGTCGTAGAGTTTGTTATTCATGCAGTACGCAAATAAAGTGTTACATTCGCGGGGCGACGTGTTTAGAATTTTTATTCCTTACCGAAATATGTTTTGGATACAAAATTTCGTATTCTAAAACAGAAAAGTTCAGACCGAACTTAACTAAGTTGAGGTATTTGCTAGAGAATATAAAATGAAGGGGTTGTAATCTTTTTGATGACCGAAACTAGAATTTTGTTATGTTCACATGTTCGTTTGTTCGTCAAGTGCGAAGACGTGATTGTTGCTGCATAAATAAGGAACTATACATATTACTAGCTGTCCCGGCAGACGTCGTCCTGCCCGGTAAAAAATAGGGGTTGATCGTAGAGGGTTGAAAATCTAGGGTTGTATGTATTTTTGTATGTATCATAAAAAAATAGAAATTAAAAATTTTGTCTAAAAAATAAAAAAAATTTAGGGGTTTCGGAGGAGTATGGCAACGAAAACTGTGACACGAGAATTTTATATATTAGATGTATATTTTTGAGACCTGTGAAATTCAATATCTCACTCCAGAACATTAAAACTTAGAGGAGCTTAAAAACAATGTAAAAGAAGCTAAAAATATGGTTACTGGAAAAAATGTTCTCAAGAAATAGGAGGAGGTAATCATACCTTAATATGATAAAGAGATGCTATTTTGATACTATTTTACATTTTATATATATTTTTGGCTTTTGACATTTATTTTGTTTTCTTGACATTGGTTTATTTTTGTTTTTAAATGTAAGGAATCAATTAATTTTATAATATCAGAATTGTTTTGACTTTTTGCTTTTAGACGTGCACTTAAATATTTGTATGACCATGTGTAGGTCAAATACAGTGAGGACATCTGACTTTGTTACCATCATATAACTATTACCTATTATTATATCTTTATTTGTAAAAATATAATAATTTATATAACTATTAGTACTGATTTTTACAAATAAAGATTCATTCACTCATACAAACACGGGTAAAAGAAAACATCGTTGACTTGAAACACACAAGGTCTACAAAGTCTGCGATCAGTGAACACACGTTGGACAAACCCAACCACGACATGAGATTCGATAAACCACAAATCCACGCGAAAGAGAATCGTTTCATACCTAGAATGATGCGTGAGGCTGAAATTAAAAAACACCCAAATTTCAATATAGAAGATAGTTGGCAAGTACCACCTGTTTGGGATCCGATCATCAAAATATTAAGACTTAAACCCAGCAAATACGAACTGCCAGACCTCAAGACACTGTGAGCTCTTTCTGCGTGCATCGGAACACAATCCAACATTATTTATTATTTATTTTTCCTCCAACCCATTTTAATCTAATATATAAAATTCTCGTGTCACAGTTTTCGTTGCCATACTCCTACGAAACGGCTTGACCGATTTTGATGAAATTTTTTGTGCTTATCCGGTATCTATGAGAATCGGCCAACATCTATTTTTCATCCCCCTAAATGTTAGGGGTAGTCCACCCCTAAATTTTTTATTTTATTTTTTAGACAAAATTTTTAATTTCTATTTTTTTATGATACAACATACAAAAATACATACAACCCTAGATTTTCAACCCTCTACGATCAACCCCTATTTTTTACCGGGCAGGACGACGTCTGCCGGGACAGCTAGTGGTATATAAAATCATTAGAGCTAGGTGTGTTTTCTGAAGGGTTTTTGCGCCGCTTCTTCCAATAAAAGTATTTAAATTCGATTGGGCTTCCATATAAGTAAATAATAACCATGAACAAAAGTAAAACTAAATAATTTAAATGAACGAGTTGGCGGTAGGCTAAATAAAATTTAAACAATACTCATTGACACTAAAAACCTTTGTCCGTGACCACAGCTACTGAAAAGTAGCTGAAACGTCGTAATAATAAAAATCAAATAAATTACCGAGCAGAAAACCGTAAAAACGTAGTTTTATTATGGCATTCCTTGTATTACTTTAAATCAAGTTAGTTTCTAGTCACCTCTATGTTTTGCTGGGCAGTTTACAGGACTATATAGACTTAGTTTCTTTGTTACTATTATATTGTTAAGAGTTGCAGGACCCGAATTAAATGCCATTAGAATTACTATAGAGTTTATTAGAACTATACAAACACGTATAACACAGGTACAAATATAATAATAACACGAAATCCATAACTAAATGGATTACCGAATGTACACAAGTCCTGTTTCGCTTGTGGTTATCGCTCGATGGCTTCGTCCAACAATCGAGGCATTGCTTTATACCGCACGGATGCAATATGTCTGCTCGGCCGCGTGACCAAATTTAGATCTAGAATCACATCTGGCTAATGACTACCATAAAAGATTACAATCCACAATGGGCTGTTTTTCTAATCACAGATTTTAAACACAAAGTAAACAAAAGTCCAAATGCTGAAAATGTAATAAAAAGTGTTTCTATACGGCTGCAGGTTTGAATTTGCCCTTGTCGGCACCTCGGTCGTAACAATATGCAAAAAACCCAACTAAGTTTTAATGTTAGTAAAACATAATATTTTCTTAAGTTTTCGAGACTTGTACACATAATAAAACTACGTTTTAACGGTTTTAAGCGCGGTAAAAAAAAAATTAGAACTTGGCATGTTTGCTGAAGAGTTTCTTGCGCCGCTTCTTCTCTTCAGCCACAACATGTTATGAAGCGGTGGTAAAATTAGATAAGGCTCCCATAGAGTAAATAATATCCATAAACAAAATTAAAACTAAATAATTAAAATGAACAAGTTGGCGGTAGGCTGAATAAAAACTTTGACAATACACGTTAGACAAATGTCATCTTTGTCTTCTGTGACCACGGCCACTGAAAAGCGGCTGAAACGTCGGATAAACCAAAATAAAATAAATTACCGCGCTCAAAACCGTTAAAACGTAGTTTTATTATTGTTAGTAAAACAAATATACTGTCGGCACCTAACACGTGGAGTAGCCGCGTGGCAAATTCTAGTAATAAATATATCTGTAGTGTTTATCTTAATGAACAATATTGGGATTTATATCTGAACACTGGTACAACACAGAGACACAAAGAGCCAAACTAACTTACTTTCCCCCAAATATATCCGCCAAAGACAATTCAATATTGGTGGTAAGAGAAAAAAGTTTTCCAAGGAAAATCCTCCCGATAATATTTTGTGTATCTGAAATTGAACGAAGTAAGTCTGGGGCCCGGTAAAAGGCAGTCTCTTGTCAAAGAAACCAAATGCTAACAGACGATGATGTACTTACTAATGAACCAAAATGGTATCGAACAAAAAAATGTATTTTTGCCTTTTTTCTTTTGATCTGCAAACAGAGTGCTTTTATACTTATTGGAGTGAATGAATTTCAGTTCTTTGCTGACTTTTTTTCATTTTGCATTGTTGGTCGTGATTTTAGTCGACAGTTTCTTTTAAAGGTTTTTTTTATATATTCGTATTTAAAAGGTTTTTATTTAATTATCGGCAAACAAACACAATTATTGAACAAAAGATGATAGGGATATATCCTCAAAAGCGAGTCACGCTTTTGTTATATGTAGTGTACAAAGAACCACTTTGGGGCCAATCCCAGATACCCAGATTATAGTAAATAATAATAATAATAAGTAAAAAACCCGTAGTGGAACTTAGTGGAGAAGCTTAGGTTAAGAAGCGACACCCCGCACCCGACGCCGGGGGGCCAAAGCAAGAATCCCGCCTGGCCTAAAGTCGGAAGTAGGTTCGGTGAACTTGCAGCCCGCCTCTCGAAACCCCTTAGCCACTCATACCCATGGTTTTTTTTTATTGTATAGCCGGTATTTCCCTGTCATATGACAAGACAGGGGCACTCATACCCATGTTGCCCTCGCCAATATTATGCGGCATTTTTGGAGACCCATGCTGGGAGTGGCGAGATATCATCTGCCCATTTTTTCCATGTTCCCCGAACATTGTGATGGGCAGGTCATAGTGCCCATAGTCTCAGATCCTTAGTTGTATTTTAGCTCATCCCAATAGCCAGGTACCTTTTGTTCACATTTCCTATAATCCCACATTAACCGGGGCTTGTCCTTGGGTGCATTATAATACGGCGTAGACAGGGATAATTGCCGGACAATGTCACACTACATTTAATTCAAATTAGTCAAAGGGTATTCACGTGTTGGCCTTCCTATGGCCTCACGCAAGTCCTTCAAAAGTCCCGGTCCCGGTCTTCACAAACATACAAAATTAGATAATACATAATAATGATAATAATTTATTCACAAACTTAAAGGGCGCAGATTCGAATCCTGGCCGGAACGCATGCACCTCTTAGGCAATTATGTGACCTAATGTGCATATTGTCACAATTACTACGTGCTAACAACGGTGAAGGAAAACACCGTGATAAAACATGCACATCGAGATGACCCACGCGTCAAACTTGCCAAGCCATCTTGGACAAGCGTGGCGGGTATACTTTCCGTTCCCCCATTAGTGGGAGGCCTAAGCCCAGCAGTACGACGTTTATGAGCTATTATTATTTATTATATTCACAAAATAGGTTTTTTTTTAATTGCAGGAGTTCAGCAGACAAGCAGACGGCCCACCTGATGGAAAGCGTTTACCATCGCCTATGGACATTAGCAACACCAAAGGTGCTACAAATCCGCTACTGCTCTCTTAAGGGAGAATGGAACCCGGTCACCAACGCCGGAACACAACTCAAGGTTGTTATGGCGACATACTTCAAACCAGGTGTTGTAGCCCAATCGGGCAACAGTCGGGCAAAGGTCCTACCACCTGGCTGTGGGTTGCTTTGTCATCTCTTACGGTACAGGCCGCCCGGCCGCAGGAAATTGTATTCTTTCTCCGTTCCTGCACGGATTGTGCATTACAATTTAGAACTGAATACAAAATATTGATTGACAGATTATTTTTCAAATATAAAATGTGGGACTTGGCTAGCATCCAAAATGGGTTTACAAAAAAAACGAAATTACCATATACCATGCCGGGAATGGAACCGAGAGACTCTGCGTTTCAGTGAAAATGGTGATTGGCAAAGTCCTCAACCACAGTGGCCGTCAAGAGGTGTATTTCGCGGAGTAATATATTGATGAAAATTTTGAGGACATGTACAAATGTTGACCTTCAAATGACTCCGAACAAAGTTCTAGTAGGTCTCAAAGACACATTTGACGAAACAGTTTTACAATAATTATCAGCACAAATACATATAATTATTGCATAAACACAATCAATGGCCAACAAGTGTTGTTCATTTTTTATCATCATTACTAAAAAAGTTTAAAATGGAACGGCAAATACTATATACCATTCAAATTCTCACCAAGAACAGACTAAAATTATTTTAGTTTTAAATGCAGTATCTAATACCACTCTAATACGTTATAAAGCAATCGATTTAATTTCATTGAAAGCTTTTAAAGTAGTTCTTAGCTGAAAATCGTAAGTACACCGATTCGACACCAGAATGTGTAATATAATAATTTGATTCAGCTCGCGATGCAGCAGCAAACGGAGAGCTTTCAAGCGGCGCGTGCCTGCGAATTTCATTGCTCTGTGGCCACGAGAATAGAGTAGATAATACAGCTTTTAAAGTAAACTGTGGAATTATTTTCCTTTAAAAAAGCGATCGCTAAAATATAATGTACTGCCATAACAACCTTGGGTTGTGTTCCGGCATTAGTGACCAGGTTCCAGTCGCCCTTAAGAGAGCAGCAGCGCATTTGTAGCACTTTTGTTGCAAATGTACATAGGTGATGATAATCGCTTTCCATCAGGTGGGCGTCTGCCTGTCTGCTGAACTCATGCAATAAAAAAAGTCTTTAACGTAGTAAGTACTCCTGTTTGATTTCTATTCAATATTTTTTACATGCATAAATAAGAAATGAGAACAAAAGGTCAGCATCTTCGTTTAAAGTGGAACTTTAAAAAGCTCTTTTGTTTATTATTTTATAAAACTTGTATACATATCGTCATTTTGATAATAATTTTACCAAGATTATAGACTCGTTAAGAAAAATTGTTATTCATAATTGGATTCAGAATACCATTATGAATAACACTTCTTAACTCTATTTCAAGAGTCTTTAAAACTCATATAACTATTAACAATAAGGGAGATAAAGTTTAGCGTCAAATTACTTACCATCTATTCAATTGTCGACAATTACAACGGTTAAAATGTGAGATAAACTACATACATTCATTTTGTTTGGTTTTAAAGCAGTTAAGGTGAAAGAACGTTTAGCAAGATATAGAAATTCGGCTAAACTGAGTCTATAAAATCGCTTATTTTCAAGCCCAAACTCATACTTGCACTCTTTGGTAAAAATTTAAGAGAGTAAGTAGTACCTCCTCCTCAAAATACGGCCTTCAGTTAACTATCAAAATTGAACGCTTTAAGATTTCTCACTCCCTTCTGCACTTTTAAAGTTTAATATTAATAAACCATTTACGATCTTCAATTTATGAGCTTTTAAAGGTTTAGATATCGACTATACTGTTAAAAAAGTTATTAATAATAGCTGATGATGTTATCGTTATGATGGAGCGTTAGGTAAACTTCTAGGCGCTAAGAACCTCAGCCAGAAGGCCAGCTTGCCATATACAACGCGGTGGTGGTGCCTACGCTCACATATGGAAGCGAAAGTTGGGTATGGAACAGAGAGCATGAAAGTAGAGTAAAGGCGGTAGAGATGCGAGCACTGCGCAAAATCTGCGGAGTGACGTTTGCGGACCGCGTTCGTAACACCGAAGTAAGAAAGAGAGTTGGTCTGAAAGAGAGTGTAGGGGTGAAGGTAAGGAAAGGAATGCTCCGGTGGTTCGGGCATGTGAAAAAAATGTATGATGAAAGAATGACTAAACAGATATACAATGCAAAAGTGGATGGATGCAGAAGTCGCGGAAGGCCACGACACACCTTCTATGATCAAATTGATCGTGTACTAGCAGAAGATGATGTCAGGAGCCTTAAGAACAGACGAGCGTGCATGACAAGAGCTATGAATGTCAAAGAAGCAAGTGAGGTGTGTAAGAATGGGCCTGTGTGGCGCTCTGTTGTTCGTGCCTACCCCGCAAGGGACCTGGCGTGAAGTTATGTATGTATGTATGTTTGTAAAAACGTAGTTTTATCATTAAATTTATCTATGATTTTATTACAAAAAAAATGATTAAATTATATTCGATGAATAAAAGATCCCATTAGTACCTAGGATCCCTCTGGCACGAAATTTAGTAAATCTTGATCTCCAATAGTCATTTTAGGCCCAATGTCCAATAGTCAAAACTCCTATAATAATGTTTAAGTACATTGCGACGGGCAGACGCCATAGTCCCCATATTCCCAGACTCCTAGTACCACTAACAGTTCACCTTAACAGCCCGGTACTTCTTGACCTCATTTCCCACAATAGTCCTATACTAACCGGTGCTTGTCTTTGGGTACATGTCACGCCACATTGACATTACATTTGTCAAGAGGCCTCTACGCGTTGGCCTTCCTGGCCCCACGCAAGCCCTCCAAATGCCCGAGCCATTTTTATGACCCGTGGTCTTGAAAAACATACAATGTTCAAGTTATGTATATGGAATGAAAAGTGAATTTTCTACTTTTATAATGACATTCCAAAACAACATCTTGAAACGATAAAACAGAAAATTCAATTCCCAATTCTGTTCAAATATTCTCAACTATTACACTATCGCTGCAGAATGAAATAGTAATGCTTGCACTTTCGTTATATGAGATATTTTATTCACCAGCAGACGCCGCCGAAGGTTCTTTATGGACTTTGCCACTTGTTGTTGCATTTGTAGTAACACAAGGGATAACATGTTCCAAGTAGGCAATAAATTGAACAGTTTGTGTTGTTTGGTTGAGTAGTACTAAAAGGCCTGGGCAAACGTTCTTTTACCTAGGTAGCTAGCTATCTTATGTTGTAGTTAAAATGTAAAAATGAAGGACGGCTGATTTAGGGGGTATGAAGTTTAGGTCACCGTTTATAATTGCTGTATTATCTCTATATACATAAATAAGTGTGTATATAAATGTATATGAATTTTTCTGTGTGTGTATTTAGGGCCAAAAAATTTCATTTTTTCCCCTCACCCTAAAATGTCTCAGGTGTTAGTTAAAAGTGGAGTCAAAATTACAATTTTGAGAGGTAGCTCTATGAAACTTTAAGTACTCCCATGTAAATAACATGGTAAATAGGGTCTCAACACTTGTTTGTACTGCAAGTTGTGAAAAAAATATTTTTCAAGAAAATGATAAAATGGATCTATCTTAGTATTAAATGAATACAATAAGTTCCATTGAGTCAAATTTCTGTCTTCAATATTTGAAAGCTATATTTATATGTTTATAAAGCTTTGATATTTCAGGTATTTTGCATTTTTAGCTAAACTATCAGGGTAAAGGCAAAAAGTTAAATGGCAAATTTGTAGTACGCTTGACATCCTATAAAAAGCCTTAACCGACTTTTCCGTATCATCATCATCAATAACAATAAAGTTATAGACCCACAAAAAATATTTTTCTAAATTCTCACTTGACGTCACATTTCATATATAATAATAATTATAATATATTTTTACCCGCAGGGGGCTTTGTGGCGAAGCCCTAGGTGAGTGGCGACACCTCGTACCTGACTCCGGGGGCCAAGACGAGGCCCCCGCCTCCGTGCTTGCCTTAACCAGCCGGCACGGAGTGGAGATCGCTAGAGCTACGACTCAAGCTCCAGGGGTGGAAGTGATAAATGGCCTAACTTCGGAAGTAGCTTCGGTGAACCTGCAGCCCGCCTCTCTACACCCCTTAGCCACTCACACCCATGTTGCCCCTGCCTTTTATGGCATCTTTAGGGGCCCATGCAGGGAGTGGCGAGTCACCGTCTGCCCATTTTTCCATGTTCCCTGAACATTGCGACGGGCAGACGCCATAGTCCCCATATTCCCAGACCGCTAGTACCACTAACAGTTCACCCCAATAGCCCGGTACTTTTTGTCCTCATTTCCCACAATAGTCCTACACTGGCCGGGGCTTGTCTTTGGGTGCATTATTATATGGTGTAGACAGGGATAATCGCCGGTCAGTGTCACGCCACATATTTACATTAAATTTGTCAAGGGGCCTCTACGTGTTGGCCTCCCCATGGCCCCACGCAAGCCCTCCAAAAGTCCGGGCCATTCTTATGGCCCGTGGTTTTGAGAGACATACATTATAATATATTTAAGCATTTAAACGCGAAATTTTAAGTGTTAACGAAAAACTTCAATACATTCCCAACTCTATCTGTATGAGCATAGTGTTCAAATTATTAAACATAATGTATTCTATTCTCATGCTCTCGCAGGCTTAGTCCTATAGATTTATGTGTTTATCTCTTTTAAGTGTCGCTCTTTCGTTACATCGAGTTTCAAATCACAACGATTCGAACGAAGTTTCACTTCAAAAATTGTCAAAAAAGTGAGATTACACTCTTTCTCAGATGTGCTTTCTGGTCTTGCTAAAGTCCATATGTGACTCTTCTCACTTTCCATCAATTCGTCTGCATGTTTGTTGTCTGCCTCAGGAAATAAAAATTTCCCGTCACAATAAATATATTTTTAATAAAACTACATTTTAACGGTTTTAAGCGCGGTAATTTATTTGATTTTGGTTTATCCGACGTTTCGGCCGCTTGTCAGTGGCCGTGGTCACGGACGACAAAGATGACATTTGTCAACGAGTATTGTTAAAGTTTTATTTAGCCTACCACCAACTTGTTCATTTTAATTATTTAGTTTTAATTTTGTTTATGGTTATGATTCACTCTATGGGAACCTAATTTAATTTACCACCGCTTCACGACATGTTGACGGCTTGAACAGAAGAAGCGGCGCAAGAAACTCTTCAGCAAACATGCCTCTAAATTTTTTATTTAATATTAAATTGGGTGGAAGCAAAAAACGTAATTTTATTCAAAGTCAAAGTCAAGTCAAAGTCAAAGTAATTTATTTGTTTGAAACATCCGTTAACACAACTATCCGTGCAGGAACGGAGAAAGAATACAATTTCCTGCGGCCCGGCGGCCTGTCGTAAGAGGCGACAAAACAACCCACAGCCAGGTGTTAGGGCATTTGCCCGACTGGATGGCTACCACCCCTGGTCTAGAGTATGTCGCCATAACAACCTTGAGTTGTGTTCCGGCATTAGTGACCAGGTTCCAGGCTCCCTAAAGAGAGCAGCAGCGCATTCGTAGCACCTTTGGTGTTGCAAATGTCCATAGGCGATGGTAACCGCTGTCCATCAAGTGGGCCGTATGCCTGTCTGCTGATCTCCTGCAATAAAAAAAAAAAAAAAAAAAAAAACATGGACAATTTTGCAGATATTATGCTAAGTCTTGAGTTACATGTTTCGCCTTGACAGGCATACAAACTTTTTGTAGTTTCGGTTACAAGCCGTTTGTTGTCCTTAGGACTATACAGATTATACGATTTTATTATTGATTATGACGATCTTGTTACGTATACAAGTCATACATATTATGTATACAAGTCGCGAAAACTTAAGAAAATATGAAGTATATATATAATAAATATAACATCAGCCTATAAATGTCCCACTGCTAGGCTCGGGCCTCCCATTGTCGGGGGAACGGACAGTATACCCGCCACGCTTGTCCAAGGCGGCTTGGCAGGTTTGACACATCGGTTATCTCGATGTGCAGGTTGCATCACGATGTTTTCCTTCACCGTTGTTAGCACGTGGTAATTGTAACAATACGCACATTAGTTCAGAAAACTGACTAAGAGGTGCATGCGTTCCGGTCAGGATCGAACCCGCGCCCTTCGACTTAGGGGCGCGTGCGCTAACCATTACGCTACCACGACTTGTATATGAAGCATATTTTTGTTAAATGATGTATTTTTCGGGTATAGACAGCTGTTCAAAAATGAAAAGGCAAGTGAAAAAGGTTGAGTAAAATAAAGCCATCCACTTTCCTCGGACGAAGAAAATAATGACAGACCCATTAGTGTTACAGCCTTAATATTAAAAAGTAAAAAAGTGCTTTATTAATGACTTAATGTAGTACAAAGTGGTACATTAATTAATTAGATGGAAAGATTTCTCCTGTTTGTTTTTGGAGAGTTAGCTTCTGGTAATTAATCAGATTGATAAAATTAAGATGTCATAAAGTCTTGGCTAGATGTTTTAAGTACTTTTATACATGGTAAATAATTTATGTAAGAAGATATATACCTAATTACATGTACGTTTACTTATTAGTGTATAATATAAATATATATATATATATATTATGATAAATACTAATGTTACGAATCGCGAGACTCGAATTTATTGAGAGCCCATGGCTCAGTCGCCCGGAAGGGGAGTACAGGATTGTTGGTTGTGGTACTCTTTTAGTATATTGCTTTCTTAACTTCTCTTAATAATTTAGCCGTGTAATAATGAAGAAATAATACAATTTTCTGCAGACAGCCTGTCGTAAGAGGCGTGAAAACAACCCAGGTGGTAGGGAATTTGCTCGACTGGATGGCGACCACCCCTGGACTAGAGTATGCCGCCATAACAACCTTAAGTTGTGTTCCGGCAGGCATTAGTGACCAGGTTCCAGTCTCCCTTAAGAGAGCAGCAGCGCATTTGTAGCACCTTTGGTGATGCAAATGTCCATAGGCGATGGTAACTGCTTTCCATCAAGTGGGCCGTTTGCCTGTCTGCTGAACACGCTGAACTCGAAGAAAACAGGGATTCCGTCTTTGTCAGATTATCTTCGGAACTCTTAAATGAAAAAAAACGATTATTATTATTGTTTGTGCACTATGAGGTTTCGTGACAATTTTGTGTTGCCAGAAATTAAAGCATTAAATTACGGTTAACCGTTCACATCCCACCGCACGTTCTAGTTTTTTTTGTGGGACCTTGTGTATGCGATCGAAAACTACTCCATAAGCAGATGATTTGATTATTCAAATTCATGCAAAAAGTAATATCAAATGATTTACTTTGTAGCTGTATTTTTATATTTCACTTCCCATCAGAAAATCTCGTCATAAAAGAATATCTCGGTAAGTAATATCTTTTCAGTCCTTTCAAGGTTACACAATCGTAATCAAATAAGTGTCTTCGAGGGGCCGTGAAATGTAAAAAAGGGAGCGCATCTGGCGTTGTCAGGACACCGAATATGATAATGAAAGATTTAAGAACAAAAATTATACATAATACGTCGATTTTTAAGGTTGTTCTATGAACAGTACTTTCCTAAAATTCAAAATAGTGCCACTGAAACTTGACACCTAACAATCGTATTTTACCCTAAAATACAAAATTATCTTATGTAATTCTATTATGGGAAAACATTCAATTTTAGTCTTACATGCACATACATGCATACATAACTTCACGCCAGGTCCCTTGCGGGGTAGGCACAAACAACAAAGCGCCATACAGGCTTATTCTTACACACCTCACTTGCTTCTTTGACATTCATAGCTCTTGTCATGCACGCTCTTCTGTTCTTAAGGCTCCTGACATCACCTTCTCCTAATACATGATCAGTTTGATCATGGAAGGTGTGTCGTGGCCTTCCGTGACTTCTGCATCCACTTTTGCATTTTAGTCTTAATAAATATAATAAATTTGGTGCTGCAAGAGAATTTTGCAAGCTTATTTTACGGGCAGCAGAAATTTTCTTGTAGGTTACTGGTCTCTACCGAAATAATTTTTAAATTTATCTAAAATTTTGAAAATAATAAAATCTTTAGCTAACTCAAAACATTCGCCCAAACTTCTTAAATCCTCGAAAATTTGTATCAGTCTTGCGGCCTGGCAACACTAGTTGTAACCTTAACTGTTTCCATACAAAAATGGAGGCCATGATGAATTTTTAAATTTGAATATGGAAGTGTCGTTCTTATCGTTCGATATTCAAATTAGCGAAGCTACGAAATCCAGCCCATGACGTGCAACTGTTCCATAATATTGTAGTCAAATATCGCCATCAGAACTGCAAACACTAGTCACAATGATGAAAGATGACTGTCAGGCGAGAGGCTTACATTTGAATGCAAAGAAAACAAAGGTTATGGTGTTTGAAAGAGAAGAAACCAGAACGAATGCAAGGATAATGGTCGATGATGTTATGCTGGAACAAGTGAATGAGTTTGTATATCTTGGATGTGCTTTTAGCAGAGATGGAAGGTACACCGCTGACATAGAAAGAAGAGTAAATTTGGGGAATAGTGTGAATGGAGCGTTAGGTAAACTTCTAGGCGCTAAGAACCTCAGCCAGAAGGCCCAGCTTGGCATACAAAACGCGGTGCTGGTACCTACGCTAACGTATGGAAGCGAGAGTTGGGTATGGAATAGAGAGCATGAAAGTAGTGTAAACGCGGTCGAGATGCGAGCACTGCGCAAAATCTGCGGAGTGATCCTCGCGGACCGCGTTCATAATATCGAAGTAAGAAAGAGCGTTGGTCTGAAAGAGAGTGTCGGGGTGAAGGTAAGTAAAGGAATACTCCGGTGGTTCGGGCATATGGAAAGACTGAATGATGAAAGAATGACTAAACAGATATACAATGCAAAAGTGGATGGATGCAGAAGTCGCGGAAGGCCACGACACACCTTTCATGATCAAATTGATCGTGTACTAGCAGAAGGTGATGTCAGGAGCCTTAAGAACAGACGAGCGTACATGAAAAGAGCTATAAATGTCAAAGAAGCAAGTGAGGTGTGTAAGAATAAGCCTAAATGGCGCTCCGTTGTTCGTGGCTACCCCACAAGGGACCTGGCGTGAAGTTATGTATATATGTATGTATGTAAATATCGAATTATACGAAACCATCAAATATTTTAAAGAAGAGTAATATGTATGGAGGGTAGAGATAAGGAGCACCATCTTATATGTAGACGAAGTTGAAAAAGTATCAAACACTAGGCTGAAAATAAAGATTTAAATACCTGCCACAATAGCGCTGAAATCAGGAAAACTACGATATCTTAACTGTCTGACTGAACTAGAATGTGTTAGGTTCCAAAATTTAAAAAAATGTTATTATTCATTTATTTAGGTTTATGGCTTGGCAGCTAGGCCAGATCTCAGTTTACTATATAATTTCTTCATTTTTTAAGCCTTTTGTAGCACACTTTGACAGTGCCATTCAACGGAGTTCTCGCGACAAATCAAAAGGCCACATTTGACTATACAGTTCACATTTCTCACAAAAACATAATTATTATTACTACTCAAAAACTATCAACATCATACAACTATTGTTCATTTTAGAGTAATTTTACACATTTTAGAAAATAAAACTGCACAGCACAATATTCCCTTTCAGTTCCCGCCTAAAACTCTCAAAGATTGTTAAAGTGCTATAAAATGACAATTCAGAAAACCTTAAATATTTACGTAGTCTAAAATGATTTACTTAATATACCTAATGCTGTGAGTAAAAGTGATTTTTTAGTAATAAAGAACAAAGTGGAAATCTTTCCGTTCTTCTTCATTTTGCTATCTTGCTCTAATTACTTCTTGCCCTTCCTTCAAATTTTATTCTATACTACCGCAGCGCCACCTTTATTATCTACGTTCTGACTTACACTTTTTATACGCAGAGATGCTACTCTTTGTCTCTACCGTCCATAATAGTAAGTAAGAATAATATCCGCCACATGGTAGGTAAAAGAACTTGGTCCATACAGCCTTGTCTGATGTATTAAGTCTTCAATATACGTCAGTCAAATTGTACATCTTTGACAGACGCCAATTCTTGTGGTAACTAAAAATAATTACTACTACACAGTTAACTTTAACGGTTGTAAGAGCGGTATTGATTTTTGTTATTCCGACGTTTCGGCCACTTTCCAGTTGTCAACACTGTTAAAACGTAGTTTTATTATGTATACTAGTCGCGAAAAATTAAGAAAATATTAGAAGAAAGATGTCTGAATTCTAAACAAAGTTGATTTTTTTTAAATGACAGGTAATTATGATGATATATATTTTAACAGATATTTCGTTAAAGACAAAGCACACCTTGTGCTCCGCGACAGGTTACGTATCACCACTACATCAAATAGAAACAGCATTGAAAATTTAAAATTTAATTGAATATATCCAATTATGCAAAACAATGATTCCGGGAAGCAAGGATGCAATCTCCGAACAAGGAACATCCGAAGCCGGGCTTAATGAAAGGATTTCGGGATATGTGTTCAGATAATCCGTTCTATTCTCTAACATCATATGTTTAGGACGGCACATGTTACCGTTGTTAAATTATTTTTTAATTTTCTTTTAAGATATTTTTTTTTAAATATATTTAAATTTATTTTTAAAATCGACATAATTATTTTATATACATAATGATCATTAAAATGTTTGCATTATTATTTCTTTACTAGTGCAAATAAAAGTTGACTTTAAGGTGACGAACATTTTCATACCGCGAATGTACGTTTATGTTATATTACTTACTAGCTCCTGCCTGCGACTTTGTTCGCGTGGAAAAAGTAAGATAAAAAACCCCGCGATTTGAAATATTCTTCATTGATGCTCCGCTCCTATTGCTATTAGCGTGATGGTATATAGCCTTCCTCGATAAATGAGCTACCTAACACTGAAACAAATGTTCAAATCAGACCAGTAGTTCCTGAGATAAGCGCGTTCAATCAAAGAAACAAATTTGTCTGCTTTATATATATTATATATATATAAAAGATAAATCTCTTTCACCGACACCACACCCAGTCAAAATGTTCGCTTCTATTATGTTACGTTGCAAATAAATTAGTTTCAGTTTGTCATAAGCTGTTAAAGTAATTAAAGCTCTTTAACCATCCCACGGGAACTTTTTAATTTTTCAGGATTAAAAGTATCCCATATGTTGACCAGAAATATAAGCTACTATCATACAAAATTTCATGTAAATCGGTCCAGTCGTTACGGAGATTAGCCGATACAAACGACAGACAAACAGAGAAACAAAAAATTTGAAAAAAATCTAAATTAGTTGTATTTCACTTCTTACAATCCCCTGACTCAGTTTTTATCATTTTTTTATCTGAAAAAATGTTTTTTTTATCTCAGTTTTTGTTATTTGATACTAGCTGTCCCGGCAGACGTCGTCCTGCCCGGTAAAAATAGGGGTTTGTCGCAGAGGGTTAATAATTTAGGGTTGTATGTATTTTTGTATGTTGTATCATAAAAAAATAGAAATTAAAAATTTTGTCTAAAAAATTAATTAAAAAAAATTTAGGGGTGGACTACCCCTAACATTTAGGGGGATGAAAAATAGATGTTGGCCGATTCTCATAGATACCGGATAAGCACAAAAAATTTCATCAAAATCGGTCAAGCCGTTTCGGAGGAGTATGGCAACGAAAACTGTGACACGAGAATTTTATATATTAGATTGTGCAATTTTGTGTATCGTTTCCTAAATTTTATTTTACAATAAAGTATATTGTATTCCATGGAACTCTCAAATAGTAGTACATATTTCATCGATACATCACAAATTTTACTAAAACGTTTAATTTAATCGGAGCATAATCTCAAACAAAGAGGGTTACAATCGTCTGTTTTAATTGGACATATTTAATTAAGCGAAAGTTATTTCCTCAAACGGACTGGACTAAGCGGGCGAAACGGGGTTGGGAAAAAGGGCAAAAGTAAATCTTGAAACTAACTAGTTACGTAAATTGGAAAGTTAGTTTGTTATGTTTTTATTTCCGTTCCCCTTTGCCCTCCTAGTATTTATTTAAATACTACATACATACATACATAACTTCACGCCAGGTCCCTTGCGGGTAGGCACGAACAACAGAGCGCCATTTAGGCTTATTCTTACACACCTCACTTGCTTCTTTGACATTCATAGTTCTTGTCATGCACGCTCGTCTGTTCTTAAGGCTCCTGACATCACCTTCTGCTAGTACACGATCAATTTGATCATGGAAGGTGTGTCGTGGCCTTCCGCGACTTCTGCATCCATCCACTTTTGCATTGTATATCTGTTTAGTCATTCTTTCATCATACATTCTTTCCACATGCCCGAACCACCGAAGCATTCCTTTCCTTACCTTCACCCCGACACTCTCTTTCAG
The DNA here is from genome assembly GCA_012273795.1 of Dendrolimus punctatus. Lineage (NCBI taxonomy): Eukaryota > Metazoa > Arthropoda > Insecta > Lepidoptera > Lasiocampidae > Dendrolimus > Dendrolimus punctatus. The sequence continues at coordinate 9,754,373 of CM022541.1, read as the reverse complement.
ACCAACTCTCTTTCTTACTTCGGTATTACGAACACGGTCCGCGAGCGTCACTCCGCAGATTTTGCGCAGTGCTCGCATCTCGACCGCGTTTACTCTACTTTCGTGTTCTCTATTCCATACCCAACTCTCGCTTCCATACGTGAGCGTAGGTACCAGCACCGCGTTGTGTATTAAATACTTGTATCCATAATTCTTATAACAAGCTTTTATTTAACTTGTCATATTTGTATCTATGTATCTAACTCATCAAGTTATTTAACTATAAAATGTATAGAATAGAAAACACTTTATTGTTCACCAAATAAACAATTACATAATTAATAATTATAATCATTTTACTCCAAAACAAAAGGCGGCCTAATCGCTTAAAGCAATCTCTTCCAGGCAAGAGGATAAAGGATACTTCTAATAATTTACGAGTATGTCTAGGTATAATTAAATTAAAAAAGGAATAACAGTATAATTCACATAATATAAAAGCTTGCCGTGAGATTTGTTTATATTTATCATACGCAATTAATTACACATCTACACAAGAAAATCTTGCGACAAGCTTTTGTTAAGACTGTCCTATTATTACGCGTGAGTGACTAAAAGGAAAGACGATTTATTTTAAATCACCTTTAATATTATAATGCGTGTACATCCTATGCCTGGCATGCACTGTGGTCACACCGTAACTCTTTTATATCATATAAATTGTGTACTAGATGCAGAAGTCGCGGAAGGCCACGACACACCTTCCATAATCAAATTGATCGTGTATTAGCATAATGTGATGTCAGGAGCCTCAAGAACAGACGAGCGTGCATGACAAGAGCTATCAATATCAAAGAAGCAAGTAAGGTGTGTAAGAATAAGCCTGAATGGCGCTCTGTTTGTGCCTACCCCGCAAGGGACCTGGCGTGAAGTTGTATGTATGTAAATTATGTACTGTAATAAATTGATGGGTTTGATTGAATTTAAAGTTTATTTCATTTATTTTTAGGGGTTCAACTAGCCATAACTTTGTATTAATTATTATTGAAACAGAGATTTGAAAAGTAGGTTTATGGTATGGTGTTTTAACACTTGATCTTTTATATGAAAATTTTAGACTTTATTGTTAGCAGGATCTGTCATCTATCCAATTCATCCGTTTAGATTTTAAGTTGAATTTGAAATTTGATACTTTATATTTATTTTAATAGTTTTAAAAAGCTACTAGCTGTCCCGGCAGACGTCGTCCTGCCCGGTAAAAAATAGGGGTTGATCGTAGAGGGTTGAAAATCTAGGGTTGTATGTATTTTTGTATGTTGTATCATAAAAAAATTGAAATTAAAATTTTTGTCTAAAAAATAAAAAATAAATTTAGGGGTGGACTACCCCTAACATTTAGGGGGATGAAAAATAGATGTTGGCCGATTCTCATAGATACCGGATAAGCACAAAAAATTTCATCAAAAAGCGGTCAAGCCGTTTCGGAGGAGTATGGCAACGAAAACTGTGATACGAGAATTTTATATATTAGATTTTTATTGTAGGAGTTCAGTAGACAGGCAGACGGCCCACTTGATGGAAAGCGGTTACCATCGCCTATGGACATTTGCAAACACCACAGGTGCTACAAATGCGCTGCTGCACTCTTAAGGGAGAATGGAACCTGGTCACTAATGCCGGAACACAACTTAAGGTTGCTATGGCGACATACTTTAGACCAGAGGTGGTAGCCATTCAGCGGGCCAAATGCCCTACTACCTGGCTCTGGGTTGTTTTGTCGCCTCTTACGACAGGCCGCCTGGCCGCAGAAAATTGTATTCTTTCTCCGTTCCTGCACGGATACCATTATACAGTCTGGAACAAATGTATGTTAAGGCTGTAAATTAGATTATAAAAACTATAGAGATGTTGGACTAATAAGCTTAATAGTAACATTCTATTGAAAATTGCTAATTCCTCACGAGTATTTATTATATGATTCTATTCTATTATTAGTGCGATAAATGTCCAATGCAAATAACTGAAGTACCTTTGGTTTTGTAATGGTTCTAGGCACAGCAGACAAAAAATAACTAGATCTATTGAACTGAATAAGTTGTTAACTAGCTTTCATAGAATGTAGGAAAAGAGAGTAAATATTCTGATATTTTCCGTTGAGTAAAAGAAAAATGTTCCAGGAATTGAATATTTTCAGCATTGAAATTAATTTGAAATCTCAATCTTATATTGACATAAATCAAATCAGTATTGTTGGATCATGAAAATCCTCAAATTCTTGTTCACTCTTGTATTATTAACATCCTCACGCGTGTGTTAGTGAATTGGAAAACGTTCAACATAAGTTTAACTATTACTTAACTTTCTCGTTTAACTTTACCGTAACTACTCTCACTTCCTCGGCAGGCAAGAGTTTAATTTTCTTTGCTGTTGTTCGAAAAATAGCTATTTATTTTGCGCTTCAAGTTTTTATTAACATCGTGGTAATTATCTTTTTTTTCTTTTCTTTATTAAGAAGCTGGAACAGAGTCAGACGGCACTCTTAATGAAATATGTACGTTGCTAGGATATAGGACAGAATAGGCAAAAGGTGAGATAAAGGGGTGGAACAGAAGGATCAGATACGAGGAGATATCCTCCTATCTCATTCCCTTTATCTTAAAAGTAAGTAACATTTCATTGTCAATATATATATATATATATATATATAGATAGATAAACAGATAGAGAGAGAGAGAGAGAGAGGAGATAACTCTTTATTATGCACCAAAATACACAATTACAAATAATGCGTAATTATTATCATCATCATCATCATCGTCATATGTTTTAGTTTCTTCATAAAGATATCGTCTTAAGCATATATATATATATATATATTCTATGGCACTCAAGAATAATGTAACTTTTTTCTAGTGAAATAATTTTTAAAATCGATTCAGTAGTTCAAGTGATCCTACTAACAAACAATCTCACAAACTTTACTTCTTTTGTAGACTTAGTATAATTCCAAGATGTTATAAATATTAAAATATGCATTAAAACAAAAATACAAATAAGCAACAAAAATATAAAATGTGGAGAAAGCTTTTAGTGGGTAAGCCTTAAACTTCGTATTTTAGAGAGGGCACACATTTGGACTGCGACCTCATACATACTGAATTGCGACGACGCCTCGCAATATCGGCACAAAGTGTAAACACAGTGGCTCTTTAACTCGCGCCGATGTTTGCAGGAGAAATGTGTATCGCCTTAAAACGTTTCTTTATTTTAATGGAACGGTTTTGATACTTGCATATATATAGGCGAGTATCTTTTTATATATGTACTCGTACAAGTTTGTGATGATCTCCTTGTCTGCGAGGAACTGATCACAAACATTGTCAGATACACTTATGATTCATTTTTATTTAATGTTATTTTATTGTAAGTAATAATAAATTAAGAAAAGGTACGATGGGGCTGACATAACTTATACGGTTTAAACCCCCTTCAAAAAAGAAAAGAACATTAAATCAGTAATATTAAAATGACGCGCAGTTCTGTAATGCTTAATGCTTTTAAAAACCTTTTGATATATTACTACCCACTTTTACTAATCTACTGAGGTTAGAAACAAAGTGTATTGTCGATAATGCGTAAAATGAGGTTCAACTCTGTCTTTTAGTCTTCGATAGAAATGAGGCAATTTTATAAACTCAATGTTTGTAAAGAATATCATATTGTTACGAGTTTAGCGGCACTGGAATTAAAATGCCGTTGGAGTTATTATAGAGTTTATTAGAACTATACAAACACGTAACAAACACACAGGTACAAATATAACCGAACACAACAAATCCAAACGTGATGCAGAAGGTCGTAATTCAATAAAACGCGCAAAGTCCGTCACTAATAGATTACCAAATGTACACGCGTCTCGCCTTGATCGTGGTTTTTGCTAGACTGCCCCCCTACCCTTAATCAGGCCATCGCTTTATACTGCACAAATACAATATGCCCGCCCGGCAACGTGGATCGAATTTCCTATAATCGGTTTGTACTTTAAAATCCGTAAACCTGGCTAATGATTAAAATAGAACAATAGGCTGTTCTCTAGAAACGTATGCCAATAAATAAGTAAACAAAAGAAGACGATCAAAAAAGAATTACAATAGTTTCAATGTTACTAGTTAGTAGTTCAAATGCCAACGGATAATAAATGTGCTTCTATAAATCTGTACGTGGAATTTGTCTTTGTCGGCGCCTAGGTTGTAAAAATATGTAATAAATTATTCAGTGTCTGCCTATTTTTTATTTAATTGTCTTTCTTACTTAGATTATGGAGTATCGTCAAGAACAAATGTGGGTTTAATGTATGAAATATTCTTGTGTATACATAATTCATAGAATAACAAATATTGTAACTTTGCACAGTAAGATAAAAGGCTGAAGCTTACCTCGCTCAAAGGATTAGCCTCTGTATCCAGCGAGGTAATGCTGCCTTCCTTCTAAGTATAATGCCTAGCTAAAGTGGTCTGGTGGGACTGGGCGGGCATTAGTATAGGTTTTTTTTACTATTGTATATATTATAGTTTTAAGTTAGTTTTATTTTGAGCTGTTTAATGTTTAAAATAAATTACTTCACATTCGAATATAAAATTTATGAAGTCATACAAGTTCAGTAGAACTTAAATTAATTACATCTTTTATAATTCAACAGTTCTTTGTAACACTCCCATTTCTCGTTAGTAAAAATTACTTCATAAAATAAAATAAAATACGAGAAACTAACAAAAATAAAACGTCACTTACGAAAAATTTGTGAATAATAAAGTTCATTTTTTATTATTTTCCAAACACAGAAATAACGTGTCTTATTTTGGCTTAAAGGCGCCCATTATAACTAACATTATCTATACTATATTAAATTGTTTTAGTTTGCAATAAGTGGTAACAAACCCATTTCTAATAATAAAATAAAATTAACTATGTCTTGTGCTTCAGCACATTAGTTTTCCAAGAAAATAAATAGCTATTTCGCATTAGGCTATAAATGTTTTAGTTACATCTTCATCAACTTTATTCACCCCCCGTCTTTCATTCAACCCCGGCCTTCAAGTCACCCTTCAGTCCAAAAATAGCCTTAAACACTATTAGTTCGACCACATAAATCCATGTTATATCCAACCTACGCACTACGAGTTATTTATCTGAAACGGTCTTGTCATCTGGTAATGGTGTATATAAAGAAGTGTCACACAGAGTACGATAAACGCCGCAGTTTTTATAAGTTAGCCATATGAGAGTATTTGCAAAGAAATAATATAATCACACATTTAAACTTCGTGGTGTTTGAGTCTGAGAATCCATATTTATTTCTACCTGTCAGTTGAATATTTAAAGTAGGTCTTATGAAATAGCGAAATACTCAAAGTAGTGTCGAGAACGATTTTCGAAAACTAAATTGGTATCATTAGATTTTTAAAATATAAATTACCCTTGTCAGGAATCAAACTGGATGATTTTGAAAAAAATACACACATATTTGACATATCCTTATAATCCTAGCTTGCTAAAAGTGGAGAAAAATATACATTGAAATGAGATAGATAACAGATAACACAGATAACAACACATACTGCACACTCAAGATAAAGAATTAAAAATAATGCACAGCTACTATACTATTTTTATTTTAATAAGTCGTGGTAGCGTAATAGCTAGCGCACGCGTCCCAAACTCAATGAACGCGGGTTTGATCCTGGCCGGAACGCATGCACCACTTAGCTTGTTTTGTAATCTAATGTGCATATTGTTACACTTACCACGTGCTAATAACGGTGAAAGAAAACATTGTGTTGCGACCATTGTGTTGAGTGCGACAAGCGTGGCGGGTATGCTGTCCATCCCCCACCCTCCCCCTGTAAAGGAAGGCCTGAGCCCAGCACTGGGAGATTTATTGGGCTGATATATTTTTTTTACTATACTATTTTGGAGAAACAATAGAATTTCTATTGCCGACAAAATCCATTTGTAAAACTCGCCAATCTGTTAAGAACATGAGCGGTGGGTAAAGCGACCGTTTTCTTAAATTATGGAAGCCCAATCCAAACAATAGGTCATTAATGACTTGATACATTTTAATTATTATTAATTACTTACACCCACATTATATAAATTCTGTAACTAAATGAATAATAAAATAATAATTTCAGTTTAACCGTACAAAATAGACCATTAACGAAATGAATCAACAAAGCAAATATAAAACCCATTTGCCAAAAGGCATGTGTATAATGCCCTAAATTTAGAGCGGAAATCAATGGCGCGTCCTATCTCCGCGTGGCGGTTCGTGTGACGAGACCCTAATTAAATCAAATCGGATTGCATGTTCGCTATCTTTGGAATACTGCGTATCAGAAGATTTACTTATATTTTTTTTGGAATATACTAAGTGTATAATATTGTTTATGTTATATATAAAAGATTTTTTCAAGTGGGGTGATTTATATGAAAACTAAAGTGGTATGTAACCATTACATTATTGTAAACTTAAATACCCTAGTACGGATTTTTTACATTTTAATTAAATGAAATTGAGATTTATTTCATATAAAACAATTTTAATTGATATTAAAACTTTCATGAATGACTATTTTAACTTGCAATGGATGTACCTATGTATGTATGCATGTAAGTTCGGGTGGAATCTGGCAAGATAAATTTGATCAACTTTTGATCCCTCTAAAACTCGCAAACTATTGATTTTATTAAAAAGTAATTAAGAAACATCATCGCCACACAGTTATATTCACTTAGGAATTGACCCTTAGTTACTTGTGTAACGGCCAACACTATTTTTGTTAAGCTTTTATTTAAGTTGCATTAGATGTATGTATATAAGTTCGGGTGGAATCTTGAAAGTTAAATTTGACCAACTTCCTGGTTTTCGAATGAGCTGCAATTTTGCATGCATGTGTATATCACGTCACAATGTAATAATATGGCACCATGGAGCTGATCTGATGATGGAGTCGGTGGCCATAGGAACTCCTGTACTAAACAAGATAGACCCATCGTGTTTGGGCTCGATTTACTTGACATGGCTAGCACTCTGCTGCTGCATGCTTTTCAGGATCTCAAAAGCTTATATTTAAAACCTTTTAAAAAAAGCTTATTCATTTATTTATAATAGTTTCAAATTTTCTTATGTGTATTTCTATTAATTATTTTTACTTATACAACAATATTTTATGTATTTGACCCAAATTTTCCATTGACAATACTTCAAAATCTAAGGAGCACCATTAAATAAGCAATAAAAAACATGTATAAAATATTTTTTTAAAGCATTATGTTTGTTAATTTTTCAAAATTGAAAATTCTCATTTTTATTAAAATTGAAGCCTTTCAATGCTGCCTATTCAATTCATGCTGCCTAGCAATGAATTATTTTCCATATTAAAAAAGCACTTTAACTCCCTTGATCTTAATATGGCCACGTAATCTTAATAAAGGTAAAATGAAATACGTGCGAAAAATGAAATAATTCATTATAAAAAACCTCACAATTTCGGTCTGAATTTCTCTGAATTTGTATAAATGTACACCCCTGCGAGGAAGTTCGTGATTATCCGCATGTCATTTCTTGGTTATTGTTGTGCAATTTACGCAGGAAAATTGTACAAGGGGAAAATGTCATTGTATGTGGCGAAAACATATTTACTGAAAAGGCCTTTTGTCTGCCTCCAAAAGTTTGTTTTGATCATATATGCAATTCTGTTTTTAACTTTGTAATTTATATCTACTCTGTCTCTTTGTAATGTTAAAACTATAGCTTTTTACTAAATGCATATAAAAGTACATACTGTACTTATATCAAACTATAAATTTTGAAAAATTTTGTCTGTCTAATTTTCTGGATGTTCTGGCTAATCTCTATAATGGCTGGACCGATTTTGACGTAACTTTCACTGGCAGATAACTCACATTATGAGGAGTAACTTAGGCTATTTTATTTTTAGGGGTTCGCGAAATAAATTCCACGTCGACAAAGTAGCTGGCACAGATAGTCAGAACATAAATGTCGTACGTTTACTCTCATAGATAGATAATGGTTGTTAGTGATTATACGAAACACAGCTATTATACGAAAAACGTTCTGGTTAGTAAATCCACTTAATTTTTATGTGAGTTGAGTTGAGAGTTAACTGAGTTGAGACATTAGTTTGAGGTTTGAAATTCCTTTCCAGTAACTAATGTTTATAAGCTACACTGGCTGCTTTCCACATGAGATTTACAACGCTTACAACCGCTATATTTCCCGTTCCACTTGCTTGCGAGCGTTCTAATCATAAACTCAAGTGGAACGGATTGTGGATCGTTGTTGTCATTAACGACAAAAAAAAACCAATGTCATTATTCACTAGAATTTGCCCGCGACTTCGTTCACGTTGGACAAGTAACGTAGTTAACAGTTGTTTTGCAATATTTAATATCAAATTATATTTGGGTATTACGATTAGGATTTTTATTATGAAAAAATATATAAATATAAAGTACCACAGAAATTATGACAGGGAATTTGTTATCGTTCAGTCAAATATCGCATAGAAATAAAAAAAACAATCTGGCCACTTTAAAACGTTCCTAAGAAAATTCCCGCGGGATTCTCTAGATATAAAGTACCTACCGCAGATATTAACTCTAAGAATTTGCTACCCATGAACAGAACCGCATTAGAATCGGTGCAGTAGTTTTAATGTGAATCTCTAATAAACAGACTAACACAAAAATCTAAAAAAACAAAAGACTACAACTTTATTTATATTATTATAGATATTAGTCGATAAAGCACCATTTTGCTTCTTTTAACTGTAAAATTTTCGTTCTAGTAGGAAATTTTAAAATGTTTGAAGTTTGACGGTAGACCATTCAATATAGAATTGTAGATATTTCTTACCAATATGATATAAATCTTTTAAAACACATATATAAGTGTTTTGTCATTTGAGGGCGGAATACTAAAAAAGGGAGTATTTTGTCGCAGCCGTTTTGCCCCCATTCATCACAGGCCTCTCCATGCCACATGTTCAGTTAGAAAGAATACGAACGTGATATACCAGAATACAGTGGTTCATCCAAACTACCCTCAGTCACGTATGCAACAAAGGGAACTATGATAAAGGTCCGCTTTTTATTAAAATGTCCAGTGCTCTTTGTCGGTTTTTATTTGTGCCCGCCCTTTTGAGGCCTAAGTTGGTTGATGGGGCTGGGAAAAAGGGTATTAGGAACTTTGGAACAAAACGAGACCCATGTCCAGAACAGCCAATGGGAATAATATTAATAGGCATACGTTTGTTTAATATGGGTTTTATCAACCAAATACAAAGGAGGCCTGACATTAAAATTCTTATTACGCTCTTTCTCTGGGTCTCACGTTTAATTATATTTTATAATACGACTATATATCTCTACAGCAGTACCATAGCTATGGAACCATTCTAATGATTTTTTATTTTATCTTTATATTATTTAATTCTAAATTTTTTTGTCACTGAACCCTTGCAAACGGCGGGACCGATCTTGAAGAGATAATATTTTCTTCAAAAGGTGTAGATTCAAATTTGGAACCGGTAGGTGGCGCTGTAAAACTCTGATTTAAAAAAATGTAGGTAGTTAAAACTATAAAAGAACTTAAAAAAATCAATCTATTTGAATTTCGAACAGTACTGGCATTTTTTTAAATTTGGAATCTAAATACCACAGAGAGTAAAGTAGTTGTAACAATATGGCTACGTACCACAAGAGATTCGCAACGACCACGTTCATGACCGCGATTTTTTCCCGTTTCACTTGCTTGCGAACGTTACAATAATAAACTCTAGTGGAACGGGTTATGGAGTGTTGATGTCATAAACGACGAAATACACAAATGTCATTGGTTGATTTGAAAATCGCGCCTTTTTCAATGTCAACCTATAGAGAGAATTAATGCTCTGTACTCAACGCCCACTTCAAGCCAGCTCTTAACATGGGTCGTTGTGAGCGCTGTGTGATCAAGAATAACGACGTCATTAGTGACGTTGTCGCCACGACTGTAACGACCGTGGTCCCCGTGTGGAACAGCAGACGGAGGATTTTGGACGTTGTGAGATACAAAAGGAACGCACTCAATATGCTACAATAGCATGCATAGGGTCGCGGTATCGAAATTTATGAAGATCTTTATATATACATTTTTTCTGTTAGTGTGTATATCCCTGAACTCCTAAATCAATTGACTGATTTTCATATTTTTTTGTGTTTCTTTGATTGGGTTGTTAAGATAGTTTATATTCAAAATTGAAACCGGTTGGTGAAACAAAAATGTATTTTTTTTTAAAGCAAGACAACGTCCACCGGGCCCGCTCGTGTTCTATATAATTTGCACACCACCATCATACATTGTATTTCCTTGCATTATAATCCCAGTTGCCTGGAATAGATCGCTTAAAAGCGATAATACTGTCCATTGTTCTTATATCTACCTACCTATAATAATGTTACAACCCAGACGCCGACAAAAACAAATTCGCACCTGCTTATCTGTAAAAACATATTTTATTACCTTTCGACAATTGGACTTCTTTTGTTTACTTATTTATTGGCATGCGTTTACTAATTATTCTAGAGAACAGTCCCTTGTTGTATTGTAATCTTTTATGGCAGTCATTAGCCAGGTGTGTCGGATTAAAGTCGTCTTAGATAGGGGGACATTGCTTATGAGCAGTATAAAGCAATGCCCCGCTTGAGGGACGATGCAGTCAAGCGATAACCACGATCGAGGCGAAACTTGTGTACTACAATCGGGAAACCTAGTGCCGGACTTTGCGCGTTTATCGAATTACGACCTTCTGGATTACCTTTGGACTTGTTGTGTTCGGTTATAATTGTACATGTGTTATACGTGTTTGTATAGTTCTAATAAACTCTACAGTAATTCTAACGGCATTTTAATTCGAGTCTCGAGACTCATAACAATAAATTCTATCTGTCTGTTCTTTTCCAATAACACCACTTCGAATTATTTTACTGACATATTGTAAGCGTGGTCATCCCGTTTTGTTGTGGCTATTAAAACCTACTGAAGCCTGAAACCAATCCGATACATCCTAAGCTAAATCCTCCGGGCGGTCGCCACAGATAACCAAACGGGTTCAATTAAACCCTATTGAGAACCCTACAATAGTAGGATTACTATAAAATCGCCGGCACCATACTTCTAATATGGATTGTGGTGCCCTAAATGGAATAAGCTTTATCGGATTATGTGATGGTTGAATGAATCGATTAAGGATTTAAAATTATAATTTCATAAAAAAATACAAATACATGTGCAGTCAAAAGATTCTACTTAACATTGCACTATTTGCGTTATTTTAATAACCTGCACATTCGAGTCCAAATCTTTCGCTATGCAGGCTGCTTGTTTTTGAAGTCTCTTTGCCCGTGGGTATCAGAAGAGCTAAGTCACTTGCTATAGTTTGTGCTTATACTACTTGTTGTGTGTATTAGGTGAATGCAAAGAATAGAGGGTAGTTACGATACTTCTGGTGTGGTGTCACTGGCTGCGCCAGTGTAAGATATGGACTATATCATACCAGGCGTTTCATTCCCTTAACAAGATACTAGAATATTGAACTAAACTTTGACTTTTGCAGTCAACATAATATCATTCTTAATTTATTTCCTTACTAGCTACGTACCTACCGCCTCAGAATCAATAAAAAAAAATTTTTTTCTTCTTTTCTAAAAAACTTTATCCTTTCTTTTGGGCCCAACACATTTTGATACAGGGCCCGTCTAAGGCAAGCTATGCCACTGCCTTTAAGTTACTTAATGTTTGACATTCCTTCACAGAAATTAATGCTTAAAAACTGCTCTACGATTTGATATAATAATACAGGATATGTGTAAATATTTTCAAAACCATGCCGATTCGATTTCTGATAAGGTTAACCGATTTTAAAAAAATCTAATGACCACCACTTTAGTTTTCGTTAAAACGACCGCGAGACTCATTTGAGTGGTTTTTGCTATTTCGTATACGATAGTTAAGGATTGGCTTTGAACAGCTCACTTGAAATATTCATCGTGTGTATTGATTAATCCCTTAATGAGCTCCGGGCGTTACATAACAAATTCTCGTTATTTTCATCACAAAAGCGTATCATAAATCAACAAGCCACTGAATGTTGACATCTTTTTTATTAACAATAGGCGACCAGTGCTGCCATCTTTTGTGCTGAACGGTTATCGCCGTGGAATTCGGCTTGACGTTGAGCCAAACTCCTTTATACTTAAGATTCTCGTTAAAGATACAAGTACTTGGGAAATTAAGAATTTAGAAATGGCTCTATTTGTAAGAAATTTTGTATTTAAGCCGCCTTTGTGGTCGAGGGATGGTTAATGTGTAATTTTGAAACCAAGGTCTACAGTTTGAATTGTAAGGCCAGGTGTTGTTTGTGACAAATAAATCAACAGACAAACATACATCATACATACATACTAATATTATAAAGAGGTAAAGTTTGTGTCGTTGTAGGGGTAATCGCTAGGTCTTCTAAACCGATTTTGAAAATTCTTTCACCAGTGGAAAGCTACATTATTCCTGAGTGGCATAGGGTACATTTGATTGTGATTAATAATTATTTTCTGATGCCCAGCGAAGTGAACACGGGACAGCTAGTATCATATAAATTTCTAAGAAAGACACAATTGTGGTAAGGGTAATAAATAACATAAAAAGCGGCTTTGGGCCTGATTCCAGACCATAATACAAATACGTAAGTAATAGAAATTACGAACAAGAAATTTGTAATTACAAGGAATCGGAGACAGGGCTAGACAAAAAACTTATACCAATACTAAGAAATCGAATATTTTAAAACAAGGGTTATAATAATATCTATTTGTATAAATAAAAATGATTGAGTCGTGGAAATTTATGTATGTATTGAGAACATTTTTACCGATTCTGATGATTTTTTTTGTATGTTTGAGAGGGTCCCCAGATGGCTTAGATTCATAATTGGAACCGGTAGGTGGCGTTGGAATTGAGCCGTAGATTTTTATTATTTTAGGATAGGACAACGTCTGCTGAGATGGCTAGAATTGTATAAAATGTTAACTGTGACTTAGATTTTTGTTTTATTACGAGAGCTTTATTGTTTGACGCTAACAATCCTATAGTTTTGGTGGAGTCTGGGCTTAGGTAAGATAATAGATAAGTCATATAAGGCTTGGCTTATAGATCTGTGGTTCCAGATCGCAAAATCAGATAACTATGAGATGATGAGCAAAGTAAATTTTAAACATACAAAATTTCGAAAACCTTTTCTTTTTTCTCCCCATAAGCCTTAAAATTACGAGATATTTTAATTCAAAACAAATTTTGATATAGTGTAAAGTTTAATCGTGTTTTAAGATTAAATTTTCCCACTAATTTAACTTTGTTTAAATTAAACAATTTCGCGTTATACCAAATACACAAACTACTGAGCTGTTGATGAGCATGACTGGCGACATCTGTTGTCACGAACTCACAAACTAGTCGCGCCTTGAGATGAGTAATTAAACTTCGTAATTGGTTCGAGCTTGCAACCGACCCGAAACGCGAATAAAGGATGTATCTTTATTAACTAAGTCTTCAACGTTACAAATATATGGTTTAAATAATCTGGTGGACAATGCTTTATTATTTCATAAGAAATATCTATAATATAAAAAAAATTGGAGTTTTCGAGTTTATACAATGAATTAAAAAATGTAAAAATGATCGTGGCTGAAGGGAACATAAAATTTCATGTACAAAAGTCAGATAGGAAATAATAACACGTCTTCATAGAGACGCGAATGATGTTTTACTGAGACTGCTAGATCTTTTTTCATGCTATTAGGCTTACAATAAATTTGAAAATAACATACCCATACAAAAGTTATTTATACAATAAAATACACGATGGAACAATTGTGCAAGTGCACTCACTTTTTTGGTTTTGTGTTTGGTTCACTTTTGAATTTGGTTAGGTTATCATTTAATAAATTTTAATCCACTGATAATTTTTATTCGATCATTGAAATATCTTTTCTTTATATCATGCAATCATTAATATACTCATTAGTTATAAATAAAACCACATAGCAAAACCTCGCTTCAAGTTTCCTCAAAAGATCTATTTATAATTTATCTGTAATAAACTTGGTTCCATTCCGCGTTTCACTTACCTTCAAGAAAGCCTCAATATTTATGATCTCATAACCCAAACTATCTATACACTATCCACATACTCTAGGCTCAAGAAGGCTTTACGTCGTACGATATGGGGAACCATGGATTCTTCACCTTGGAGGAATGGATTTACGTTGGCATCTCTTTATTTGACAGCTTGCATATATGAGGTCCCAGTAGATCTATTATGATATTTTTTGACGTCTTAGTATAAAGTAGTTTTGTCGGTGATGATATAGTTATATCTAATCTAATCTGTATGTTTTGATTTTCTACGAGAACTCTGTTGTTTGGAAGTCAATTACAGACATTCTGTTGAGGTGACACTGGGCTTGACATAACTGGCTTGAAAAGCTTTGTGTGTGTGCGGAATCCGTAAATAAAGAAAAACCTTGGATATTCCGTTGAAGGAAAAGATTAGATAATACTAGAGGTGCTGCCAATGAGCCGCCGGCCTTGAAGGAAAAACTGGAACCTGGCCTCTTATGCCGGAACACAACTCAAAGTTGTTATGGCGGCATACTCTAGACCAGGAGTGGAAGCCATCCAGTTGTGTACATGCCCTACCAACTGACTGTGAGTTGTTTTGTCGCCTCGTACGACAAGCCGCCCGGTCGCAGGAGTTAGTATTCTTTTTCAGTTTCTGCACAAAGAGATAATTTAAAGACTCGGGCTGTATTGAAAAAGAAGGCAAGTGGTTATATTTTTCAACAATGCAGTGTTTCCGCTATGGAGCAAACCGTTGCGTCTCGTTGTCCAATGGTAAAACGAAACTAAAGACAAGCTTCATTTATCAATTCAAATCTATCTTAACATACCTCCAATATTTTATTAACTTTGTTTTGTTTCTACAAGTGTCGATTTCCATCAATTTCGGAATGTCCTCTAAATCTGAAGCATCAAACAATTTAACGTTACAAAAACAACTTGCCGGGCCACTTTATAGCTTGTTGTAACTTTACGATGTTGTGACAATCTTTAAGTAATCGTCGGCAAACCCTCCATGCTGATAGCCATTACCTTGGATTGGTAATCAAATTATATACCAATATTAATTTGATGGAGTAATATTATCCTGTAAATGGTCTTCATCAAAAATGTTTTAAAGGGATATTAAAAAAAATATTATTTTCAGAGAAAATATAAATTTCATATTACAGTATTTTCTTAGGTTTTCAGTGCGGTTAGAAGTAAATTTAATTAAGTTTTAACAGTTACTAAGCGTGATTTTTATTTGATTTTGCATGTTCATTTACTATTTTGCTTATTTAGTAGATGGGGACTAAAATAGTACTGAGATGAGAATCTTGAGATAGATGTGTGGTGTTAGAAAAAAAGATACGATAAGAAATTAGTAGAAAAGGGAGTTTTTGAAAGGAGCACCCGTGACTGAAAAATTGAGAGGAAGAAGACAGAATAAGGTGATATAAAAGAGAAAAATGAAATGTGATTTAGCAAGATTTTTAGCACCTTTGGTGTTGAAAGTGTCCATATGTGATGGTAACCGCTTTCCATCCAGTAGGCCGCTGCCTGTCTGCTGAACTTATGCAATTAAAAAATCTTGTATAATATCAGTAGTAGATTAAAAAATACGAGAAGAACCCTACAAGTAAATTACGGCTTGTTTGAAATTCAAAGATGTCAAATTCCTGCCAACGCTTTCCAGATTCTTTGAGCTCAAGAAGCGCTCAACTAGCAAAATGTGAGATGTTGGAATGCAATCTCATCTGTAAAAGGGCAATTAAAAACGGAATTTCTGAACAATGGAATGCCAAGAGTAAAATCCTATAGAGTAAACTATCACACACTGAGTCCGTTTAAACTTAAATTTAACTTTCTTAATCGATTCGGCACATTCGTCATTTCTGTCCCTCTATCTTCTATGTCATAGTAATTGTTGAGACTAATGATTACCATATCGAAATAATGTTTCTAGTTAAATAATAACTTGTCGATTAAATAGGGTTCTTTGCAAACGATGTAAGCACTTATTCATCAACTAACTGTAAGTTATTTAGTTTCATAAATGGCAACTTTATATTCTGTAGGATTCTGGTAACATTGTAGCTCTATGATCTCTCTCTGTGAGTTTGCCATATTTTTTCTAGCCGCATTTTGTTAATAAGTTTGCTAATGGTACATAATAAAAAGAATTTAAGTTTTTTTTTTCAGAGCAAGACAACGTCTGCCGGGGCCGCTAGTTATGTATATAGGAGTTTAGATTATACTTATTATGTATGTATACTACCTAAAAGTCCCGAATATATCCACACTAAACTGTTGAGCTGTGAAAATTTTCACAGAGTATTAATATTTCCATGAGTTTAATTATTTCCACATCAGTGACTTATAATGAACCCCTTTTTCTTACACTTCTATTCATACTAAAATTACTTGGAGGGATAAAATACGGGATTTATGATGTTGTACGCTACACTTATTTAAGGCTTTAGTGTAATTAATATTTCAGTTTAATAATAATTTATGTAAAGTCATTAAATTATTTCTTGTATTCTGAGTTTGAGCTTTAGTAGATTTATATCTATAGCTATATAGCACTCTGTAAATGCTATTCACTATATGGTATTGTATGACTGTCAACAAAGTGCTTTACAAAGCCCAGGTGAGGCCGCATATGGAGTACTGCTCAACCTTATGGGCCGGGACATTCGCCTGCTATAACCCGTGGACAGGATTAAACGTCGAGCCGCTTGCATTGTCGAAAATCCCATAATCACATACGCTTGGCCTTCGAAGAGATTTTGCGTCTCTCTGCGTATTCTACTGACTGAGGAGTGTTCCGAGGAACTGTTCAGATTTGTGCCTTCGTCTTCTTTTTACGACCGCACCCCACGCGATCTGCTGTGCGTTCATCCCCACTTCCTAGAGCCGCTTTGCTCTAGTACGCAACGGTGCTCTAGAACGTTTCTCTTGCGTGCGGTGGGGATTTAGAATGAGCTCCCAGGCGTGGATTTCCCACAGCGCTACGATATAGACTTTTTCAAAAATGGTGTCATAAAATTTCTCCGAGGCCGGCAGCGCGTTGGTGACATCTCTGGTGTTGCAACCGTTCATAGGCGACGGTAGCCGCTTTCCATCAAATGGACTGTCTGCTATACTCCAGACAAAAATAACTAAAAAAAACTCACAAATCACGTTTTTTGTGAACTTGCTTTTAAGGGTTCCTCGGCCGTTTTATCAAAAATAAAACCATTATAACCAGAAGTCAGATAGAAAGCATTTCAATTAAACATGAGTGTGTGAAGAGGTTAATGAAGTAGATGAAGGGAAAGTTGATTGTTTAAAATCCACAGTCTCTATCTACCTTCATGGGTAGCAGGTGTGATAGCATCCATCTGTCTGTGAATAGAACATAATATATCTTTAACTTCAAATATAAAAAATATTTTTGATTTCTAAAAATTTAAACAAATTCAGATGTCTAAAAGCAGTGATATTATTTATTCGGTTCGCGTATATCTGTGTATTATCTCTTAAAATGTAAAATAAACAAAGATACTTTATTTAGGGTAAGCTAGCAGCGTCATGGTGCCAAAGCTGGCCATTTTACACGTTCAAGAACGCATAATAGTAAAATACTGTCGCCAAAATGTGTACTGCAAGCGGTGATAAGCATCGTAGCCGTAAACATAACGAGCTTAGCTGTAACAATAACTGTTAAAGTATGATTTAAGCACCCAAGAACATGTACTCCAGTGCAGTTTCTTTGATGGCAACGAGCTAGTGACTTAAAGTTATACAAGGCGTGAAAAACTCCTTGTTTCTAGATTTTGAAAATGTCTTAGAAGAATTTAAACTAACAAATGAACCAGAAAAATATATAATTAATAAACTTTGTATCATATTTGAAAAAGAAGAATTTATATACAGCGTGTTTCAGACCTTACGACAATAAATCAGACTACATTTGCTTCATGACGTACTCTGCCCAAATACAAAAACGAATCAAAGTAACTTTTTTAGTTTAGCCACAGGACCTCATTTTTCATTTCAGAATATCACAACAACATGTATCAGTTATTGTGTCTAAATCGGTAGGTAAGTGACCAATGTATCATGTTGCCAGCTCGTCTCTGCATCATTAAAGGCGGAAGTTGTTCATTCTTACGCTCTCGCTCGCGAATCAATATTTACAAGATGTTCTGTTTTTATTCCCTTTTTATCGTAATTAATTTGTTCGGAAATTGCTTTTTTTAAATTTTGACTTTACGGTTGATTTAATAGTACCAAAAAATTTGTATGGAGTACGACCGCTAAAATTATGATTTATTGTCATTTGAAATGAAACACGCTGTATATAATGTAGATTTTAATAGGAAACTGGGTTTTCAATTTCCTTTAATTAAGACATTAAGATGCAAATCAGCGATTATGTAAGTCTCTCATAAAATTTCACTTGGAACACCTTGCATCCTGAGATTACGAATTGCACTAACAATATTCTTGCCGCTAGCGAGAGCGGGGGGGGGGGAGATCTAATAGATAAAGAAATGACTTCGAGCAGTGTTTTCAACGTGTGGGTCGCGACTCCCTAGGGGTCGCGAAACCTCCTTAGTGGGGTCACGAAGCTTCTATAGCGAAGTTGCAAAAGGTTGTTATTTTTCTATGACTTGATCACGAACATCAGTCGCCATATCGCTTATCCTGCGTTGAATGGTACTGCCAGACAGAGGTATACATTTGAGTTTTTCAACCTCTTGTTTGTCAAACATAATCTCCGCGATATCTAAAGCCGCTGGTAAAATCAAACTTTCGGCAAATAGTATTAGGTTTTTCTGCTTTAGATACACGAAGAGCTACTCGACGGACGTGGTCGTACCTATGCGCGTAAATTAAGTTAGTTAAGTAGTTTTGGTTGAATGTTTGTCACAAATCAAATACATGAATAAAATCAACGGGTAGGGGGGTCGCGAGATATTTCTTTATACTAAAGGGGTCGTGTCATGAAAAAGGTTGAAAAACACTGACTTAGAGGATAGGTCGCCGCACCAGGCACGCTACGAACGATGCGGGCTTCGCAGTGGCAGGCAGGTTTCTCTTGTCTTTACATAGTATAAAACAAGATCTTAAACCGGTTTTCACCATCAGTTGATAATTGTTTAAGACTCAATTACCAGCTTTACACCGCGACTTGGTTCATGATATGTAAAACCCTATTTTTTTTTTATGTGAATAAAACAGAACTACCAATCAGGAATTAATGTTAGTCTGGCTAAAACTCAAAACACACTGGACATTAGATAGATAGGTTATACTTTATTGCTCACCACAATAAACAAATACAAAACAAAAGGCATAATTTAATTACAATACTTCTTGGCAAAAGAACAGGCGGCCTTAGAGCTGAAAGCGATCTCTTCCAGGCAACCTAGCATAAAAGAAATTATTTACTATTCTGGCGATGCAAGTGGAGTAGACAAAAGATAGGACTGTATAATTTAAATACACATACTTACACTTATAAATTTAATATATTCATCAATCCAAACACATTTATGGTATACCTACCACCACCACCGTTTACCCAAAGCAGTCTTCTTTTCAGAGTTAGCAGAAGGTAAACGGAAACAAGGTGGTCCGCACTTGCGTTATAAGGACGTGCTCAAGCGTCATCTAACTGCATGTGACATAAATGTGACAAAATGGGAGGAGCTTGCTATGCAAAGGACTTCTTGGCGATCCATAATCTTTAAAAAAGTCAAGGCTTTCGAAGAGAAGCGCTTAGAAGATACGGATACCAAACGTCAAACTCGCAAAGAGCGACCCAAGCCCTCCTATAGCTATACGTACAACGCCGCTGGCCAACTATACTGTGCGATATGTGATCGGGAATTTAAAAATAAATTCGGTCTGGCCAGCCACATTAGGGCCCACAGGCGGCGAAATAATGACATTTGAGGGGTCGCTGTTACCGAAATCGGTAAGGAGGACTATATATATACCTACCAATGTATACGTATATACGAAATAATCTAAATAAATGTATTTATTGGATAAGTTGACATTTAATTGTAATTTCTTAAAACTGACTAAGTCAATTAAATTATATTATTAAACCACATATTTTATAACTCATAGTGTAAATTATGTTACAAATGATTAAATTACATATTATTGACATTTGAAAAACAATATTAAAAATAATATGATTGTATAAAATTAATGAAAGTTAGTGAATAATTAACCTATTAACCTTACCCCCTATCATAATTATTAATTGTAGTTATCTAGGCACCAAATATTATTGTACGCTCTCTCATTGGGCTAACTATTGCTTCTTCATTCTATTTATACTTACTTACGGTGCAGGCTGTCAAACTTTGGAATATGCTGCCTCTTACTGTCAGAGAGGCCAAATCCTTACCTATATTTAGAAATTTACTTAGAAAACACTATTTGTCCATAAATAGCTATTTCTGATTTACGGAATATAATCATGCTAAGACATTTATTTATTATAATAACTTATGTGTTATTGTATATATATATATTGTATGTATATATATACATATATATATGACTATGTATATATGTATGTATTTGTATATTTATTTCTTAAATTAGTTTGAGTATTTGTGTATTGTGTATCTATTGCCTTTTTCCTGCACCACCTATTTCGCCTGATTCAATCTCTGTTATTTAGGTTGCCTGGAAGAGATCGCTTTGAGCGATAAGGCCGCCTGTTGTATTGCCTAAAAGTATTGTAAACATGGACTGTTTTTGTAATTGTATATTTTGGTGTGCAATAAAGTGTTATCTATCTATCTATCTATCTTTATACCACATTTATGTACATAGTTTAATAATAAAGTATTGTATTCTATTAACCATCTTTTTCTTTTCTTTACAGAATCTTAAGAATCAAATCATGACAACGAACGTTTGGGTAGAACAGGTGAGTCAATTACTGTTTTTATCTGATTCATGAAATATCAAATAATGGCTAGGCAACTATTGTTCAGTCAATACCTCTATCGCTTTTTACCTACTTTTATCACCACCACCACCACTCTGACCTAGGACTAAATCAGAACCATATACTAACATGACGATAACTCCGCTTATTCTTATCAAAGAGATTGTTTGAAGGTGTGCAGTTATTTAATAAATTGCCAAACGACTTAACAAACACACAACAAAAATATTAACTTTTTTTAAAGAACTGTGACATTACCTTCAAACAGAATTCATATAAGTAAAATTGCAAGGGCTCATGCCAAGAACTAAGTACATTTTGTTAAACTGGCACAAAACATACATAAAATATAAGTGACTTCATACACCGCATTATTTCTAACTGTTAAGCAATATACTGTGTACTATGTGTGTTTTACGTGCACTTATCGGTTTAATGATGTGTATATAAAATATATGAATGGTGCTTAAAATTTAGCGTCTCCGCTATAGCTCCTACAAGTCACGCGAAAGATATATAAGGCTATGTCGAACCAAACCCTTGTTTTACTTTCAATCTAATTTCATGTGTATGTTTATAATATGGTGCTTTGGGGTAATTTCGACATATTTTAGAAGTTTTTATTTAACTTGCATGTAATATATGTATGTAAGTTCGGGTAGAATCTTGCAAGTTAAATTTGACCAAATTCCCGGTTTCCGATTGAGCTGAAACTATGCAAGCATATGTTTATCGCGTGACAATGCAATAATATGGTATCATGGAGCTGATCTGATGATGGAGTCGGAAGGTAGAAATACAAACTACTGTACTAAAAAAAATAAACCTGTTGTGTTTGGGTTCTTTTTACTTGTCTTGGCTAGCACTCTGCTGCTACATGATGTCCAGGATCTCAAAGTTTGTATTTAAGAATCTTTTTAAAAAAGCTTATTTTAGTATAAGTAAACATAAAAACATAAAACATAAACATCTATATTTTGAGAAAATACATTTGAGTATGTTACTAAGGGCCGCTTCCTATATCTGACTTGTTTTACTTGCCTTACCAGCGGTTGAATTCCAAACTTACTTGTATGATGCTATGGGCTTATATCAAAATTTAACCGTTAGTAAAGCAAATGAATGATCGGTAAGATATAAAAACAGGTCATAAGTCATTTATCAGAAAGTTTGTGAGACTGGATGTATGGTTATTCAACCAAAAACTAATGAAAGGATTGTGATGAAACTTAATGTAATAAAACT
The DNA here is from genome assembly GCA_012273795.1 of Dendrolimus punctatus. Classification (NCBI taxonomy): domain Eukaryota; kingdom Metazoa; phylum Arthropoda; class Insecta; order Lepidoptera; family Lasiocampidae; genus Dendrolimus; species Dendrolimus punctatus. Next base: position 9,731,961 of record CM022541.1, on the reverse strand, counting down.
TATGATATGATATTGTTTAAATGTGACTAAATAATAATATTTACCATATAAGATGTTAGAACTGCCCCTATGAGTTATTTCATGGTGATCAGTAGCGAGCCTATATGTGCATAACTCAAAAGCAGGCGGACGAAAGAGGGTAGAAGTCATCCAATTTTCAGTTCAGTGTTCAAATAAAAATGAGAAATAAAATTTTAAAAAATTGCCTTCCGAGCCTTCTGGGCACGCTCCCATCTGGCAGCGATTTGTTACACAGTCTATAATCGCTTGTATTTTATAACTTAGTTTATTGTAGCTTTTACTTTACAAAAAGAGTTTATGTCAAAAAATTTACAATAATCTAACCGACTTAAAACTGAAATCCATAAAAGTAAACATTTTCTACATCATCAAAGTCAGCGCCGACTAACATAAAAAAACAAAAATAAATTTACAGAATATTTACGTTTAAAAAAAGTTGCGCCTGTAAAAATTGTGCTACTGATACGCGTATAGAAGTTTGCCAACTGAATTATTGTAGGCGCTCTTCAACAAAGATTGATCTCGATTTCCCTTGGATCCACTCATTCTGTCTTGGTGATAATGGGACCACCTCTGTAGGATACTCGTTCGAATAAAGAAAATTGATAATCGTTCCACAATTATTGTCGAAAAAATCCCGTAATAAACGAAACAAGAAACATACAGACGAATTGAGAATGCAGTATATTCTTTTTTCTTAGTCGGTTAATAAATCAAAAAAAATATAAAGTTACATCCGTTATATCTGTAATTAATCAAACAGTATTAATGTAGACATCAATTGATGAACGTAACCATATAACTAAATTACGTATCAACAATATATCTTTTTCCTGTTTACGATCGGCCTGTCGCTTAAAAGGCCCTTGACAAATGCCCATCGTCCCGGAAGGGACGCGTTGACGTGTAGACGGCTCTCCCTTACCTGAGTTCTTTTCACGATTTTCACTTTTATCTCATGTGTTAAGATAATACTTTGACAATATTTTTTTGCGACAGTTGTGTAATTTAGATAGATAGATAGCTCCTTATTGTACACCAAAGCATAGATAAACAGAAATAGAAATAACTGTTGCAATTTGTTAAATCTACCCGCATCGACTCTTTACCAATAAATGAAATTAAAGTATATGATGTCGGATTTAAAAATTAATGCTTACATTTTGGTGGTAAGATTTTTAAATAAGATTCCTTTTTTTATTTTTTGTCTATCTGTCTGCTATCAGTTTTTTTTTGTCACCGAATCGACTAATCAATGATTATTACCTTAAGTGGATAATACATATTGCAATTAATTCTAAAATTATTTTATATACGTTACAAAATGTCTCATTGGACTTGACTGTCTACCCTACTTTTCGAGTACATGTTCCAATATTTTCTCAGTATATATAAAATAATTTTTAAGCATAATAAAAACTGTGTATGTAATATGAAATTAAATTTAAAAATAATATTGCGTGCAATAAAATTATAATTGAGATAGCATAATGTCAGGAAGCAAAAACAAAAAAGAAAACATTTAAATTAAAAAATAACATAAAAAAGGTACCCAAATAAGTTTGGACAGTAGCTTTCCCTTCAATTTTTCCCGTATTTTATAATCATAGACCGGTTTATCAATTTCATTGTTCTGTGAAGTTAAAATTAAAACAATCTTAATTCATTTTAGGAACTTATCTTTAGGAATTGTTGTCACATATTACATTACCACGGCTACTAAAAAGTGGCTGCAACGTCGGAATAATAATAATCAAATAAATTACCGCGCTGTGACATCAATTACTTAATAGTACTGGTTCATAGTATATACTCTATTTTACAACCTATCATTTGGCTATAAACCATATCAATACAGTTATATAACATTCCTATAATAACACATTGATTGGCCTCCCAAAACTTGAAATAACAACTTCCGTCCCTTTCACTCGCGTATAATATAAGTGTCGTCCTTGTCTTGTTGAAAAGTTCTCGGGATTTGTACGGCTATAATAAAAGTGTTATGATCGTAAGGAAAGTTGCGGATTTATTTGTTTGAGTTAGGATTGTGCGGATTTTTCCGCGTGAGTTCGGATGGAGCCGGTTTCGCGGAAGCCGGGAAGTTACGTAGAAACAAATGTCTGTCTAAGACGCGTACACCTGGTCCCAGTGATATGACACATGATAATTTTGTTTGAAGTGTATAAAGAGGGATGGGGAGTAGGAAAGCTGACTTAAGTCTCCGAAGCGGTACATACGGAAAGTCCGCTAATCGGGATTTACACTACATATTGATGATATATCGATGTCATATTGCATTAAACTCGAGCTAAGATAAAATAAATTGAAATTGCGTAATTTCATACTCCTCCGTCCGCGCAATTTTCGTAAAAGGGGTACAAAATTTTTGCTTCACGTATTAAGTTAATATTAATTTTTGTTTATTATATTTAAATATTATTGTATATATAAAATATATATTTACACGTCATTCACGCCATGCCACAGATGGTGGCAACAAAGATTCCCGTTATAGCCAACAATCAACACCTACACACGCCATAGGCCAAGTCGCGCTATTTCATATTATTTATATCAAAACTATATTTTGTAATTACATTAATTCAATATAATGAAATTTTGTAAACATTTAAAACCGTTTATATATACCACCCGTACATATAAAGTATATATATATACATATATATTTACATCTATCAATGTATTTTATTTAGATATCCTCGTATGAATATGAATATATTAGTATGTATTTGAGTATGCATGTAAGTATATAACATATACAAAGAAAATCATTTTTAGCTAGACGTGTTGCTGGGGAGTTTCTTGCCACTTCTTCTCCTTAACAGCAATAACACGTTGCGAAGCGGTGTACGTAGACTGAGAAGTAAAATGAAATTTTAACAAAGAGTGTTCTTCAGTGGAAGTTATTTTGCATAAAAACTTTTGAATTTGAATTTCAATATACTTATTTCACTTATGTACATATTTATTGCATTCTTTTTAGTTCCCTCGTTTGCTCACAATTTTATTCAGAAAAACATTAGCCCTACATTATAACTACTTTTTTTATATACGCAGTTGCTTTTTTCAATGAATAAACTGCATAGCATATACTCTTCAGATTTTACCAAAATCTTCTAAAACGTGTAGACGATTCACGCTTACGATTTTGAGATCATAAGAGCTTGAAAGAAAAATAATGCCTTAAATATAAGACACTACATATAAGTCGAGTGGCGTTTAAAGTGGTGTTTTATTGGAATAGATCTTCGGGCCGTCTCCTACAGAGACTCGTAAATCCTTTACAGAGTGCGGTACGCTTGCAGAATCGCTATCTTTATTTTATTTGCGACGGCTTAGTCTGAATTCAATGCCTTCGCTGCATTTCACTAGCGTTGCCTTATGTTATGCAATCGTGTTCACGAAAATATACCGAGATTACAATATTTTCGATATGGATCAGACTTATACAGCAAATAATCAAATCAGGATTCGTAATTTATTCAAAAAATTAGAAGTGAAAGTTCAACGGACAAGTGCAAAACGAATCGCAACGGACAAGTGGTAAAACAAATCGCAACGGACAAGTGGAAAATCTCCAACTGACAAGTGACAAAATGAATCGCAACAAAATTTTAACTTGAAGTGTTACGGACAGATTGTTAATGTGCTTGTCCAATTTGAAAAACTGCCCGTAAAACTTCAAGTAAATTTTTTGCTTGTATTGTAAATTCATTAGATGTCACACACTAACAAAAGTAACAAATAAGCGTGTACAACTTCTAAACTTTCTCTTAAATTTAATTGTAAAAAATTAAAAAATCTATTATATTGTTACGAGCTATCCAGGACTCGAATTAAAATGCCATTGGAATTACTATAGAGTTTATTATGCTGTACAAACACGTATAAAATAGATACAATTATAACTGGATGCAACCAGTTCACACTACACGATTCTATAACACGCGCAAAGTCCGTCACTATATCGTTCATCGAATGTACGTCTTACTCGTATCGTAATCGTCGCTTGACTGCCACACCCCTCCGTTCGGGTATTGTTTTATAGTAAACTGTACAATACACAAATGATTGCATGGGCTGGGTTCTTCCAAGAAAATATAATTTTCACACCTTCGAACGGCCAACAAAGTCGAAAACAATAACAATAAGGATTAGTTAATGAAGGCATAAAACAAGTAGAGAAACAATAGCATGTTTTCATTACAAATTCTAAACACAAAGTAAAAAAATAATAATTCCTAAATCCGGGAAGGCAATAAACTGCTTTACGACAAGCAGCTGTGCGTTTATCTTTGACGGCATGTAACAATATTATGCGTATATAAATATATCACCACGAGTGCGAGTCTCTATTCGACCACATTTATTTCATACTTTCCATATAGGCTTAGCAGTTGTTGAGAAAGCACTATATATATTACAGATGGACGATAATGACTATAGTAGCAATGGTTCCATATTCGCCTAAATGGTTATAGAACCCTAAAAACAAAATACAATTTGGCTGTCCAATGGTTTCCTCAAAAATCCACTCTCCTGTCAGATTAATATTCTGCCCGTATCCTATAGGATAATTTGTATACTTATCTACATTTTCTACATCCGGTTAGAGTTCACCAACAATAAATCATTGTTGGATTAGCTTTTACCCGGTCGAAGTTTTTAAATGGAATTTAACTTGCCGGTTAAAGTTCGAACAGTTTACCGGATGAGTTAAATTTATTTTTAATTCTCGTGTATTAATTTCAAAAGTTCGATCCGATTTTTTTCGTATCAACCAAATTTTATCAATTCGGTTGAAAGCAACGGAAGGACGGTACTCAATGACATTGAATGATTCAATTTTATAACCAAAATTTCCCAACTTGGAGTTTTATTTAGCCTACCGCTAAAACTTTAACAACGCTGGACAAATATCATCTTTGTCGTCCGTGACCACGGACCACTGAAAAGCGGCCGAAACGTCAGATAAACCAAAATCAAATAAATAACCGCGCTTAAAACCGTTAAAACTTAGTTTTATTATGAGTACACTTTGAAAAGAATTCTCTACAGCAGAAATCTTAACAATCTATTTAAGTTTGTATCAAAAGGAAACGATTAAAAACAGCAGCATTCGTTGAAATTCTTCGAACATTAGCGTCGGGGATGCTCGAAAACTTTGAAATTTTTGTTAACAACAATTTGGATTGTACCAGTCTTTGTTTAAGTTAGCGAATTCTCGCTCAAGATACATAAAATATGAAAGGAGTTATGCAGTTTTAATATTAATTCAAACACATTTCTAGCTACAGCATTAACATTCTAGAGTAGGCATTTTAGAGTCAGAATTTACTACATCCTACACTGACATACACGTATAGGTTTGTATGCTCACATTTACACGTTCACATGTACACACATACATACATATACACTAGGGTGGGTCAAAAAACATAAGAAACCATTTTTATAGAGCAGTTAATTTCCAACAAAAATTTGTATTGTGCATTTTGTAAAAGTCATCGAGTTATAATATAATATAAACAAAAATGAAATTTGTCTTAAAATAATCAAAATTAAATCCTTAATATCTTTCAAATGGTGAGGTTTACGGAAAAAATATAAGATACCTTTTTTGTAGAGCATTAAATTTTCTAAAAAATTCTCTCGGAACATTTTTATGTTCAATCGATAAATGATGAGGCATGAATTTTTTTCTATTAGACTGAGAAAAAAATACAAAACTGCGATGCGGAGGATCTTCGTATTAAAATAAAGAGCTCATGCTTGGTGAGAATTTTTGTAAGGTGTTTAGCAACCAATTCTTCCGTGTCATTTGTCAAAAAAAAAATCTTTTTGACCCACCCTAATATACACTCATATATGCAAATCTGGGGTAGTGCTAGCAACTCAAACATTTCTATCATCCAAAGACTCCTAAATTTCACACTTTGTACTATCTCAGGAGTTGTTCCCTGGCATGTCAGAAACAACGAGATTGATGAAATCTCGAAAAGAAAATAGCGAAAGAAGAAATGAGTGAAATCTCATAAAGCTACAAATATCAATGGGCTATGCACGTAAATAATTGGTAGCCAAGTTAATGCAGAGTATCCAGAGATCCATCTCGGCTGAAGAGGCATGATATTCAAAAGCTACAAGAGAGGATTTAGTTTTCGACAAAACAAAGAGTAGTGTTCTCAATGGAGAACACACCCATTATTAAACAATAAATAAGCACAAGCCATGCATTTAAAGTCGCTTTGCGACTGATTGTGGATATATAAAAAAATAGTTATATTAGGGTAGCGCAAAAAACCGTCCTTTTTTGTTATCGAGTCTCGTGTGACAAAAGTTAGTTTGTGATGTTTTAAGAACTTCCGCTAAAGGACAACTCAAAAAAGCTATTTCATACCATTTTTTATCAACTTATGCAATTATAAATATTTATTTATTTTTTATTTATGGAGTATTTTTTTTCTTTTGATATTAATTCAAGTTATACTTTTTGAGCGTGGTGACCGATAAGGAGGTGCTAGGTTTATTTTCGGTACGGAATTTCTTGATGCGGTCGCCGCGCTCAAAGCCCGCGATAAAAGCTTAAAAAACATTTAAGAGGTTTCTCAAAATTTTTCAAGAATTTAAAAATCGCCAAAAACAGTTTTTTTTTGGTATATAGCTTGGCCAGGTGGTAGGGTATTTATCCGTCTGGATAGCTACAACCCCTGGCCTAGATTACGCCGCCATAACATCCTTGAGTTGTGTTTCGGCATTAGTGGCAAGGCTCCAGTTTCTCCTTCAAGGCCGACAGCGCATTGGCGGCACCACTTTCCATCACAATTGGACCCTCAGCTTGTCTGCTGAGTTTCAACAATAAACATTAGATATATAATTGCGGTGATAAACTAGGTTAAGCTCCCATAGAGTAAAAATGACCATAAACAAAAGTTAAAATATTTAAAACGAGCAATTTGGGCGTAGGATAAATAACTACTTTAACATTACTCATTGATATTTGACATAAATGTCTTTCGTGATTACGTCTACTGAAAAGACGCCGAAACGTTGGAAATAAAACACAAATTAAATACAACGCTTAAAACCATTAAAATGTAGAATTAATTATGATCACGCCTCTATTATCTTTTTCAGCGTTGCTAAAATGTCCTCTCAAATAACTCATCTTATAACAAAACTCATATTATATCTCTACTCCATTAATACCACATTAAAACATACATAAAATCTTCAAACGACTCTCAAAATTCATGCATATAAACATTAAACACATAAATGTGCCTTAATAAACAGGAATTAATTACCTACAAATGAATCATAAACGTAACTGTATTTTGGTTGAATCGAGAAAGGAAAACAAAGGATCTGAACACAAACAACACGGGGCACGAGACACGACTCAAAAGTGTAAAGGTCTGCAATAATACAGTTTTCATGTACACGTGTTGTAACGGTGTGTGGTGGTTCTTCCTCTTAGCCATTTGAGTCGGCGAGGAGGTTGGGGCCTCGAGGAAAACCTCTTTGCCCCGGCTTCTACTCGACGGACAACTATCCGTTGGCGGTGGGGCTTTTTTAATTTTATTTGGACAAAAAAACATAATTTACTAAATATTTTTACTTGATACGATATCAACATCATTTGCCACATATTAAATAATTTAAATTATATTAGCTACCGTAAGAAAAAGAGAGAAAGAAAGACAGGAAAAAGAAGAACACAGAGCCGGAGCCACGATCACACCGAGTGCCTACAAAAGGCCGCAACAAGGACGCTTATTACCAGAAATACTTGATAGTGATAATGGTTTCCTTCTTTTTCAAATATTTACGGAGCCTTGGAGCCATTGGAGCCTTCCTGACGGCGGTCTCTCAACGGCTCTCATTGGCCAGTCTGCGGCATCCGATGGCCTTCGCGGGCTTTGCGTTGGCTTCGTCTGCGGCTTAGTTGGCCATTTGTTGACGTTCGGTGGCCATCTCGGGCTTTGGGTGGTCATCTGTGGCTTCTGGTGGCCTGTCAGCGGCTTTGTGATCTTCGCGACCTCGTAGCCCCATCCTGATCAAGCGAGCGTATGAGATCTCGGGGGGTCGGCAGCCAAGTGCATTGATAGTCCGGTGGCCGCGCGTGTAGGGAAGCGATCCCGTGGAACGATGTGTGGCCACCGTTTTCAACACGGTCAAACATTTTCCGCGCCAACATCGCCACAAATTGCTCAACACTAGGGATGCCTACATCGCGGGGTGTTGTAACAGGCATAACGTCCAATTGAGCAAAGGAGAATGAAGCAAGGTTCTTTTTTAAGGTTTGAAAGTTAGCCTTTGATGCTTTGAGAGAATCGAATACAGGGTACGTATAGCACGGTCGGTAGTCGCGGGCTACTGACTCGGATCGATTCCGAGTGAAGTTCGTCCATTGTAAGGAATATATGGAGATATGTTAAAGAATATAGTGTGATAAGGGAGCGTTGTGAATTGAAAGAAGATGTAGTGACAAGAGTTGAAAAGGGAATGTTAAAGTGGTTTGGCCATGTAGAGAGAATGAATGACAGCAGGAACACAAAACAAGTATATGACAGCAATGTTACTGGTAGAGTCGGTGCCGGTAGACCGAGACGTACTCACCATGTTAAATTGAAGATATTTTGAAGAAAGGTCAGATAAAAAGTAGTTTAAATAAACATGTATCTATGAGAAGATTATGAAAGTTGATGAAGCGAAATGTGTTTATTAAGATCGTAACAAGTGGAGATCCATCGTCTGTGCCTACCTCAATGTGACATATGCGTGACAATATGTATGTACATATGTTAAAGAAAAAACAAAAAGATTTTTAAATACAAGCTTTTGAGATACAGGATATTATGGAGCAGCAGAGTGCTAGCCAAGACAAGTAAAACGAGCCTAAACACGAAGGGTCTATCTTGTTTAGTACAGGAGTTCCTATGGCCACCATTCGACTCATACATACACATACATAACTTCACGCCAGACCCCTTGCGAGGTAGGCAGGAACAACAGAGCGCCATTTAGGCTTATTCTTACACACCTCACTTGCTTCTTTGACGTTCATAGCTCTTGATCGATGACCTTCAAAAAGTATCCTCCAGCGGAAATTATTTTGAATAAAAACTTTTGAATTTGAATTCGCTTACACTCTAGGCAATCAATTTGCTATTATTTATTGATGTAAACGACACAGCTAAATACACAACAAATATTTTATCTTTAATATATACAAGCGGCCCGGCAGACGTCGTCCTGCCCGAAAAAATAGGGGCTGATAGTAGAGGTTTGAAAATTTAGGGTTGTATGTATTTTTTAATGCTGTATCACAAAGAAATAAAATAAAAACTTATCTATAAATTTAAAAAAATTAGAGTTGGACTACCCTTAACATTTAGGGGGATGAAAAATAGATGCTGTCCGATTCTCAGACCTACCCAATATGCACACAAAATTTCATGAGAATCGGTCAAGCCGTTTCGGAGGAGTTTAACTGCAACTGCTGCTGCGACACGAGAATTTTATGTATTAGAAATAAAGCTGAAGAGTTTGTTTGTTTGCTTGAACGCGCTAATCTCATTTATTTTCCGTAGGCAATAGATTGTCTGTATTTATATTTGTTAATACGTCAAACGACAGTAAAAAATCATAGCCTCCGAAAATTATCGCAATACCTGGCAATACGAATGCGCAGACAAATTTAAATTGAGTTTTAACAACTGTTATTCCGTTTAGGATGGCACAAAGCTAGCCAAAATAATAATTGAGTTGTATACTGTTTTGGGAAAGATTCTGCTGTTGTCAACCTTTGGGACGGGAGCCAAGTTTTCTTGAGATTGACTAAAATGTTAATGTTTTCTTACCAATAATAATTCTTCACAATTTAAATTAGTGACCATTACTTTAAAGTTAAGACAATGGGCTGGGTTCACAGACTGAAGGTCAGTGGATTAGGGAGCGAACTATATTGGGTGTGAGTTTTATGGAGACAATCAGAAACGAGGATATCCGTAAGAGAACCAAGGTTACCGATATAGCTCGCAAAATTAGCTGAAGCATGTAACGTCCACCCGACCCTCAAAGAGCCAAGGAATGACAAACTCAAGCCGAAGCATAGAGTGAGAAATAAAAGAATTTATAAAGTGAAAATTAATAACATTTATTAAGTAAATAAACTTACTTTGGCCATAAATCGTGATCATCTAGTAATAAGAACCCTCGTCATAATACCGTTAACCCTATGTTCACAAGGTAGGTTATATAGGAGTGTTGATCAAGAAACAGGAAGACTCAAGGATCGGTGTATAATATATATCTATATAAATGATAGTTTTGTAGTATAAGTTGTAAGTGTAAAATGTCATGCGTTTTATGAATAATGACAAATGTATCGTCTCATGACATAAGCTCATCACCTGAGTACGCCGTGCCTTTATTAGCCAAAAGGAATTTTAATGCACATTTCATAACAAATTATATAATTTTGTGTAGGCACCCCTCCTAACCACCTCTCTGATATTATGCCACCGCATTCTTTAGCTATCAGTAAAAGAGCTCATATCAGAATAAAAGAAGAACCTCCAATCTTTTAATTAGAACTTATTGAATTGATCATAAACATTATCTAAAACTAGCGTCGGTTCACAACGTACTATCGCTGGTGAGAAGAGCCGACAAGAAACTCACTAGCAGTACGTCCTATCAATTTGGAAACCACATTTGGAGTGCCTTTGTGTAAAATGAGTTGGAAAGGCCAAAAGACTTGAGTGAACATTTCATCTCAGAGTCACCCTTCCAAAATATCAAATAAATTTGTAATTATGAGGAATATCACCTCAGCGACCTCCCCTGATGCAAGTAGAATATCACAGTGAATTAAAAATAAAATTTAAATAAAGTTTAAGTAGTGATACTCTCTACATCTCATGAAATTCCCTTTCCTAAATTGTTAAAGTAAAAGTTTCAGAATGTCTCTCTATGAATTGTAAGTAAACTTTAAATTAAAATTAGGCGAGAGACACCTTCACTTGTATTATGTATCCCCTTGTCAAAGACAGATTTCTGGATCCATCGTGAAAATGAAATTGAAAGTTTAAAGTTTAAGTAAAGTGATGGACCCTACACCTGTCTAATGACCCTAACCCTTGAGATGAGAGCATAGCACCGTAAGGTAATGATTTAAGATTAAATTAGATGTGAATTGGTGATACTCAGCATCAAAGATGTCAACATCAGTAACACTGCTCATAAGTAGTTTTTATTAATCACCCTTTCCAATTCAGTCAAGCTCTGCCAGGCCTACCTACTTCTAAGACTCTTGTGAAATCACATATTGTGGAAAGATGTAAATTTTGATATGAATGATTCGCTTGCAATAGCCAGTAGCTGGCCTCCGGGGCCCTCAACTTCGCCTCCAAGCTGATCCGCGATTTAACAGTCTCCAATCCCTCAGTTACTCATTCAGTTAAACTCAATATGTGAAATCAACCTAGTCTCATGAAGGCACATATTATAACCAAAACAAACTAGGTTGCCTAAAAAACGGCACGCGAGAAAACCTGGATAATTGACGAAACTATCCTAGGTAGATTAGATTGTCCCAATAAACAAATGGTTTGCGACGTCATTTGTCCAAGGTTACAAAGACCATAAACCGCGTCCCTAATCAAAGTTAATATAGAAACAATCAATATGTGCTTTCACCCCCTTCTCATTATTTTGTAATATTAATTGAATGCCTATTTTATACACATTTAGCAACAGCAGAGTTGTTTGTTTAAGAAAGTATAATAAACCTGAAGGAAACCTTTAGCAAAAATTGGATTATAATAAGCAACTCCTTTGCGCCAAACAAAGCCAAATGCCAAGGCAAGCTTTCTCAACAGGAAAGTATTTAAAACATAAAAAAATCCAATAAGCCAAATAAACTTTAAATTTTCTAAAGTCAGTTAAGCCTTCCCACATAGAATGCATGATTGTTGTATAGTGTAATGTAATAATGTAGTGTTATAAAATATACTTAAATATATACACATATATGAATAGACTAAATAGTAGATAATAAATCAAGACCATGACCTCACAGACCTAGGTCAGTAATAACCCTGTCTATGTTCAAAACAATCAAGACTCAATACGACATCTGACTTTAAGCTCACTGCGACAAGAGCTGATAGACATTTACAATCAACACCCCCATCAAGTAAGTGACCGCAGTCAGGTACAACAACATGTATGCAACAACAAGACAAGAACTCCTACAAGTAAATCCCCATTGACATATAATTAATCTCCCTTAACAAATTAATAAATAATTATATTGCCTAAAAGAATCATCAGAACCCCTTAGTAGCTCCCGACTATGAAGTAGTAATATTATTTAATTCAGTTTCTAAAACCAAAGTTATATCTCAGAACCCCTTAAGTTAAATTCAATAAATTAGTATTTTTATCCGCAAGAGACTATGTGTCATATTTCCTAAGTAATATATTAGCACACTCAGGCTTTACAATTAACTCTTATTAATTTAGTTAACTATGAAATTATAACAATGTATAAACAATTCTTATCTTATAATAACCCACAAGTCAATCAAGACTTACATCAAAATTAATTTAATATTGTATAGCTCATTCTCCATATAATATACAAATCAAGGACAATAATTAGTTAAGTTCTAAAACAAGAAGGTCAGTAATAGATAGTATACAAGTCTGTCTTTTATTACATATGAGCATGTAGGTCTCCACAGTAAATAGTTATGTATGTTAGCATATATGCCCATATAAGTCATAAGAACGTCTCTATTGAATTAAAAGTCTGTATAGGTGGATCCACGGGTCCCAATATGTCTAAAGACTAACACCAAAGTATACCATAGTCAATACTAACTAATTAATATATGCTGCTGTAACTAACTACACATCATTAGTTAAGTTTTTGAAGATAATCCCCGGTTTATACATACAGACACGCATTAAATGCAAATATTCCATAATTCCTAAAATTTAAATTATTAATACAATATTATTAGTAACATCTCTGCAAGAAAAGAACATTAGATTTGTCTGCAAAATAATGTAATTAGTACACAAGGAAAATATCAACAACACATAATTAGTTATAGAATACATGTTCAATAAACAGATTAGGTTAAAACACATAATTAGATATATCGTTAATAACATACAAACATAAAACAGCCTCTGGATCATCTGTGAACAGAAATAAAAGCAACAAACACGGAATAGATTAATGTTAGTAGATTATTAGTATATAGGTATTAGTAGTTATATATTACAACAGTCCAGGAGAACATCTGAAACATAGATAAACACAACAAGCAAGATATCGGACAAATCTACATGATTAGTAAAATTATTAATGTATTAATTGTTGACTTGAAGATATGAACTAGCCCTTTGGTGAAATCCATAGCACCGAAGTCTGTAGCGCACATATCGAAGATATAGTTATTTATTGTTAGTATTGATCATTTTGTCCTCAAATAGTTTTTCTCCATCTGTAATAATTTAAAACACAATTTTTTCCGAGAATAATTTTCTTCATGTCTTGTTCTGTCAAAAATCAATATTCAAGTCCCTCTTTTTCCTGTCAAATTTTCAAACCAAGAAAAATTCGATTATATCATACAAAGAGATTAATAATAAATACATATATTATGCGAAATAAAGGAGGGAATACATTATATGGAGAACAGCCATTCCTTTATAAATAAATAAACATTAATAAGAAAAAAAAAATTAAATTCATGATGATGCGTACCGTCACAAGCAGCAGTGGGCCGGCTACATTTGACGTTGGACTTATGGCCTATGGACCAGACAAAGCAAATGTAGTGTAGGATCCCACCCTTCCAGTCCAATGGATCGACGATCTGCACAAGGTCACCGGTAGGGACTGGATGATCAAAGCAAAGAACCAGAATAGATGGTGCAGACTTAGGAAGGCCTACATTTAGCAGTGGACACTGAATGGTTAGCTGACGATGAGTTTAGAGTTAAAACGATTTGAACCGCATAGTGATCAGTGACTTTATAACACTTTTACATAATCGTGTTATAATTCTCACGCTTTCCTATACTATTAGGAGCAAGATATTCTACAGAATTTCGTATTCTTCACTCTTTGTACATTTATATTATAATGTGACTCAGCAAAGGTGACATTTTTAAGCCCTACGATATGGCAAAGTCTTTTTATTCCATTCATTTTTGATTTCATAAGTAATTTTATTTCAAGATTTGATAAGTCACATATAATTAAATTATCCATTTACATAGAACATTTAAGATATAACATAATTAAAGTCACCTCTAGTAAGAAAACAAAGTAAAAACGACAACGCAAAAGGTCGCATACAACCATACACACATGTGTTATGTCTTCAGGGATAAAGAACGGCGACAAAATACTAAGATAAAGCAACATAATACAGAAGCCAGTTAAACATTCCCCGAGGCGACATAATTATTTGCAAGAAAAATACGGTGGAACAAGCAAGAATAATGTTTGATATTGGCGCCAACACGGGAGTATGGCATACAAATTTTTCATCAATACTTACAAATGAACTTTAGCCCCTAGGGGCCCAACTCACCAGCAAGTAGAAAACAACTCGCCTGAGGGAAATCAGATCTATATCCATATTGTAACTTTATAACGTTGTTTCTAAAAAACATGTAACATTAAGGTGCTTTAACCAAGATGTCTCCAGGGCATGTGCCAACATTATTTTCATTCAGAAAAGCTTTTAAGACGTCATTTTTGACCTAATTTGGTTGGTTGTGGTGCCCGTTAATGTCGCTGTTGTCGAGTTTTCTGCTAATGAAAATGTTAGTTCAGCGGGTAGTTCAGAAAAGTCGTTCAAACTTACCAGGCACGAATTTTTTAATAGCGAAGTTGATGTAATATTTTCTAATCGACTAGGTTTACCGAGATCATGTAATAATCTATTATTTAATTTAATAATATAGAATATTATACAATTAAGTGAGAATGTTTGGATGGATGTTTGTTGATCAATCACGCCAAAAGAACACAGCGGATCTCGATGAAATTCGACACAGAGATAAAATATAATATGGAATACTAATACACTTTTTATCCTGGACATTTTTATGGTCTCGTGAGATAACATTAAGCAAGCGAAGCCGCTGACAAAAGGAAGTTTAGGTGATAAATATAATATATATGAAGTGATACAGTTTGTTAGGCACAATATTAATGTATTTGAAACGTGCAAGAGCATGCGTCATAGGAATAAATTATACTGCCCTCCCAACAAAACCGCATTTTTTAATAAAAGTATATTTTATATAGCACCAAAACTGTATAATCACCTCGCAGAAGAATTTCTAAACGCCATTTTTAGAAAACGTGTAAAAAAGATGTTAGCCGATAAAGCATACCACGGTATCGATGAATATTTAAATGACAGAACTATAATATAAATTGTATGAATCTTAATTGACATAATTTAATACGCAATTTTTATAATTTATTGATTTACATTTTATTAGGTAAATAATTAAATAAATATATTATAAGAAAATATTTAAGCACGATACTTATATATATATATATATATATGCATGCCGAAAGGCGGAATTTAGAGAGCTGTACTATGTAAAATTTAACACCGTTTTGTATACCCATTTTAGCATTAAATAAATTTAAATGTTTAGGCTTCCACTACATCCTGGTAAAAGATGTAGGCCTAAAACATGCTGGAATGATGTTGCTAGTGACGACACATATGCCAATGGTCACACGAAAACGCATGCTGAAGACCACGGGAGGTGGAGAAAAAATCTCAGGCTACAAAATGGACAATCTAGACGCAACCAGGATTTAATAACGATAATAATGATTTCGTTATTAGATCACAATTTTTTTCTCAACTCCAAAGTGATTATAGACTTAGAATTTCTTCAGCAGTTAATTTAAAACTTCTAATGCAAACAAGAAGTTTGGTCGATTCAAGTCCAGTGAGTGTCGAGTGGTCGAGTCAATTTTGCGCAGTTCCAGATTTTCAATCGCCATCACGAAAGCCGGAACCTAATAAGGCCCGCAATTTCCGACCTTAACCACGCCACTGAGTCAACAACTGTTTTATTCGGCCCCCAACGAAAATACTTTGAAGAACATCTTAAATTGAAGTTGATTTTGCTCGGGCTTTGAGTTCGTGTGGGACAATTTAAAGTTACGATCCTAGATACGTTTCTGCGGATAATTGGAATATATTTTCTTGGAATGTTACTCGGAAATCAAGTTTATGTGGCTTTCTGCAAGTTTCATAATATAGTTTGTTTCGGAATATTTTAAAATAATTTATACAAAGAACATGAATATTTAAAATAAACATTCTTATTGGCCATATACAACTCAAAGTTGTTATGGTGTCATATTTTAGACCAGGGTTAGTAGCCATCCAGATGTGCAAATACTTTTACCATCTGGCTGCGAGTAGTTTTGCCGCCTCTTAAAACCCGGTCACAAGAAATTGTATTCTTTTTCCGATCCTGCATCCCGCATTATCTTCCGAAGCAATAAAAATTACTTTAACCCCTCTAACTTTTCAATTTAAAAAGTACTTATAACAAGAAATTGGTTTGAACGAAATTATTGGAATAGTTGTTGAGATAGAAGGTCATCATCATCATCATCTGAGCGTTAAATCCCGGTTGCGTTCGGAGCGTTCACTCCGACGCCCAGGGTCCGCTTTCCTACTTTTTCTACTCCACTTTGCGCGGTCTTTGGCATCCCCCGTTTTGAGACCATTGGCACGCATGTCATCCTTCACGACGTCAAGCCAATATTTCTTGGGCCTTCCCCTTCGACCGGGACCTGGCGGAGGTGGCATGGCTAGACATTTGTTCCCCAACATAATTAACCGGTATTTTGTACAAGGTATTTTGTATTAAATACATTTAAGGCGAAAAATGCATGTTCCTTACATCTGCTCAACTCGCTAAAGTGCGTGGACGGATGCGCTTACCAGATTTTATCTTCTTCTTATATATAAAAATAAATGTTTGTCTCCCTTTATAGAATCATAAACTATACATTTGATCATGTGATGATCTTTAGCAAAGTTGTTGTGCATGAGCTAAAGAAGGTTTCTGAGTTGGTTCACAATTGGACCCGGCAGGTGGTGCTGCTGTCGGCATATCGATTGAAGCTTTTCCGGGCAAGACGACGTCGGCCGGGACAGCTAGTTTCCTATATTAATTAAAACAGAATTACTTAATTAAATGACTATTTTGTTTTTGTACCAAAAATGTTTTTTCCCCAGGAATGGAACGACTACAAGCTGAAGTGGAACCCAGATGACTACGGTGGCGTAGAAACTCTGCATGTGCCTTCTGAACACATATGGCTGCCAGATATCGTACTCTATAACAAGTAAGTATTTGAACTTAATTTCCGTAATTTTATTAGGTTCTTTTAAATACTACCTACATCAGATCAAATTTGAAATGTCAAGTCAATTATGTGTTTTATACTAAAATTGCTAGATGGTTTTTTGTATTTTGTTAAATATCACCATACCGAAATATTTAAGGATATATGCAACTCTTTGAATTAAAAAATGTTGTCTACATAAATATTGAAAAGTCTATGTAGTATTCTATGATATGTGTACGCAATGATTATACGAAAATCGTATTAAAATATCTGTAGGCTGTAATATTTTTTATTATAGATATACGAACTTTACATTTAGTTACATGATTGAAAGTACCCACAAAGTTAATCTAGCTACAATCTTTTTAACTTTGAAATCAATTTAACAAACTTGCCACTAGACTTCAAGAACTTCGGCCACTATTCCTACTTTCAATGAGATTTAAGTTCCATCGTAAACTCTATCGAGGGTCTTATCTCTTTTCCGGTCTGTGGACAAAAATCCCATTATTTCACATTATCCACGACAAGTTGAGGTTACATAAGCACCCCAGGCTTTGCTGTAGACGTTGGATTTCAACGGCTTCTTTATGTATTACGCTTAAGCTCCAGGTGGGTTTTTAAAATGTGTTTCTTGATATCATTTGCAAATATTTTAAGCTACCAAAATTAATTGTTAAAGATGTTATAGATAAATTTGGATTTGTTTAATCATTAGAAAATTAGAACGTCATACTCTATCGCAGACATAAGCGAAGTCTCTCTTACATGACATAAGATTATATTGTTAAGGCTTGAACGCAACCAGAGTCTCACACCTGCATACCTGGAGACATTTTATTACCTTTTCGGCGCCCGGCTGCAGGAAATTATATTATTCTTTTTCCGTTCCTGCACGGACCGACTGTGCGTGTGCATCTCCATTTCCTAGAGCTGCTTCGCTCTTGCAACGGTTCTTTAGAACTTTTCTTTGCGCACCCTGGGGATTCGGCATGAGCTTCCAGCCATGATTTTCCTACAGCGCTACGATATTGGTTTAAAAGGTGTCGTAAATTTTTTTCGAGCCCGGCAGCGCGTTGGTGACACCTCCAGTGTTGCAGATGTACAAAGGTAACGCTAACGGCTTTTCACCAGGTGGGCCGTCTGCCTGTCTGCTGTAATATTTGTAACACTAATGTGCTATCAGCTTCCAAAGGAGAACAGTGGAAACTGACCAGTAGTGCTGGTACAAAATTCAAGATTTTTATGGCGGCATACTTAACCAGGGAGCAATAATGTGAAATTTTAAGCGATGACTTATAACAATATAATTTAACAATCAGTATAAGTAGATAAGACAAAATTTCACTAAGCTTTCTCCAAAGGCCGTAGTTTTACCAACTGTAATTATTGAAAGTATGGCTCTATTTCTACGAACCTAGTCTTAGTTTCTCTTTCTTCTTTTCCTTCTTTGCTATTCGGTGTTCTCTATTCTATTCTTCTTTTCTTTAGACACCCTGTTGTTTACTAATGTTTAAAAAATGTGTGGTTATTGTCGGAGCCTGTTATTTTTGGTGAAGAAACACAGGCCAACAGAATTCTCACACTATTTGTGCAGGAGTTAAATATTTTTTTATCACTTGAACAATGTATTAAATGCATCTATGTTCACTTCATTACGTGTAATTTTTTAAGTCAACACAGCAAGATTACCACGTATCCCAAAATTTAATTTAATCTTCCCTAAATTCTTAGCAGCTATTCATAAGTACGCTCTGACAGCACTCTTTTAATATATAATTGTTTTCTACATTTGGCAAGCTATCAACTAGAAAAATCGATACAAGCAGTCCAACCCCAATATAATAGCGCAGCTATTTTAAAACCTTCCAAAACGCTTCATCCATTACCAGAAGGCAGTTCGCCACATTTATATGCATTAGCACTTAAATGCGTACATACGATTATGTACTTTAAAATGTGTACGTTAAAGTGGAAATTGGAATATTTGCAGTTGACACAGAATGCGCCAGGAGTTATCCAAGCGGAAGGCACGATAAATACTCAGTTTTAATCTAAAAAATATCGATATGCTTCTGAACTAGACATCCAGTAGCCTGTTTATTGATTCGAT
The DNA here is from genome assembly GCA_012273795.1 of Dendrolimus punctatus. Taxonomy (NCBI): domain Eukaryota; kingdom Metazoa; phylum Arthropoda; class Insecta; order Lepidoptera; family Lasiocampidae; genus Dendrolimus; species Dendrolimus punctatus. The sequence goes on along the minus strand of CM022541.1, from coordinate 9,712,369 downwards.
GGATTGTTTGTTCTTCTTTAAAAAAATACTTTGCATGGTTTGTTTATCTAGCGAGGGTCAAATATATATGAATATACAAGTGAATTAAACTAAACGAACTAGCGAAAAGCACTCTAAGGAGCTTCAAAGCCAATTTTGAGGAAAATTAAAGTGGTATCATTATACCGACAAACCGGCCCAGCCTTTCAAAGATTAGCCGGAATATCTAGGCAGACAGACGGACAAAATTTAAAAAAAATAACATTTTTCGAAGAAAAAGAAAGAAATAAATAAATAAAATCTTTATTTGCAGAAATAGCGACGCAATTACATTCCTTATACATTTTTATACACAGAGCATATTTTGAAAATTTGTACGCCGCATTTTCAGCAAACAAGGTTTGCACTCAGTCTATTGCTGTGCTAGAATTATATCCGACACAACTCTGATTTTCAGTGCAAATATAAGCACCGTATAGACTTTTATATGCATTTAGTAAAAAGCTGCTATTTGGACAATACAATCAGATACTTCAATTGTATTTATCTGTGTAGAATGTAGAAAGGAATAAATGTAGAAGATTGTATTGCTAAGATGTGTATAATACGGATTTGACGTTAGTCAATTCTGTCAATATATCTTTAAAAATATAAGATGCGAGGGCGAGATAGCAATCTCCATTAGGGTAGATCCTAAAATTAAATTCTTCCATACTCGCCGTTATTCAACGTCAATTTTTCTTTATAAGAAACATAACCCACTTTTACCTCACTAAATATTTACTTACATTTTCAGCAAGCTTAGTAAAGAGCTTATAGTGAACATTTCAGCTGTTGATGTATTACGTAATATTTTTAAATTTAAACACATAGAGGTCCGCTTTAATGCACCTGTGACTTCCCTAAAAGCCCTCTTAGTAACCAGCGTTAACTTTATTTTTAATGGGTACTACGTTAGTGTAATGGAGGAACAACGCGACCTATTTTAAGGGAAATTTCATGAATGCGCAAAAGTTTGTTATGACAAAGCTTTTAGGGTTTTCAACTTCAATTTTAATGTTGGAGTGAAAAGGGCTGTTTCAATCGTGCTTAAGTGATTCTCGTAAAAAGTGATTTTTACTTGAATTGATGAAGCGTTGAAGTTGAATCGTGATGAGGGAGAACGTCGGGCGGCTTGTCAATGTGCTATTTTTTTGTTTTATAGCATGAGTTCAGCAGACAGACGGCCCAACTGATGTAAAGCGGTTACTATCGCCTACGGAAATTTGCTATAAATGTGCAGTCTTCCTTAAAAATGTCAGCCACAACAAGAGAAACCGGTGAGCCCATGGCTATATCGTTGATTTGGTCGTAGAAGCCGTAGTTCTACATGAAATAGCATGATGTGCGGCAGATTGTCAAAAGGAATAGATAATGACATGGCTGAGGAATGTGCAAACATTGCCTCCTTGTGCTTCCAGGAGACTGGAACCTGGCTACTAATGCCGGAACACAACTTAAGGTTGTTATGGCGGCATTCTTTAGATCTTTGCGTAACATATTTTTTTCGGTGCAAAGCTGGCAAACTAGCACATATCTGATAAAAAGTGGTTAATGTCGTCTATGGATGATTGCAAAACAAAGGGCGAAGGCCAACGCATTGCCAGCCTCAGGATGATATAAAGGAGATGAGATTGAGGGATCAGACAGAAGGAATTGTAATTGACAATATGTTATAAGTGAATGGATCAGGTGCCATCCATAGAGAGGATTGCACAGGCGAAAAGGAAGTGGAACCTCCGGAACTCTCACTTATCATACGAAAACCGGTTACCTCAAAAATAACTGTTTTCACGCCGATATTCACCGAGAATGTCATATCACATCGATCAAACCTGCTCTGAGAGCTATGACCAATAATAATTCCAGCATGGCTCTACCACGATAAGATTAGAATAGAATATACTTTATTGCATAAATAAATACACAGTTCAAGAAACATAGTGCAGAAAACAATATGAGGTCTTATCACTAACAGCTGCGCGCAGAAGTTTTGGCGATGACTATTATTGTATTATATTACTTACTATTATTGTATATAATATATATTGTAAAGTATATACAATAATACGATGAAATAGTAAATTTATTGCAACTACTCATTATATAACCTTTTTCTGTGAACCCTACAGACATCATGAGACTATAGGCAAACCTTCTGAGTACGGGTAATAAAATTAATTTCTTTCAAACAACCGTAGGGTAGATTGGAAGTTTGTGAAACATGTGGATTTCGCAATATTCTAAGACGTAGAACTAATACAGATATTTTTTAAGTAAGTTTAAGATAATCAAATAGACATAAAAATATACATATCTGGTGTTTTTTTTAGTATAGTGGTTCCTTCTCCGTCTACGCAGTTAGACTATGGAACACATACGACCCGAGATAATTCATCGGAGAGCAGTTTAAAAAAAAGTCAAAGAGCACTATCTTAAATTATCCTTATATGTTTATATTTTACATTGTATATGTATTTATCTTAAATGTATCTTGTATACAATATTTTTTTTGTTAATCTAGTGTACACAACCCTGTCTTTTACTTCTCCCCTTCTTGCTAGACTCAGGTTTGCTGGAAGAAAACTCTTTTAGGGTTAAGCTCGTCTTTGTACATCACTACTATTGTATATAAATTTTTGTGTACAATAAAAAATACTAAATATATGTAGACGTATATTGATATGTTTAAATATAATATGCACTCATACTACATGGATAATAAATTATTTAGTGTAAAATCGCGAGTTATTTACAGGTGTGTTTTGGGTTCATCTAGGTAATGAATAAGACCGAGAAGGAGATATTTAAAACGTTCCGTGAGATAAGGAGGAGTTTTGGGGTCAAATAGTATATTATATAGAAGAGACAGTATGTGAGCATTCAGGTGAAGATGGCCAGGAAGCCACTTTGATTTCTGAACGACGGGACGAACATCTAACGTTTGACATTCAAAACCAAATAAAAAACTTGTATTAAATTTAATTTGATTTCTGAACGACGGGACGAACATCAAATGTTTGACAAGTATGAATAGTTGCTAAGGGAAAGCGAAATTGTTGTTTCTAGTATATTCCAGGCATTGTTTCATATTTCCTATCTTTAGATTTACTTACCTTTTAAACCTTACCTGAACTTCCACGAATAATTCAAAAACAAAATTAGCGAAATCAGTCCAGCCGTTCTCGAGTTTTAGCGAGACTAACAAAAAGCAATTGATTTTTTTAATATATAGAAGATTATGTAATAATAATTTTAATCACCATATATTTTTCGTTCGCAGTGCGGATGGCAACTACGAAGTGACGATCATGACTAAAGCGATCCTCCATCACGACGGTAAAGTTGTTTGGAAGCCTCCCGCCATCTACAAATCCTTCTGCGAGATCGACGTTGAGTACTTCCCATTCGACGAGCAAACTTGCTTCATGAAATTTGGGTCTTGGAGCTACGACGGGTATATGGTAAGGCCTTTGTTATTGTAACATTAATATTTTGTACTTGCAGTGTTAGCGAAATTTCATTCGCTTTACCAGGACACCGTGTTTAGTAATGAATTGCAAAGGCGTCGTTGCAAACATCGCGATAAAAAGTATCCTGTGTTGATCGAGTACATAAGCTAGATCTGTTTAGATATATAATAATAAAAAAGACGGTGTGGGTCTCGGGACGTCCGACAGAAGTTATCACTTAAACTAATCTAACGTGAGAGAAAGGGAAGCCAGACAGACTGGCACCGTAACGCGTTATGTAACGAAGCGGTTTACCCTTCCATAAGAAGTTATCACTTCAATAAGAACCCATAACTGCTCTTCTGCTGGGCCCCGAGCCCTAGGGGTATAGGGGAATGGACAATATACACCCGCCACGCTTATCCAAGGCGACTTGGCAGGTTTAACACATCGGTTATCTCGATGTACAGGTTGCATCATAATGTTTTCCTTCACCGTTGTTACCACTTGTTAATTGTAACAATATGCACATTAGGTCAGAAAACTGCTTAAGCGGTGCATGTTCCGGCCAGGATGGAACCCGGGCCCTTTGAGTTTGGAACGCATACGCTAGCCCTTACCACGAGTCCATCGATTCGAATTATTCGATCTGTGTAGGCTTTTATTTAAATTTGTTCAGTAGTTTTCATGTAATTCTGTATCAGATAAGACAGATAAAAAACTCAACATCTCCCTTTTGATTTATTATTAGGTAGATAGATTATTTGCATACACATGTATTAACAATGTTGTATTTGCATAATTAATTTTCCATTCACAGATTGATTACAAAATTCGCTAATAGCGATAAAATCACCACCTAATTTTGTAGGCACAACTGAAATAAATTCTAAAACAATTTTCATATAAAAGACCGCGTGTTACCTACTATCGTAATATTAAAATATAATAAAGAAATATACATATAAACAATAATACATACGCTACTTGACTCTTTAAGAAATAATATTACGTCATAACTTCACAGTATTAGATAGATTGTGTAATTGCTTTTGGTGTAGTGTATTTGTAAAATGCTATTAATTTTATATTTCTGTTTTTTTTTTTAGATTGTATTATTTGACCTTAAATTTATGGAAATATTGTAGGATACCTTTTAATAATAATTAAAAAATTAAAAACGTACTCGCGAAGTCAACACACAATCAAGGAGACTGCAGCATTTTATTACTCTTCTATAAAAATACACAACCTTCAAAATCCCTTTTTTATTTTTATTTTTATTTTCTGACGTCTTAAATAAAGTTTTACTGATGTAACGTATATAGTTTTACTGGCGTAACGCATTTTTTTTTACTGACGTTTTAAATATCATAGCTTTAACAATATTACTGACTGAGAAATTTTATTTCTTTAACAAATTGCACACGGAAAAAATACAAACGCCTTTTATAGGGAAGTAGCGAGCGCTTAGAATGTAATTGAATTCCATTGTGATGGGTTTTTGCAATACTTACACCAAGAGAAATATTTACGTTTATACCTATAAATACTACCTGCAAACGCCTTTTTATATCGAAAAATGGTGTACAATATAAAGTTTTTATTATAATCTCAGACGAAATAAGTATTGGCGGACTCTATGTGAAGAAAAGCCCTAAGTGAAGTGAAGCATTTTTTTTATTTGTGTGCGTAAACTTATAAATATTAGCGGTCTGGGCAGACTTGTTATTAGATTGTTCTGCCATGAAAAAATATAAATCTAGAACCCGATTCCAGCGCCACCTACCGTTTCTAGTTGTAGATTTAAACCACCCCGGGACCCACTCAAACACACAAAATTTCATCAAAATCGTAGAACCCAATTCCAGTAATTGGTTAAGTTTGTTGGAGGGTTACATTATTGAAGGTTTAGTAGGGATTCCTAATTTTTATATAGTCTATCAGGATTAGGATTAATGTACAATTTGAATGGCGAAGGAATTTTTGAAATCAGTTCAGTAGTTTATGAGTTTATTCCACACAAACATAAAAATATAAATATTTCCTCTTTATAATATTAGTATAGATGACTGCAAAATATTAACTTTGTGTCTATGGTGAAAATATTAAAAGAGTTTTCTATATCTATACTTTTTACCTATATGCCTTGAAATTTTTATTCATTGTTTTTCATGATTTTATTACACTGTGTACACGAACACTTTCCTGTCAAATTTCATCTATATAGATTTAGATTTTGAGAGAAATGTTTACGTTGATACAGACGAAAGAATGTAACGATATCATAAGGATTCCCTATTTGCATTTAGCTACAGATCCCTAAAAATAGTTTATAATATAAAGATTTGATTGGAGTTTGTAGTTATAGGTTAAAAAAGACGGATCCCATCCATTGAAGTAAGAAAGCCAATAAATCTCGGATGCGTACTCTCACATAAATAAAGTTGTGGCTTACACCCGCGCCTTATACGCCCGTGTTAAGGTTCACAGGGGAATCCGCCGATCTTCCACCCCTCTCTACCTTAGATCTTTGTTTGAGATAGCAATAACCAGCTATTTGTAAGGCTCTGTGTGAATGGTTTGATTCCTTAATAACAGATGGCCCTACTTTGTGTGTTTTGTTACCGTTCGCTTTTCAGAATACATCCACTTTCCTTTTAGCATTGGTTTGTGATGTATCAATTTGGTTTTTAATTATTATGGTTCCACAGCGAAATTTCCTTTAGGAATAATAAGAAAATTTAAAAAAATTAAAAAGCAATCTCTTCTAGACATCTTCTTCTTCATCTTCTTCTAGTAACACATTGTACGATTACTTACATTTTAGTAATAAATACGTAAATCTTTTATGATGGTGATAAAATAAAGATGTTTATATATCAAATAGATATATACCTGATAAACATAACAAACAAATATATATCTACAAAAATATGTAAATCTTCATAGATGAATTTAATAATATATTCCTCATGCGTTTAAATGTTATTAAATTCCAAAGTCAGGTAATAATATATTTTACGATCATGGTCTTTATATCGGTAGTGCTTTTGTTTTTCTGATAGCAACAGCGAGTTCCTAAGCTGTATTCGTCACTACGAAATCTTTCACTGTACCGTCACGCACTTGGTCAGATTTTTAATTTTCGCAATATTGGAGATTGTAAGCCGAAGTAGACCTCGGAGAGTCATTCTTACGCTCGACCACACTGTTTTTGCTAAATACTCTGGGGCAGCTGTTCCAAATATATTTTTTTATTGCATCTCTTTATATGGAAATGTGAATATGAATAAAAAGCAACGTTGAAAATGACAAACATTAACTGAATCGTAAAAGTTATTTCGGTTCATGTCCTAACATAAAATCGAGTTTTGTGCTACCAAACATAAATTATTAATAAACCTGCAGATATCTTACATTTTAAACTACCAAAAGTAATTCTCTGAACATCCCCTATATTGCGATAAATATCGTGTACGTATCGAATTCTGAAAAACTATTTATTTTAGACGACGTTTTGAAAATATCTAAGGAGAAAAAATTAACAAACTGTTTAAATACCATATGTGAAAGAGAAGAATCCTTAAAAGAAAGAAGATTTCAATTGGAAATCAGAAACCAAAAAAACCTATTATGTTAAGTTTCTCACAAAATTTCGCTTGGAACACAGCCTTCATCGCCTGATATGTACAATGTACATACACCGTATTATGATATTATAAACGAAAAAGTTTGAGGATGCATGTGACTCTTACTACAAAAGGATGCATGTGACTCTTACTTATGCAAAACTACTGAACAGGTTTTAATTAAACTGAACTGAAGTATAGCTTATACAATAAATATATCAAAATAATACAAAAGATATTATTTATAAAGATATTATTTCAATTAACCAAAATATATCAGTCATAGTAAATACACTGAAACATATTACCACACTTCTGATGGCGGTCGGTAGAATAATTTATTATTAAGGACTTTGCAACTTACCTTTCGCTTCATGTAATTTTGATTATTTTACTTTATTTTCAGGTGGACTTGAGGCATCTGAAGCAAACACCCGACTCGGACCGCATAGGAATGGGCATCGACTTATCTGAATACTACATTTCAGTAGAGTGGGATATAATGCGAGTTCCGGCGACAAGAAACGAAAAATTTTATTCATGTTGCGAGGAACCTTATCCAGATATAATTTTTAACATCACGTTAAGAAGAAAGACGTTATTCTACACGGTCAATCTTATCATCCCCTGTGTGGGAATCTCGTTTCTATCAGTCCTTGTCTTCTATCTACCTTCGGATTCTGGAGAGAAGATATCACTCTGCATCTCCATTCTTCTATCATTGACCGTGTTCTTCTTACTGTTAGCAGAAATTATACCACCCACGTCATTAACAGTCCCTCTGTTAGGGAAATATTTATTGTTTACAATGATGCTAGTAACATTATCAGTAGTAGTCACTATTGTGGTTCTAAACATAAATTTTAGGTCGCCGGTAACACATCACATGGCCCCTTGGGTACGGAAAGTCTTTATAGATTTTTTACCAAGAATACTATGTATACAGAGGCCGGAAAAACCTCCGGACGATGACGATAACGACAAACCCTCGGAGGTAAGAAATATCAAATCTGTAATTCCTTGACGACACATAAACGCCACATTAAATATCACTGACCATGGATAAATTTACAAAAAATAAGAAGGTAAAGTAAAATTTGTTATATTTGCTATAATCGTAAAAGAAAACAAATTAAACAAGAAATTATTATTTGTTAGATATTAATTCTAAATCACTTTCGTATTAATGTTACTAATCATAATAACTTAAGCCGTATATCAACCTGTTAGAGGTTTCTAATAGTCATAAATCATCAAGGAGAATATGACCGGAGTACCATCATCAATCATTTCTGCGCCAGCGTTCACCTCTGGAAGTATCGCAAAATAAACCTCTCAAAAGCATTTTAATTAAATACACGAAATAAATGCTTCACAAAAATGAAGTTCTGATGAGATGGAGAGCTCTCTCACAAAGAAACAACACGCCTTTTCTCGTCGAATTTCCTTCCTTCAAAACATTCTACATTGGAACGGATTCAATACAAACAGCTATTACAACGGGACCAAAGCCGACCCCAACAATAACCATTTTAATTGTCCTCAACCACGGGACTCTTCTGGGGAATGCTCCTTTCAACGATATTCTAAATCCATTGTGTTCTGTGTGTATCGCGAAAATATCGCTTCCAGCCCAATTTCATTCCATTTCGATTTTCCTTTATTACTCAACGCCAGCGGCTTAACGAGCGAGCTCGGCCCCGTTATTTATGTGCCTCCAGCGATTGCGGACGAAGTGTGTACGAGAAGGCTCTGCAGACAGGCCACGCCGAGCCCACCCCACTCGGGCCTAATTGTGTGCCGGCTTAAGCCACCTCGATACACTGCCCGCGGAACGTGGCCGGACACTTTAATCTTTGGCCATTTCAACTGCATTGAAATTGTACACGCACATGGACATTAGGATTTGTTAGCTTCGAGTATATTGCACCAGCTGACTTCGGTTGCTAAATGGTGTTTGAACGATTTATTTATATTGGATTGAAGTCTCAATTTTTATTTATTATGTTAGTGTTTGCTATTCAATATCATTGAACAAATTAGTTGTACGGCGAGTAAATTTATTACACTGTGATTTTTGGGCATTGTTAAGAAGGGTTCAATTTTCAGATACTCACTGATGTCTTCGGTCCAGATGACTTGGATGGAAAATTCAAAGAGTGGGGATGCGAGGAGTATGAACTCCCAGGAATGCCTCCATCACCACCGCCCCCGCCAGGTGGTGATGATGAATTATTTTCCCCACCGCCTGGTTCACCCTGTCGTTTAGACTTGGATGATGGGAGTCCTTCGTTAGAAAAGCCTTTCGTTAGAGAAATGGAGAAAACTATTGAAGGCTCCAGATTTATTGCTCAGCACGTAAAAAATAAGGATAAGTTTGAAAGTGTAAGTTACTTCATCCTTTCAAATATTTTTCGATTTATTTTACATTACTTTTTTATTTTAATTAAATTATTTTTTTCAGGTGGAAGATGATTGGAAATATGTAGCAATGGTGTTGGACAGAATTTTCTTGTTTGCGTTCACGATAGCTTGCGTGCTAGGGACTGCGCTAATTATTTTCAGAGCGCCAACATTCTATGACAATACAAAGCCCATTGACATCCTATATTCGAAGATTGCGAAAAAGAAATTGGAGTTGCTCAAAATGGGCTCAGAAAGTGACCCAGGCCTCTGAAATTCGTCTCACGTCTTCGGCCACTCGCCGCCGAAGACGTTCTGGGAGCTGATCGTTATGTGGTGGCACGGATGATCTATGTAAGACTCCCAGGTGGGAACTTTCAGGCGAGAACTATTCATTGTGCTCAGTGCGGTGCCAAGCGCCCGTGCGCTTATGGACGTCACCGCGCCTTAAGCGTTTAGCCGTCTTTTTATACTTACAACAAAAAGAACTCGACTGAGAGACTTTGTCCGTCGATTCGGAACCTCAAGACTCGACAGTTTTGTGTTACCGCCGGATCAGCCACAACTATTTTTATATTAGAATTCGCTGTACTTTATACTTTAAGCGGACGTACATTATATGATTTAACAATAATAACGTTCATTTCTGATAATTTAAAGGAGCGCACAAACATTGTACAGTTTAAAATTAGGTGGTTTATTATTTCGCGATAATTGTGTTTCGAAGTTAATGAAATATAATGTAACAGTTAATTATCTCTAAGGATTTACTTCGAATAAAATCGAGCTCAAATTCGTAATGTTTAAGTAATGTAAAGAGGTATTCAAATGTCGATTAGCATCAAATATAATGTTAACTTTAATTAATAAAATATCGTTTTGTGCAAACGTCCTCAATGAGAGCCGGACATTGTAGATGATGTAATTAAAATAAATAATGGTGATTGTAATTTTGATTATAAACTTAGTATTTGATAAACTGCGTACTCGCGTAAAAATCATAAGGACAATATCGATTAATTGACGAATGGTAATAATTCCCATGTAGCTGTAACGAAGTGGTAAGAGACTGTAGATATCGTTAGGTAACGCCTAGTCATCAGTATATATTTAAGGGACACTTATCATAATGCCAAAAATAGTTACATCGCGACGGTGATATTATTTGTCTAGATATTTGTGAAACACAATTGACTGCCAATTGTAAAATACATTTTTATAAAAGTCGATAAATATTCTTAGATAGTTCGATAAATACTTGTTTTAATTAGGATTTTCCAGTACGTGCCAAATCTGCTGCATTATTTCAGACTAAACGTTAAAGGACTGGAATATTTGCAACTTTCAAAACTAATTCCGATACGATGATGATTTCTTATCTATTTTGTAAGAGAACGAATGCTTGCCCAAAATATAATGACTGATGATATCTTACACTTTGCGCCAATTGCGGCCTTGAAGGCGTTACATTTTTCTTCAATAAATATAACGTTTCACATATACTCACTAATAAATCCTAGAGAACAGGGTAAATGTAGTACACGATTATACTCTCCTGGTTTATATTTCACAAAATTTACACCGTTTGTAAATTCTTTAAACACTTATTGGCACTTCACTTACACTTTTAGATGTAACTCATTGTTGAGATTTGTGACTTTAGTCTTAACGATTTCTTTTTTACCTAAATTAGTAACTAAGGTATCATTTTGTTTCGTTTGAAAATCATCTATATTCTCCACATTATTTTATACACCTTCGCCCATTAACGTTTGTACCTCACCCATTTAGTATGGTATTAGTAGCAGTCTTATAATAAAAAAAAAATATTTCGAGCCGCGTATTTGATATGTCAAAGTAACTCATGATAAAGTTTATTATTAGATAATTACTTAGATTACTCAAAGTTAATGATATTAATGAATAAATTCAACAGCGAGCAGATAGGAAAACAGGGATGGATATTGTGTAAAATAATTCAAAATAATTGTTTTGTGTGGTTTGTCTTTGTATCATATAAGTGTTATTGAACGTTAAACTTTTCGCCAAGCAAAATACATAGCGGGCTAGTCTAGATTAGATGATACGCAATAAACGTTGTATTATACGTGAAAGACGCTCTTTATGTATTAAAAGGACCCTTATCAATCTACATGGAATTTGTTCATATTGATCCAAGCTTTATGTCAACGGTATTAAAAGATTCATATTAGATTTTAGTTTTATCCAGCAATATTATACTTCTATTTCAAAACTGATTAGGTCAATATGAAGAATTTTTTTGTACAGTTTCCAATTTATTAAAACTTGTTTTGCATGATAAAATGAAATGTAAAGTAATTCCAACTAAAAAGCTAGTTGAGCACAACGCACTTTAAATCCGTACTCAAAGCGGATTGTAAATTATAATCTAAAATTGAAATGTTGGAAAAAGATTATAGTTGTCAGTAAAAAACTGCAAAAAATATACTCAAAAGTTTCCAAGGGAAAATTAAGTTCTTGATTGTTAATATAAAACAAGACTGCTTCAATACCTTTATATAACTTTTTGAATTATTCAATTTGGACATTCCATTCGAATGATATCACGAGTTTAAAAATGTAAGAATTAGACCACGTGACTGTGACGGATTTTCGTGAGCGAAAAATCATAAGACTCTATATAGAAGTTTCACTTCAAAAATCACGTAGAGGTTCTGAGAATAAGGTTTAATGAAATAGTTTAGATGAAAGAACGACGTAATCTTGATTGGTAAGTAATATTGAATATTATTTACACACCAATCCATTCAAATCAAAATAATTTTCTGTCTGGAATATCAGTTAGATCAGTTGCTGTTATCGTTTGAAATGATAAGCAAAGCCGTTTCAAACAAGCTTCTTTCAGTAGCAGTCAAATTCTGCGATGGTTAGGATAAGGGTCCCTTTAGAAGACGCCGCGGAAGCTCGCTAAGAGGTTGAAAGAAAATTAGCTCCGTGAGAGCATTTCACTCACGATACTGGCTTTTAACGTCAGATCGACTATAATGGAATTTTAGGATGGAATTGTTCGTCTCTTTTCATTTCTCTAATACGTTAACACATACACGTAAAAAAATGAAAGTAGGAAAGTGCTATTGCACGCACCGAAACACACCAATTAAGTAATATTAATTACTGATTATTATTAAATAAAATGTTAGTTAGGTCCACAGGCTTCCCACACTCTATTCCGTGATCATCCAAACTTTTATTGTAGATATTTGCTAGAAAAAACATAATAATGAAATCGGTCTGTTGTTATTTTTATATGACTGCAAAGTAATATAGGTTTTTCTATAACACTATAGAATAAGGATTGTTAAGATTCACGTAATGTTACTGAATCGTGGGAATGGTTAGACTAAGATGTAAATAGGATTTTTTGTGCGGGATCGAAAGTTTGGAACTAATTGTAGTTAAACGTGAATCGTGTAGCGCCCTTCGACAAAACCGTATCACGAATATTTTTAAGTAAATCTAAAAACAGCAGTGATTAGTAATAAAAGCAATCGAACAAAAAATATAGTTCTGTCTTTAGTAAGGCTTTACAGTTAAACCTTGCTTATATTGAATATTTAATTTAATGGCAAATACCTAAAAATATACCAATTAATTATTTATGTTGAAAATTGGCACGGATGTGACATCATTAAAACATCAACAACTTGTGACCTACATGAAGTTACGACTCTTAGAATTGACAAAATTTACCAAGCCAGTTGTACATGATGATGAGCAAAAACTTGAGAGATGACATTTAGACGATTTAGGAAAAACGGCTTGTGAAACGCTTCTGATGTTGGATATTGAATAGACTAATATAATAAATAACCAAACGTGTCAGAAGGGGAAGTTGTTCTTAGTAAAATTCTGTCAGCCAATAATCTCGTCTTGATCTAATCACTGTTTACCTTTAGCATTTTCTTAAAAGTAAATGCGTGATTTTCGATTTCTTTAGTATTAATTCCGATAAATATGTTAACCGAACGAGCTACGACGATACAACGATTTGTAACCCAAAATATTTGTGGAATTAGTAACAAAAATATTGTAACTCATATAGACACTTTTGTGACCAATTAATGCGGGCACATTTATAAGGACTTGATTGATTGTATTTAATCTTAAAATTAAAGACTTTATACAGATCTTAGTCGTTCAAGAATATTCGATTGAGCATAAATCAAGTTATGCTCACAGTTTACGCTCATTTTATTAATAAAACTAATATGATCATCTATAAATTGGTTTTCACATAGATGATAACTTTGTAGCAAAAGGAATCAAAGAAGAATAACTAATTATAAACAACACGTAACATATTCTTTGTTGTAACTATCATAGCTAAAAATAAAGCCTTTTTATAAAAGAGACAAAAGTTGTGTGAAGTTAATAGTATCAAATAATCAATTTTACTTCCAGTTACCAGCCTAATTAGCTACATATGAGTAACAAAGAATTCTCAAGTGCTCATCTCATGTTTGGTAGTATCGAAGCTACATTAAAACTGGTTTTGTAAAAGATGAAAAATCATTTATTTACTCTGTATCCTATACCAACAACAAAGAAGAGAAAAGGGATTTGTTATAAGACATTTATATTTCATTCTTTGACTTCACATTTTAAATAAATATACATGAATCGCTGTTTACAAAATAATATTCTTATGAATCATGATCCTATATTAGCTTCGTGTTCTGTATCTATGGCTATAGTTTTTCTAGTTGATATAGCAATAAATATACTTGATAGGTCTTTTGATTCAAAATAAAACCCAAGATGTAAGTAAGTGAGCACTGCTATATACGACGCTGAATCATAAACTACCGTTTCTATATTTGTATCTGTGTCAACTATAGCCCCACTAAACATTACCGTTTAACGTGTATTATATTATGAAACCATTATTATTAAACGATACGATTTTGCTTGTCAACTATGAATATGCCCGCATCTAAATTGGATAATTATTTTAACTGACTTATTCATTAACAAAATACGTAATGTTTTTTTTTATGTACGGTGTTTCTTAATTTCGGAAAATTATCTGTTAGATTAAATATTGTATGTTGAAGCAATTTCTTTCTGTGATTCTAATTATTGTTCATTGTGTTGTTATAATTGTCTTAAAGACCATTGAATCGTTTTAAATGTTTCTCAAACTAAATCGTATAGGTAAAGTTTGATTTTAATATTGTGTGGAAACTGATCAGAAATTATGTCATTAATATCAATACTCTAATTTAAATAGTTAAAATAAATGTATTAATGGCAAAGATTAATTTAGATTTCAACTATGACAAGATACTGTACTGCGTGACACATGACAGTGATTTAAAGATATGATTTGAATTACACGATCGACACAGGAAAACGAGACTGTATTGCATATCGCTTTACTTAAGGTACGAAACAAAAGCTAGCGACACGTCGGTAGTATTTTAAACTGGTGTGCTCTTTTATATTAAGAAGAGGCAACGATCTGATGTTGTATTTATACGGAAAATGGTGATGTTAAATAAATTCATTCTATCTAACTAGAAGCCTTGATACAATTGTCTTTAAATAATTGCATACAAAGCCAATGTGTCCCGTTCCTGTCTCGTATCTCGGGCTTCTGTCTCGGTCAAGGTAACTCAAATTATAACTTAATAGTGTGTCGAGTAACTCGACTCATCGCAATTTTATCAGAAAATGTATTGGCGATGAATAAAAAACGGTATGCTGTCTCGTATACCTTTCTTTTAGGCGTATTTTATCCCACAAAAAATCTGTATGTGATTTTTTGTGACACATGTTAAGTTTTATTTGAAAATATCACTTTGATGTAATATTATATGTTATACATACTTACTCATTTCAATCAATAAGTTTGATATCCAATGTAATCAAAATATTTTTTTCTGATCAGCAACTACAAGAATTATTGTTTTTTTTTTTAATTTCAATGTTATTGATGTACGGTCAAACATTTGTCTGATATAAGGTTTCGGGTGATAAACGGGTATATTGTAGAATTTGTGTAACTGTGTTAGATAGAATAATAAATAATATAAAATTAATTTTAACAATTCAAAAATGCTAGAGATCACACTTGTCAATAAGTAATAATGAATAAAAATGGGTACGTATTTTAAAATGTAAGTGGTATAAAATTTAGCTTCTCAATGTTTTTAGAGTTAGTCGACGAATGAGTCAGCTCGAAAGCGCGGTGTTAGACAAATTTGTTCTTCCTGTTGCTTTTTACATTATTTTACTTAATTGCTAATTTGAGAAATAGAAGCCAACATACACACACATAGCACAAATTTACTTTAACAAATATATTTTATAGTAATGTTAAGATTTTCTGTCCGTCAAAGTTTTACTGTGTTCAATTGGTGAATGATTATTTTAGATATATCCGTATTTATTTTAAAATAATTGTCATCGATACGTGTATACTTATTAAAAAAATACTGACTCAAAATAATTTAAATGACAACGCAAGCAATAAAACATGTACAAACTATACTATATAATAATTGACTTCATCTTAGCATACAATAATTAATTAAATTATTGTGGTATACTAAAATATACTATATGACAATCGAATTCATTTAGTATGGCGCTATTATTTCCAAAATAACATTTTTTTTAGATTTTTATTGTAATAAGCAAGTTTGTCTAGATCGAGCTGTGGGGCTGCCAACTCATAGTCAGCTATCACATGGCTGTCAATAATTTTAAGAATCAACTTAACCGAAATGTTGACATGTAAATATAGTTGATCAACATAGAAATTTAAATAATATTTATAATTGACAAGTTATTTTTCTACATTTGTTTTCATTACTTTAGCGCTAAAGTAGATACGTAGTGGATGAACATAGTAGAAATTTCCTTGATTAATAATAATAGTCACTACAATTTTGCAGATACAAAAATAACTAAAGATCCAAGAGTGTGTCAATCCATTATAATTAAACAAAAACAGTTATTTTTATTAATTATTTCAGTGCTCCAAAATAAATAAAACACTCAAGGTTATATTAGTAAATTAACCAGACAATTGCGTGTCAAATCACGCACATTGAAAGGTTTTAAAGTAGCAACAAACTATTACTTTTGTTCCACTGTTATCGCTGTCCCCATCTCTCAAAAAATAAATAATACAAAAGTAAAAGTGTCTAGAGAACTCTAAAAACCCTAAGTATAAATTAACAATAGGTACATATCGAAATTTTAAGTATGTTCGCCTTTCACGGATATATAAAATATCACACTAACCTTAAAAGTGTTTTGTTATTATGTTTTCAACAGTGTTTTTACGGGCTCTAAAACTAATAAGACTTCTCGAATACTTTCGCGGAACCATAGGAGGTCTAGTAGAAAACATAATTTGCATACAAAGCAAGTAAGTATGTCAAGTGTGGCAGTCAACTGTTTCGTGTCTCAGTTTCCTGTCTCTGTCGCATAAATCCCTGTCTATCTTAAAGTTTATTTCAAATAATAAACTAGAAGAATCGTTATAAAATTGTTTCGTAGCTTGTGGTAGCTTAATGGTTAAGTAACGCATATTGCGAATTTCGGTCATAGATCATGAACCACAAAGGCAGTTTCTCTTACCTAATGTGATGTAAATTGATAGACTCAACACATGAGATAATGAAGGATAATATTGTCAAGAAACGTGCGGGATGGAATGCGCGATTCAAATATTGACAGCTTCAACGTTTATGAGTCTCCCGCGTCGTATTCCCATTAGCTTTATCAAGTTTTTTCGTTAGACGAAGTTGTGTCGTTTTCGTAGACACCGCTAATCTCCCCTCCCCTAAACATGATAAGGCCTGAGCTTAACAGTACGATGTTTATGGGCTCATATTACGATTGTGCACTATTGTTTTAAAGTTTGACCTAATAGAAGAGTAGCAAAAAATTCTAAACCAATTTTGATTGCAGCGATTGTTATATACAATGGCCAACAAAGTTCTGATTTTGGAGCCGATCGTATACTATTAAAATCTGGAATGTCACGTATGTTTTCTTTTAACCTACCATCGTCGTCACCCAATCGCAGTCCACTGCTGAACGTAGGCCTCCCCAAGTCTGCGCCACTCATACTTTCTTCACCCAGCGCCTACTGGCGACCTTACGCAAGTCGTCAGTCCATCGGGCTAGAGGGCCTCCAACACTTACCAAGACACAGTCTCGGTAAACGGATCTACCATGTTCTTGAGCAAATGATTTAATATCGGCGATACAACCGTGCGACACTACTATCATGGTGTGTCCCCACTGTTGGTCAAATGTAAAATATAATAAAGAACTCAATTGAAAAGTATTATTATATTTTTTATTGTTTGCCTCATTTTACGAAAAAAAAGTCCGGCGTTCCAGGGGTAACCTACTTTTGGCTATGCTATTACATTTTGGACAATTCCAAATACCACCATAATAATATTATAACCTACTATAATGATAATAAAAGTTTCTAGATATTGGAAGATCACGTTTATTTTTTTGTTTTATTAGGTGCCTGCACTCCAATCGATTAGTGACCGAGGATACCCACTTCTGCTGATTAATTTCACAAGTTTCTAATAAATAAATAATAATGGATTGATATACATAAAATATTTTCTTTTATTGAAACCCTAACTTTCAAATACATCTCCGAGTGTTCATTTTCTTAATTTTTATTATGGAAGAAGTCAATGTTAATCAAATAATCCAAAACGCTTTATAATTAGGTTCAATCGAAATGTAGAATTTCGTATTAGTAACTTCTTACACATTTTTCGATATTATGCTTTATTGCACTTTACCAATTAGTTCGCTTTGATCATTATTATTTCGAAATTCGCATTTTTGGATCTCTACAAAAATATAATCCTTATTACCTTATATATTATAAGATAGACATACTTGCATGTTTTAATCGAACGTCTTCCAAAGTGACGTAAGGTATTTGCTTATTTACTTTCTTCATAATTTTTATTTTATTTATATACATTTTAAAACCCGACTTAATTTAATTCAATTAATATATTTCAATGATTAGGTACACACATTAACTTTTCTAAGCATGATATAATTAATTAACACATATTATTATTTTTGATAGTTAAATTCAAACATTCATATTGAGTTAGAGTTAAGAACCTTAAAGAAGAGTTCAAACTTACTCTAACTCAATATGAACAGTCTTGTTTAAAATATTCAATTCAGCGTATTTTATTTATACGAAGTCACATGTCAGTCAGTTGTCTTGTCCGTGAAGAAACGGAGTTCAATTTGGTGAGAAAGGACATTGCCCTGTTTATTAGGACAGTTGTGCTACGTGTAAAATTACGTGAAATACGTTTTAAACAAATTTAGCGGCAAATTTACGTTGTGCAAGACGCTAATTGTATTTAAGGCTGTTAAACACGTTTTGTACTTCTTAAATAAATTTAAGCAACCTTATGCAAGCGGCTCATAGTTAAGGTTCATCTGATTTCAGGGTGAACACAAAATTGGCAATGTCCTTTACTCGGTCCATTGGTTTTATCTACTGAGCCCCGAGTCTGTAACGTAATTACCAATCGAATCGAATTGGAATCGTAGCTTTTGAAGGTATTGGTAGTCTATAAACCATCTCGGCTCAATTTTGAATTAATCTTGATTTCGCCGAGACTGATTCAATATGAATTTTAGAGACTGGATATTACACCACCGTCAGTCGAATGAATCTTACTCGCACTGGCATGGATTGTTTTCTGAAAGTTACATATTTGGAGCTCTCCATATAGTCATCTCAAGTTTTAGTATATTTATGAGTATAATTATAGTTTGCCAACCTAAAAGGCTTTTACAGCAATTTATACTTTTTGTCGGGTAATATATAGTTTATCTGACTTAAATAATTTTATTTGAATGTAGGGTTTTGTTTTATTTTAAATTTCGTGTCTAATTATTTTCAATACGTTATGGCTTGCTGGATAAGCTAGATAGGCATTTTTTATTTTATTGTTCACGTAAAATATTTATATAAATAAATAAATAGATTATATAAATGTGTATTAAATAAGTAGATGAAACCACACGAAATTTGCGTTGAGCTTCCAACACGATTAGTTGTAAATACAGAAATAAATAAATTAATAATCACACCATATGACACTTCTATCGATATTAATGTCATCTTGACTTTGACATTTCCCTAAATTCATATTATATTTCTAGTTGGCTTGGTAGAAATTATTTTTAGAATGTATTACGTGCCTTATTTTCTTATAAAATACAATTGATGTTTTTATTTGATTTAATCGCGATATTAATATTAAAAGATGTTTTAAATATTTTGAGCTACTTATTGCCTAAGTTGTAACTGCGATATGAAACCGTTGTGAACATACCTGTATCTCCGCAAATAAAGATTAATTTATTCAATCCATAATTCCTTAATTCGCTTCCATCAGTACAAATAAGTACCATATTAAACGAAAATCTTCTATTGTGTCACACATCCGAGCTATAAGTAGTCTTTATACTACCGTTGCTTGTTTGCATTGATTCAAGCTTCTGATAAGGTTTTATTCATGAGTGCAAAAGTAAATCACTGGACTATAAATAAAATATTACCCAGCATGAATCTTGAGCGGTAGACGAAATATCTATGGTGAATTAGTAGTAGTGTCGGGGTAGTAAGGACAGGAATGCTCCGGTGGTTCGGGCATGTGGAAAGAATGTATGATGAAATAATAACTAAACAATGCAAAAGTGGATGGATGCAAAAGTCGCGGAAGGCCACGACACACCTTCCATGATCAAATTGATCATGTACTAGCAGAAGGTGATATCAGGAGCCTTAAGAACAGACGAGCGTGCGTGACAGGAGCTATGAATGTCAAAGAAGCAAGTGAGGTGTAAGAATAAGCCTGTATGGCGCTCTGTTGTTCGTGCCTACCCCGCTAGGGACCTGGCGTGATGTTATGTACGTATGAATAAGTAGAGATTTCTTTACGTATTGAGCGTAGCCAATGATTTATCCACATGTTGATGATAATATTATGTTTTTGTCTCTTTATTCGAAGAAGACAATAGCTTATATTTCGAAGAAAAATACAGAAATTTCAAATGTGGTGGTCAGGGTCACTGCTTAGTAATCATGCTGGGGATTATAGGATTAAATACAATAATATCTGCTTAGATAATATTCAAAATCCTTTTGAAAAAATATCGCAGTTACTTTCTTTAAAATCTTCTATGATCGAACAACTAAGGCACACCAGCAGCCAGTAGAAATTTGATGGAAATACTTCATAATGCTACAATAAAGAAGAGTCTACTTGGATTTTTGATGAAACAAGCATATTTTATAGTTCTTTGTGCACTTCAATAATTGTATGAAAAATTATACACACAGAAGAAAGTTGGGTGTGCTGAGTATTAGAAACCATATTTTCTGGCGTATTTTTTTTCGCTGAACACTGAAGTTGGAATTGGGGGTCAATGATCAAACAAGCGAGAAAAACGATCGCTTGACCGAAAAACAGATCGTGATTTTATCAGTTTTTTTGGGTTTTCTCGATTATTTGCTCGCCGACTCCTAAACCTCACTTCACAATAGTGTTCAGTGTTTTTCTGTGAAGCTATGATATTGAAATATCAAAACCATTGAATGCTTTTTTCCAAAAGTCCAAATACTCAGGCTTGCTAAAGTGTTGCTTATCTTAATTTTTTAATTATATATTTTGTTATTATTAATTTAATTTCAAAATCTCAACTTCGCTCATGTAAAATAATCTTCGTTTACACGAAAAGCAATCAAATTATTAAAATATATCGTCTCGTTAATCATTATTTATAAAGCGTTATTTTTAATGTCATATGGGCATGTTGTATCTCTAGGTTAAGATTTAATGTATGTTCGAAATTTTGTCTCATAATAATTAATTATTATTAAACGTAATTATTAATGTCCTCTACTAGTAAATATTGTAATTTTTTGCGTTGGATTATTGTATTATTTTCACCTTTCTCGTCACGAGTAACGTCTTGGATTTTGTGTGTAAAAATTGCAACATGTCTAAAACAATAAACGTATATAGTGTGACTCATCTCGATATTTCTGGAACTATAATAATACCTATAGAATTGAAATTTTTCATGGAGTCCTTTCGGAAAGTATAGGTCAGTTAAGAACGGATTTTACGGCAAGAGAAGCGGAGAGATCAGCTGGCATTTATATAAAATTTAATACATACATTTAATTTGTATCATATTATATAAATATTAAATAATTAGACGTGGTTATGCAAAATAAAATTTCACAATAGGCTAATAGTTATCACATAATTGAAAGTTCTTAAAAAAATATGTAGAATTTCCAAAAACCCCGTTTTCTAAAAATATGTTGGTTAAAATAAATTGATGATAAATAATAATTGTTTACACCTTCTAGCAAATATAAAACACGTGAGTTTAGGGCCTTCTACCTTCTTATTTCTTATTCCTTCTACTTCCTCCTTCTTGATTTTACTTAATTTTGAAAAAGGTATCTGCAATCTTAATTTTTACTATATTTATCAGACTGAATAAATTTTTAAACATTTATTTTTATATAATATTTTCTTAAGTTTTCGCGACTTGTACACATAATAAAACTACGTTTTAACGGTTTTAAGCGCGGTAATTTATTTTAAATTAGATTAGGCTCCCATAGAGTAAATAATATCCATAAACAAAATTAAAACTAAATAATTAAAATGAACAAGTTGGCGGTAGGCTGAATAAAAACTTTGACAATACACGTTCGACAAATGTCATCTTTGTCTTCCGTGACCACGGCAACTGAAAAGCGGCCGAAACGTCGGATAAACCTAAATAAAATAAATTACCGCGCTTAAAACCGTTAAAACGTAGTTTTATTATTTATTTTTATAATTTTATAGTCTTGTAAAATTTAATAATAAAAGCGACTACTGCAATTTTTACATAAAAAATCATAAGGCCAGTGAAAATGACATTTTGCAAAACGAACACCACACTAACGTTACAAAATATAGTTTATAGTATAGTATTCGAGAGCGAATTCCTAAATTTATTTTAATTAATGTAAGTAATCGTAATTAATATTATGTCATACAATAAATAGACTTTTGGAGAAAACCAAGTCACTTATTATAGAGTCTAGATTTAATCGAATAAAATCGTATGTATCACGGATTGCCACTGAATTCTAATTATAAGGTACGCACTATATATAATATATAACATAATTATATAATAATAAAAAAATATGTTCGTATAGTCATAATAGCTCAATAATATTATGGAAAAATTGTAATAAATAGTACGGTAAGCAATTGAATAAACTCTTAGGTAATTAATGCAAATTTATTATAAGTGCGGAATAATTAAATTACACTGTAAGTTTTAAATGCGTAAGTCCCATTTTGTAATGTTAAAATTAAAGTAAAAAATCAGCACTACCATTACTTTTATGAATACACTCATGACTTCTTACTGCTAATATTGAAATGTATTATACATATGAACTATAAATATTAAATGTTATGCGTTAATAATAATTAATTGTTTCATTTAAACACTTGAAATTACAGATGCTACGAATATTCGGCTTTTCAGTATTTGGCCCAAATTGTAAATACCTAAAACCAAATGGTGAAAAACAAACACACATTTTACTCAAAACAATATTTTCTAGATTTTTTTTTCTTGGGACCTTTTATCTGCGATCAGAAATTGTTCCATAAGCAAATGATTTGGTTGGAAGACGAATGAGAAGGCAATATCAGATGTGGATAGTGATAGACCACGGGTAGTCATGTTTAAAAAGCGCAGGAAGACGATCTCGTTATGCCAGCGACAACAACATCATCCGCCGAGATGTCAGCGTCGGCGTACGGGCTTCTTGTGGAAACTGCGGATTATTTGTGGGCTTCAATTTGTTACTATTTATTAAATTTAACTAAAATTACATACTATTGAATACAATATAAGAAAACTTAACTTATTTGTATTGTATTCTACCCATAGTCCCTCAAGACTATAGGTAGAATACTGAGCCCAGATCGCCGTCTTCTATGGGTAAGGTGCCCAGAAGGCTGGCTACGTTTCCATTTATTAAATAAAAATATCTCAGAAAAAATCATAGCTAAGTTTTATTAGATGTTAAAACTATATTATATAAGAGCAAGCTACCTTATGACAAGCAAAATAATATTGCAAGCGGGTAAAATAGGGGATGATTTGTTTTATGCCTGAAGCAGGCTAACAGGCGAACGGCCCACTTGATGGCAGGTTGTTACCTTCGCCTATGGACTTTTGCAACACCAAGGTCATTGCTAACTTTTGCCGGTCTCTAAGAGAGAAAATTGTGTAGACAATCCATAACTATCTAAATGGAGGATATGAGAGTTCATATTTAGATTTTTAGTAATAAATACGATGTTTCAATACTATAGTCGCAATTTTAATTCATTAAAAAACTTAAAATATATCAAGGACAATGTTACAAGCAGCACTAGATGTTATCCCCGCAAATTGCTAATGCGCTGGAACCTTGTCAAATTAACATACACGTCATCCGCACAACTCGATATGTACACGTACTTGCCGGCCAGTGATGCTAACAGTACTGAGTGTTCGGCTACGGTTACGTCACCAAAATGGCGACCAGGCGCAATAGCAATTTGCGGGGATAATACTAATAGAAATAGATTTTTTTACAAATGATTTTATTTAAATACTTCCAAAATGCATATAATATAAATAAATATCAGAATACAAAATTCCCGCTTCATACAAATTATTGATAGTTAAACTAGGTTTTAACTATAGATAAAATGGATCTTCGGCCGAAAACCGAACACTTGAAAAAAGTGGTCGAATACTGAGAGAAGCCGAATATTCGTGACATCTCTACTTCAAATATAATTGAGTTATTGTAAGAAGTTAGTGATGCGTAGCTAGCCAAAATTACAATAACTTAGCTAAACGGCTATTGGTCTATTGAACGAATAACTCGGTAACCGACTGTTGATTATAGCGTAAGCAGCTGATTTATGTTTGCAATACTTGATTAAATACGGACGGTAATTTGTCAATCAAGTAATTAATATTTTTTAAGTTTTCGCGACTTGTATACATAGTAAAACTACGTTTTAACGATTTTAAACGCGGTAATTTATTTGATTTTTATTACTGCGACGTTTCGGCTAATTTTCAGCAGCCATGATCACGGAAGACAAAGGTTTCAAGTGTCAATGAGTATCTTAATAATAAAACTCAAATTAATTACAGCGCTTAAAACCGTTAAAAATTAAATAAATTTTCGATTAAGTAAATTTCTGCATAAACCATGATAACTACTTATGTGCAAGTTAATTAACTACTTATCTTAATACAAATTTAAATCAGGTTGTGACATACTAAGGCTGGTGTAACCGATGGTTAAATGAAATAATCCCTAAAAATGTATACTTAAACAGTGATTATTTTATTGTAACCGTCGGTTAAATGACGTTGCACGGTGTACTAATTAGTTAGTTATTTGCTACGACAACCGTCACCGCGGTACCTAGCTGTCGACTACCAAATAACCGACAAGCTAATGCCGAGTTACCAAACAGATGCCCAATTCTCCTATTTCAATATCTTGGTGTACGAAATTATTCAAAGTACAATACCATTGAGATTGAAGCAGCTAGAGATAGAGGTTATGTGTTGCTTCAAATGGTAGAGAGTAGCTAGGCTGCACCCGTTCTACCCACTTCTTTATACAGCGTAGTATATCTAATAAATTAACTCACTTCTTCACTAATGCAAATGTAAATCGGGTCCTAAATAATAAAAAATCTTAGTATCTTACCTTTACTTAATAATTCCTATTTTAACAAAATTATAACTTCAATTTAAAATACTGCCCTTTCTATAAGCTACCCAAAAGTACTGCTAAATAAGGTCCATGGGCTCAATGCGGTATTAACTTTAGGAGCAGGTGCATTGTAATAGCCTTGAGCCAGGTCTATCAAGGAGATGGGGCAGTTGAAGGAATCGCAGCTGTCAAGCATAACTCCTAAACGATGTGCCGAGTCGTATATGGTGTGTTCTAGAGGCTCTATTTGTAGCACCTTCGTTATAGGCATCCTGGAATATAAAAAATGCATAATAAATTTCATGCAGGATCGAAAATGAACACAATTTTTGTGTGGCCGGGCGGCCTGTCGTAAGAGATAATAAAGCAACCCACAGCCAGGTAGGGCATTTGCCTGGCTGGATAACTACTTCCCCTGGTCTAAAGTATGTCGCCATAACAACCTTGGGTTGTATTCCGGTAGTGAAGTTAGTGGCCAACTTCCAGTCTCCCTTTAGAGAGGAGCAGCATATTTATAGCATCTTCGGTGTTGCGAGTGTCCATAGGCAATGGTAACCGCTGAACTCGTAAAAGCTATATATATAAAAATTCCCTGTCACAGTCTTTGGCCGAGATGAACTCCGAAACTGCTTAACCGATTTTGATGTTTTTTATTATTTTACTGGATTTCTTCCAACTGAGGACGTAGGATAGGTCCATATTAATTTATAATCAAAAGGTTTTTTTATTGCAATTGTTTTATTACTTAGAGGTCGGTAAGTATAAGTTCTGTCGTCAACCAAGTAACATAAGCATCAAGTAGATGGCGCCATACTTCAAGTTCCGCCTTAATCAACATATAATACATAAAAATAAAAATGAGTCTTGTATGTACGCGCCTAACTTGAGAACGACTTTACCGATTTTAATGATATTTTTTATTTGTATTTGATAAGGTCCCCGGATGGCTTAGATTCACAATTGGAACCGATAGGAGGTACTAGAATCAGGCTTGATTTTGATTTTTTTCAGTTCGCGACAACGTCTACCGGACGGTTAGTAAAACATAAATACAAAAACTAAAATATCTGCTACCAAAGTAATAAGTTGTCAGAAAATTACGTTTAAGAACTTACGTAAACAATGTTCTGAACATTTCCTCAATCATATTGTTTCCGTGCGGCACCAGTCTTTGAGTAGTTTCGCATAGTGTCTTCAAAATACACTGCCTTCCATCATAGCCCATCCTGAAATAAGAGAAATCAAGAACAGTTAACAAGAACTAAATAAAAAAGGGTATAATCATATGTAACATATTGGTCTCAAACCACTGTCACTTATCGGGAACGTCCCTAAAAGGCTGACAGCGTTCCCACCTTGTATGGCAAAGCTTTATCTTTGAGATAAATAGACACCAGCCTTTTAGCCGCATGAGACGATTGCTAAACAAATTACTTATGAAAATTCTTTAAAGTGATAAACATTTACATTTCTTAAGTTCTTTGTTATCTTTTAATCGGAAATAAATAAGAATTTATTCGATTGTTATTTAACAACTAAACAAATTTGAATATAATTCAGGTCTATGAGAAATTTATGAATCTATCTATCTATCTATATATATATATATATATATATATATATATATAAGCAAAGTTTGTTTTCTTTGTCCGAGGTAAACTCGAAAACCACTGGACCGATCAGCATGAAACCACCACCATTCGACGCGGAATTAATCGTAGATGGTTATAGGCTATATATTTTTCAAATTCTATGAGCCCTTTGCCATGTTTTCTCAATTTGTTTGTTTATTAATTTATTTGCTCCCATAAACAAAAGACAGGCATTTGTCCTTGGTTCATTTGTTTTCTAGCTCATAAAAGAGGAACATGATTTAACATAACCTCTATGTTAGAAACAACTATAGTCTTAACATATAAAGCAGAAGAGCCTGAATGTATGCTTAAACGCGCTAATCTCAGGAACCACTGTCTGATTTGAAAATTCTTTCAGTGGTAAATAACCCATTAGCTATATATCATCGCGATAAGATCAATAGGAGCGGAGTACCAATGAAGAATGTTTCAAAATCGGGTATTTTTAGCTTACCTTCTTCTTTGTTATTCCACGCGGATGAAGCCGCGGGCAGAAGCTAGTAATTGATAAAAACAATCGACCCGGAAATGTCACAATGCTTGTTCGCGCATCCCCTATATCCCCTACATAGTTTTTTCCATATTAGTTATCTCGATGTATAGATTTCATCACGGTGTTTTACTTCATCGCCCCATGTGGACGTAGAATTGTAACGATATTCACATTAGGTCATAAAAACTAAGCTTTCGGGACAAAACTAAACTTGACTTGATACTAAAGCATCTACTTTAAAAAGCATTAGTAATTAAGTAATTTATAATTCTGAAATTGCTCGACCTTGTGTACAACCAGCTTGCCGGCCGCTTCAGTTGCGTTAATGTTATCCCACGGGAACCGTAAATTGCTATTCCAGACTATAGTCTATCACTGACCTAAAGTTCATCTAAATAAGTTCGGCCGTTTTGGTGTCATTGAGCACCAAACGTACAGTCAAACCTTCGCATTCATAATAAATAAGAACTCTCCAAAGGAACATACAAATTGAAAATTCTCAAGCTAAGTAAATTACTCTTGTGTTATGGATATTTACAGCACAGACAATAGATGTCTGAAGTCGATCGCAGACACCCAGACCACAGTTTTTTTGTATTTTATTATCAATTCTACGGACTCGAGGTCCGTACCCTTTTTGCAACTTGATTACTGTTAGAGTTTTTGAGTTCATACACGCTTATTGTTAGTTTTTGTTATTGTGTGTGACAATAATTTTGTGGTTTTTATGTTATGTTGTGTACCTTAAGAATAACTTATATATATTTATATATATATATATATATATATATATATATATATATATATATATATATATATATATATATATATATATATATATATATATATATATATATATATACTGTCTGTCCCGGCAGACGTCGTCCTGCCCGGTAAAAAATAGGGGTTGATCGTAGAGGGTTGAAAATCTAGGGTTGTATGTATTTTGTATGTTGTATCATAAAATAATAGAAATTAAAAATTTTGTCTAAAAAATAAATAAAAAAATTTAGGGGTGGACTACCCCTAACATTTAAGGGGAATAAAAAAAGATGTTGGCCGATTCTCATAGATACCGGAAAAGCACAAAAAATTTCATCAAAATCGGTCAAGCCGTTTCGGAGGAGTATGGCAACGAAAACTGTGACACGAGAATTTTATATATTATATATATATATATATATATATATATATATATATATATATATACTATCTTAACTAGTGCCATGTATGTTGCTTTTTGTTTTTGTGCCTATGTTATTAATTTTTAGGCTCTTTGTGTGTCTTGGTATGTTTGTGAATTCTGCGTGTAATTCAATGCAGTGGTAGTGCGCGTTGGTGTGAGTAAGTGTATAAGTTTTGTTGTTGGTTGTGTGTTTGTGACTTTGTGACCCAGACCATAGTATAAAACAGATTCATCACATCAATAAATTAAACCCGTACTTATCCATTATGGTCTCCATCTTCTGATAAAGTTCTCTTCTACTCCTCCTTTGCTGCATTGGCTTTATTTTTCTTCTATGATTTATCTTATAAAATCTCGCTGTCTCCGTGGCATTAGGCAGCTCATACGCTATACCCCAGTTCAGGCCAAACGTGAAAGTTCCTGGAGAGGTGGTTGGTGCTGGCTGACCTATTACACCAACTGTCATGCAGCCGGCACACTGATGTTTGAAAATAATTTGCTGTTATTAATCACTAGAAAATCAGTTAAATTACTACCCCTGACTTGTATTTTTTTATTGCATGAGTTCAGCAGACAGGCTAACGGCCCACCTGATGGAAGACTTTTACCATCGCCTATGGACATTTGTAACACCAAAGTTGCTACAAATGCGCTGTGCTCGCTTAAGGGAGACTAGAACCTGGCAACTGATGCCGGAACACAACTCAAGGTTGTTATGGTAGCATACTCTAGATTAGAACTGGCCATCCAGACGGGCAAATGCCTTACCTAGCTCTTACGATAGCCCACGCGACGGCAGGAAATTGTATTCTTTCTCCGTTCTTCCATGGATAAAAGTGGGTAGA
Source organism: Dendrolimus punctatus (assembly GCA_012273795.1). Taxonomy (NCBI): domain Eukaryota; kingdom Metazoa; phylum Arthropoda; class Insecta; order Lepidoptera; family Lasiocampidae; genus Dendrolimus; species Dendrolimus punctatus. The sequence goes on along the minus strand of CM022541.1, from coordinate 9,682,817 downwards.
ACGGGTGACAAAAACTGTCTCTAAGTGTCTTGGATCCTATTTGTGATTTTTAAGAATTTCCTTTAGTCAGGTTGCGTGAAGGAGACTGATTTAGGGATAGGGCTACTTTTTTTAACGACTTCATGCACGTACCTATTACATTTGGCTGATTCGGCAGCGCCCAACCACGCGCATCATTAGCCCTTACCAGGTTTTCTTTAAATATTGTACATTTTAAGAATAATTTCGTTTCAAGCGCATTGTTAAATTAATTATTGTATAATTCATTATTGAATTTTTCATGTGTATTTATTATAACCGTAAACTTTAAAGTGAACTACGTAAAATATAAATAAATCAAAAAAATATAAATACAACTTATTATAATTTAACTATACATTACAAAATCTAATTAAAATTGTAGTCTTAAAACAAATTACATATACAAATTAAAATTAAAATAAAAAACACCCCTAACAAATATATACGTAGTGCTTTGTTGATAAAAATACCTAATGAGTGGTAATCATTTAACTGCAGTTAAATATGAATAATCTAGCACTAGTATAAAAAAGAAACTGGTTGCCGCCAGTGATGCGCGTTAGACAATTCTCGCAAACAAGAAGAATTGCCCAGCTAAGCATTTTTGTAAATGTCTTTTTTAGTTTTAGCTACCAACATAACACGAAAAGTTTCCGTAGAGATGACAAACATCTACATTTTCGTCATTTGATAACGAAACAATAAAACTATTCAATTTATTTTGATATAAAACATCCCATAACACTACTAGTACACGGGGCCGTGTGCCGGTGTCACTCGTGCATGGATGGTTTTTCTATAAAATACTATACGAATATTAAAAATAATATTTGATCCAATTTTCGTCTTCCAGAATTCCGATACTCAGATAGGGCATAGAAACTTTAAAAAAAGATATGTTATGGTCTCAGTCCTGTGTGTATCGGCCTATAATTTTTCGAATTCACAAAATATGTATATTATGTGATAAAGCGAACATAAATAAATATTCTTAGAAAAGCACATAATATATTCAAATCGAGCTCGACTCAAATTAAAGATCTTTCAACACAGAGGACCTTAATACCTTATGATCAAATAAACATCAAATAATATTAAAACTCACGGAAAAACTCGAACCTTCCGGGAATGCCACATATCGCTTTCTTCTCGATAAAATACTCGATTTTGTTGGACTCTCAATTCCCTTTGATGCACTCGATACACAACTTATGCCCAAAAGTAACACGCAAATTGACAAATTCAATAACATATTGAACTCAATCACTTTGAATGAATATACATTACAATTAACTAAATAATTTTTAGATTAAATTTTAAATTTGGACGTTCTAATTGATGACAGTCAACTAGATTGAGATTATTCGAACGAAAAAGATTTAAAATCTGTCCGGTTAATCTTTTTCGTTCTAAATTTGAATTTAGAACCGAGAAGACTTAAATTTAAGTGCAGATTATGAACATCAAAATTTATCAGTTCTAAAGTTAAATTATTTCTGAATCTGAAATATTATCCTTGTTTTTAAATTTTTGTTTTAATCAAAACCTTTTAAGGCAATTGAGTAAATGTTCAAGCTTCGTGTACCGTGCACTAAAGGCGGAAAGAGATTAGGATCAACGGAAGCAAGCGCTGTAATGAGATTAGGAAACTAAACCATGTCAAGTAGCGGTATAAAGAATTTTCACTTCAAGCTACGCTAATAGTTTTAGACGACTGGACGGGTTGTGATACAAATTCATCTTGATTAAGCGAGAGTTTTACTTCAAGACAAATCGTCTAGCTTGATAAATAACATCTGCAGTGGAGTTACATTTGAAACCTTCATAAACTAGCCGTGTATTATTAATAGCGAGTTAGGAAAATCTTTTTTAAATTAATAACTATACATTAATTTAAAAAAATCTCTGTTTATTTTCAAGACACTCGCTTGTAATTATACTGGATTTGAATGTAATTAATATTTTACTTTAATATGTGACAACAATATTTAGCCTACAATATCACTCCATACACATCTCACTGTGGGCTCGGGCTTTATCATTAAAGAGGAATGGACGGTATACCTACCACGCACAATGAAAACTGTTGAGCTTCACGCAGGTTCGTAAATGTTACAATTTACACGATTATTTAATAAATTTTCACATTAGCTCAGAAAACCTGTTTTGCGCTTACATCGGCCAAGGAATCGAAATCATATTATTCAAATTAGATTCGAGAATCTTAGCAACTAGGATGCTAGCATTTCATATATAATATTTAAAAAAAAATATGTATATACTAAGTACCTTTTATACTTGGAAGAACCGTGTCGCAGCCTTCTCTCTGTGCTCCGCCATGAGGTTGTTTAAGAAATTTGACGCCTATCTTAAACTATATAGGCCTTACTTATAATAATCTCGTTAAGAAAGGATTAGCCATTTCTTAAATAAGAGACTCTTAAGCCTCTAATCAATGGCTGTATCAAATTTTACTTGCCATCTTGCCTCTTGGCAGTCATTTAAACTACCTCTCGATGTTGGTTATTTTTGACAGTTATTAATGAGTTACTATACCACCACCTCTTATCCTTAAGAGCAGTTTATGGGTAAGATTTTCGATAATCAGTTGCTGAGCAGTTTCTTAAAATTTAATAAAGGATTATAAGTAAGGCCATATATCTTCGAACTATATTTATTTATTATTGAACAAAATCACACCGCTTTCCTCTATATATTACAAAAAAGCTATACATCTTAAAAAGAGCAATGCGCCAATAATGTATCTTATTTTTAAAAGATTTTTATTGAGATAATTGATATTTCAAACAAAACAATTGTCGTCGATATAGAAAAGGAAAAAATAAGTATATAAGTCGGTATTTTTGTTATTATTGTGTCTTTTAAGATCACGGGCTATAAAAATGACCCGGACTCTTGGAGGGCTTTTAGGGAGGCCCCTTGACAAATGTAATGTAAATGTGGCGTGGCACTGACTGGCAATTATCCCTGTCTAGACTATATACTAAGGCACCCAAGGACAAGCCCCAGCCAGTGTAGGACTATTGTGGGAATTGAGAACAAGAATTACCGGGCTAGGTAGGTGAACTGCTAGTGGTACTAGGGGTCTGGGAATATGGGGACTATGGCGTCTGCCCATCGCAATCTTCAGGGAACATGGAAAAATGGGCAGACGGTGACTCACCACTCCCTTCATGGGCCCCAAAAATGCCATGGAAGACAGGGGCAACATGGATGTGAGTAGCAAAGGGGTGTAGAGAGTTGGGCTGCAAGTTCACCGAAGCTAATTCTGACGTGATGCCATTTATCACTTCCACCCCTGGAGCCTGAGTGTTAGCTCTAGCGATCTCTTCTTCGTGCTGGCTGGTTAAGGCAAGCACGGAGGTGGGGACCTTGCCTCGGCCCCCGGAGTCGGGTACGAGGTGTCGCTACTCACTTAAGGCTTCGCCACAAAGCCCCCCTGCGGGTTATGATTAATATTATTACTATATTAAGGCTAATAAAATACAAGTAGAAAGAATTTTATAAGTTTATTTTAGCTGAAGTTACTACTAAACAATGCCCATGGACTTTTAGAAGTATCCGTATTAGGGGAAGGTGCGTTATAGTAACCCTTGGCCCAATCAACTAAAGAAATGGGACATTTGAACATGGCGTCGCAGTTTTCTAAGAGAACACCGAGTCGATGAGCAGAGTCGTATATCATATGCTCCAGGGGCTCCGTCGCCAAGACTTTTGGCTTTGGTAATCTGGAATAATAATAAAAAAGTGATTGAAAGTTATTTTTTTAATAAAAGCAGAACCGATTTAAAACTAAAAAGCGAAAATAAATAACAAAACTACGTTTAAAACGTTTATTAATCCGACGTTTTGGCTATTTTTCAGTAGCCGTCGGCCGTTTATTTTATCTCCCATCCATTTTATTTCAATTTATATGAAATTATTAGACCTAGGTAGGCATTATGCTAAAGAGTTTCTTGCTCTGATTGTTCTTTTCAAGCCACAACATGTTGCAAAGCGGATACACCCACTTGTCAGAATTTCATTTACCATAATTTCATCTGCTATACTGGTCAACAGACATAATATTGTTTCTCATAATTTTATATGTGATACTCATTGTTTACTATATTAGTCACGTGCTAGAAACTTTGTTTCCCATAAAGTCAATTACAACAAGTCCTTCTTCCTACAAAAACAATACGTCACTTTTCAACTTACTGACTAGAACGTATCATCTATTTGTATCACCGGCACCCAATAATAAATACTCTTTCTTGACTATCATGCCAGAGTGTAGGATTTAATTTCATTTTCTTTTTTTATACTTTAGACTTATTTATTCTAATTGTTGCAGATGTACCATCCTTTCACTGTCCATGACACTAATGGCTTTCAAATATTACATCTAAAATTCAACTACAATGTCTATCGTTGTGAAAACCTAGGCACTTACGTGAATAATGCGCGGAAAATCTCTTCAACCATATTTTCACCATGCGGTACTATGCGCTGGGTGGTCTCACATAGAGTCTTCAGGATACACTGTCGTCCACTGTAACCCATACTGAAAAAAACATTAAGAAAATAAAGTTTTTTCCTGCACGTTGAAGGTAATGTAGATCTGATGTATTTTGAAATATACAAAACATTTTAAACAATTGGAGAAAGTGTTGCGTGAACCCTAAAATGCACTTCGAACGAACTCATGAAATACGTAACAAGGTGTAAATTAAAAATCATCATAGCTTCAGTCCCTGCAAAAATTGCCTGGAAGAGATTGCTTTAAGCAATAATGGTACAATATGGGTATCTTCAAAAAGGACGTATACAGATATTTAAAGTTTCAACAAAGTAGCCAACGCAATGGCTCCCTTATTGTTGCAGATGTCCATGGGGGACAGTAGCCACTTGCCATCAAGTGCACCCGTTTGCCAATTCACCTACAAACATACATAAAAAGGGCCGTGCATTTTACTACTTCATAATCTTAAGACAACATATTTGGGATTATTTTATGTTGGTGTATAATAGAGAGTATTGTCGTTGTTGATGTCGTCTTTGTCTTCGCGAGATTCCTGAGAACTTGGGAAATAGCCAGGAAACAATTTAGGAAGAATAATAGTCACTAGCAGATGAAAATAAATGTGAAGTCATTATCCGTGCAAGAACGGAGAAAGAATACAATTTCCGGTGACAAAATAATCAGTAGGAGGATTTAGTATTTCCCGTCTTGATAGCTACAACCCCTGGTCTAGAGCATGCTGCCATAACAACTTTGAGTTGTGTTCCGGCATTGATGACTAGGTTCCAATCACTCTTTAGCACCTTTGGTGCCACAAATCCATAAGCGATGGTAACTGCTTTACTGCAGTAGTCTATCTGCTAAACTCATGCAATAAAAAAGTCACATCTCTATGCGTCACATGGCTTAATCAAATTCACCGGTTTGCTTCTAGCCTACCATTTGTATCAAATCAGACGTAGGTGTGTCACTGAATTACAGCGATCGACTATTAACATCATTCTCTAAATTCTAATGGTAAAGATTAATAAGAATATTTACTTATCAAGAATGCTTTCCAATTTCCCATACAGTTCTCTTCGATTTCTTCTTTGCTGCATGGGTTTTTTCAATCTCGTAGCTGATCTGTAGTAAGCTGAAATTTCTGTGACGTTTGGCAACTCGTATGCAATCGCCCAGTTGAGGCCGAAGGTGAAAGTACCGGGTGCTGAAGATGGTGATGGCTGACCAATCAGACCTACTGTCATACAACCGGCACACTGGAAAGTAAAATAATTGATTAATAAAACTATCCTAATTTGCTTTCAAAACTAGTCCCAGCCAATTGTTTACTTCAAATCTACAACTTGGGCGTTTTCAAGTCCCATCATAATAGGTTCATTCTAGGTAAACGTGCTCTACTTTAGACTGCATCTTCACCTAGCATCAGACGATATCATGGTCAAAGACGGACTTTTACTACAATAAAAAAATCATATTTTTCAAATAAATTACAATATTATTAAAGAATAATAGATAAGACTCATAGAAACAATTTCCATTAACTGATAGCAAGGATGAATCTATATTACAAGTATTGAAAACTAACTATAGCTTTGCTATCAATAAAATTTAAATATATAACCACAAAATACTTTCGATTCGAATTTTAGGAGCGAGAAGTAACGTCACACATCTTTAATTGACAATGAATTAAAGTCACACGGACTTTCATTGACACTTAATAAATTAAAAACTTACCGAAAAACTGGAGCCGTCTGGAAAAGCAACATAACGTTTCCTCCTAGATAACACCTTTGATTTGGATTGGAACACATTTTCCAAACCCAAAAATGCACTTACATCACTTAAATATAAAAATGTTACTAAAATGCAATACCAATTAAAATTCTGAATCATTTTTCTTATCAAAATAAAAAGTAATTAAAAAAAATCTTGATGACGGCTATAATTTAAATTTGATAAATATGAAACAAATAATAAATAAATTTTATTTAACGGAGCAAGAAATTTAAATTTTAAATTCAAGAACAGAGTTATAAAAGCAAGGAATTTACAACAAGTTTCGACATCCAAATCCTACAATACGAAATGAGGACTGACTTCAAAAATAACGGTAAAAACTTGTCACATACGTAAAAAGCAATTTAATTTGAACAGTACACGCTAAAAGACAAGAATGAGCTACAAAGGTTATTAGGACAATTTATTGTTCTAGCCAACGATTTGTTGGACAAATTCTTGTTGCTTCAGAAATAAATTGGACACCTAAATCGTGAGACTTTCTCTTTGTATTTTATTTTTTAAAAGACTTTCGAAAGCTTCTTTTTTTGAAGTATGATGGCCTTGTTGAATTATTATAGATAATAACATTTGTCTATTACTAAGGGTAGCCTGGTTGCTTGTAGTAGTGGCTAGTGCACTCGTAGACTAAACTCAAAGTGAGCAGGTTCAAAATCGACTCGAAAGTATCTACCTTGGCAATTTTCTGACTTAATGTGCACATTATTACAATTACCACATAACGGTGAAGGAAAAAAATGAAACATCGTGGTAACTAATTTGTCAAACAATGACAAGCGTGGTGGGTTTGCTACCATTGCTCTATAAATGGAAGGCCCGAGCCCAGTAACGAGAAGTTTACTGGCTGTTTTAAACATAATAAATACTAAGGGTTCCAAATTTCAAGGGTATCGTGGTGTTTTCGTGAAGTCGTCACAAAGTGACTTTCGAAATTAAAATATGAGTATGAATATAGGATTTGAATATAAAGATATCATGAGCCTATTTGAAGAACAGTTCACTAAATTAATTAATCAGTTATAGTTTCTTCTTTGTATCTTTGAAGATATTTTGAGAAAAGGTCAGGTAAAAGGCATCTCAAATAAACATGCATGTATGAAGAGATTAACGAAAGTAGACGAAGTGAAAAGTGCTTGTCTTGATCTTTGCAAGTGGAGGTCCATCGTCTCTGTCTACCCCTATGGAAAACTGGCGTGATAATTTGTGTTCTTCTTTGTATTAGATAACACAAACTGCTCTCACCTTGGATCGCTTGGATAAATATCAGCTCAAGGCACTCGAGTCAATTGAGATATGAGCTAAGAAGTTGATAAGCAATAAGAGCGATCCTAGATCATCGACGCAGAGTCTAGTTTTTCGGTATTCTATAGAAATACACTTCTGAGGAATTGTACCCTCACCTTTTTATCACTGGAAAGGCAGACGTTCGAGTTGACGCCACCGCTATACCTACCAAGCAAACTTTGGATGCTTTGTTTCCACTTTTATAATACGTGCTGCTAAGGAGTGTAACTCGTTACCATGGCCTGAATGAAACAATTTAGATGGAAGATGGGTCCACCCTTAGTGTGGGATGCTACGTGCGTCGATACTATGCTTAGCGCAGCAGCCGAACCTCAGGAGGACCTGAACGCCGCAAATATGCATCCATTAGCACCGGATACATATTTGTGGCTTTCAATGTTGTAACTCTAGGGCCATGGAGTCCTGAAGGCCATCGACTCTTTTGAGACCTAACAACTCGTTAGAGATAGATGTCTCAAGCGACCATAAGGCTGGTCTGTTTTTGGGGCAGCGTATTAGCGTTACCATACAGCAGGGAAATGTGGCAATTGTTTTGGAAAAGTTCTCAAGTGACGGCGATTTGTATATGTATACTCTTAATATTTAATTCTACTTTTTAAGTGTAATTATTATATATTTAAGTTAATACCGTGATATATATTAAAAATTGCCTCCAACAATAGAAGTTTTAATCGAAATTTATTACAGTAATATGAGATGTAGACAACAGTAAATATATTTACCAAATCCCACAGTTAGGTCTTCGACCTTAAATCCTTCTTATCCTCGCAGTTTTAGCGCTTTGAAGATTTATGAAATACATATATCACCCTCCTGTCTACATGGAGATACTACTATTTATTCTCGTTTGTAAACAATTCGAAAAGCTTTCTCTGGAGTGTGAAAGAAGGATACGAAGAAGAAAAGAATACAATTTCCTGCGGCCAAGCGAGTAAGCAACCCACAGCCACGTGGTAGGGTATTTGCCCGTCTGGATGGATACCATCCCTGGTCTAGAGTATGCCGCCATGACAACCTTGAGTTGTGTTCTTCCATTATTGACCAGGTTCCAGTCTTCTTTTAGAGAGTAGAAGCACCTATATAGTACTTGCAAGTGTGCTTGCAATAGGCGATGGTACCGGCTTTCCATCAGGTGGGCCATTTTCGGTGTGCTGAAATAGTGCAATAAAAAAACCAAAAAAGCAATAGAAGAATAAAACGTTTATATAATAAGACCCCTAAATTGTTCTTCTTATTTTACAAGTTTTTATTTAACTTGCAATGTCTGGTTTTTAGTTTAATTGCAATTTTGCAACCTGAATTAGCACTACTTTCATTTTCTTAAATTTATTCTTGCCATCTGTCTCTGTGAGTAGAGCCCTTATATGCTAATTTTTACACGATTTTACTTACTTACTTATCATATGCTTATCTGATACTGTTTCTTGTCTATTTTATTTATACAATGTTATTATTCTTACATATAACCTTATATCTATATTGCTTCTACTAAGTGTATTTAACCATCCCTAATATTGAAATGGTTTTTTTATTACTGCTATTTAAAACTATGTTAACTTAATATAATTATGTACAAATAACATTACTATATTATGTACTTTTGTTTCTGTTGACTACCTGTTGTGTAATTTTAACTCAAAATCGCAAAAATTTAAGCAATTTGACATTCTTCTTCAATCTTGATGACAATATACAAAAATGGATGATAAATTAAAAAAGAAATATCTATTCGTTTAGGTTTTTTATACATAGCTGCATGATTTTTTCCTCTACCTACTGTCCAATATCCAATAATATTCAAATTTTATGAATTAATCATCAAGTACAGCCCCGTCAGCACGTGGTGGTAACATGAATCACTCATTGACATTTCAAAATATACTAATGTTTCAAAACTACTGAAAAAACATATTCCAACCAATTTTCGCAAAAGTATTAAGAATATCTTTAAAATTCGAATCGAAAATAAACATGGTAGGGGAATAAAACCCATTGGCGTGTAAAGCGATAACTATTTAAAGGGATTCCCCACTAAAAAGCTTTTAGACTGTACAAATCCACGACGAGTTTTTGAATTGGAACCCTTTTGCGTTTTTTCTTGATACTCATTTTTATGATGGCTTATCTGTGTGTGCTAAAACTAATTGTATTTTCCTCATTACCATATATATTGAAAACAGTGACTAGAGTTATATTATGAACCAAAAGATTAGTCACAACTTTACCAGTCATTCGTTACAATCCATTCATGGCTCTGAAATTTACACGTAAATCATGATTGATAACATAGCATTTGCATGCTATGTTATCAATCATGACTTCGTGAATGTCAAAAAAGATCAACTTAGTGTTTTACTTAACAGTAGGCTCTTAGTATCAGCTCGTAGAATGTCTTGTTTAAAATTGGCATTAGTTGAAATAGGTTCATCGTTTTCAACCAAGAATTCTGTGAAGTACAACTGTTAGTAGATGAAGAGGAAATGTGACAAATGATCAACTTTGACAAAATGTTCAACAAAGGTCTTATTATCATTATTAATTTTGTCTTCTTATATAGCCATAGTTATTAGCTGTTTTCCGTTTTACGTTAACTTATATCTTATTAGTACTTATAATTTTTATATTTTACTAATGTATGTATTTTTTTATTACAAGAGACTGTTTCAGTAAAGTTAGAAAAATATTACATAATACTGTTCTCAACAATTTTTTTGTCCTTCCAAAGGTTGTCTTCAAGAAATGTCTAATAGCGATAACCGCCTATTGTGTTGTAAAATTTTATTTCTGTTAACATCTTTTAAACACAAAGCATATTCATTCATTCAACGCCTTCATCATATGCTATAGCAGAAACAATGCCCAAATAGAATTGTTTTGAGATCCGAGTAGAAGAAACTTGGTGCATATTAAAACACCTTTATTCGATGGAAAAAAAAATATGTATTTCAAACCCATCATTTTACTACATTGTACAATTTATATATTACTAGCTGTCCCAGCAGAAGTCGTCCTGCCCGGACAAGCTTCAATCGATATTTAACAAACAAAAAATAGGGGTTGATCGTAGAGGGTTGAAAATTTAGGGTTGTATGTATTTTTTAATGCTGTATCATAAAAAAAAAATATCTAAAAGTTAAAAAAAATATTTAGAGGTGGACTACCCTTAACATTTAGGGGGATGAAAAATAGATGTGGTCCGATTCTCAGACCTACCCAATACGAACACAAAATTTTATGAGAATTGGTCAAATGACAATGTTTATATATCACATTAGTGGGTCCAGCAGAGATGGCCTGCTCTGATAAAAAAATACTTCCAATTTCTTTATTTAAATTATCCAGAGACTCACTCTGAATACACTAAATATACATTAAAAAAATTCAACAAAATCACTGCAACGGTTTAGAAACTCATTGACATTCGTGCAGAAAGAAATATAGGGTTCTGAAGAAAAAGCTTGTCGCTACATTTGTTGTATAAGAAAATCTTTTGCAAGACTAAACGTGACAAGCGTTTATACAATTTATTGTGACATATCATCGACCCAATTGTAGGTGTTTTGCTGACACCATTCGAAAGTTATTGGGACATTCGAAAGTACTTATCTTATTTATTTGAGATTATTAAGTTTTCGGGCAGTTTTTGTCCCAAATAAGTAATGGATGAATATGCTTAATTCATTCAACAGACAGGCAGACGGCCCACTTGATAGAAAGCGCTTACCATCGCCTATGGACATTTGCAACACCAAAGTTGCTACAAATGCACTGCTGCTCTCTTAAGGGGGACTGGAACCTGGTCACTAATGCCAGAACACAACTTAAGGTGATAGCCATCCAGTCGGGCAAATGCCCTACCACCTGGCTTTGGGTTGTTTTGTCGCCTCTTACGACAGGCCGCCCGGCCGCAGGAAATCGTATTCTTTCTCCGTTACTGCACGGATAGTGATAGACGGATTGATACAATACAATAGGCGATTTATAGCTATTAACGATTTTTTCGACAACTTTTAGATGGAAAAGAGATTAGGTACAGAAAAATTAGCTTCGAGGCGTTTTTGCGTTTGTGAGCATATAAAGAAATGAACTAGTACTTTTTATATGTTTTTGCAGGCAGGTTCTGAATATGAATGATTCTATTTATCGAATATATAATATAATAAGTAAACCAAACAAACAGACCAAAGTATCTTATAATAAATACATACATAAGTATAAACATCTTTCATAAAATATAAAATGAATCTAAAATTATATAAATACAATACAATACACTTACTTAATTTTTTATAATAAATTAAACATTCCTTGTTTAACTAATAAAAACAATAACTGCAGGTGCATCCCTAACCTTTTATTTAAAGATTTTTACTATTATATTTTATTTTAATATTTCTGTCAAAACGGTTTTATTTTAAATATTAATAATATTTATTGACTTTATTATTTATTACACATAGATTAGCATTTATCAACAGATTAGAAATTAAAACTTAAAAATAAAACTAAATTATAAACTAAACCATCTTATAAATTAAATACCTTTAATAAATTTAATAAATTTTAATTAATTAATATTTTAATCTTAAATTAATTTTGCATAGATTATTACTTTTAAACTTTATGGTACATAGTGTCTCGTGTATATAATATTTGGTTTTAAAAATCAGTTCTGTTATAATGTTTTTTTTTCTTCGCATCTTCAATGTTTATTTAAATCTAAAATAAAGTCCAGAACTGAAAATGGGCAACCATTCTCTTTTTCACAGATATCTGGGTCCAGGAGTTCTTTATAACTTAAGCCTATTTCTGCTTTGAACTCTTCTTCGCGTAATGGAGCCCTGAAAAATAAATAAATGAAAGATTGAAATATACTTTTCTTCCACTGAAGTGGAAGCGCAACCATTTTATACAGGGTAGCTGGAGCAATGACTTCAAGCGTAAAATTTAGTTAGACTACAGAGAGGGGAACAATTTTTAATATAACTAGATTATGACCGTGACTCGTAACTCACGAGAACTTCAAGTCAAGCGTGGACGACCACGCTCGACTCGAAATACTCGCGAGATTCCTAGAACACATTGGAACGCATTTATAAAAGCACGAAAGCTATCGTTTGAGTGAAAAATGTGACGGAATAAGCTAATTTTTATGCAAGCCAACCACTACAAGCCGCTCGCAGGAAAAATCCTTTTTAATCTGTTCATTTTAAATAATTCCTAGAATAATTCCCAAGTTGAAGAGACTCGAATAAAAAGTAGCGAAGATTTTAAGCCCAAGAATTTGCTGTCGATCAGCGAAAACCATATCAAAATCGGGCTAATAGTTTTTACCTTAATCTCAAACAAATTTCATTAATATTTTTTTCATACATTTTTATATGAAACTAGCTGATGCCCGCGACTTCGTCAGCGTCACGATCGTGTTCTGCCCGCAACTTCGTTCGCGTGGAATAGTTTACAAAAAAGTAAGTTAAAAAACTCCGCGATTTTAAAACGTTCTTCATTGGTGCTCCGCTCCTATAGGTCTTAGCGTAAACACTGTCATTTTTTTTCAAATCAGACCAGTAGTTCCTGAGATAAGCGTGTTCGAGCAAACAAACAAAAGAACAAACTTTTCAGCTTTATATATTATTTATATAAGATAAAACTCTCTCCCCGACACCACACCCTGTCAAAATCTATTATGTTACGTTGCAGCGAAATTACTTTCAGTCTTTTATAAGCTGTTTAAGTAATGAAAGCTTTTTAACTATCCCACGGGAACTCTTTAATTTTTCGGGATTAAAAGTATCCTATATGTTGGCCAGGGATATAAGCTACCGCCATGTAAATCGGTCCAGTCGTTTCGGAGATTAGATTTTAGTTCGTTCTATTTCACTTCTTAGATCTCCCTGAATCGGTTTTTATCATATTTTTTCATTGTGCAGAAATTTGACCTCTACAATTTTATTATATGTATAGATATTGATAGATGAATAACTGATCCCTCTATCTATCATATCCCATCCTTTTCATCTTATCTTTATCTTTTTACTTTATAGAAGGCTGGCATTTTGTGTTACAAGTACGTATAGACGACGGTAACCACTTTCCATGAGCTGGGCCATCCGACTGTCTAACTGCTTCACAAAAAAAACAGTAAAAATTGCCACACTAAAGGCTTCTTGTACATGCTAAGAAAAGTATAATAAGTAAGCTAAGTCTTGGCAAGAATTCGTCTTGCGATACACATGAACTGTGGTACAATGCTCCGGCGCTGACCAAGAAGAAAAATCTTGTCTGCACTAGACACGAAGCGCTCTGTCTTGCTGCTGTAAAGAGAGGGGCAGAATAGGTCAGGTGATTCAGACTAGTGCACCCTACCGTACCCTACGCACGACTGTCTGAAAACAATATCATCGTTTACACCTTCCTATTTATCTTGTCTGGAGTGGACACAACAAACTTTCGTGGCTTAATACGACTAAATTCTAGTGTGTTCATGATGAATTCGCTCTATGTGTCGCAGACACGACGAAATTTCTTAGCGTGCACAAGAGCTCTAACTCGCTACTTCCGTTACAATAAACCTAAAGCTAATCCCAAAATAATACCTGTCTATTTTAAATCCGCCGATAAAACAGTGAGCAAAGTGGCATAAGTATGAATATTACGAAATAATCCGACCACGCGTGAATGTCACGTACGCGGATTATAAGGCAATTAGCAAGATACGAACGTTCAATGGGGCCTCGGTTGGTAGCATTCACTTATCTACATCTGCAACTCGGTTAGGTTATATGTTGTGGTGCTTGAAAGATTATCGCCTCATTTAAATTTATCAGCAATTCCTTGGAGGCTAGTAGATAGGTTCAGTAACAGAATTCTAACGAGATAAAATATTATCTTTACCGTCCTTACCGAAAATTTGTATGTGGTATAACCATGCTGGAATCATTATCTTGTTTTAATCGGTATGATCCACGCTCATATCAGCGTGAGACGATTAGCCTTAAGCTACTCTTGTTTCGTATTTCATTTCCCCATTTATTCCATTCCTCCTGTTTAACCCCTCCATGGGAATTCCCGTTATCTCAATGCTTCTATCAAATCCCTGCTATCTAATCCTTAGAATTGGCAAGACATTCGTATCGGCGCTGGTATTACAAACATTTAAAGTCTGTATAGATGGCGGTAACCAGGATTTTTATTGCATGGGTTCAGCAGATAGACAATTGCAACACCAAAGGTGCCACCAATATGGTGCCGTTCTCTTAAGAGATACTGAAACCTGGCCAGTAATGCCGGAACACAACTCAAGGTTGTTATGGCGGCATACTCTAGACCAGGGGTGGAAACCATCCAAACGGGCAAATATCCTACCACGCGGCTGTGAAATGTCTTGTCGCCTCTTGCAACAGGCCCCCCGGCCGCAGGAAATTCTTTCTCCGTTCCTGTACAGATTTCCATTACTAGATCCGTCTGATAGTTTATCTCAGCAATAATAAAATCTATATAACGTATCAAGTGCGTAAGAATGTTTGCGGACTACGATGATGATGATTTCCCTGATATATCCATCAATGTCGATTTCAGCTATAATTTTCTGACACGAGCCTGAGGATGTCTTGCAAAATCGAACTTATTCTTGAAAACTCGGCAGCAAGAGAAGTAATATAACTCTTGTTGTCCATTTGTGTTTTAAGTAAGTTTTTTAAATTAATAATTAAGGTTTGCGTTTGACCATGAGCACATCAAATCCCGGACGATGATGCGGTCGAAGATAGAGCACGCTTACCTAGATAGTACCTATTCACACGAGATTCGACAACACCCGGATTATACTTTTCGGGGAACACGGACTCTGGCAGTATTCCATAACTCCGCATTAGTATGATAGGTATGGATAGGAGGATTTGGGTCGAGTTTTGCGAATCAGGCTTCTAGCAGTGAAGACTTCATTCAGTACGAATTATTAGCAGGGTCCTATTGGCAAACCATCTGCTCGCGGAAATAAATAAAAATATGATATTCGATCAATTTTTAACTTTTAAAGTCGGCCTTTTTGGTTTTTCATTGCTCTAGCCAAAATACGTTAATCATCTTACATAAAAACAAAAATACCGGAAAAAAACAGAATTTAATAATTCCTTCCGAAGGTAAAACAGTTGGATTAGTAGCTATGTATTATGTTGGCACCTATGAAGCTATTCGTGTCACCCCCAACCGAGTTATTTTATTTGTTTGTGTTTTGTCCAGTATTAAGATGTCGCTTTTGCTGTTTGCTCTTATGGCGGCCATACACTCTAGGGTTGGCGTGCATGCCAAGGTGTCCGATAAACTCTCAGTTAAGAACCCATACTATGAACTACGCGAAATAATATGAAACATTTCAATAATAAGTAATAAAAAAATGCTAATTATATACTATACAAACAACGGATTGTATAGTATATAAACTATATTATTATCATTTTTTTTATTTTACTACCTATTGAATAAACTTATAAGGTTATTATAACCATCGTACAAACCCCGTGTATGGCCGCCATTAGAATATTGAATATTGCTCAAGAATACGGGATCTCCCAAGAGGATATTGACTAAGTGACGAAAACCTAAAAAATTACTTACGTAAATATAGCTCGTAGTATGTCGTGAACTAAGGATTTTCCAGGCGGAGCAAGGCGGGCTTTAGCTTCACAAACGCTTCGTACCAAACATGAACGGCCGTCCATGTTCCTACTGAAATAATAAATAAACAACACTTTATTAATCACCAAATAAACAATAACAAAAAACAACAATAAAAATAAATACGATTACAATATTGTCATGGTAAAAACAATAGACGGCCTTATCGCTTAAAGCAATCTCTTCCAGGCAACCTAACTTAAATAAAAAAATTTAAACCAAAATCAGGATTTTTAATTCCTGATTTTGGTATTCTTACTCACAAATTTAAAGAAATAAATTTTAGTTTTTAAAACATAAATATATTTTAGTACAATTGCCCAATCTGTATAAAAATAAGTTTATTTATCTATAAACTAATATTTAAGACTATTAGATAATTGGTGTTAAGAATTATATTGTATTGTATATTTAAATCGTATAAAGTATAAATGAAGGCTATATTAATGTTGAAGTCTCAGAACAATAACTAAAGCCGGTTTTTATTGTTCAGAAATAACCATGAAATAAATACACATATATCTACAGATAACACACCTACTCAAAATTCACTATGAAAACTACTGACGGGTCACAAGAAGAGATACTCACAGATCAAAAGCTCTTTGCAAGGTCTCCCAAAACTCTCTCTTTTGTCGGTGATGGAGCTTTCTTCGTTTATGTGCAGCAATCACTGTTGCATCTGGCAAGTGGTACACTACTTCAGCTTCGATGACAAAATACCACCCTGATGGTACGTGGGTCATGAAGGTTTTTACTACTGACGCTGTCACCTAGAACGAAAATGCTTATTCCTCAAATATAATACACAAATAATTTCCACTTTTATTCACTAGTCTCACAAATCTTAATAATATAACGAATAGAAATACTTCATTCATTCCCAAAACGACTAAGTCGTTCGAAATGATTTAAAATGATTTTCTATTTAAAAAAAAACAGTTTTTACCACCTCATTTTTTTATTTCCAATTTAAAGGAGAGAGATGCAAGATTTGAGCTTCATATCACGCTACCTAATCTATAAATATTATAAAATTCTAAACATGCCGTGTCGGTAAATACACACTCATGTTATGTAGTTATACTATTTTTTTGGAATTCTTCAATATTAAAGAATCTAATATTTTACATTTAATAATTTTGCTTAAAAGTTACATTTATAATTTTGAAATGAAAAATTAAAATTTCATTACAACATTTCACTTTAAATTTTCAACATGAAAATTTTTAAAATTTTCAGCCAATATCTGTACATTCCTGCATAAATCAAATTGTTCCATTAAGAATATATTATTGATTCATATGACTGATGAATTTAAAAAAATATACAATATATTATAAAGGAAAAATATTATTGAAAAATAAATTTTGTTAGAAATAAGGCAAAATGACACTTACGCTCGCAGTACTTTTCTCCGGGAACGCCAAATGCCTTCTCTTCCTCACAGAGTTCAAAGAAGCTTTCGTATTAGGACAGTGGTTCTTGTCCGTACTGTTCAACATTAGACCAAATTCAATAAACATCAAAAACACTAAACAATTCACCAAGAAATATGACTTTTTTCGTTTACAATACTCCATTTGAGCATAAAAATACGGCGGTTACTTAAAATACTATAAACTTCGTATAACGTAACGTACTGCACGTATTGGATCGGAGTTTGTTGGTGGAATAATGTGGATTAGGCGATTTTTTTTTTATTTTCACTTCACCATATAAGTATATGTAAATCAACGTGACAAAATTCGTAATCGTTTAAATTAGAATAGTATATACTTTATTGCATAACATTTAGATACAATTCAAGAAGTTTAAGTACAACCTTAGAAGGGATTAGAAAAAAATGTGTAACATGTGGGTTTTTCAATATAACTAGAATAAAAAAGTATATATGTAAAATTTTGAAATAGCAACTTATGGTTATACTGTTGCCAAGAGTTTATTTTACTTTTGATGTTTGCACGTCTATCAAGTTACATATTTTTTTATAATTGTCGTAATTTATTGTTCTGGGTGACGCAATAGTAATGTTCTGTGAGTCAAGTAATGTACAGACTATTAAACCATCGACACTATACGTAAATAAATCGAAAGTAATCGAATTGAAAATTTTAAAAAAATCTGATTTAATGATAAATAATACAGCAATTATTATTATTGTAAGTGCCATTTTGCTTATTTGATATATGCAAAATACACATGTTCAATGAATGTGGGTATATTTATTACAGGATATAGTAAATATTGTATATTTAGCAAAAATATAAGCCATATTAATTAAAACTTATTTTTTAAATGAAGTCGATTTTTATAATAAATTGGGTTGGTAACACATTAAAACATTACAAATTAATCCGTCGTCGAGCTGAGAAAAGTAAAATAAATGCTTGGAAATTATATAGTGGAAAAATATTACCTTAGTTTTTTTAGGAAGCTTTTTAAGACATCAGGTAAGTTTTCAATTTGGTTTTTATTTACTTTATCTGAGGCGGTGTTTTAACTGATTAAGTCATAATACAAATTAAAATGAATATATTAGGAATAGCATAACTACTGCGTATACTTCAGATTTTAATAAATAAGAAATTGTATTGTTTTTTATATATGTATATATATATATATATATATATATATATATATTTCTTAACAGTAGTCTAACGATAGATTTTGTTACTTAATAATAACTTTTATTTAAATTCAATTAATTTTTGGATTACGGTTAGATTATTTTCTTAATTTGTATAGACAATAAAGAATACAAATGTAATTAATTTGACTTTTTGGACCTGTTATACACATTGTTAATTATTAAAATATGTGAATATAGCTACTGAAGCGCCTGAAGAATCAGATAAAATTAACAATTGCTTAAACCTGAAGGTGTGAAACGGCTTTTTTTGGCGGATAGTTTTGTGAAATTGACACGTTTCTAGATAAACTGGCAGATGTATGACAAATTATAAATGTCCACTTTATTTTGATACGTGTTATGTTCGTAATATGAATTTGTGAAAAGTTCGCTTTAACCCCCTCTAATTCTTTTTTTATATAATGATATTTAACCTATTTCTAAATCATCTTTAGACATTCCCCCTCCCCCCCCCCTTTTTTTATTTAGTTTTAGTTTTTATTTATTTAATTCATAATATGGTTTGTAGTTTGTATTTAGGTTTGTATTTATAAATTAATATATATTCAGTCTTTAATAAAACGATTTTAACCTCAAAAAAAAACTTGAATCATTTGAATATGAACCTATTTCTATAAACTAGTATAATGGAGGAAACTTAACCGGTATTGTATTTATAATCCCTCAAGACTATAAGTATAATACTGAGCTTAGGTCATCAAGTCAGTGGGTTAGGTTTCTAGCAGGCTTGCTACGTTAACTCTCTGGATCGCCATATTAATCCTTTGTCCGAGGTATGAACCAGCTCCTTGATATCCCGAAGAGTCAATAATTCATTTTAAAATAATTAAAATTTTCCAAAAAACCGTCGTATCCACACATACCTGTCTTTTTGTATCAGCTCGAGTGTTCAATGACCCGGGATGTTGAATCAAATAATTAGAGCGGGGCTAGTCTTCGCTGATTAGTAGGGTCACGTTTCACACCTATACAGAAATTCGGTTTGGGACCTTAAGCTGGAAGTACACTCGTGATATTTACTTAAAGTTAATTAAGATGTGTCCGAATCCGAAAACTGCGACTTTACAACATAACGGTTTTTAACACTCTTTAGCAGTCCATGTACTTCAAGTTAGGAAATAAATTACTAGAACAAAGCAATATCTAATGTTTTTCAGTCATTATACTGACCCAAAAAATAACTATAGCTGATATATTAATATCTTAAATCTATCTATCTATCTTAAATTTTAATTGCAAATTAGCTCGATCGGTGTATCAATTTTCACAATCACCTACTTACTTCTTCAAAATTCATTGAATATTTCACCCGTAATATTAAACCTTGATAACTCGAAAACTTCAAACTTCACCTCGACTAGTCAAAAAACAAATTACGACATAAAAGTTATAATTTAAGACATTCAATTAATAATAACACAAATCTTCCACTACAAGGCTTCTTTTATTATTTTTTATTTAACATTTGTAAGAATTAACTATAATTTCGTGCGAGAAAACTTCGTGTACTGCTTATCTAGAAGTACCTTCCGTGGGATATCCATGTCAGACCTGTTGTATATATGAATATGTATATGAGATTCAAATCCGATGTCAAAGTGTGATACCCCTAAGAATGTTCAGCTCAACATGTGGTATCGTACGGACGGTGGCGCCACTCGTAGACGTGTTAGATGTCGATTAGATTGACATTCGCGAATTTACAGTGACCTTAAGACGAGCATTGTCTTTTTCTTCTTTAGCCAATTTCAGCCCACTGCTGGGCGTAGGCCTTCCCAAGTACGCGCCACATATCCCGGTCTCCCATCTTCCTCATCCAGCCCCTGCCAGCGATCTTGCGCAGGTTGTCAGTCCACCGGGCTGGCGGGCGTCCTACGCTACGTTTGCCGAGACGTGGTCTCCACTCCAGGACTCGTTTGCTCCATCGGTCGTCGGTCCTGCGACAGACGTGACCGCCCCAATGCCACTTCAACTCTTTAATTTTGTGAGCTATGTCGGTCGGTGAGGATTGTCGAATCGCTGGACTTTGAAGACAAGCGCTTAATAGCAAACCCTACAATATTAGTTATGTTGTTTTCTACCCATGAACATTTAAGTAGAATAATAAACCTATAAGTTACCGTCTTCTATGGACAAGGTGGCCAGAAAACTGGATGGGTTACTCTTCACTGATCCGTCCGATGTAGGAACTAGCCCTATAATCATCTGAAGTTTCAATTGAACATACAATAACAATGAGTCAGCAATTGTAAAATTTGAAGTAAAGATTATTACAAGTGCACGAATCACGACGTGTGGTCATTTAAGAAGGGCGTCATCAATCGAGACCGGCAACGCGTTGATAATCATCAACAGCTAGGCCGTCTGCCTGTTTGCCAGCTCTTGGCAATAAAGAAAAATCAGGTGACTACTACACCCTACTTCAAACAACTGCAGGAAGGGGCGAGGTGCGATTACGCGTGTTTACGCCGATCGGTTGCAGCAGTTCTATCTGTTTTTATGTACGTATCAATTCGCGTTTGATTGCTGTCTCATATTACCTGATGTTGAATGGAGCACGCTAACCTAGAAGATACCTATTCGCTCGTGCCGTGAAGACTCCTAGATTGTATTTGTTGGGAATAACAGAATTTTTGTTTTTCTTCTCTTCTTTGACATCTTTTCATGAATGAAGACGCAACATCTCTTCATAATTTAACAAAGGTCTTGTAGTGAAGCAATAATTCTTTCGCCTACTAATAAAAGTAATGAATGTCGTTAATATTACATACAAATAATAGAATTACACATCAGATAAAAGTTATCCATCAAATAAACATCGCTTAAATCAGATATATAAGCAGGCTGAGTAGGGTTGATCCTAGGGCGCAGATTTTATACAATAGTGCACAAAGTTACATTCAATTGTCAAAGAAACTTTTAAATATGATTTTGAAGTAAAGTATGGAAATGTAGAGGTCAGTAGGGGTGGCAAAATTTACACGTGTAAATCCGCAACTCTGACGTCATCAGTCCGTACGTCAAGACGTATTATTTGGTGTTGCTATTTAATACTCTCCGTATAAGGTTAAAAGTTTTTAGTGCTTTTAGTTAAGTCCATTATGAATAATTTGTTATATGATGAACTAATCATTTGTAATAACGATAGAAATCACAACTACAATCGTACATGCTCGTGTCAAAACACTCGCCTTAAAGCCGCGTTCACACGATCAGAGTACGCTCGGAAAAGTGCACTGAAGCTAATCGGACGCTTCACCTGGTATTCCAAGTGCGCTTATTCCCGGTCTCTGTATATACATTAATTTGCTTAAAATTCTCTGTCCCATATTCCGTACAGATAATTTAAATTTTCAACCAGTGTTAAATTTGATTTATAATGATCTATCTTCCAACACTGACTTCCAAGTCACAGAAAGGAAGTGCTGACTTCATGTAAATTGATATGAATTCAGAACAGCACTATCAAATTAGTGCTGAGTTAAAATTTCCCAATTAAATATTTTGAAGTCAGTCTACTCCCCAAGTCTGTAGCTGGATCAATGTAAATCAGGCTAAATTTGTGGACAGCAAGATATATAAGCTTGGAAATAGAAAACGACGTCAATGTTAATACACTCGGACATGCTTAATTTTTAAGAGTTTAATCGGATGATTGTTCAGAAAGAAATGGCGTCAAATGATCTGATACCACTTAACTGGCCAGTCTACTAATACGTGAACATTTTGAAATAAATAATTTCAAATGTGTGTAAGGCTATATATGAATAAACATATATGTAGTAATTTTGTACGGTTACACTTTGTCCGAGCGTACTTTGACCGTGTCAACGCGGCATAAAAGGACATAAGGAGATAGGATTTTTAAACTTTTACACTTTCAATCAATAAATTAACCTAGTACGTATTAAATCAAAATTTAAGCTCTATCAGAAGCAGATTAACTTTTTAATAAATTAACTAATACTTATTATATTAGTTAATATTACAAATAAAATGTGGCTGAATATCGAACATTTTTACGAGAATAGACCACTTGGTTCTTTCTTCAACGAAAGCACAAAATCAAAAATAGAAAATGGACAATCGTTCGTTTTATCGCAAGAATTTAAATCTAATACATCATTAAACGTTCCTTGCATTTCTTCTCTGAAATTTTTGTCTTGAACCTGCGCTCTGAAAAAAAAGGTAAATCAGTAAAAAAAAACGAATAAGTGCGTGTTTCCATGTGCATTAAAAGATTTGATTGCTGCTGTTATTTGGTTGTGAACTCTAAAAGGCCTCTTAACGAAAGTACCTAATATCTTACTTGTACTTAAGGGATTTAGTTGATCATTATTTTGTAATAGGAAGATAAGAATTATATTCACAACAGCAGAAAATAGGATAGTATTGATGAAATTGGGCATATTTAGTAATTGCAACTTATTCGATCATTGGATACTCATGCTGCCCACTTTCCTTAACAGTTTCCTCCGACGGGTTATGGTTTACCCTCAAGCTAAATTTTTATACTTCTTTCCACTTAAGGCGCTTTCCCTAAAGGCCTGCATTCTCACAGCAACTGCAGATCAGAGAATGAGCTCCACACTGGCGATTTCTTCTTTTTGCAGTGCACTATATTTTCATCTCCAGCTTTCAATCTATGGACAAACCGGCCAAGCCACCTTGAACAAGCGTGACGGGGTATACTGTTCGTTCTCCCTATTGTGGGAGGCTCGAGCCCAGCAGTGGGACAGTTATGGGCTGTTAATAATATTTTCAATCTGTAGTCATCGTTTAATACACTAGTCACACCTAGCGAACAAGCTGATACTAGCCATTAAACTACTGAGAGTATCATTTCTAGTGCTCTAAATAACTTTTTTTGTATATTAACTTTTCAAAACACAATGAATTATCCTATCTTATTAAAATTTAACAGGATATAGATTGTATCCTGAGGGAAGATATGGACTGACTTTTGTCTAATATAATATTCTTAAAGATTAATTAGGATTGTTGTTGTAGTTCGTGCCTACCCCGCAAGGGACCTGGCGTGAAGTTATGTATGTATGTATGTATGTATGTATTAATTAGGATTAATGAATAAGACATGAAAGTTCGCACAAACAACAAGCAAGGCGCTTAAGTTAGCGGTCGGCCTTATGCAAAAAATATCAGTAAAAAACATTTCAAACTAACGTGCGTGATGTATAAAGATGTTGGAGAAGCGACAAATTTTTGCCAAAATCGCAGCTATTAGAGTTTTACTGTCAGAGTCTATCTCTGTGGGAAACCAGTTGGGGTTCCATTGTATATACCTACCCCAATTATAAATAGGCGTAATTGTACGTATATATAAAGAAATAAAATGTTTAAGGGTTACAGTTTTCGTTTCCTTTTATATTTTTTTAAATCAGAAGTTCAGCAGACAGGCAGATGGTCCACATGATGAAAAGCGGTTACCATCGCCTATGGACATTTGCAACACCAAAGGTGCTACAAATGCGCTGCTGCTCTCTTAAGGGAAACTGGAACCTGGTCACCAATGCCGGAACACAACTCAAGGTTGTTATGGCGGCATACTTTAGACCAGGAGTGGTAGCCATCCAGTCGGGAAATACCGTACCACCTGGCTATGGGTTGTTTTGTCGCCTCTTACGACAGGCCGCCCGGCCGCAGGAAATTGTATTCTTTCTCCGTTCCTACACGGATAACACCATTCAGACAGTTCAATTAAGTGAGGACAAAGTAACATGTATAGCTAGTTTCCTATAATCCATATCTTGAAAGTATGGATAAGTGACTCCTCAGTACATATCAAGGACACGAGTATTGTAAACTATTCTTTATAATATGGTAATAAAATTAAATATTTACTTACGTAAAGATAGCTCTTAGTATATCATGTACCAGCGACTTTCCAGGCGGTGCCAGATATGTATTTGTTTCACATACACTCCTGAAGATGCATGAGCGACCGTTGATGTTATGACTGAAAATGTTTTGTTTTAAATGTACACTCGCGGAATTAAAATTTTCGTTTACTACTAAGTTAAACTCACAAGGTAATTCATGCATTACATTGGCTTATAGCCGGATTCACCCCCTGAACATAGCTAGCCTGATAGTCTTGGGGAAAAGTAATTAAACCACACCGTAATGAGGTGGCAAGGAAAGCTCTGTTGCTGGTATATTTTATTGTAAGCTCAATATACGTTAGTTATAAGTTCCTTGCCGTTAACCTAGGGTTAGATATAGAAGAAACAAATGGTGTATTAATCGGTTTAATTCTTTTATTCCCCTCTTTATTACCACCCATCTCTGGCCACAACCTACTAATTATTATTAAACAACAGGTTTCTATAAGCTGTTATTTAAAATAACATAAACTCAAATTTCTATAAACAACAACTTTAATGTCGACTTTTGCTTGCACGAGTACAAGAAACGGTAATGTCAACGTTTTAATAAACTTTACATTTATAAAATACTAGCTCTGCCCGTGACTTTATCTGCTTGGGTTTATTTTCTTGGATTGAAAAAAAAATTAGCCCATGTTACTACTTATAACATCAGCTATCTGTTAATGAAAGTTCCGTTAAAATCGGTTCCACCGTTTCAGAGATTAGCCGGAACATCCAAATAGACAGAATATTTAAAATTGATTTTTTGAAATAGGTACCGTATATACTAATATACTATAAATTTATATTCTGCCAATTTCATTTATGTATATATAGATAGTAACGTGAAAAATGAAAATTGCTATGTTGATATTAACGAGAAGATATAATCACTATGCTTATAATAAATATTAAAACAAATAAAAAGGATTTACATGTCTAAAAAAATCTTCTTAGACAAGATAGGAAATCGAACAACTGTGATTTAAGTAATCTCAAACTTTATTGTCAAAAAGTTAAACATAATTTTCTGTTGAAAAGTCTATTCTGTGACTTAATTTGAAAGGGTAAAATGTGCTCGCGGAACATTATACTAGTCAATTTAAAAAGTGGCGAAATTTTTTATTCCACCTCTGTACTTAGTATTTTCTATTATTACCTTTAAGGGCCGCTTGAATAACGATCGCCTTTAAATAAAATTAGTTAATCATATTAAACTGCCTAAATACGTTTTACACATAACGTATTGACAGTTCTTTAAAAATATTTAGCGGCAAATTTTGGGTTGTGCAAGACGCTAATCATATTTAAGGGTCTTAGATGCGTTTAGTGTTTCTTAAATAAATTTAAACAACCTTATGCAAGCGGCCCTAAGCGTTTTTTTTTAAATTAGGAAACTGTCATCATGACACCTATAGTAAGATATCGCTTATGTCCCTGCTCCATCTGAGATGATATTATTGTTAGTGACTGTGGCCAAGTGAGTCTTGTTTATAGCATTAAAATCACACCATTAATGAATAGCTACATAATTATATACTGTTTCGAGCCGATACTAATCCTTTGCAGTTGTCTTATTGTCCCTTCGAGTTTCAGTGATCTATTATTGTTCGCGCTAATTTCTTTGATCTGCTGTAAGGCGTCATAAATTCTTCTTTCCATAGTTTGTATGTCATGCAAATTCTTAGAAGCCATTAAGCTGACAAGTTGAGGATTTCAAGAACCAGTTGGCGGCATATTGCTAAGAGGGCAAGTCCAATTTACAAATGGATGAGGGTCGGTCCATCGGAAAATGAATTAGTCGTATTCTGACTGAGAACGAGGCGTTACCTAGTCCACTTTCGGAGTAAATATCTTATAACGACGAAGTTGGAGCGATTTATGTGATAACAATTTTCTGTCCTATGGTTTGGTTTTGCTTTATTTGGCTTTACTTGTAAGAACTTTGAATTACGCGTGTCTATTTCTAATAAACTTTATGATAAATCGAACGGAATTTTCGAATATACATCCCACAAACTCGTAACAATACGTTATTTGCCATGTTTCAATTAACAATTATCAAATATGTCGCATCAAAAATAACGCATTAAACCCAAAACTCTACATCTGCGTGAGACAGTCACTAACTCTGGATTCATCCAAATAAGGGACGTAAAATAAACAAGTTACGGTTGTGTTATGGGTAATGTACAACAGAAGATTGGGGCCGACTCAAATTAACGGTTATTTGAATAACAAAAAATCTACATGGATACAGTTTACCTTTCGTGATAAGTTTTATTGACCTTATAAATAAAATAATTCTCCCAAGAAACAAAACAAAACAGGAACCAAAATAAAAAGTTAGCACACGTATTTACGCAGGCATGAAAAAATACCGACGGACACAAGGGAGCGTAAAAGTGCAAGAATTATTATACGGTAGCGTAGACAGAAGACACCTTTGAATTTACGCGGCCGTAATAATTTCAACTAAACGCCTTGGATTCGTCGGCAAAAATATTAATTTACGTGGGACTCAGCAGAATGTAAAAGCTTTTCTTGATAACGTAACGTACGTGGAAATTTGGTAAGGTTAAACTTTAAAAAGCTTATTATATCAAAGTACAAGTATGACAAACATTTTTTCTTAGATGTTTTAATTACCCGAGAGGGCATTACACGCACACTTTACAAAGAAAGCAAGACACACAAAGAGCCCAAAATATAAAATAACCTAGACACAGAAAAGAAAAAACCAACACACATGGCACTAGTTAGGTTAGTATGTAGATATAGACATTAGGCGCACACTGCACATGCACTTCCTCACACCACTAGCATGTAACTTAAAGTATAATAAGTTATTCGTAAGGTACACCACAACACAAATTTCATTCAATAAATGTCAATTACAAATATAACAAACAAGTTTTGTTATTTATTGTGTATATAAACGATATGCCCAAAATAACAAATAATTACATGACACTGTATTTGCTGATGACAGCACTATACTATTTCACAGTAGTAATGACTCAGTTATTGAAAAACAAATGAATAATACTTTAAATACTGTTATCGACTGGTTAAATTATAATAATCTTAAAATAAATTTGACAAAAACCAATTTTATGATTTTTAAAAATAAGACGGTAAAAAAAACAAACATGGCGGTGAACTACCAAGGGTACCAGTTACAACAGGTTCAAAATACAAAATTTTTAGGATTAAATATTGACTCAAACTTTTTTGAAAGTACATATTGAGAAACTCAGTACACGTCTAAATCAGTACTCATACGCATTGTATAAGTTGTCGAAAGTTGCTAATATGTCTACAGTAAAAACGGCATATCATGGCAATGTTACATCTCTTTTGCGGTATGGCGTTCTGTTCTGGGGTAACTCTACTAATAAAGAAGTTATATTTAGATCGTAAAAAAGGTGTATAAGAGCTATTTTTAAATTAAATATTACAGATAGCTGCAAACCATATTTTTTAAAATTAAATGTACTCACTTTTCCTTCATTATATATATATGAAGTGATACAGTTTGTTAGGTATAATATGAATTTATTTGAAACGGAATTTGGAGAGCTTTACTATGTTAAATTTAACACCTATTGAATACCATTTTCGCATTAAATAAATTGAATTGAACATTTAAAAAAAGCGTATATAAATTCTAAAAACTTTTTTCTAAATTAAGTTGTAAAAAGGGTACGGAGAAAAAGTCGTAAAGCTGTTAAAAAATCACCCGAGAAAAGTTTTTCATAGTACAATAAATAGATATATATATATATATATATACCTAACTTTTCATAAACGGCCTTATCGCTAAAAAGCGATCTCTTTCCAAGAATAGATTTTTTTGTTATTACCGACGGTGGTGCGGTTAATTAATAATGATAAATATAAACAACATATATAAGTAAATATATACATATAAAGTTAACCACAATCCAATCAGGTAGTCTGTCTACATAAAACAGGTTATTAATTATTATTCATGCAGGAACAGACACAACCCAACCTTTTACCTCTTTAGAGTATTATTAGTAAAGATTTACATGATGAAATATTTAGTCAAATTAATAGATTTTTTGCATGTTTGTAACTTACAAATCAAAAGCAACTACCAATTTCTCCCAAAACTCTCGCTTCTGGCGATGATGAAACTTCCTCCTTAAGAATGAGTTGATAAACATCTTATCAGGTAATGGGTAGAGAACATCGATTTCCAATGCTATATTCCAACCAGATGGTGCGTGTGTCATAAAAGCTTTTACAAGGGAGATTGTTAACTGAAAGAATTTTAAATATTCTCTAAATGTTATTGTTTTTAGTCAATTTTCCCTTATGTTCTTTGGGGTCTGGGTGTCGGGGTCGCCTCAGAGTGGTCCGCTGTATATTATCCGTAACACAATCGTGGTTTGCTTAGCTTGAGAATATACAAATATGTTTTTTTACCTGCCTATATATATTATATATATATATATATATATATATATATATATATATATATATATATATATATATATATATATATATATATATATATATATATGTATATATGAACAATAAAGTGTTGTCTACCTATCTATAGATATTTATAACTAATGTAAAAAAATACCACTCACTACTACATTGCTTCCTTCTGGAAACGTCAATTGTCTGCGCCTTCTTGTAAGTCTTAGATTCTTCTCGTTCGAACAGGCACCATTTACTGTCGAATTCATCATTTCGTATTCTATCACCGTTAATGATAAAATCAACATAACAGGGATGAAAATCTTCATATTTTATGCTACAATACAGTCAATACACTAAGAAACACTAAACTCTATTTCATATGGTCAATACAAATTTCACATGACCGGATTTGTTTGTGTTTGCTTTTGTCAGTTATAATGGGGAAGGTAAGCGTACTTAAAACCACTGTTGAGTTTGTTTATTTGTAATCTAATTTAAAAGCCTATAGTAGATCTCAATAATACGTACTTTTTAGGGTTAAGTGGCCGTTTTGGAAACGAATCAAACCTTTCCTAGTCAGGACTATTCGTCATTATTTTTGTGTCACAGTCAATCTCAAAAGCAAAAAATCAATCTCAATCTCAAGTTTATGTACCTACAATGCATGGTGTTATTCAATAGCGTAGTAAACCCGTGAAAGTAAAAATTAATGGTAGGCGCCAAACATTTAAATGAAGATTTTTGCTTATAAAATCACGTCGGGGTTACCGTTAATGACGTTAAAACAACGCGTGAATTATAAGTGTGATAATTTTAACTAATTAATTAAGTTTAGTTTCTTGCTTATTTAAATGTATCCAAAATATTTTTCACGGCAACTTATCTATATCTGTTCTCTGACAGTTGTCTACCCAATCTGTTCATCATCTTTGGCCAACTGGCTAGCGAGTGAAAAGATTCGCTATATGTATTAATAATTAAATCTGGATTAGCTTGGAAGCTTACAGGATCTATTGTAAAACTAACCAGATTTTAAGAGCCATTTCAGAGATACATGAAACAAATAAATTTATAATATTGTTACGAGTTACGCAGGACGCGAATTAAAATGCCGTTGAAATTACTATAAAATTTATTATAACTGTACAAACACGTATAAAACAGGTACAAATATAACTGGATACGACCAGTACATACTGCACGATTCAATAACACGCGCAAAATCCGTCACTATAATTATCACTTGTCGAATCTACGTCTTGCTCGTATCGTAATCTTCACTTGAGAGTGCCCCTCCGCCTTGGGCCATTGCTTTATAATGCACTGACCCATACCTGGCAAGCTTCGGACCAAAATAATAACAACAAGAATTAGTTCGACACTAATGACGGCCATAACACAAGTACAATTAACAATATAATGTTTTTCTTAATTACAAATTCTAAACACAAAGTAAACAAAGGTATTCCTAAATGCGGGGAGGTTAATAAACTGCGCAAAACGACAGTCGGCTGTGCGTTTATCTTTGTCGGTATGTAACAATATACAAGAATTACCTCGTTTAAAGTTTTAAGATTTATATGTATTATCCTAACTACTCTTTTGGAGTATTGTTATATAATGATAACAATTTTCTCTAGTGACGTTAATATTTTATCTAAATCGAATAGATAACAAAATATTATTCCAAAGCTGCGAAAATTGTTTTCCTTCTGCAATTTTTGAACTATGAAGTGGAAACTTTACAAGTCGAGTATATTTTACGTTCCATTAAAAAATATTAAAAACTAAGTCCAGTATATCTAATGGCTAATATTATTCATTATTATAAAGATTTATGCCCCCTAATTCAAAGCATATCCATAATTTACTCTCATACTGTTGCCTCAATAGGTATTGTTTGATTTGATATTTAGCATAGAACTGTCTGAGGGTCTTAGCAAAGCCTTTGTACATGCCATGTCCATATTTGCACAGATATTTGCGCAGATCTGTCACATGTCGTAAGACAAACAGTTCGTTAGCTTTTCTCTACCAGTACTTCCTAACATGGTCTGGATTAGTAAGATGTTTTTAACAATTGTCAGTTCTGTGAAGGAATAGTTATTTCTCAAAAAGTTCCTATCACCGTCATATTCTATATTACGTACATATGTTTATATATATCATAATATGATACATGAACTATATATATACTATTAGGATGTGTGGTCTTACAAGACTGGATAAAGTGTGAAATGAGTAGGTACATAAAGGTCTTTGTACTTGTGACTGAAAAAATCAGAGGAAGAAGATTCTCAAGAAGAAGAATTAAACTCGATGAATGTTATGTGACAAAAATTATATTAAACTAGAAGATCGACGGATACAAATACATAGAAAGGCAAACTAAAAAGAAGATGAATGGATTGTGTGGAGTTTAACATGATGATATCGAGGGCATCGAAGTATGATAGCGGACGTATTCCAGAATACCAAATTATAGCAGGAAAAAGCATTTATATTTATGCAAACTAAATTCCACCGGAGAGAGAGAGAGAGAGAGATTAGGATAACTTAAAAGAGAAGGGAGAAATGATATAGTAATAAACTGCAGAAATGGTAACATCGTATTGTATTCTACCAATAACTCCTTAAGACTGTAAGTAGGATGCTTAACCTAAGTCACCATCTTCTATTGTTAAGGTTGTCAAAAGATCAGTTGTCCGAAGCGGCATAAACCCATTATTCGCCCGAGGATTCAAATAGACGATTGCTGTATCATTACAGGTTGTTGGTGCCATATACACCACGAAAGAAAAAAAAAGAAAATATCCTCTTCCTTTCCTTCTCTTCCCTATCCGCCACACCACTCGCACGAACGAGACAGACAATGCGATGAAACTATCTATGGCGCTGCGCTTCCGCATTTTGTCAAGATGACATTCAGTTTTGCTGCGCGACTGCTTAAGGTGTGCATTGGCGTGGGAAAGAATACAAGTTGCAAGAAGAGAACCAGCAAGCCCAGCAAGCAAACGAGTGTTTCTTTCCCCTCTCTATCCTGTAACGCATCACCACAGGTAGAGAATAAATCAGTAAAGGAGTTACATGTATTTAGATATTTATTTTATTGTAAGTACAAATTGGAACATTCAGGATACAATTTCGCGCAGTGACCAGTACTTCTGTGAGCTTCATCGTATTTGCTGTTTGTATCGTCTACTTTATGATGTTTTGGAAATCTGAAATAAAATTAACAAAAGCATTAAGAGATATTTATGAAATTATTCATAGAAGTAATAAATATGATTATTTAAAGGCATAAACTAAAAACAAACCAAAAATAATTAAAAGCATGATGGCAATTTAGGTCATATGATGTAGCCTAAAATGGATAAACTTGAGCTTTATACTGGCGGATAAGATAACCAGTGAGATGGAGGGTAAGCTAGTGGTGCATCGCGCAGTAATAATAATATTATAATAGCAGCCCATAATTGTCTCACTGCTGGGCTCAGGCCTCCCACTATAGTTGGAACGGACAGTATACCCGCGACGCTTGTCCACATAGATGAAATGAATGAATGAGTTGAAACACACGAGGACTACGAAGTCTGCAATCAGTGAACACGTGCTGGATAAACCCAACCACTACATCAGATTCGATAACCCACAAATTATTGCGAAAGAGAGTCGTTTCATACCTAGAAAGATGCGTGAGGCTATTAGAATAAAAAAACCCAAATTTCAATAGAGAAGATGGTTCACATGTACCCAATTTGGGATCCGATCATCAAAACTAATAAGATCCAAACCCAGAAAAAACCAACTGCTAGATCTCAAGACACTATGAGCTTTTTCTGCGTGCAACGGAAGACAAACCAACTTGATCGATAATAATTTCTTCTACTTTTCCTTCCACCCATTTTAATATTATATTATAAAATATTATGAAATTAGAACTAGACATGTTTTGCTGAAGACTTTCTTACGCCGCTTCTTCTCTTCAAGCCATTAACATGTTTGCGAAGCGGTGGTAAATTAGATTAGGCTCCCATAGAGTGAATAATAACCATAAAAAATACTAAAACTAAATGATCAAAATGAACAACTTGGCGGTAGGCTAAATAAAACTTTAACAATACTCGTTAATACTTGACATCTTTGACTTCCGTGATCACTTTTCAGTAGCCGAAACGTCGGAATAAGAAAATTCAAATAAATTACCGCGTTTAAAATCGTTTAAAAGTAGTTTTATTATGTACACAAGTCGCAAAAACTTAAGAAAATATTAAATGAAACATTTATTCAAATAAAATTGTGGTTGCCTGTTGTCGAATTTCGTCCATTAATTATAAGTTTGTACATTATTTATGTTTTGTTGTCAAAGACTATGTCTATAATCACAGATTTCGCCAAAGCTACACTGTTAATTTGACTTTAATAATAAACAAAAAAGTATATATACATGCGTGTGTATCAAATAGATAACAATATGCGTTAATTTTCTTTTTATTGATTTAATGCATTTTATGCATTATTCTCAAAAAATAACATTCTTCACTGCTGCCATAAAACCTGGTTTATTACTTTGCCTGCATTCCGAGTTCTTTTGTTTACTTCTAGTTTAAAATTTGTTATTAGACAATAGCCTATTGTTATTGTACTTGTTTACCCGTCGCAGGTGTGTAGATTGCGGTTTTTCGGAAACCTTAGTCAACGCGGTCCTTTGTTTTAATTGTACAGTTTATTATAAAACGATGCCCGAATTGGGACAGGTGAAGCAGTCAAGCGAGGATTACGATACGAGTAAGACGTACATTCGATGAGCGATATAAGTCTATATAAGCGCGGTTATTGAATCGTGCAATTTGTACGGGTTGTATCCAGTTATTTTTGTACCTGTTTGTACAATTCTAATAAACTTATAGTAATTCCAACGGCATTTTCATTTGAGTCCTATGTAACTTGTAACAATACAGATATGCTCCAAATCAGAAATTTGGCACTGTCAAACAAATAACTCTCAAATATCTGGTTCAACTTTGAGTCAGTGGAATACTTACGTAAATGTCGCCTTTACGATCTCCTCCAAGAATGTTCCTTGCTCAGCGCTGCCTTTGCCGGTCTCGCATAGCATTCTCAGCACACATTCTCTACCGTTCCAACCAAACCTACAAGATAGTAATGTGATTTTATTTTAAACTAGTAATTCCTGCGACGTCGTCCGCGTGGAATTTGTGACTTCCTCGATAAATGGGCTAACTAACACTGAAAGAATTTTTCAAATCGGAACAGATCAGATCAGAATCAGACCAGTATTTCCTGAGATTAACGCATGCAAGCAATAAAAAAAGAAACTATTCAGCTTTATATTAATATCAGTATAAGATTAGAATATGTCCCCGATTTCGACCACGCTCGACGCGAAGTTTCCGCGGGATCCCATAAAATACCTCAGCATTCAAAAAGAATGTAAACTATAATATTAGTGAAAACGGTATCACAATAAGATAATTTTTATGTACAACCACAATCCGCTCCCGGGAAAATTCCCTCAGGATTATCGGGATAAAAAGTATCACACATTTTATTAGACAACATGTTCTATCGATCAGCGAAAATATCAGATTGGAATACGATGTTTTTTATTCTGGCCATGTTATTTCATTTCCAGAAAAATTCCGGCGGGATTCCCAGGAAAGAAAAGGAAGATAAAAATCAGTGTAGATTTTAATTTTAAGAATTTGGTGTCAATCAACGAAACTGCACATCGGTTCAGTTCGGAATTAATGTTAAAACATAATATATTAATTTTTCGGGGGGTTTTTGTTGTTCGAGATTACCTGAACAAATACACAAACGGACAACAAGAAATCAAAAGAAAATTGCATAGTGTTCTCCATTACTTATACCTATAGTGGATTCTGCTTAGGTTTTTTTAATAGCTTCAATGTAAACCGGAAATAAATACTGATTTGGAATATCATGAATTACATACCCTTGAAAAAACTTCTCCAACTTCTGGTACAAATTTGATCTAGTCTCCCTGTGATATAGAATCCTATTTTCGTGCAGTTCCAGGAACAAGCTTGAATTCTTCTGCCTTTCATGCATTTCACGTCTTGAAGCATCATCCATTAATTTCAGGTTGTCTATACTTCGTTTTGCAAATGCTGGGTTTACTATAGGTCGCCTGAATAGAAAATTTAACAATAATTCTACTTCTATTAAATTAACATTTAGGTACTTGTAATAAGTAGATAGGAAATGCTTGAATGAATTGTCTTGAATTAAACTTCACTTACAAAGGAAAGCTGTTTTTAACACAAGCGTAACATAGCAGATTCATGTTGAAATCATTATCTTGATTACTTGATTTATATACTTAAAAAATCACTTAACTAAATCTAAAAAAATAGTATTACGAAACAGGCGTTCTAAGGATTTCCTAGGAGCCTATAAAAATATTAATTGATTATGAATGGTCTAGTTTCTTAAAACTAGTAAACCCATGATCATTTCACATTATATTTTTAATGCCTTAATCGGGCAAACAGGTATCACCTGCCGGAAAGTGATAACCGTCATCTATGGACGCCTATCGTGTTTCAGCTTGTAGGATGGGGTGGAGGAGATTGTTTATGGGGATGGGAAGTGGACCATTGTAATTCTCACTGATCTTACAAAACACGATGATCAGAAACCGTTTTTTATTTCATTAGTTCAGCAGACAGGCAGGCGGTCTGCCTGATGGGAAGCGGTTGCCACCGCCTATGGATATTTGTAACAATAAAGGAGGTCGCTCTCTAAAAACTATACTGAACACAATTTAAGGTCGTTATGGCGGTATACTCTAAGCCAGGGGTGGTACCTATCCAGACGGGCAAATGCCCTATGCCTGCATTTTACTCCGATATACTCTGAGAGCGTAGTGTCACACCGACCAAGCTGATCCCGAAACTCGCTAACTGTACATAGCTGCTGTAGCAAGCTGGAAAATAACAATCCTAGCATGGATTTATACCATATGAAGACTTAACTAATGCAAATGTAAATCATACTTCAGTCAAGTCCCAAGGTGCTATACAGACAATTCAGTCTGAGTCCACATCGGCAATATCTTGAAAGGTGGGTGGTTGAATTAAAGTCCTTCATCAGTAACTGCCTTTGTTTTCCTTTTTTTACACATCATGTATGTAGAGTAGATTAGGGTAGTCGACATATCCATGGGGATATAAATCCCCAAAAAAATTGAATAAAAAAGTTCAAGACTTGGAGGTTTACTTACTTTTTATAAGGTACCTTACTTAAAACTTTTCCATTTTCATCCAAATAATAAATGTGCTTCGACACATCATGTCTTCTGAGACTATTAAAGTCCTTCGAGTATCCTCTCAATGTGTTAAAAATTTCTGGATCATTCGGTAGTTCCCACGCTAGAGCTGCAGTGTTTCCAAACCAAATTATATCACCAACTTGGATGTATCCCTGGTTTTGAGCACAGAAAACTGGAACAATTTTAACGGTTATAGAGACAAATAGACTTTAATACATATTGCTTAGTGTGTTGGGTAAACATTATTAATCGTTAGACTTATTAATAAAGTTTCATATCCCTTTTTCTTACACCTTCTCCGAATTATTGGTACTCGGCGCAATATTTCTTTTCCTTCCATACTCCTCTATTCTCATATACGTCCTCTGTCACGCTACAAATCATCATGTCATCCTTCACAAATACGACCATCTTCTCTTTTGGTCTACCTTTACCTTTGAGTCCGCCAATCCTCCAATTTAACATTCTTTTTGTCACAAGACTTTTATTCCTCCTCATTACGTGACGAATATCACCATAGTCTTCTTTCTCTTAACTTTTCAGCCGCAAAGGCAACGTCCAACTTACTCACCTTGTCCATTCTTGCAAACCCACACATGCATATAAACAGTCTCATCTCAGCTGAGCAGACACGTTTTTGGCGTAAGGGACCCACCATTCGTAAATTGATTAATTAAAAGATTGATATGAAAAAAAAACGATTTGTCAAAAAATTCTTGAACAAAATATATAAGTATATGAAATATACGAAGTATAAGTATATAAAATGTATAAGTATAAGTAGCTCTTACATAATTACCTGTATCTTACCCGTTAGGGACATCTTTCTATGCCGTATTCGGTTCTTACCGGCCCAAGAAATCCGTGCAGAAACGGAGAAAGGATACTTATTCCCTGAGTTATTAGTTAGTACCGAGTTGATAGTTAGTTCCGTAAATAAACGAGGCAACAAAACAACCCAAAGCCAGATCATAAGGCGTTTGTTTCTCTGGATGGCTGGCATAGAACATGTCCATATATCAACCTTGAGTTCTATTCTAGCATTAGTCTTCAACGTCTTCAGTATTGCAAATATGCGGCGGTAACCAGTTTCCATCGGTTGGGCCGTCAGTGTCTTTACTGGATTTCAGCAATAAAACAATAAAATGTGTGTTTTGTGTATATAGCAGTTCACAGGCAACAGAAGTGGAACAAAGTGTGACAAGGGGTGAGAGCGATTCTAAATTTTGTGACGTCACACTTTATATATTAAAACTTTATAATATATTTAATTTTTAAAACCCGGAATTGAAATATTAACGAAATACTTTAAAACATTTCCAACTCTATCTATATGAGCGTAGTGTTGAAATTATTAAATATAATGTATTCTATCTCTCTTGTAAGCTGAGTCCTATAGATTTATGTCTTTTTATTGTCGTTTTTTCGTTTCATCGAGTTTCAAATCACAACGATCCTAAAGAATCACGTCAAAACAGTTTAACATCGTAAAGGATGGCTTGTATGCCAGTACCAAATCTCACTAAGGGGTACCAAAAACCATGTGAAGTGGATGAGATAAAGCAGAATAGGAACCCGGTCTTCGAAACGAATGGTTCGGCAACCGGGATTTAATGCTGTAATAATGTCTTAATTACCTAATTGAAATGAACTCCCATCTGGAAATATTATGAACCGTTTACGTCGTGACAAAACTTTTGAAGATATATCTTTCTCTGCTTTATAATCGATTCGCGTTTCGTTCTCAAAAGCCAAAATCATTCCTAGTACATTCATAAGTAAAAACGTGACAATCTTAAACTTCATTATATTTCACTGTAAGAAAACATAAATTTTATACATGTTAGTTAGTTATTTTTGAATAAACTGTAATAAATGAAAATAAATGTTAATAATACAACAAGGTCTTTTAGTGTTAGATAGCCCATTTATCGAAGAAGACTATAGACTATATATCATCACGCTAAGACTAATAGGAGCGGAGCACCAATGAAAAATGTTTCAATTGGTGGGTTTGGAAAACAAATTCCACGCTTACGAAGTCACGGGCACAGCTAGTTATTAATAAAGTAGGAAAGCTATGCTCAGACCGTTATTGCGACATTCCTCAAAATCTGGCAGCGTTTCCTTATTGGGTGGATACGCAAAGTTGCTCGATATCATGGAACAAGAATATTACGGACAAAATAAATTAATTAAACCTCTTTATTGTTCACTATAAACCTAAATCTAGACAATGAATATGGATTACATTTGCATTAGAACAATGGGCGGCTTTATCGCTCATAGCGATCTCTTCCAGGCAACCCAGTGTCTGAGGAGATTTTAAAGAACAATCCGTTCTCGTGCCGAACGGACTAGTCCCTGACGATGTCAAGAGAACCGACGGTATGACTTTAATTCCCTGGAGCTTGGGAGGCCGCTTGTGTGGAACGTTACCTGTGTCGACACACTGGCGCCTTTTTATCTCCAGGAGTCTAAAGTTGAGGCCGGTCGCACTGCCACTTCTGCCGAAATGTCAAACGACTGAAATATGCAACCCTTGGAACATGAAAGCGGTAGGGATTCGCTTTAAAGGATAACTAAAGGATAAATTTATAAAATGTTTATTCAATTGACCAAAGATAGGAGTAATAAAGGAGCGAGGGAGCACACGCGGTGGCCGCTATTCGTGTACTGACTATTTGTTAATATAAATTAATTAAGTGAAGTAAAAATGCATTGTATGCAGTGTTCGGTTTCACCGTACAGAACAGGTTACATATTTGAGTCGTTTGGGGTGGAAACTTTGGGCCCATGGCATCCAAGTACCAAACACACACAAATTATTTCAAAATATTAAAAAACGTCTGGTCTTTGTATCCAGCGAGATAATGCTACCAGTCTTCTAGGTACAATGCCCAGTGACAGTGGTCTGGTGGGGCTGGACGGACATTAATATAGGTTTTTTTTACCATTGTATATGTATTTTTAACTTAGGTTTATTTATATGATAGTCTTACTTAATAGGTCTCATGTAACTTTACTAAAGATTAGATATACGATACTTGATGTACTAAATTAACATAAAAGTATTATAATCGCAATCATCAACTACTACGAGTATTAAAAATAAAATGCAAATAAATTACTATATACATATATGTTTAGATATTCATATATGTAAAACAATTTACTTGTAATATACTTAGAGATTACAGACGACTCCCACAGCCTCTTCATTCAAAAAAATCTCCACTATAACTTGCAATAGCCTATCAAACAACACCTTATCATTTGAAAATTAGTTTTACTTGATTATTTTATTAATTAATATATTCTCGATTAGTATATTCTTCTTCCATGTTCGCAATTAAATACAGCCTTTTGATAACATGAGACATGTACTAGATTTGGCTAAGTCTCGATGATCAGGCCATCCTGATCCAAATTAAACTAAATAATAAATATATACAACTTCATGCAAATATGTTTATATTTATTTCCGATTGCTGAATATTTTCGGTATTTCAAGGCATCTTTCTAGAATTTAATTTTATTTGATACAATACTTGATTTATTTTCAATAGGCTAATGTTAAAAACATTACCAGGTTTCTAATATTTCACAAGTACAACTAATGTTTTGTGTTATGAATTCCACTGTGGTGTGTTAGAAAAACACATTCGGAAACTCACAGTATAAAGTTGAACACAGAACAACACCTAAAGAACAACTGCTCAGATATTTAGCAGACAATAAAAGTACTGTTTGTTGTCTAGAAACTGTTTACATATAATTAAAGCCTTCTTACAAACAATTCGTTTGTTTCCGGGAAATGTGCAAATTAAAATATATCACAGTAACCTGATAAGTATCATAATTTGAACATGACACAGTCGAAAATTGCTTGACACGCGCTCAAAGTTTGATTGGTGTCAAAATAAACAGTATTGGTATTTACTATTAGTACGTAGTTATTCTGTAGATAAATCCACAATTAAAAGTCTTTTGTAGAACTAAGGGCCGCTTACATAACGATCGCCTTTAAACAAAATTAGTTAATCACATTAAACTGCCTAAATACGTTTACAAAAAACGTATTTAGTAAACTTAAAAATGTTTAGTGGCAAATTTTGTGTTGTGCAAGAAGCTAATTGTATTTAAGGGTGTTAAATACGATTTGTGTTTCTTAAATTAATTTAAGCAATCTTATGCAAGAGGTGATAAGTATATGTCAGGCTAAACAACATGCACAGACTCCTTAGCGGTCGCCGTGAAGTGCGTAAAGAAATTTGTTTTTCATACATCTTTCTCAGTTCCGGCCAGCCGGACGACCAACCAGACCACGGCTAATCGCATAATATGTTATTATGACTGAAATATACACAAAATTCAATTACATCAAAATACCTATACATAAATTTTAAACTCGTAAAACGAAGGACACTTAACTTACTTCTTTAGAAAGAAAGAAAGAAAGAAAACATATTTGACATTGCTGACATGTATATTAAAATTAAAAACATATTTTGCAATTTTATGTAGCCTACCGCCAACTTGTTCAATTTCAATTGTGATTAATTTTAATTTAAGTAATTTAATTAGCAATAGGATATCAAACATATTTTGAGATTTGTATACCGCAAACAAGGTTTTTAGTCAGCTTCTTGCTGCACCGGAATTATATCCGACACAACGCTGATTTCAGTTGATCAGTGCAACCCTTCCTTTAGGTGTAATACTACAACCCGAATATTTTATTAATATTATTTAAAAACTATTTAATTATAAATAATAATATATACGTACATAGAATAAACAACATTAATGACCATTAGTTACATTGTTATGTACCTATAATCCCTTAAGACTATAAACAATTCGCGCCATAAATCAAAAATTCGACGAAAAATAAATGAACTAAAAGTGGCAGCTTCGCTATTTGATAGAACTTTGTTTGTAAAGTAACCAGGAAACAAATTTAAAGCTTTAATTATGGAATATTTTATATGTTTTATTCCTAATTACACATCGTTTTACTGATTAGCATATAAATACTCTGGCAGGACTAAGTACGGTGATTGCAGCGCCGCGTCTGTGAGAATTCTTTAGAGAAGCGCACTCGAGAATTTTCAATCATCATCAACAACTTAGTCATCAAAGTCAATGGTA
Source organism: Dendrolimus punctatus (assembly GCA_012273795.1). Taxonomy (NCBI): domain Eukaryota; kingdom Metazoa; phylum Arthropoda; class Insecta; order Lepidoptera; family Lasiocampidae; genus Dendrolimus; species Dendrolimus punctatus. The sequence goes on along the minus strand of CM022541.1, from coordinate 9,641,016 downwards.
AAGTGTCCAGAAGGCTGGTTAGATTACAATTAATAGTTTAAGTAATGTTCCGAAGTACACATATTCTATATATCATGAGAATCCGTCCATTATCATATCTTTGAAGACAGTTTTACGCGTTTTTTCGCTATATAGTTCTTGTTAACGATGCCAAAATAGTTTATAGATAGTTTCCCACGAAGATAATGCAGATGATGGTGTTGGCAACACCAACATATCTCAATATTATTTGAGTTTTTGGCGGGAACTGAAAGGAGACGTTGTGCTGTGCAGTTTTATTTTCTAAAAATGTGTATAATTACTCTAAAATGAACAATAGTTGCAGGATATTGACAGTTTTTGAGTAGAAATTATGTGTTTTTGTGAGAAATGTGAACTGTATAGTCAGATGTGATCTTTCGAGTTTTCACAAGAACTCTATGAATGGCGTCGGTTGTAGCCTGCAATACAACTGTGCTACTATACGAAGACGTATTATTATTATTAACATGTTTCCTACTGAAAGACTTTGATTCTATGGTCATGAATAAATTAAATGAAAAAAAAAAAATATTTTTAAACTTGCCACACTGTCGTTGCTTTTTGTTTCTTCTTCCATTTTGGTCGCAGCCACAATACGCACAAGTATTCGTTATGTAAAAGTGATATATTCTCTCGTATAAGTTTCTACCACCAACGCTGTTTAACCATTATACCAACAACGACTAGGGTATCCCTCACACCATCAGCGTAGAACAAAATATATTACATATGTGGTGAGCTGCGCACAGTGGTATATGGAATTATTTATGACGTACCCCGTCATGTAGGTATAGTTTTATATTTTCAAGAGTTTCGATTATAGTTTAAAATAACGTCTTTTGTAAGACCATTTGAGTCAAAGAAAGATGATCCTGACATCTGCCATTGCCATTGTATATGTTTTAGAAAATAATTTTGTAATTTATCTGCATACTTTGTTTTAATTGAATAAGGAAACAATTTATAAGTTTATGCATAGGGGTCGCATGTTCCCAGAAGGATTGGGTCGGGTTGAGAGAAACCGTGGGAAGCTTCCGCAAAATATTATTTTTTTAGTATATTTTGTTCTTATAAGTAGATATCTGCGAAAGTCAAATTAGTGTATGGATAGAATCAGTGGGTTAATGTGTGTATGTAATAGTCAGTGTGTGTTAAAAGGAGTCAGCATGAATTGTGTTCATAAAGTCAGTGAATTAAATTTGTTGATAGAATTAGTATGTAATACGTGACTTATCGCGTTCTATTAGATACCGATGATTACTACGTTAATAAAGCCAATGATAATTTAATTGTAATTATATTTGTGACATTCCAAATAAACGACGTGAACTGTAGGAGTGACTGGTGTATTATTTCCACCAGCTTATCCCGCACGCACCTCCTACAGGCTTCCACCAAAAGCCCTGTCAGAGACCAGCTGCAGTTCCTTATAGGTTTCTTGGAGATATCCAAACACAGTCACTTATTCACGTTTATCGTTTATATGGATTTCTCCATGAATCTTTAAACATTGACCTGGATCCACCACAATAACGAAGGCTTGTTATTCAAATCTCAAAAGCTATGTCTCGGTTTACTGACAAAAATAATTTATAAAAAAAACAAACTAAAATATTATATGTGTACTATAATAAATCTAGAATTGAAGAGGAATGTTAAAGTTATCGCAACCGGGGTACAATTCTGAACAATTTTCTCTTTCCATATGAGCTTTATCGTATTCTCTTTGTTCATCTTCTGCGAATTCTTCGCCTTTAGGCAACCTATAAAAAAAGATTTTTAAATTCAAAATATTAATACACTGAACTTAACTATATTAAATAATGCTAATGCAAAAGTAGAGATTGAAAAAGCGTGGCAAATTTAAAAAATCAGTATGGCAACTCCTAACTACCATAGAGCATTTATATAATATAAGATGTATTGTCTACTGTTAAGGTGCCCACTCATTACGTGATACATCCGTCGGATGCGTCCGAACAATGTGCATACCAGAACCATGACACACTCTCCAAATTGCTTTAGGACGTCTTAACGCTCAAGGACACGTCCGCGATGCACACACTTCAATGGCCTTTCCTTATCCCCATACGTTATAGATCACGCCTTTCAGCCGCGTCCGTCAGTCGCAACTTTTAATATGCACATACCTTTACTCATCTTTCTGCGGTTACTTTTTCTCGAATTGGGAAAGCATGCAAAACAATGACTTTCGTCTTTCACTTTTAATACACGTTTTAAGCTTGTAAATGCAAAAACACCAAAATAACAAAAATTACATAAAAACTATATTATATCTCTTTGTTGTTGCTGGCTCCAACGCCTTTGGCATTGATTTTGCCAAAGACATAGACAAAGAGGCAGGTGTTGTCATAATAACGACACTGTTTTGGTAAAATGACATTGACATTTGTATTATAGCATTGCCATGTTAAATAAATGTGAATAATTCGAGTAATTATAAATTTCTTTTATATGATTTATCTGACTGATTTTGCTAATTATAATATTATTAAGACGATCGGTTAAGTGCGTGTGACGTGCAGAAGTTACGGAACTATATAGAGCGGAACACTTACTGTCTTAATATTTAATCATTTACAAAGTATTCTTTAAGCTCTAGCCGTAATTTTAATAGGTTCAAGGGGAAGAATAACGTTGGTCCAATAGACCAACAATTATGCTGAGCTTGAACCAATCCTAGGATTCATACTATCTACCTATTTGTGTTTTATAATATATTTTACTTTCTCTGTGTATATCTTTTGATACCTCGATGTTTTGTTATTGTTTTAGTTTGTTCTAAAATAATAATATAACTTAAGTAGTAGTAATTTAGGCATTCAGATCATAGATCATAAATAGTCTGTTAAACCGAAGTAGAGTTTATTTTTTCTTAGTTTGTTTGAAAAACATCAATCACCAATTAATCAAAGATAATATAATATACTGAGTTTTGCACCATACTTACGTGAACACAACTCTAAGGAATTCCTGTAGAAAGCTGCCCTGCACCGAAGCGCTTTGCGCTGACTCGCATAGTTTGTAAAGAACGCACTGCCGGCCGTCTCGACCCATTCTGCACGGATTTCAATCAATAAATGTACGGGGAGGGAAAGAGCATTGCGATAAAACAAAGCGATGGAATGCGATTGAAAAGATGTAATTAAAAATTTCAAACTGCTGTCCTTTGCAAATTTTATTAATAATTACATTTTAAAAGTTTCGTGTTCTTCATGGCATTTTTGTGACTAACTTTACATTCTTTCACTAAGACCTGCTTGTTATTATTGGGCACACGCTTTATCTGTGCAGGAATGGAGAAAAGATGCAATTTCCTGCGGCCGGGAGGTCTTTCTTAATAGGCTAAAAAACAACCAACAGTCAGGTGGAAGGGTATTTGCCTGTCTGGATGGCTACCACCTCTGGTCCAACATAAATAATCTGGAGTTGTGTTTTTTTTTATTGCAGATGTTCAGCAGACAGGCAGAGGGCCCAGTTGATGGAAAGCGGTTACCATCGCTTATGGACATTCGCAGCACCAAAGATGCTACAAATATGCAGCTGCTCTCTTAAGAGAGACCGGAACATGGTTTCTAATGCCGAAACACGATTCAAGGTGGTTATGGAGACATACTTTAGACCAGGGGTGGTAGCCATCCAGTCGGGAAAATGGCCTATCACCGAGCTGTGGGTTGTTTTGTCACCTCTTACGACAGACCGCCCGGCTACAGCAAATTGTGTTCTTTGCATTAGTAACCAGGTACAGGTGTACCTGGTTACTAATGCAAAGAACACCCTTTTAAACTCAAGTGTACATTGGTAGCATTTGGTGTTGCAATGTCCATAGACGGTGGTAATTGCTTTTCATCAGGTGGGCTGCCTGCTTATCTACTAAACTCATGCAATAATGCAATCAAGCCTTAGGTTTATATTCATATATTAATTAAATTAGTTACACAACACTTACGCTGTAATAAGTTTTTCCAATTTCTCAAAGAGCTCCAATCTGCTGCTTCTGTGAAACTTTATGCTATGCTCATCCAAATGCTCTTTTTTCATAAAATCTCTATTCAACTGCTTATCATGCATCTTCTTGCGATCTATTTTAATCTTCAGCTTCTCTTTGAACGTCATTTCTTTTACTTGGTTATCTATGCTTCGTTTTGCAAATGCTGGATTGACAATTGGTTTCCTGAAATTTACCACAATGTTATTTAAGACACTTTTTTACTTTAAATCTCAAGTCACTGCTATAATATAGGGAAGAATAACCATATCGCAGGGATCATAAATGGAAATCTGCACCGGGATCCCGTAAATACAATGCAGGTTAACATTATCCTTTCTGTAATTTAGGGATACCCTCTCTAGGTAGCTAGATCAAATTCATAAACTGCTTGAAGGCCCGGCAGAAAGTTGAGGAAATTCCTTAATTACATTAGCCATTCATAATTTAGACTCTAGGCCCAGAAAACTCCTTTCTGGGCCTAGAGTCTCAAGTTTTAATATGCCTGTTAATGTCCATTTGGACATTATCTTAATTAAATGATTAAGAATTCATTTGTGAAAAATATTACGAATAACCTGATAGTTGGTTAGTTGATTATTATATTTTTAGTTTTGTTTCAAGACGTATTATCTACCAATCTGTGGAAAGCACGTACGGTATATACAAATTGAACATAGGGTCTTACGTTAATTTATAAAACTCTAAACTTGTCTGTACATTGCAGGTATTAAAAAAACAACCGCAATAAATTATATAAACAATGGCGAACACGATGCACTTTTGTAGATATCTTGTCTGTTTGTTCGGGTTTCACGTAAAAACTACTGGGCCAATTATGATGGGATTTTCATTGATCGACAGAAAATTCTAAGCTTAAAATCTGGTCTACTTTTTATCCTGGGAATCTCGCAGGAATTTTCCCGGGGTACACAGTTTTCACTAAAATGATAGTTTACATTATTTTCTAATGCTGCGGTACTTTGTGTACTGGAAAACGAGTGGGACTTTCAATTCAAGCATGAAAGTCACAAGCATATCCTTGTTTTCTTATAATATTAATGTTTATTTTATAAGGATACAAGTAAGTAAAGAAAACAAAACTCTACCTTTTATATGGTGCTCTTGAAATTAGTCTGCCTTGTTCGTCTAAGTAGTTGATAGTCTTCACGACATCGCCTCTTCTTTGCGCTTTTGATTGCTGTAGCAATACGTCAAGAAACTTAGTATCTGAAGGTAAGTTCCAAGCCAAAGCAGCAGTATTTCCGTATAAGAAAATGTCTCCAATTGGAATTAGTGCCGCAGTTTGAACACAAAATACTGTAAATAAAAATATGTTTTTTAAGTAATTAGATATATTTTATAGGCCCAAATAAAGGAAGTAGCGCTTACATATGTTTTCTCTTGGATAAAGTTTAATCTCTGTTTTTTTTATTTATATATAGGCTTATAAGCTTGTCCTGCTCTAAGCCGAGACTACTAGCTCGAAGACTTTCGTCTTATAGCAATGCGGAATGATCAACGAGAAGACCTATCAAAGTCCTGTATAGGTTTTTTGGAGTGAAACTTCTTTATCGGCGTTGGAAAAAAAATTACCTTCACTTTTTTCGGTTACGCGCTATCTTGTTTCCTTGCCCCTCGGCCGAATCGACCGTGGTTCACGGTCGATTCGACCGTGGTAGGGGCTTTATTTATTTAACCAATTTCTGTTAAGTTACATATCATCATCATTTTTCGAAAAATAAGGTCATAAAGAAGTTCCACTTCTTACGTGTGTACATTAGTACACGCACTCATTTTTTTTTAATTACTCCTCTCCGAACGAACTGGTTTGACCGGGCTTACTGCTGTTTTTTTGATTGTTTTGTCGTTTTTATTTTCTTTTTGTTTTATTTATTTATTTTCAAAAAATTTCAAGAGTCCTTACATTCTATATATTTCCTGAGCTATTTCTATAATTATCTTATTTATTGGTTACATATTTTATCTACTATCTATTCATGTTTCAGGTTTTTGTCATTATATACTTATCTTATATAATAACAATGTTTGTATGGTTGTATTACTTAACCCCGGTAGAGGTTACCTTTCATATATTTTATATCGTCAATCGGTATTAGACGGTTCATCTCCACTTTTCAATTTGGAGGAACCAACCAAACTGATCTAAATAAAGATAAATTAAATCATACAATGTTATTGAATATATTATTTCAGTCCTGTAACTTGAAAGCAAATTGATTGGTTGATCCATCTAATATCAATATTACAAACATACACAGGTGTACCACGTTTTAAATTTTGAAATTCCAATACGTTGTCAGCATTAACATTACTACACCATGAGTACTACGCGTGCCAATATTTTACTCTTTGTTATCTTTTTAGCGAGAAGATAATCACCATAACAAGATTTAAATACCTAGTGACGTGAATTAAAGGGTCAATAAGCAGGTCGAGGCTGTTCTTGCAATTATTGTATACGCACTTAGCCTGAAGGACAATGATGTGTGATGATTATACTTTGTACCAACCAAAATATTTCCCGGGACGCAACGCACTTCAGCATTTAAAACTGCCATCGTTTTAGTGAAATCTGTGTCGGATTAAGCAAATTTTTGTGAAATCGAACTATTACAAACTGCTCCCGGAAAAATTCCCGCAGGGTTCCCGACGCATTTTATTATATAAAATTTACTATCGATCAGTGAAAAAATAACATCGAAATCCGATGTTTTTAATCTGGCTACTTTAAATCATTCCCAGAAAAAAATCCAGCGATATTCCCAGAATAACAAGTAGCATAGATTTTAATTCTAAGAATGTGCTGTTGATCAACGAAAATCGCATCCAAATCTGCCCAGTAATTTTTACGTGAACCTCGAACAAACTGACAAACTGAGAAGTAGACAAACAAACAAGAAACGTAAAAAACATGCGTCGTGTTCTCCATCGGTTTTAAATTAAAATTAAAATCAACTGGAATAGACTATCTATTCCAGTTGTTTTTTTAAATACCTTTCATATACAGACACAACATGTTTAGAGCTTTATAATATTATAGATTTACACTGTTTTACTTTAGGTTCATGCTATTGGATATATAATATTTTTAGTTATACAAATTACATATTGTAAATTCTATACTTTCAATGTAAAGTATAAGCCATATATAACAGCTATTAGAAACCACTATTCTTTGTGTTATTAATGGCCCGTTCTTATATGTTACTGTTGCTTATATGTTACACTTGCCTTATCATCGGTTGATTTTTGACAATATTTGTATGGAGCTTATGTCAAACTTTAACCGGTAGTAACGCAAATGAATGGTCGGCAAGATATAGGAACCCGCCATCAGTCTTCCAACGTAGCTAAATACAAAATAACATTTATTTACCTAGCTGCAACGAACTGCCGTCTGGGAAAGTCAAGAATCTTTTTCGTCGCGACAACACTCTTGATCCTCCATTTCCGAACGAGAATTCATTCTCAGTTATGTTACCATTGTCTTCAAAACTCTCACTAATTGCCATCTCGAACAAAACAATTGTTGTCAAAAACAATGAAAATCCAAAAGTTAAACGCATCTTGTCATGAAATTCAAGTTAACACTCGTAAAAGAATCTAGTTTCAACTTCAACCTTGTTCGATTCTAAATTCAAATGTTACTTCTCGACACCATGTTTATGGTCGCTGGATATCGGATTCAAATTCAAAATAAGAACAAGTCGAGTATCAGTTTCAATTATAAATTAAGAACACTATATTCGACTGCGATTTGATTTATTATACACAAAGACTCAATTTAGTTTAGTTTATTTGACAAATTTGACACTTAAAGTTGACCAGCGTGAAATGTAAAACGCACTGTCCATTCGTTTAACCAGCCAGCATGAAAGTGTATAAATGAAACACCAATTAACATAGTACAGTGTCAATCTTTTTACTGTTATGTTCGTGCTCCCAAAGCGGCATGTGCGCCATTCGGAAAACAAAAAAGGAAATTGGGAAAATTGTACCACCATTAGAACCATCGTTCGTGATACGCGTGTTTCAAGAAATTCATTAGATACGTCTATACGTGGACTAGAACACGTTTATATGTATATTATATACATTCATTTTAATACAATGAAATAATAAAGGCATAGAACACATTATACTTTTATTTTTTTACTAATATCAATAACAGTATTAAAACAGTATAAATATTCAACAAAATTAAGGTTTTGTGAACCATTGAAATATCTGGAGAGTCTTCCTAAATTCTCTCCAGGTAGAAACTGGAAAAAAATACAGTTTCCTGCGGTCGGGCGGCCTATCGTAAGAGGCGACTAAACAACCCATAGCCAGGTGGTAGGGTATCTCTCCATCTTGCTGGCTACCACCTCTATTCTAGAGTATCCCGCCATAACAAGCTTAGTGGTCAGGTTCCAGACTTCCTTAGAGAGCAGCAGCACATTCGTGACACCTTCGGTGTTTGAAATGTTTATCGGTCATGGTAACCGGTTTCCATCAGAAGGGTCGTCTACCTATGTACTGAACTCATGCAATAAAAAGCTCAATTTATTATAAGTACAGACATACTCAGAGTTACATAATTAACTATTAATCTATCTTTACAAATAATAAAACTGTAGAGGTCGAATATCCTATATGTTGACCAGAGATATAAGCTACCACCATACAAAATTTCAGTTAAATCGGTCCAGTCGTTTTGGAGATTAGCCGGCACAAACAGATAGACAAAGAGAGACAAAACTTTAGAAAAAATTTAAATTTCAGTTCTTACATCCCCCTGACTTGGTTTTTATCATTTTTATTCATCCTGTACAATGAATGTTTGTCTAACTTAACTGAAATTTTGTATGTTGGTAGCTTATATCTCTGGTCAACATATAGGATACTTTTGATCCCGAAAAATTAAAGAGTTCCCGTGGGATAGTTAAAAAAACCGCACCACGCAGACGAAGTCGCGGGCAGAAGCTAGTCTTAAATAATATAAATTATGTTTTTAGTACGAACAACTGAACATACATTTCACGTCATTATTACAAAAAAAATTAACAACACCTTTATAATCTTATTGCGACAACTGTGAATTTTCGTAAATTTTTTGATAGCAAAAGCTATTACAATAATTTTAAGGAATGAAATTTTAGCATCTTTTACGCCATACAACACTTTAGAAGAAAAGAAGTCTTAAGATCCTATGTAAAGGCACAGTCAAGATTTCTTTCATCATCATCATCCGAGCGTTAAATCCCGGTTGCGTTCGGAGCGTTCACTCCGACGCCCAGGGTCCGCTTTCCTACTTTTTCTACTCTACTTCGCGTGGTCTTCAGCATCCCCCGTTTTGAGACCATTGGCACGCATGTCATCCTTCACGACGTCAAGCCAGCATTTCTTGGGCCTTCCCCTTCGACCGGGACCTGGCGGAGGTGGCATGGCTAGACATTTGTTCCCCACGTAATTATCCGGTCTGCGTAAAACGTGATGAAAGTCAAGATTTCTTTATCCATAATTAAACAATTGATAATGATTTTATTCCAAAGCACAAATAAGCACTACTCTAAATCGTCGTCACGAAGTTTTGTTTTATTTAGAAGTAAAATTATATTTTTAGGGGAATGTTCAAGTAGTTGTCTCAATTTAATAGATTTTTGACTTTAGCTTCAGGAGTTTATAGTTTCGGGAGGTAGTGTCTCTGTGTAACAAGTTACAGGGAAGATACTATACAGAGACGAGGCGTCGAGCCATAGTTCCGCCCCCAGCAAACGAAGACTCCGGTGCTAGGTTAGCCTGATTGACCTCCAGCGCCGTGAACAATCGGCTGTGGGCGAAACCCAAAGGAGAATCCACTCGCACTCAAGGCTGAAGGAAGGAGAGGAGTGCTTTTCGCCCTGCGATGACAATTGACAAGGCCATCGCGGCTGGTACCTGCAGAGCAAGCGATTGACATTTCCCGCGGCTGGCTATATGTGACTATAAGAAACACAGGGAATTTTAATGGATATTGCGACAGTGCCTACCTTCATTAGGACAGGTTTAGGCCGACAAGTCTTCATATGCCTTCACCGTGATTCCCACACGATGAAAAGTCTATAAGTGGATTTCTTTTCACCAAAAAAAGGAGATAGTATACTATGAATTACAGTCGTTTAGCAAAAAATGTAACCAACGAATATACGATTGTATACGCATCTCTTTCCTTCGTGTTATAATGCTGTAAAAGAGAATAGATCGGACGACTTCTTTAGCAATTTCAGTACGGTTTCTATAGCATTCTTTATTGTTTTGATATTTTTCATTTTGTTGAATAAATTAATAATTGGTGATAGGAGAACTTCCATCTGAAAGGGGATCTTCACATTCTGGATACAATTCATCACATGATTCTGCCGTATTGTGAGCTTTGTCATATTCCTTTAGCATGTCGTCTTCAGCAAGAGATCCTGTGCCTTCTGGAAACCTGTAAACAGTAATGACAGTTTTAATTAATTTAAATTTAATACAAATAAAAGTAACGGTAATATAAACACATTTGGAACTTTAGTACTGACATTTAAATTAGGCTAAAAGCTCTAATAATTTTAAACGTCGTTACTCTTCCATTACACAGAATATTTAACACCTATAAGTTTCTACAGATGTCGCCATAATGATAGTTTTAGAACGAGGTCTAAAACGCCCCGTACCGGAGGAACGGAAACTACAGATAAATCAGTGTCTCTGTGAATGTGTTAAGACAATAAAAGTAAAGACAACCACTTACGTAAAAACGGCTCTCAATATTTGCTGTAAGAATGTCCCCTGAGGCAGATGTTTGGACTTCCCAACAATGCATAGAGTTTTCAATATACACTGCTTTCCGTCCCCGCCGAGTCTGTAACATGGATTAAGCTGAATTTTTAAAAGTTATCACAATCTTAAATAGGAGAAGTTAAGTCTTAACACTTCAAGTGGGCGCAATGCCAAATCGAATAATTCTTATAGGAATTCATATCTTTAAATCTTAAAGTGAATTAACATTTCTTAAGTTCTCCAATAGTGTTTCTCGTATTAAATTTTAATAGCGTTTGAATATGAAAGTCATTTTGTTTCGATGCTTTTATATTCCTTCGTTCCTTTACAGCCTTGATAATGTAGATTGTCGTATAATTAAGTTTAGGTTTGTTTTCATAACTTTTATTAATATGTAGCACTTGTATAGTATTTTCTAGTCTATACAATGTAAAGTAATCTCAGACAATTCAGAATGGTACTTTTGTTCTCTTTTGACTAACTCATTGCTACATCATCTGCACTTATTTCAGCCACTAATGACTACTGAATGCGCTTTCTATAATTAGAGTGAACTAAAAATTAATAAGGCCCAACTATATTTAGTTTTTTTCAATAATGTAATACATGTCGTGCCAGTCCGATTGCAAGCTGTTAAAACCTCCGCTATTCCTGTTCTAGACGATCCGCGACCAACAGGCATAGAGACGACTCAATGACACCTCTGACATCCACACTAAAATTGGCCGAAAGTAACTTTATAGGTCTGTTACACTCTCAAGGAAAAACTATGACATACTTGTACAGACGTCTTGGTTTTACAATAACTCTCGAAGATGTATTCTGACAAGTTTATATGCATATTATTGCAGGAATTAAAAGTACTGATAAATGGCCTAAAGAAACTGTTACTTGTCCTTGCTTTAAGCTCCCTGATAAGAGGATAATGACGTGCATGAGCACTTCACTCGGCATAGGACTTCATGTCATCATGAATTATCTAAAACATATTCTTGGGAAATCAGGCACATTGAAGCATGTCATTGGACCGTTGATACGAAACAAAACTACCTAAAACAATAACGGATACATCATACGTCGGTTTATTTAAACGGCTCAGGAAGTGATTAGTTGAGCACATTTTTATAGCTATAAAGAGTTTCTGAAACATGCGTGTAACTTGTTGTGAACAAAATATTTCTGATTTCTAAGACATTTCAATGCGATGGTCTAAATATCCGCGATATATGAAACTACACCTCAAGAACGATCAAAACACAACATTTTATTCCAGAGGCACACCTGTAAATGCACGTCTTGTGATCCCTGGAATACATTTACTGAATATAAATAACACAATAAAGTCCTAAACGTACCCTCGGAGCATCGTCTCTATTTTCTGAAACAGTGAAGCGCGGCTGCTCCTATGGAATTGTATGCTCCGACGCTCCCAGTTGTTGCGTTTTGAATGCTCTACGTTGTTTTGTGAACGGTGCATCTGTTTCCTGTCTATCTCGAAAATTCCGCTGGCTTTTTCGATTTGCTCAGATGAGTCCACGCTGCGTTTCGCGAATGCTGGATTCACTATGAATTTTCTGAAAGTCAGTCTGTGGTTATTTGATGGCTGTACCGCTACGTGTATGGTATGAAGCAAATTTTTCTCCTAAATACATGTAGATCGTTAAATAAAACTTAACTTTCATATTGATAGAATCGAAACCGCCACTGGCGACGTGCATGTCTGGGCGACCAGCTGATACATTTATTTTTAATTGATTTTTTTTTAATACACCATACACGTCCTGTTTTTGTAATAAATTTCTCACCGTCTAGTCGAGGCGTCTCTGGAATGAGTTACCTATTGATATAAAATAAGTCAAATACTATGCTCTAAAAATCTGGTTGAGAAGTATTACTTTTGTATTGTGTATAATAATTGCTAAAGTTATTATATAAATATATTATGTTTGTATTGTCATATTTATATACGTATGTGATCTATACATACTATGGTTATTTATCATGCATCATTATTTTTTAACTGCACCACCGTCATTATTAAAAATCTATCAGTATCTGCCAAGGGTTGTCTGGCAGAGATCGGTTCTTAGCGATACGGCAGTCCGTTGTACTATCCCTTATCTTTTTCTACTTCTGTTTGTATTTTACAAAGAGTTTGTTGTTTACATGCTTTGTTGTACAATAAAGTATTATCTATCCTTTTAACCCGTTATCAATTTCGTTACTTTAAGCTCCCATCAGTGATTTATCCCGAGGGAGCCACGCAGGCGCTGTTTCTAGAGTTTTGTTTTCAACCTAGTGCGTGAGACCAGCGTCACCAGCTATATAAGTTAACTTTACGTCACAAGTGGCTGGTTAACGTACTGAATGAATCGAATAATTAGTTATTAAGTTGTTGATTAAGGCTGGTGTGCTTAGACATTTAACCGACGATTAAATAAAAAAAATTAATAAAAAATCGTTGTTTACCGAAATAATTTTAGCGATTATTTATTTTAATCATCAGTTAAATGTCAATTCATAGATGTCTAAGTAGATATCTGTCCAAAATTACAAATATAAATAAATCATTCTTTAGAAGCTGTAAAAAATTACCAGTATACTTACCTCTGGTATGGTTTTTTATTTATAATCCGGCCGTCTTCATCAAGGTAATAAATGACCTTGGAGTCCATACGTCTATGAAGAGGGTCAGCTCTGTGGTTGAATGGGGAATAAGGATCTTGTGGTAGCTCCCACGCTAAAGCCGCTGTGTTGCCCCATAAGAATATATCGCCAATAGGGGATATTAACGGATACGTGGTACAAAATACTGAAAACAAGTATTTTTTTTATGTTATAAGGCCCAAGGGCTTAATTCTGCTATTTGAATATCTACACGTTGCAAATATGTTCAAGGTGTGGTATATTAATGTATTAATAATGAAGGTAGTTTCTAATAATAGTGATTCAAGGACGCTGCATGGAAATATATGTTGTAAGTATGGAGCATCCTCCATTCGAAATGTTTACGAGGTGGACCCGCGGGCCGTGTCGACGCGTGACAAAAATGGTTCAAACAGTTTTAGGTGTTTCTCAAGGCTTCCGGATTGCACAAAGAAACGTTAGACACGAAAGTGAGTTTGGTAATTAATCTGATTGACACAGAAGGATACGACACATCGACATAATGTCATGTACACATACACGACATTTAAGTTCGCAAAATACCAAAATAAAGAGGACTTCGCCTTACTGATGAACTTTAATGAACATTTTGATACACAGTAAAATCACGCTCATCCGTTTTAAATTCTTCATATGAAACCAAAAAATTGGGGAATCGATTGACGAATAAGTCACAGTGCTAAAACTACTTGCTCACTGCGCGACAAATTGCTGACAGCTGATGATCTCGATTCATTTAAAAATTAAAAAAATGAAAACATATCAAGCCACTGAAATTTCCAGTGAAGAAAAGAGGCAGATTGAAGCAATCAAAGCAGAGAAAAGGGACCAAGATGAGTCGTCGGGAATAGATGTCATAAGAAGAGAACGCAATGAATGGCGCATAGGCGACGGCGTGGAGTACGAGCGACCGCCGCCAACGCGGGCCGAGGAAATACACAACGTGCAAGCGATGCGTTTAGGCAGTGCACACCATGTGGCGGTAATCGTCAAAATGGTTTTCGGTGTCCGGCTCAACCGATTATTTGTGTAGTGAAATGGACCTTTGTAAACAAATATGTTCAAAGTTAAAAAAGCATATATATATCAATAACAAGACAGACAAACGGACAGACGGAGAGACAAGAAATCTAAAAAATGTATCGTGTTCTCCATCGTTTATTTAATCTATTTTAGCTAATCCAGTTATTTGTTTTTAACAGCTTCAATGTACAGATACGACATATTTAGAATTATATAATATTATAGATAACATAATATGGAATATACAGATAATATAAAAGCTACATCATCTGGTACAAACATAATAATGCAAACGTCCAAAAGCGTCAGTATTTAGTTTCTATCAGGGAGAAATTCTGCTTGTTTCTCTGTTTGAGGCAATAAATATACACAGAAGAGAATGAAAAACTTACCCAACTGAAAAGAACTTCCTTCTGGAAACACAATAAACCTTTTTCTTCTGGATAAAATCTCATTTTTGCTGTCTGTATTTATACCAGTGTTGTTAACATCAACATCTTGTGCTTGCGCAAAAATATCTGATAAGCACAGATAAATAAAAATTAACTTGAAGTACATTTTTACTATTTTCACTCCATTAAATTATACTACACTTAAATTTGAGTAATTTAAAGAATTGTTCCAGTTTGTTGAATATTTGAGGATAGGTGTAATTTCTTCTAAGATAAATAAGTCTTCTTCATCGTCGATTCGTCGTTCTTCAGTGATTTTGGATTAACTTTTAAGATAAGGATTGAACTGTATTATAAGTGAATGGATAATGCAACTTACCAGATTACTTAGTATGGAGCATTCACCGTTAATCACGAACAACAAATAAATCTTCGAAACCGTTAACACTAAATATACAGGCTGTTAAAAAATGGAACACATTCTGAGAAAAAAGTATTGGGTATGGATGATTTGTTTATAGTTCCAAATTGAGATTTTTTTGTCCGTGAAGTTTGAGTTGCATCAGTGATTTAGATCAAATATAGTACTGGTTTTAGTTAGATAATCTAGTGTGTATTGCGAATTTCATAAAGTACAAAAACATCGAACAATGAGTTTGTCTTAAATTATGCATCGTAATGTAATTTCATGTTCGCAGACACTGAACATATTACAGAAGGTTTACGGTGAATCGACTTTATCAAAAACACGTGCTTAAGAATGGTACAAAGCGTTCAAAAGCGGTCGGGATATGCTGGAAGATTTGCCTCGTCCTGGTAAGCCATCTACGTCTTCAAATGAAGTTAACATCGCAAAAGTGAAGGCAATAGTGACTGAAAAATACTCACAAAAATTTTAGAAAAATAGCCACTGAACTTTCTGTGTGATTAGTCAATTCGTATAATTTTAAATAATCACTTGAATATTAAATATGTTGCCCCTCGGCTAGTCCCAAAAGCCCAAAATTTTCTCCAAAAACTCAATCGAGTTGATAGAGTAGCAGAAGACATGCTAGAAAGAGTCAATTCCGACCCAACATTCATGAAACGCGTTGTTACTGGTGACGAGACGTGGGTTTACGAGTTTGACATGCAGACTAGTAAACAAGCTTTGGAGTGACGCCTTCCAGCTGAACCGAAACCAAATTACCACTTGATGGTTTTCAATTTTTATTAGATAAGACAATTAGGTAAAATGTAGTGTAAGTGTTTCGTTTCTGTAGGAGCATACTTTGAAGGTGATAAAATAAATTTGAATAGAAGCCTTTTAGAAACCTACTAAGTTATTCTAACTCAAACCGTAACAAAAATCATAAGTCTTTGACTAATGCCAAAGGAAGAAGTATTTACAGCTTGAAATTCTAAATTTGTCAGTAAGCCATTGAGATTTCCAAGACAAATACATAACGCTTCCTTAAAAACAATATTCTACAATTGCTGTTCACTTTAACCCAAAAACATGATTTTTCAATAAGTCTGCACCTATTACCGTTAAAAACTGTAATGTTTTTATTCTGGAAGATGAAAGCTCTGATTGGAGAAAATAGTTCCAATGTAAATAAAACAATATATTTTCTACAATTTCTTAGAACACTCTGTGAATACATTCACCTATATTACCGAAAATCTAGTTTAGGCCATGCACACAATGTAACGGTCAATAAGAAAGGTGTCAATAAAATCTATTTTTTTCTATAATTATTGTTATTTCGCGGTTCAACTTTCGTTTTTTTCATAAGAACATCACGCGGCAAATATAAGTATCTTATTTTTGCGTTCAGTGTGTTGTGATAATTTTCTGTTAGTGTTTTCTTGGGGTTAAGTGGATCATTTGACTGTACAGGTTTTTGATTATTGAGAATTGAAACTTAGATTAATTTGTTGTTGTTATTCATTTAAATATTAATTATAGTAGTAGCCTTATTAAAATTAAACTTATAGTTAAACAAAAATCAGTTATCAATTTTATAGGTATTTAAATTAGTATTCTACCCATAGTCCCTCTAGACTTTAAATAGACTACTGAGCCTAGATCGCCATCTTTTCTGGGTAAAGTGCCCTAAAAGCTACCTACTTTTCCTCCTTGGATATAATTTAATTAATATTTAAAAAATATGAAGACATTTTATCAGATCCTCATAGTGTGTTATGTGTGTTTTGTTGTGTTTATTTTATTTGACTATGGTGAAGCGGATAGTAGTGCAGTGCTACATAGGCCTAAAAGATTTTTAAGTTTTTTGAATAACAGTCGCTTTTATGTAAGTAGTTAGTGTTTATATAATTCTTTATTTACGTAGTTAAAAAGCTAGGCGAGTTCTGACAAGAGACTTGTTCTTGGCTGAACTACCATTATGCTGGTATTAGACGGATCAATGAAATTGAATCATTTTGATGGAAAAGCACTGAACTGAAGTGATTCAGATTTATGTTTATGTACTGCTCACTCGCTTTAAAATAATTTGAATCTACCTTTTACATTATTTATCTTTCTAACTTTTGTTTTTGAATACTTGTACTTAAATTGTTACATACACATGACCTAGTTATTTAGTTGCTGGAAGGGACTAACACCTAAGAGACAAGCGTGGTCTAGTTTAGGTGTTAGTACCACTCTCAATTTTAAGACAAATGTAAATTTAATTTTGGTGTCAATAAAATCTTATTATTATTATGTTTATATGGACAACTTTGGTTGATAATAGATTACAAGATAGAAAAGAACTCTCTAATATCAGTCTAATGTAAAACCGCTTTCTGAATTACCGGTGCAGCAGCGGTGCGGAATCGGTATGCTCAATGCACGCAGTCTTGAAAGCTTACCGACGGCCTACATTTTCACGAGCCTCGTTCTGTATATGCCGCGTCTGCGCCCATACCGAGTGAATCAGGACTCATAGAAACCGCATACACCGCTGTAGCTTCGACAAATTAGAAAGTGACTTAAGATAAGCAAAAATGCAAAATTAACGTCAGTCATAAAAAAAAGTCGTATCTGCTTCAATTTCGATTCGAGTATCAAAAACTTAAATTATACTTTCTATCCACAGTTGAAGATTAACTTCAAAGCAAATATGGTTCCGTGGAACCAAATATTCGCGCAAGCAATTGGGTTCCGTATCAATTGGGATGATCCGCCTGACTCCTTTCATCCGTTTCACAGACTACAAAGAAGAACTGTTTATAATAATCTAGAAATACTTCTGGACAGGTGAGATATTGTGTTTAATTTCCTCTTTTGGATACCTTTTTCGAACGAGTTTCCTTATTGCACGTTACTCGTCGGATGGGGCCAAGACGAAAAAAAGCATTAGCGAAAGAAGAAAATGGTAACATACCATACAATTTCGTCAATGACCTACGATGGTCGTCGATGACCTTCGATAGCTTTCGATGGCCTTCGATGGTCTGCGATGGTCTTCGATGGAATTGAAAACTTTGTTGCAACTAGGTGTCCCAAAAGAACATTAGTTTTTGTTATTAATTCTTTGTACAAACCAGATTTATTATTATTAGCATTATTCCATACCCTTCCATCAATAACATCAGGCAGGGTTATTATTAAAGCTTTCCACGTGACTTTGCTCGAGTTAACTTTGGATTAGTTAATTATCGGAATATTTGTCAATAAGGTAATTTTTAGCTTTTTTGATTTATTGTGCATTTTTAAAATCGTTACCTTCTATCAAGATAACATTGCTAATCAACCTGTACATTGCGACAATTAATGTATGTTATGCTCACGAGTCCGCTTTGAAAAAGCCTGATATTATTTATTAATTATATACTTTGTATTTATCGTCAGTTAATGGACTTTCCTAAAATATTACATTATGATATAACAAATAGTTGTAGAAATACAAAAAACAAAAACTTCTCAAATCTGAAGTTTTTCTGTTTACCTAAATATACTTGCTTATAGTATTATAACACAATTTTTGGTTTCAGAAACGGTCTGAATGGTTTCCACTGCGTCAGGAGAGCTGTTTGCGAGATGGCGGCTTTGACAGAAGAACCTAATGGGATATACCATAAAATGTTAAAGGTGGTTTTTAGGTATGCACTGAACGAGAGTAACGATAACTTTTAAATTTGTAAAGGTTATAGCAATATAAGTTATAAATAAAGACTATTTCAATCTTAGTGAAATTGTAAATCCCTGATTATGCCAAAGAATGCACTTTGGTGGCATCTCAAATAATCGCAGACTAAATCCAGTTTTAATTCAAATTATATATTTTAAAGTCCTGATAGCGTAATGGCTAGCGCACACAACCCTAACTCAAAGGGCGTGAATTCGATCCTGGCCGGAACGCATGCACCACTTAGGGTGTTTTCTGACCTAATGTGCATATTGTTACAATAACCACGTGCTAACAACGGTGAAGTAAAACATCTTGATGCAACCTACATATCGAGATAAACGATGTGCCAAACCTGCCACGATGCCTTGGACAATGGTGGCGAGTGTATTGTCTGTTTCCCCCTATAATGGGAAGTCCGATCCCATAGTGGGACATTTATGGGCTGTTATATTATTTTTTTATTTATACATTTCAACGATTGTACGGTAACTGTACTATTTTTGGCATCCATGCTTAGTAACCTATTAATTAATTAAAAAATTAAGAAATCTTACTGTAATATAATAATTATAATACTAAAAAGCAGAGCTACAAAATAAAAATATAATAATAAGCCTTGTTGCAACGCCAATATCCTTGAGGAATTTTCAGTACTAATTTTTCGGGCAATAGCGAAGACTCCATAGAATGGTTGTTTCTTTAGATGAATTATCGTTCTATTGTGAATAAAATAGTAGTATTTAAAAACAAAATTATGTATTTTTCTTTTCTAAAGAAGTAAATATTTTGTATCCTGTTTTGATAAAAATTGAAGGAGTAAAATGGTTTTATCTAAATAATTTAGTGATTTTTTTCTTAACTTAAAATAAGTATAGAAACTTTATAAAAAAACTAAGTTACGTCATATGTCGTGTTGTTTTATTGTAAAATTTTAGCTTAATTATTGATCAATAAATACCAACGAAAATTTGTTTTGTTTCTAACCCCACTGGGAGAATGTCAAGAATTGTATAGTCTTCTCTATATATAATAATAATTAAATAATGTGCAAAATTCCATTTTACACATTTTCATTTTACAAATACATTCTTTTTCAAAAAGAATTCAATAGTTTTCCCGTCACGTAATAAATAGTGTCCCATTATGAGTAAATATGAATCAAAAATTTTGAAAATCCATAGTGATAAAGCATATGCGTCTGTAGTGAGACATACAAAGATTTTTATAATAGATAAAATAAAATAATTCATGTGATTTCGTAAAGATATTTACACTAAAAACAGTAATTAACTAAAATAGTTGTGAACGTAGGGACGATGGTTATATCGAAGTTCGATATAATTATAAAGAAAAGAAAACTCCAAATAAAATTATTATATGACCCGAATATATTTTCTCAAAAAAGTCAAAAGTCAAACGACCATAAAACCTACAAAGCGTTTGTACAATAGTTGAAATCAGAAGACTGGCTCATATTTTGCCCAGATAATTAGCCTTGCTATACAGCGTGGCAATGCTGATTCCATTCTTCTGGGCACGCTTCCCACTGTCAGGGACCCGTAATATATAAGTTCAGATATAATTTATTTTAGGGATAGTTAAATTGAAATGTTTTTATTTTACAGACAACATTCCTCTGTCACAAATAAGTGGCACAACACAACTGAAGAAGACTGTCGAACATCAATAGCATCATGTCCATTCTCTCTTCTAGAAGTTTCAAGATATACGGATATTAATTGATTTATTAAAAAAAACTGGCGAAAAACACATTCCCATCAAGAATAATAATGATTTTTAACATCAGATCATGTGCAAATATAAATTGTTTATTTATGTCAAGTTTTTTAATTAACCCTAAAAAAGATAAATGCCATAAAACCATCCACAGATGATTGGTTAAAACTACATATTATATGTATATTTTTACATTCTATATTAGTATTTGTTAGTGTTGATTTTATTTATTTTTTATTAAATATATTGCGTTTCCCCACGACACGTCCATTGCTGCAGAACGAAGCGTTCGAAGATGGAGCACGCTTACCTAGAAAGTACCTATTCACACGAGACTTGAAGATTACCCGTATTGTACTATTCGGGAAACATGAACTCTGGTACATTACACTACTCTGTCATACGTAGAAGGAACGTGGAGGCGAAACGTTTAGTTAGTAAAAGTATCAGCTCAAATATCTGTGATATACAAAGACAGAGGACGGAAAATATGACGAGGATAATGACTTCTTTTTCAACCTAAACATGTTACGGTTTCGCTGGACTGGAGTTTTTTATCCATACAGGAACAAAGGACAGGCAGGACAAAACAACTCACAGCCAAGTGGTAAGGTATTTGCCCGACCGGATGGCTACCACCCCTGGTCTAAAGTATGTGGCCATAACAACCTTGAGTTGTGTTCCGGCATAAGTGACCAGGTTCTAGTTTCCCTTAAGAGAGCAGCAGCGAATTTTCAGCACCTTTAGTGTTGCAAATGTCCATAGGCGATGGTAACCGTTAATCATCAAGTGGGCCGTCTGCCTGACTGCTGAACTCTTGCAATAAAAAATAATTAAATAAAAAAAACTACATTTTCTAATTAGATACAGTTTCGAGAGATGGAATAAGACGGCAGAAGTGATGGAATATGCGTCTCCCTGTACCATCACTTCCATCTCATCCTCCTATTACATTGGTGAATCTATCCTATCCCCCTCTATACTATCCTAAGATACATAAGATATACAATACGGTAGCATTACCCAAAGGCAAGTTTACAAACGACCAAAAGCGACAGCACAATAACCACTTTCCATGTCATGGCTGTCTGTTTGCCCGTGTCAGTTAAGGAGAAAAACATGTGTATAACAAAGAGCAGCCATATACCTACTTTGATTAGTGGTATGAGTAATGCAAATCATAATAACACCATCTGTGCGACATAATTTAATTAAAATTGCTGCAATTCTGCGGGTAGAACATCCGGGGAGCTTGTTAGTGTCGACGGTATTATGCCGTCGCGTCATTAGGTTGTATGGGGCTTAATGCGAGGTCTTGGCTTACATTTCTCAACTACAACCTCTGTACACTCCTTATTCAACACTATCTGTTACCTGCAAATTCGTCCGCGAGCAATTTAATTGAATTTGCCTTCCGTTTCACCGACGGCGGCGGCGTGCGCGTGGGGCTTTCAAATATTTTTTTCTAAAATAAAAGTAGCTGCCAATGAAAGTCGCGTCAAAATGCGTTCATCCGTTTCTGAGACTAGCCGAAACAGACAGACAGACACACATAAACTAAACTTAAAATTAGATTTTTTGACATAAGTGTATATACTCTCATAAGCATTTAGTAAAAAGCTGTTATTTTGACATTACAAACAGATACTTCAATTTTATTTTTTGGTGTAGATTAATAAATGTTATTATAAAGTACAAAATTAAGTAAGCGCTTAGCAGTCTGTATACGTAATAATTCGTAGAGTTAGAAAACCTCCCTTCTTTGAATTATAATATGGCGATGGAGCCAAAATAATTTAATTGTACACTATATCACAAAAACTAGAAAGATATTTTTCGAAATCATTATCATTGAATTTTCAGAGGCGAGAAGATGTGGAATAACTTTCCTCGCCACCAATCCGGTGTGTCCACCTTCCCCCGAAGATTCAAAGACGCCTTTCGTTCGCTCAATTCGGTACTAATACAGGATTAGTGATTTCTACTGGACCAAGTAGCAATTCAGGCCATACACACAATGTAACGGATAGGCATATCGTAAATAAAACCTACTTTCAATAATTACATGTCCACTCAGCTGTAACCTTTATTTTCCGAAAACATCACGACCAATACAAATGTATTGTGTTTGAGTTCATTCAGACGTGTTTTAGTGATTATCCTTGTGTATTGAAAGAGGGTTATTTAACTATTCACTCCTGTATTTTGAATTCATGCTGATCGCATCAATCTTATGATAGACGTGTTAAAGAAGTTCATAGCTCATAGAGCGAAGGGGTTTTTGAAAGTTGCTACCAAGTCCGGAAAGTTAAGAAGATTATGGGGGTATGGGCTTGTAATGAGGAAGGATGAGTGACGACATAAAAAATTTAAACTGGAAGATCGATCGATACAAGTGCAAAAGTAGACAAAAACGAGACTTTGAAAGTGTTACTGAATTACATAATTAATCATTATTATCTGATTTATAATTACGATCAAAGAGCTATTGCCGATGACTTCGCTCACGTAGGTTAAATATAGTCCAAGCTGGAGTAGTTAAACAAAATAAAAGATAACCCCTTTCTCATCTCCTTAGGGATTGAATTTCCAAAAACGCTGGTACTTGTATACATTTCTTTCATCTCTAACCAGAAGCTGGCACATAAACTTTCGTGTTTCTTACTTAGAAAATAACCGTTTTACATATAAACTTTAGTCCCCTTTTTCACCCCCTTAGGGGTTGAATTTTCAAAAATCCTTTCTTTGTACGTATCCATAGTATATGAGAATCCCGCATGCACATTTTCATTGTCCTAGCCCTAGTACTTTGGCTTTACGTTGTTAAAGTAACCGGCACGTAAGTTGGCAACGATTCTCGTAATGGGGGAAGTTCGCGCACGTACAATTTCATACATTTTTACATGCGCGAACTTTCCCGACCAACCCAAAACCTTGCCAAGTTACGTGCCGACGTTTGTAGGTCAGTTAATCAATCAATGCGTCAGTCAGTGATGATAAGCATTTATTATTGTTACATATGAGTAGATTAAAAAGATTGCATAGTCAAATATCCGTGCGACAAATATTTTTATATAGCATAAACAATATACCTATAAAATTATTAGAAAATTCAATGTCATTCTTATTAAAAGAATTATATTTAAAATATTCGGACGTGACATGCTTCTAATTTATTTAATAAGAAATAGAAATTAAAAATAAGAAATAAAATGAACAGATTATATCAACTTTTTATATTTTTTTATATTTGTTTATTTATGTTCGTCTTAATCGAATTATGTGAAACAACTGAAAACGTGGTGACGAATAGACCGAAGAGATTTATAAGTTTCAGAAACTCTACTCATTTTTTTGTAAGTATGAATCTTACATTTTTTCATAAATATTGTATTTAAAAATACCACATTAATATTACAATCTAATCTAAAAAGACTAATAAGTAATTTAAATATAACCAAAATTGACTAAAATTATTTTACTAAGAAAGTGTCCATTAGCACTTTTCTTATTGTTTCTATTAAGGGGAGGACACTTTGTTCATGCGTTCTTTAATAAGTTAGCACAGTACACTTTAGTTTTGTTTATAGCACTAGTTCAAACGGTTTTTTCCTTTGAGCCGTCTCGTTATATCCGTGTTGTCGAGGAGCTGGATCGCCTCGACATTCACGTGATGGTGAAGCCGATGCTCGTCAGCTTCCGTGTACTTTCTGATAATGCTAGTGACAAACCCTACTTTCAGGTCCCGATGAAGGTCGCTCGATCTAATGTACCATGGCGCGTATGAACGCGCGAAGTATGAACACTGATTTATTTTTTTTACTTACATACGAGCTTGCAAATATATGTTGCAACAAATATTGAAGATTAATAGCAGTGCTTATAATAAAACTAAAAGTTAATTTTAAAAATAAATACATAAATGAAGCTATACTTACAAAATAACATAAATAAAAAAATAAAAAAAAATAAAAAAAATAAAAAAAATAAAAAATGTATACTGGGACATATTAGACTGGACATATTAGAAGTGAAACTTCAACAGACAAGTAGAAAAACGAATCGCAACGGACAAGTGGAAAAACGAATGGCTACAAAATTTTAACTTCAAGTTTTAGGGCACATTGTTAATGTACTTGTCCATTTTGAAAACCTGCCCGTAAAACTTCAAGTTAATTTTATTTTGCGATCCGTTTTTCCACTTGTCCGTCCATAGGCGATGGTAATTGCTTTCCATCAAATCGGCCGTCTGCCTGTATGTTGTACTCCTGCATTATTTTTTTTAAACTGTAAAAGATCCACTTCGTATACACACATATCAAGGGGACCGCTCAAGAATCGCGCCGGGACTAATACTAACAATTTAGAAGCCCTTCAGAATTTCGTTTTGTACTAGATGACTGAACGATTCTTAGTTAATCTTCATACACTATCTCTTCTACAGATCAGGTTCAATTTTAAAGCGAACGTGATTCATTGGAACCGCATATTCGCACAGGCACTAGGGTTCCGCATCAACTGGGACGATCCGCCGGACTCCTTTCATCCTTACCACAGATTATATAGAAGAACTGTGTATAACAATATGGAAATATTATTAAATAGGTAACATTTTGTGTCTCATTGCATTCGGTGTTTGGTATTTTGATAAATGAGATCTCTTGATTTGATTTTCGCTGATTGTACTTGATAATTTCGGATTTAAAATAAAAACTTCTCTGTGACCAGTTAACCATTTTTTTTATACTGATGGCTGCAATGACGTTTATGCATAGATTTTACCAATGTCACGTGAATAGAAAAGCCAGGTGAAAAGAAATGGCTAAATAAAAAGCAATTTGACCGGTAAATTAAAAAGAAAATTCTGCAAATCTAATACAATATAAAAAACAAATTAACTACAAACATACTTAAAGAAGAGAATGCAAAGTGACACTTACAAACAATGACATATAAAAATTCATTTTGAAGTGACAGTTGTAATGTCACAAAATCCTTTTTTTATTTTAAGTTTAAGGCCTTGACATTCGGTTTATAATCAATAGTCCGATTAATTTTAAACGTAAAGAAAGCAAAGTGCGATAAACTTATAAAGTTTGCAATATTTTGTCGTAAGAGGCCACAAAAACAACCCACAGTCAGGTAGTACGACATTTGCCTGACTGGTTCGCTACCACCCCTGGTCTAGAGTATGCCACCATAACAACCTTGAGTTATATTCTGGCATTAGTAATCTGGTTCCAGTATCCCTTTAGAGAGCGGGAGTACTTTTATGTTACAAATATATATGACGGTAACCGCTTTCCATCAGGTAGGCCACCAGCCCGTCTGTGAAACTCGTAAAATCTTTTTTTTTACCACAGATGAAGTTGGTTAAAATTGTTTTATTAATTATATCGTTCTCCAAAACCGTTTTTCGACTTGATTGAAAGTAGTTAATAAAATAAAATAAAATAAAAATAAAAAGCCTTTTTATTTGGTCCATAATAACATTACACTATACAATAATTTTTAAAAATGTCATATTATTTTTCGTCAATTTATTATTATTATTATATATTTAAATTTATTATTATTTTATTCGTCGATTTATTATTTTTAGTAGTAAAGTAGTGTTAGTAAAGTAGTTACCATCACTTAATGGCAAGTGGCTACCGTCGCCCATGGACATCTGCAACACTAAGGAAGCCGATGCGTTGCTATCTTGTTGGGACTTTTAATATCTGTTTACGCCCTTTTTGAAAAGCCCCATATTAGAGCGCTCTGGGAAAACCGCGGAAGGGAGTTTATTCCATAGCTTGCTCATGTATGACATAAAAGAGCGTACAGTGAATAACTTCCAGGTGTCCAGGAAGTGTGGATGAATCGCCGGCGAGCAGATTTGTAATTTGTATCTGTAAACATTATTAAAATATTAGGTAAATTGTTTATCTTTAATCATGCAATGTCTTTACTTCCAGAAACGGACTGAATGGTTTCCACTGCGTTAGAAAGGCTGTTTGCGAGATTGCTTCTTTGACCGAACCGGACGAATTATACCACAAAATATTAAATATAGTCTTCAGGTACAAAATTTGAGAATTTGACTACTTTTTAAAATATGATTCACTTTTCAGTAGCCCTGATCACGGCTCCGGAGAAGTGGCAAATAGTCGAAATAAAAATCAATTTTATAAAATACTAGCTGTCCCGGCAGACGTCGTCCTGCCCGGTAAAAAATAGGGGTTGATCGTAGAGGGTTGAAAATTTAGGGTTGTATGTGTATCTTTTAATGTTGTATCATAAAAAAATAGATATTAAAAATTTTGTCTAAAAAAAAAAATTAGGGGTGGACTACCCCTAACATTTAGGGGGATGAAAAATAGATGTTGGCCGATTCTCATAAATACCGGATAAGCACAAAAAATTTCATCAAAATCGGTCAAGCCGTTTCGGAGGAGTATGGCAACGAAAACTGTGACACGAGAATTGTATATATTAGATAGCGCTTAAAGCCGTTAAAACGTAATTTAATTATATATACCAGTCGCGAAAAATTAAGAAAAAATATTATCAGTAACTAAAATTCAGTCCCCATCTTCGACGCCAGCAAGCAAGATGTTGCATGTGGCCATAGGCAACGGAAAGAACTTTTCATCAAATTGACTGTCAGTTCTTCTCCAATAAAAAATCATCTCATAAAAGCAACCCTAGAGAATAATTAGAGAGCCGTTCGCGTTGTTGATGATCCCATACAGACGGTGGAATATGAGAGAAGAGACTTCGCTTCTCTGCGTATTCTACCGTCTGTATAACGGGGAGTATTACGACGAACTGCTTAGAATGGTACCTTCGTCCTCTTTCTGCTATCATGCCGCTCACCATCGGTTAGGAGTTCACCCCCCCCCCCCCTCCCAGTTCTTCAAAAAGGGTGCCAGAAAATTCTTCGAAGCCGGCAGTGCGTCGGTGACATCTTTGGTGTTGCAAACGTCTCCAGCTATAAAAAAATATTACTTCTACAATATTCGTTTACGATGATTAAAAATATGTTTTTTTTCAGACAACAGTCATCAGCAACAAATAAATGGCACAATGCAACCAAGGAAGACTGCCAGATATCAACATTGTCTTGTCCTTTCTCATTTCTGGAAGTTTCGAGATATACCGATGTTATTTAAACTGTTTTATTTTTCATCAATACGCCTCCACACCAACGTGAAAGGGCCATGCTGGCATAATTATCTTAATTACAGCTTTTACAGCCGGCTGGATTGGTGTATTTTTTAAATTCATGAATTACCTATATCAATTTGATTTCATTTATTTATCATACTTACCGGCATTAATGGTGATTATGCATGTAGCGGCCAGCGGGTAACGAGTTAACCGAGATCTACAATAAGAAACTGGGCTCAGGAAATTTATAGGTTACATTATCAACGAAGAGACTTTTAGAACCATGTGTTCAGCAAGCGGCCCGATACAATACTATTAAAGAAATTTATTATCAAAATAGCACACAAAACTTAGGCGGTATAAGAAGCCTCCTGTAATTCAACACTCATTATTTTAACTACAATATTAGCCAATAACTAGTTAATTGATTGTTATAAAATTGCAGCAATTTTGGTGCTTTTGTCAAATAGTAAAACTTCCATTAGCTGTCTTTTAAAATAATCAATATTTACAACCAGACAAAACCATATTTTTTACACACTTAACAGAGAGAACGAATTTTAAACTAAACAACATGACAACTACTTCAATATGAAGTATGAATGCCAAACAACAATATAGAATGTTTACGCGCAACCTCAGATGAAGTACTTGCAGCCGTCATGTCCTTCAAATGTGGCTCTGCCGGTGGACTAGACGGCCTCACTCCGCAACATTTAAAAGATTTGTTGAGTGGAGACACTGGTAGCGCCGGCGAGAAACTTTTGAAGGATATGACAGATTTGGTTAATTTGATGCTTTCTGGTACTGTAACGAAAGAAATATTGCCAATCCTTTATGGTGCCAACTTATGTGCGCTAACTAAAAAAGACAGAAGTATCCGCCCTATAGCAGTCGGCATGACGTATCGGCGTCTCGCAGCGAAAATATGCTGTCGAGCGATAAAAGATTTAAGCTCCAGCTATTTTTTACCACATCAATTAGGATTCGGTACAAAAGGTGGCTGCGAAGCGGCGGTACATTCTCTTAGAGCTTTCTCTGCCAGCAATAGTTGTGAAGCGATCCTTAAGGTGGATGTGAAAAATGCTTTTAATTCGGTAAACCGATCTGCCCTGCTGAACCAAATCAAAAGACATTTTCCCAAAATTTACAGATACGTTTGGCAGTGTTACGGCGAAAATTCATTTCTATTATACAAAAACCATTTAATTTATTCGGCTACTGGTTGCCAGCAGGGAGACCCGCTCGGGCCTGCAATTTTTTCACTAGCCATCCATCCAGTCATAGAAAAGCTAAATTCAAAATTTAACGTTTGGTATTTAGATGACGGTACCTTAGGAGGCGACTTAGATACACTAAAAAATGATTTGACTATGCTAACTGAAGAATTCGGCAAAATAGATCTGGAACTAAATTTTTCAAAATGTGAACTTTTCATAAACGAAAATTGTGACTACCCCGTTTCTGGAATTATAAATCTGGCCCCAAATTTAAAAATTGTTAGTAAAACAAACTTGACCCTCCTCGGGGCACCTGTCTTCGAAGAATCTTTTAACTCTTTCTTTGACGACAAAATTCAAAATTTTACACACAAAGTAGACAACTTAAAAATAATAAGTAAACACAGTGCATATTTTATTATTCGGCATTGCTTATTTGTTCCAAATTTTATGTACGTCCTACGGTGCTCTCCCCTGTGGAGGCACCCGAATATTCTAAATGTTTTGGATTCCACCATTAGACAATCGCTCACTTCCATTTTAAATTTACCACTCGATTTTGAAGACCGCACGTGGACCCAAGCTACCCTGCCAATTAGGCTAGGCGGTTTGGGAATACGCAAAATCTCAGACGTAGCTTTACCTGCTTTTCTGTCCTCAGTTTATAGCACTGTGGACCTCATTGGCAAAATTATAAATCCGTCACCAAGTGACTTTGAGGTCCCATACTTGGCTGAGGCCAGAAACGCATGGTCACTAGCATGCCCGAGTCAAAATTATCCAGTGGAGCCCAAATCACAGAAGCTTTGGGACGGGCCGCTCAGCAAGTTGGTGTATGAAAATCTCTTGTCCTCTAGTGTCAACGAAGCTGAGCGAGCCCGTCTCTTAGCAGTCTCAACATGGGAGTCAGGCTTGTGGCTTCAGGCGCTGCCCTCATCAAATTTAGGCACATTCCTAGATGACACTACATTTAGGATTGCTGTCTCTATTCGACTGGGGGCACCGGCTGTAGTCCCTCATCACTGTCAATGCGGAGATAAAGTCGGTGGTTCAGGTTACCATGGCTTGTCGTGCGTGAGAAGTGCCGGCAGAATACCACGCCATGCTGCACTAAATGACATTATCCGCCGGGCTCTTGTCACCACCGGGACCCCAGCCATTTTAGAGCCAAATGGACTGTGTCGCGACGATGGCAAGAGACCGGACGGGATGTCTTTGGTGCCATGGAAGATGGGACGACCATTAGTTTGGGACGCAACGTGCGTTGACACTTTGGCAGCGTCCCATCTTCCCGATACGGCTGTGGTAGCTGGTGCAGCTGCCACCCGACAAGAGGACCTAAAACGCCGTAAATATGCATCCATTGGCAGTGGATACATATTTGCGGCTTTTGGTGTCGAAACTCTCGGGCCATGGGGTCCAGAAGCCCATCGCCTTTATCGAGATCTATCAAAACGGCTGATAGATGTCTCACGAAACCAAAACGCTGGCCTGTATTTTGGACAACGCATAAGCATTGCCATACAACGTGGTAATGCGGCCAGCGTTTTGGGAACGTTCCCAACTGACGGTGATTTGGGACCTATTTACTATTTGTAGTTTATATTTTTTTAATTAAGTTGTATATATATTTTTAGAATAGGATGTATTTTATTTTTAGGCTAGTTATGGTAAACAACAATTGTTTTAGTTCTTGTCAAAAGTTAAAGCAAATTCTGATAAGAGTAAGGTTAGAACAATAGATTGCTTCTGGTCTTCTTAATATTTGAAGAGAATACAAAGAATTATATTTATAATAGAATAATTTACCCTGGTTATTATATATAATCACCAGTTTGCTACTTTGACCGTAACATGTATACCACGTTTTCACGATAAAGGAAAAAAAGATGAACCTTCACATCGAAATTATTGATGCGTGAAAGTCGTCAATACAATTTGAACAAGCATTGTTCTCCTAATAACAGTAGACTAGAGAATACCAGTGGAATGGAGTTGTACGAGTTGAATTAATACACGTATACTGCTTATACAAAACTTTAAAAATATCTTTTTGATGTTTACATAATTCATAATTTTTATTAAAAATACAATATAACCTTAAAACAAATTATAAACTATATTACATTAAAAATAATAAATATTGAAATATTATCAAAGATAAAATATTGCTCCCAAACCACTGACACTGGGAACGTTCTCAAAAGGCTCGCGGCGTTGCCACATTGTATAACAACGTGCAATCTTTGAGCAAAATAGACTTCTTTATATAGTATAAAATATTGTCACTTTCTGGCAATTTTTACGCGGTATTCACCACCAGTTAGATCTAAATATACATACTATCTTTTACCTGCGACTTACTCGCCATACATAGACACATAGTAAAGTTGTCATGTAAGTAGTACCGGCGTAGCCGCGGGGAATACTCTAGTATCAGTATTAAATACGAGAATAAGAGTTAAAAACAATATATGATATTGTATTTCTTAATGAACATTATTCATTTATCTTTATATGACATAAAAAGACAAATGATAAACGGTTTCATTAATAATCGGTTTTCTCTAAAGTAACTTTGAAACCTAATACGGCGCGATTTTGTAGAAGCACATTTATTACCCCTCCGCATTTTAACTAATTGTAATCCTTCTATAATCGTCTTCTTTTGTTTACTCATTTATGACCATACGTTTCTACATACGCCCACTGTTTTGTTGAATTCGTTTATTGCCGCTTGCGGCTGAATCATTAGCCAGGTGCTACGGATTACGTTGCTACGATACGGGCACATTTGTATCTGAGAGGTATAAAACAACGGCCTGATGGAGAGAGGGGGCAGTCGACCAAGAACCATGATCAAGGTGAGACGTGTGTACGTTCGGGAATCTATTAGTGACGGAATTTCCGCGTTTTATTGAACTACGACCTTCGTCATTACGTTTGGATTTGTTGTGTTCGATTACATTTGTACCTGTGTAATACGTGTTTGTATAGTTCTAATAAGCTCTATAATAATTCTAACGACATTTTAATTGGAGTCCCGCAGCTCGTATCAATATATTTGTGAACGTTGATAAAGGTTGGCGTTGAAGAATCAAACCTTCGTGTTACACTAATTAATATATCGCCCATACGGGTAAAACTAATTCTACACTTGTCCTATTTTATATACAGAATCACGCTGTATTTTACACTACGGACCATACATAAATCTTGCCCATACTACTTCGGAAATAAACCAAATACGCGCCTATAATTTAAACACCTAAGCTAGTCTTGATTCGCTCTTATCGTCTGCTCTTGTCTTTCATTAGCAATATCTGTAAATCTATCTCGTTCTACTGCAATCTCAGCGCGTGGTAAGCACAAATAAATCCAGTTAGTTAACATTAGATCTCTACTAGTAGCGTAAAATTGAGAGATGTCAGTTGTACGTTGTTCAATTAAAATTGAGCATTTATAATATGCAAACTACATTAATGGTGTGCTTTTTGTAATACATGAATTTGTTAATAACATTTGTGCCTGACAACACACGCAGTACAATTTACTCGTATTACCTCGTTCCTCTGGCTTGTGGCTTTATAATTATTATCTAACACAAAAATATTATACACAAATAGACAATAAATGTTGTATTATAGATAATATATGTTTATGGGTGTTGTGTCCCAACACTAGATATAGTGTATGTACACATCACTAGCGCGTCCTCATTCATGCATTCTGTTAATTTCAAATTATAACAACTGTACATATTACGAGAATAATTAAATAAAAGTTAAATGCTAATTTGTGTAATTATTAAATTAAAATACAATGCATACAGAAAATAACAATATATAACTTTAGATATATTTGCCAATTAACTAAGTTTCGCCGAATATGGCACAATATGCTTCCATCTAATACATTATAATTATCGTAACTATTTTTTTAATAATCCACATTTATACTATAAATTCGTGTTTATGGTTGTGTATTTATACAGGGTGCGCCAGAGAAACTTACTTATTTGAAAGGTCAATAAAAAAAAAGTACTTCAGTTATTGTTTTATTTTTTTTTTTATTTGAGAATACAATATCCCAATTTTTTTTATGCAGTCTTAAAAATGACATCGGATAAATGGCGACCCCCATTGCGCATACACTGATGAAGTCGATTTTTGAAATTCGTATCCACTCTTCGCAGCATATCAATCGGTATGTTGGCAATGGCGTCGCGAATGTTGTTCTTGAGGTGTGCTATGGTCCGCGGTCGATCGACATAAACCAGGGATTTCAAATAACCCCATAAAAAGAAATCGCATGGAGTCAAATCTGGAGAGCGTGCCGGCCATTGGAGATCGCCTCTGAGAGAGATGAGGCGGTCGGGGAAATGTTGTCGCAACAAATTCATTGAGTCTCGTACTGTGTGTGCTGTGGCTCCATCTTGCTGAAACCACACGTTCCTAACGTTCATTAATTCGAGTCTTGGAAGAAAAAATTCCTCGATCCTGTTCCTGTAACGAGCTCCATTCACGGTAACTGCGCGTTGGTTTTCTTCAAAAAAATAAGGAAAAAGCTTAAGAAAAGAAGCTCTCAACTGCGAAGGCCCGCTGCTCTCTAGACCAGAGCATGATGGCAACTGACTGGAGGGAGAAACAAATTTGGGAACTTCCCCCTCCAGATGCGCCCCCTCTTGCCCCTCTGCCCGCCCAACTCACCGCGCGGGAATTTTTTCAAATAAGTAAGTTTCTCTGGCGCACCCCGTATAAATCCGTGCAGGAACGGAGAAAGCATACAATTTCCTGCGGCCGGGCGGCCTGTCGTAGGAGGCGACAAAACGACCTGTAGCCTATCTATTAATTATGTGTACAGCAAATTATTTGTTTACATTTTATTTAGTACTGGTCGTGCTTTGGAAACGCACAGCTCGTTCGTTGCAATAACCAGTTTGGTAACTACTAGTGTCGGGCGTCGGTCACACAGCGCGCGGCTAGCACCGGCAGTCGGTATTCATACGACACGCGCAAAACCCGCATTGCTTGCCGTCCGTCCATCTGCATACATTCATTCATCTGTCATTCATACATTTAAGATGTAGTGTACAACATTTATTGTTTCTTATCAGAAATAAAATACTATAAAAACCTATAACTGGTGACCCCGACGTGATTTGAACACGCAACCTTCTGATGAACCTATAGACCTACAGCCAGGAGGTGGAAGAGCATTTGCCCGACTGGATGGTTACCACCCCTGGTTTAGAGTATGTCGCCACAACAACCTTAAGTTGTGTTCCGGCATTAGTGACCAGGTTCCAGTCTCCCTTAAGCGAGCAGCAGCACATTTGTAGCACATGTAGGCGAAGGTAACCGCTTTCCATCAAGTGGGCCGTCTATCTGACTGCTGAATTCCTGCATTATTTTTTTTAATCCACATCTTACTGGGTTCAGAGGGCCTAAAGCGGTTGACTTTGGGGAATCGGTTAGTAAAATTGACACGTGTCCATATACTGGTAGTTGTAAGACATAGCATAAAGTTCCACTTCATGTCGATACTTGTCATGTTTATCATATGAATCAGCGAAAACGAATTCTTTGATCTTCAGACCATATATAGAATTAATTCACGCAAGTAAAGTGACGAACACAACTACTTTGAAATATTTTTAATCAGATACATACGGCGCCGATATATGGTGGATATTCCACCTATAAGAACGAAGTGCATCATGCAAAGGAGTGGACCTCATTGCCGGAGTCTGTCTTTCCCGATACTTATAACCTGGGTGTATTCAAGTGCCCTGTGCATAGGTACCTGCTAGGTAAGCTTGCTCCATCCTAGACTATATAACACGCTCCACATCGAGCGAGATTGTGGTCCAACGTGAACATATCTCTATAAATATTACAAACGCGAAACTTTGAAAGATTGGATGTATAGATTTACGTTTGATACTTTCACTCAAAAATTACTGAATGGATTTTGATGAAACTTTATAGTAATATAGCTTACACATCAGAATAACACATATTATGCACTATAATTTATAAACACGTGGGTATGATGTATCTTGAACGCATGATATGATGAATGTAAGATGATATTACTGAACGAAGCCATAGTGTGAAAGAGATGAAGAGTGAAAGGAAGAGTAGAAGATTCGAATGTCGACGTACGCACGACACAAGACACTGTGATTAATTTAATTTTATTTGTATGTGATATTGGAATTATATAAAAATAAACGCACGCGCATAGCTTTAACAGAAGCTCGTAAAGTGTTGTTTTACTTGCCAGCCAACCATACCACAAACATTTAGTGTGAATTATCCAAAATATAACGACTTTACATCACCACGCGTCTGAAACTGCGGACGCAGCTATTCTTACAATAAAAAAGAACAGAGAAAAGTCACATGAAAGAACCAGTGTGCAATAAATTCCCTATAAGTATAAGTCGATGTACTTATTGTCCGCTGGGTCCAATGCGGATGTACCAGCGGTTCTCGATCGAGGCAATTAAAATCTCGAACCAATTTCAGGCGGGAAACGATTAGCTGAAAATCGTTTCGGGATTACAAAGGTTTCGCGGAGGACTT
Organism: Dendrolimus punctatus; assembly: GCA_012273795.1. Lineage (NCBI taxonomy): Eukaryota > Metazoa > Arthropoda > Insecta > Lepidoptera > Lasiocampidae > Dendrolimus > Dendrolimus punctatus. The sequence goes on along the minus strand of CM022541.1, from coordinate 9,605,274 downwards.
TAAAAATGAGGAAATTCGAATTTCGAAATTCACTTTAGGGAATTATTTTGCTTTGCCCATGAAACTTGTATGATCTGACATAAAAGGTGACGTGTGTCGGTTTTGCAATTTAAAATTTGTGATTGGAAATACGAATTCGTTTGACAAACCGTGATTGGTTTTGTTCAATGAAAACTCCTTAATTTTATACATTTGTACGCTGTGAATTTAATTCCCTTCTCCAGTTTTCTTAGAGCACTGCACTTTGGGGTAAGACAGGAAAACCACTCCCCACTTTAAACAAAATGGTAAGCGAATATTATCTCTCGCTTTAATAAATACCTACTCGTATTTAATACCAAATTGTAACAATCTTTCATAAACAGCCCGGGTTGTCTGGTAGAGATCGCTCCAAAGCAATAAGGCCGCCCTTTGTTCCTGCCTTTACACGAAATGACTGTCAATGATTTACTTTATCTATATGGTGTTATATGGTTAACAATAAAGTATTAACTATCTATCTATCTGTCTATGGATCTATGGGTTCTTCAACACATGCAGAATTTTAAAGAAAATTTATATTGCAATCTTTATATTTTTTATTGAAATCCATTGAGTCGTTTCGGGGGAGGCAAATAGGTTTGAGACAAACATTCAGACCAACACACAGCAGTATAAATATCAGTTTACTAATTAGATTTTGAACAACATATTAAAATTACAAATAGACTAAAGTTTATATTCGTATAAATTACCATCGAAATACGCACACGAAGAGTCTTTAGAAACTATGCAAAACAAGTAATTTAATAGCAAGTCTCCGAAATAGTTTGTCAAATGACAAAATGCCGAAGTGGTTTCTACACAAGAACTGGTATTGTACAACCAATAGTTACCTGCGACTTCGTTTATGACGAATGAACAGTTAATATAAAATTGTATTACTAATTAGGATATGCTCGTGGCTTCGTCCACGCTTGACTCGAAATTTCCACGGATTCCCGGAACATAATACTTTATGCTCCGGGAATCCGTTCCCGGAACATAGTACCGCAGCTATCGTTTTACTAAAAACTATGTCGGAATAAGCTTTTTTATGCGTCCAACAATTACAAATTACTACTGGGAAATTTCTCACTGGATTCCCAGGATAAAAATATCACATAATTTATTACATACATAAATCGATCAATGAAAAAAACAGAATCAAATTAATTTTATTTATTTGGTCATTTTTAGTAAGGGATATATAGAAAATACTTTATTGTTACATACATACATAACTTCACGCCAGGTCCCTTGCGAGGTAGGCACGAACAACAGAGCGCCATTTAGGCTTATTCTTACACACCTCACTTGCTTCTTTGACATTCATAGTTCTTGTCATGCACGCTCGCCTGTTCTTAAGGCTCCTGACATCACCTTCTGCTAGTACACGATCAATTTGATCATGGAAGGTGTGTCGTGGCCTTCCGCGACTTCTGCATCCATCCACTTTTGCATTGTATATCTGTTTAGTCATTCTTTCATCATACATTCTTTCCACATGCCCGAACCACCGGAGCATTCCTTTCCTTACCTTCAACCCGACACTCTCTTTCAGACCAACTCTCTTTCTTACTTCGGTATTACGAACGCGGTCCGCGAGCGTTACTCCGCAGATTTTGCGCAGTGCTCGCATCTACTTTATTGTTCACCACATAAAGTAAATCATTTACAGTCATTTCGTGTCAAGGTAGCCTATGACAAGGAACAAAGGGCGGCCTTATCGCTTTAGAGCGATCTCTTCCAGACAACCCGGGTAAGAAGAAGATATAGTGATAAGCACTCACACTTGAAGATATTTAAAGTAGCTCAGTAGAGCCACCCGACATCCGACTAGTATCGAATGAGAACTTGGTATTCGCAACGACATAGCACGTTTATCTAATATATAAAATTCTCGTGTCACAGTTTTTGTTGCCATACTCCTCCGAAACGACTGGACCGATTCTCATGAAATTTTGTGTGCACATTGGGTAGGTCTGAGAATCGGCCGACATCTATTTATCATCCCCCTAAATGTTAGGGGTAGTCCACCCCTAATTTTTTTTTTACCGGGCAGAACGTCGTCTGCCGGGACAGCTAGTAATCTATATTTATCAATCGCTGACAAATTACCCCGCAATTCATACACTATGCGACGTTCATTTGTTAAGCATGCGAGGTGCGCTGGTTATGAAAGCGGCCTTAGAAAGCGGTGCTTCTCGAATACCGAGTGTTTGTAGAATCACACACACTTTCACACAGAAAGAAATATAGACGAGAACGTAAAGTAGGCTCTCGCAAATGCAAATATTCGAAAGGACGATATATGTGCTTCGTGACTGGGATCATTCATGACGCTCACTTAATTTGTCCACAGCTTAACTTAAGTTTACTAGGGTTTATTTGTTACATCTATACAAGTGGTGTTTCCGTCAGGAATAATTAAATCATATCATCAAAATATACACCATTGTCAGAATCTTTCCTTTCGGAATTAAAGGCCAGCCCACCTATCTTCTTAGAAAGTAATTGTACCAAATTTGTTTTTAATATAAGATGGTAATATAATTCTAATTTATGATTATAACAGCCCATAAAAGTTTCACTGCTGGGACTGGGTGTCTCACCATTTTACTATCATATTTACTTAAATGCTGTTCTGTTTTCACGTGATGCCCGAACAAAGGTACAGACAAGAATTGTAAATATATGTTTTCGGAATCTACTATTTTATTTTATTTATTACAGGAGTTCAGCAGACAGGTGGACAGCCCGTCTGATGGGAAGTGGTTACCATCGCCTATGGACATTTATTACACCAAAAGTGCTGCCAATGTGCCCCTGTGGAAAGGGTTACTAGACATGGCCACTAATGCCGGGACACTACTCAAGGTTATGGCGGCATACTCTAGACTCTCCTGTCAGGCATATACGTTACCACCTGACTATGGACTGTTTTGTCACCTCTTAATACAGGCCGCCCGGCCATAGAAAGTTGTATTCTTTCTCCGCTCCTGCACTGTTAAAATCCGAATTAGTTCCTTATTTACATTGACCGTACTTTACCCTTCTACAGCTTTCTTATGTTATTTAAATCTAATTTATTTACGAGCAAAACAGTAGATATTTCATTAAAATTCCGAATTGAACGGATTTTATAGTTTACGTTAGTAACAACACCCAACGAGCTTCCGTTGCGGTAGCGTAATGGCTAGCGCACACGTACCCAACACAAAAAGCACGGGTTCAAATCCTGGCCGGAACACATCCACCGTTTAGGCAGGTTTCTGACCTAATGTGCTTATTATTACAATTACCACGTGCTAACAACGGTGAGGGAAAACATCGTTATGCAACCTGCACATCGAGATAACCGACGTGTCAAACCTGCTAAGCCGCCTTGGACAAGCGTGGCGGGTATGCTGTCCGTTACCCTATAGTGCAGGGTTTCTTAAAGTGGGGTCCACGTGCCCCTAAGGGGTCCGTGGCATGTGTATCAGGGGTCCGCAGTAGGTCGGTCTGTAAACATATTTATTAGGAAATTGTGCAGTTATCTTGACAAGACGCATTGTCATTGTCGTGTAGCAAATTCTATGTGTAAAATCACTCCGCGAGTGTGCACAGTGTTAATATCGGCCTCTCAGCTCGAAGTGTGGGGCAAGGGAGGGACTGTATCCACTTTTTATTATTATAAAAATGGCTTTTATTTCAAAACAAAAATATTTTTTGCAAGGGGTCCGTGGAGTTGTTTAAATTGTGAATGTGGTCCGTAACTGCAAAAGGTTTAACAAAGCCTGCTATAGTGGGAGGCCCGAGCCCAGCAGTGGTAGTTATAGGCTGTTATTGTTTATATAGAGACTAGCGACCCGCCCCGGCTTCACACGGGTGCAATGCTGATACAAAACCCGCTCCGACTTTGCACGGGCATCACTACATAGAAACCTCTAAAATTAGCAATATTGCCTTAGTATTATACATATAAACCTTCCTCTTGAATCACTCTATCTATTGGAAAAAACCACATCAAACACTACTATGTAGTGATGATAGTGATGATGATAGTGATAGTGATAGTGATTCCGTATGGTGCAAATGTGAACGCGTTTTAAAATATTAATACCACATTTTACAAGCTTTATTTATTCGTCTCTGAGTGTGGTGATGAATTCTAGTATTCCCTGCCCTTCTGGGCAGCCATAATAAATAGCTGCGCAGTCAAACATTTGACGTCCAGCCGTTGCTGCATCGACGTACGGAGACATCGCATCCGCCCATTCAGGATCTTCGTCGTCAAAAGGTGTCTTACCATAGTTCGGTCTGAAAATCAAAGAAAAATATTACCGCACTCAGTATCTGTTAATGGGCCATTAAGTTAAACACTGATAGAGGTAATTTTATATCTTTAGTTTTAGTTACGGTTTTTATTTTATTTTAAATGCGATTAAAATACAATCGACTCTCGATATCACCAGAGAAAATTTAAAAATACCAAAAATTCAAAGTTACAGGAGTTTATAACCAAGAGGAAGGTAGGAAAAAATCAAGTAAACAACGGTTTGATCAAAATTTGTGATTAATTATTTTAAATATTTAAACAAATGTTTTGACTTCAGTTTATCATTACAATGAATTATTGATGGTGGTGAGAGCTGAGAAGAAATCGTCACTTGTGTTGGTTCTGAAGGAGTAAAAGCGTGAGGTAGCTCTTCAAATTATAGAAAGTAGAGAAGCCCCTTTGTTTTATCCTTGCAAGAATAGAGAAAGAATATAATGAAGTCATGCAATAGAAAATAAAGAAAAAGCTTGGACTTCAAATATTGCCTGTTGGCCAAGATACTATTCCTTCAACTTCTAATTACCGATGGGTCTAATTAAAATTAATTTTATTAAATTTACCGAGTACTTTTCAAGAGACCAGGAAGAAAATCAAATTCAACAGTGTCAAATTATCGAGAGTCGACTGTAGCTGTAAATAACTCTTAAAAATTGATTTTGTATTCTCTCAAGATGTACTGTTTAAGAGTGGATTTTTAATTTTAAAAAATTACAACTTTATATATAAAATTCTTCTGTTCGTGCGTATGTCACTGAACTCCTCCTAAGCCCCTGGATCAATTTATATGGACGTCTTTGTGTGTGTTTGAGTGGGTCCCGGGATGGTATAAACACACGATTAGACCCGGTAGGTGGGGCTAGAATCGGGTTCTACATATTTACTCAGGTCAGGACAATGTCTGCCTTGACCGATAGTTTATTAATAGATAAACAGCATTTAAATTTAGGAATGCTCTGCAAATCTCTCAAAATTACTTTTAAGTATGTATAATGAAGTAACAGTTATCAACAACAGCGAATATATGTCCGTAAATATAAACTAACGTGAGTAAAATGTGAAGAATCTCCCCAACCATGCCCTCCTCCTCGACCGGATATTGAGCAGCCTCGCAGATGGCGCGCAACACGCATTCAGCGCCATTCATTCCCTTGCTGAAATCACAACAGTACAATAATATAAGAATTCCAAACTTTAAATCAAGCATTTGTTGGAGTAAGGGAGTTTCCATACCATTCGGTACGGATTTCAAAAACAAGCTGTGGAAGCTTGAAGAAGACTTCGAGTGTTTTTTTTTTATTGCAGGAATCCAGCAGACAGGCAGACGGCCCACTTGATGGAAAGCGGTTACCATCGCCTATGGACATTTGCAACATCAAAGGTGCTACAAATGCGCTGCTGCTCTCTTAAGGGAGACTGGAACCTGGTCACTAATGCCGGAACACAACTGGAGGTTGTTATGGCGACATACCTTAGACCAGGGGTGGTAGCCATCCAGTTGGGCATATTCCCTACCACCTGGCTGTGCCAGGTGACAGGCCGCCCGGCCGCAGGAAATTGTATTCTTTCTCCGTTCCTGCACGGATAAAATTGGAGTAAGCTACTTGTATCCTAAAATCAAAGGGCGAGTTAAAATTCTATCTAGGTATACAACACAACACATGCAAGATGCTAGTAAGTTATTTTGGGACCATCCTAATATTAGGGTCAATCTATACTAATATTATAAAGAGAAAAGATTTGTTTTCTTGCATTGAATAGGCTCCGAAACTCCTGAACTAATTTGAATATTTTTTTCACTATTGGCAAGCTACTCTATCTCCGGGCTTTATTTTTTTTTATTTCGAGATTCACGTGCGCAGTCGGGTCCGACCACTATACCTTATGATTATGTTAGGATGGCCAAAAAATAAAATATATGTCGGAGGGAAGCTATAATTGGATGGATGTATAACGCACAATATTATTTGTTTACATTTTAATTGCTTCTAAAATTGGTAATTTAATTTGGTTTGATGTCTTAAATGTTTCTATAACTAAAAGATCGTTCTAACCTAATAAAAGTTATGAATATTGTGATTTAATAAACGACCAATGAGAGCAGAGCATGTCTTGAGCGGGGTCAAGGACGCCCTCTATACTTTGAGTAGTATCTACTTGGGTAGACTGAGGAGTTTTTGTGACACATTTGGTTGATGGCAATAGGTCGAGTTGGACCATGGAGTATTTTAAAGAAAGTGTTAAGTTGAGAAGTATGAGCGGTGCCCTGAACCCGCTGCTCGGTCTAAACTATGTTAAAATGTCTTTTAAATCTAAATTAAAAGTGTATAAACCGTTGGCCATGTGTTTTATGCTCGCATTTATCCTGATGACGCCCACTAAACCTGCAATAACTAAAGGAGATGTCATAAGAACTAGGCCGTTCTGCGACATATACATATAAAATAATACATAAAATTTCTGACTTAACGTATACACAGTATATTTTATTACAATTACTATATGCTAGTGAAGAAAAACGTCGTCATGAACCTGCATACCTATAAAAGTCGAAGGTCTTGAGCCCAGCAGGTAAACATTTATTGGATTTTATTATTATCTACTTCAAAAAGAACGACTTTACTGAATGCCTTCTTTTACAGGCGTAAAGCTCTTTTTGAATTATATTTGCCGAAGTAGTGCCGACTGGTATGGGGAACTCCCTAAGTCTTTAACACATTATCAAATATGAAATATATGTTTTGTATTATAATACCAGTCAACGTGAAGGACTCATTCAATGTATTTACATTGAATGATTCCGTAAAGGCAACATAGGTCTACCATTTTAGTCATTTGTCTATGAAGTTGAAAAAGCATTTGATAGGAAATAAGCCGCTATATTCGTATCTTATTTCTAAAGTATTAAAATTGTATTTTATTCTATTGTAAAAGCACCTTTACGAAATTACTTACGTCGTTAGCATGTCACTCAAAGATTTATAAAACACGAGCCTCTCATCTCTTCTCGCCAGAATATCAATCTCTCTCTCTTTCCTCGAAACCTCTTTGATGAAATAGTACTGCGATAATTGCGAAATGTTTTGAAACTCGACATATTGATATTGGAAGTTCGCAGCAAATGCCAGATTTACTTGTTCTCTGTTTTTAATAGGCGCCGAGAGGCCTATGATGAACTGAAAAAGACAAATTTATTGTTTCATTATTTTTCACTAGCACAACCCGCTCTGGTCTATGCCATCGTTCCACAGTGGAAACACCATCAGTGCAAACGAAACGTTTTGCCTCCACGTTTCTTCTGCTTACGGCAGAGCCATGGGATGCAGCAAGAGTGCATGTTTCCAAAAGAGTACAATCAGACGTATTCATGTGACACGTGAATAGGTGGCCTAGACAAACATGCTCCATTTTCGACCGCATCATTATTCATTGTTTCATAATCATTAAAAGATCGAATGTGAACCTATTATCATATAAAATTAAGTGATTGAATACTCGCGTCTTATTCAAATTCATCATTTAGAAATTTTGTTGTTTTATTATGTATTACTTAAAAACGACTTTAAGATATTGTAGAAAAAAATACTTTTTGCTTTTTGGTTTGAAGTCAGTTTTGTTTTTGGCAAAAAACATTTTCTTCATTTTAGTTGCTTAAATAGAATGAAAAACACAAAATGAATAATTAAGGTTATTTTACAGCAAAATAAAAGGCGGCCTTATCGCTTAAAGCGATCTCTTCCAGGCCACCTGACTTATAAGATACTTTTAACAACTTATGTCTAGATATAATTAAATTAAAAAAGAATTAAAACCAAAAAAGGAAGAATAGTACATTACGAACAATAAAAAAGCAAAGTTTAGAAGAATAGTTTTTTTATAATAATTTTTTAAACTAAGTTTGTCAGATTTTTTAAATATGGCAAGTGATTTAGCTTTTCTGAGATCTATTGGTAAAGAGTTTTGAAGGCAAACAGCTCGGCGCTCTTCAACGAGGCTTGCTTTCAATTTCCTGGACATCCACTCCTCAGATCCTAATTTGATGACAATGAAACCATCTCAGAAGTACATTCTTGCGAATAAAGAATAAAATTTGAAAATCGTTCCGATATACAAAAAAATAATCGAATCTTTGGGAAGTCAGTTAAATGTAATAAAAACTCACCTTATAAGTACCACCATATGGATAGACCAATGGTAAACTGTTGATTTGCCTCTTAAATCTCAAATCTTGCTCTTTTAAAAATTCTTCTTCAGATGCATTGCAAGCATTTACTATGACCAAGGCCAAGAATATGCCCAGAAAGTAATTACACCTGAAATTTGTGATTTATTTTTAACAAATAAGATAAATATTTGTATAATATATTTAATTATACTTTTAAATATTGTGGTCGCTTTGTTCTATCTTCTTTCACATATTTAGATGGTAACTCACTTTACTAAGATAAAGTTTACCGACACACCAGGGTGTATTTATAACTATCAACCGCAGGTATTTCAAAGAAAGAAAGAAATATTTATTTCCAAAGAATGGCCAAATAAGAAGCACCCAGAATAAATGAATGTATAAAGAAATTAATGGAAGTAGACAAGCAATAGATCAAAAGACGTTCACCAAAATTGTAGCAAATAGAGGTCCATCGTTTATGCATACCCGATTGAGAAACAGTTTCTTCTTTGCTACTAAAGAAGTTAATTTAAATAAGGCATTATGAAGAAAAAGCCGTGAATGTTAATTTATACCTAAAGCTTCTAAGTTAGAAAATTGTTCGAGTCACATTCACAAACTACATACGTACATATCCTATAAGAACTTTGAAAAAATCCATAATATTATACAATTGTAAAACTGTAATTTATGTCACATATTTTTTGTGTTTGTCTGTTCGGGATTCACGTCAAAACTACTAGATCGATTTAAGAGCGGTTTCGCTGATCGATAGCAAATCTTCGGAGAGGCTTTATTTCGAAACAAAATTGAGTTTCACTGATCGAATAGTTCTTTAGTAAAACAGTTGCAGTTATCTATGCCTTTAGTAATATATAACTTATCTCGAGTTTTTGGGAAATTTCCGAAAGTCATGTACTTTCATAAAAAGTCCGTTACCCTGCTGAAATTAACCTTTACATTTAGCAAAATAACAATAACTTTTATCTTTGTTACCTGTCGAATATGAACAAAGTTACAGGCAAATACTAGTTTTAAATTAATATCGTATTATATGTCTAAAGTTCCAAATACTGGTCACAACGTAGCATAAAACGAAATATGTGTTTGTGTCCAATATTTCTAAGGATTGATTTTCACAAATGCTCGAAAGATTAGTTATAAAAGTAACATTCAAATATAAATTATTACATGTTGCTTTTTAAACATAATAATATAAACTAATTGTATATTTTTTTAAATGTAATAATAAACTGACCTCATCTTTGCGGTTGTTTCTAAAATCCTTTTACCAGATCGAATGAAATCAATATCTTTATTTTCTGATCTGTTCAAAATTGTCACATTCCCATAGCATGGTGTTGACAAGTTGGTTCAAATATTAGACGTACAGTACTAAGTACTAACAGTGCATTGACTTGTAAACATCATGGATTATAAAGTAACATCCACACTGGTTTGTCAAACATATATCCGGATGAAAGGCATTACATATTTAATTAACATTTTTTTACTTATAGCTATAAGCTATATGGGTAAAATAATTATTATAAGATGTTAATCAATTAATTTTGTTTAGGTTAAGTTTTCTTATATGTATTAGTTTATAATGTATGCATATAAACGGGACGGCACATCAAAAACGTAACATTGACGTACAAGAAATTAGCTTCCACGAGCATGTTAGACTGGAGGCAACAAAACAAAAAAATCCAGAGCTTTTAAGAGATACGAATATAAAAGATGCAATAAATATATGCCTATTTCTATAACTTGTAATAGAATTTTGAATAGTTCGAAGTGTGCAAACAGTCACGCTCTTTAGATACCCTAAAATAAGGTATCTAAAAAGCATGGAAACGTTTAGGAAAATAAAGTTCTAATGTTTACAAAACATAGCTTTACCTGGAAACGGTCTAATCAGTATGATAATAATGTCTATATGCCAATTTTAAAAATGATACTTAATTATAAAGTTTACTTTTTAAATACCAATATTAGATAAACTTGTTAATGAAATCTTTTGCCTAAAAAATATATACGTTTTTACTTAACTAAAATACATTTACTAATGTTATCTGTCCCTACAAGTACACACAGATTTAATTTAAAAATCCGGATGAAATAAGAACTAGAAAAAAACCCAGTATGAACACATGCTAATGTTCTACATTTCATGTCACATGACTACATCAGGGTCAAATCAGCAATGTGTTTACTCAGAAATTAACGTGTCACGCTACTTAACTGACTTATTCCGTGTATGGACTTCCTATGTCAGTTTCTATAGTGTATCATAACTTTTTGGAAGTTTATTACATTTTAAGGCTGAGTCGGTTTAAATGTAGTGTTTTTTTTTCTTCAAAGTGTTAAACTCAGTAACACAATAATTTCGCTTTCTATATACATTTTTGTATTATGAAATTCAAATTTTTATTGTTTTCTCTATCAGACGTCCTGCTAAATAACATTTTTTGAAATTTATATACATAGAAAAGTGAAATGTTTTTCGTACTAGAAACTACTCTATTTTAATAGAAACCCTATTTCAATATATCTTAGAACATTATCTTAACAAATATAATCAAAAACATCAAATTTTATATAATACTAGCGGCCCCGAAAGACGTTGTTCTACTTCGAAAAAATAAAAATCTAGGATCCGATCCCAGCGCCACCTATCGGTTCCAATGGGATAAAAAGTATCCCATGTCCGTCTCCTAGTTCTAAGCTACCTCAACACCAATTTTCAGCCAAATCGGTACAGCCGTTCTAGAGTTATAAATACTGTAACTAAGATAGATAGATAGATAGATAACACTTTATTGTACACCATTACAGAAAAACTTACGAACTAGTATTATTATAGTAGGGTACAAAGAGCGGTCTTATCGCTAAAAAGCGATCTCTTCCAGACAACCCGTGGCAAGAATATTCCGATTAGAAGTGGCGATGGTGGTATACATAATTATTGTACGATTACTTCAATTTTATTAATAAATATATAACTATACTATATATACAAATATACACATAAGTTATATACATATTTAATATATGGCGATAATATGCAACTATTTAAACATAATAAACATATAGCAATATGCAATATAATATATACTAATTACATAAAATTACATATCATTATATTGCAGATAGAATTTTCTGACGAAGTTCTTAAATATTATTAGGGATTTTGCTTGTCTGACAGCAACAGGCAATGAATTCCAAAGTTGGACAGCCTTAACCGTGAAAGAATTATTGAAGAACGTTGTATTATGAATAGGAGTTATAAGTCTATGTTGACTGGAAGGGCGTAAATTGTGAGAGCAAGAAATAAATTCGAAGCGTTCTTTAAGGTACTAAGATGACTTATATATATATATATATATATATATATATATATATATATATATATATATATATATATAATGTATTAAAACTTCTTTAATATATAATATTTAATCACTCTTACGACTGTAACATAATAATATACAATATTTAATGTTAGTATTAATGAATAGTAATCGAATTAATCTATATCGACTATAATTTTTTTCTCTATTGCAATATAAACACGGAATTTAGACGTTCAAGAACAATGGAAAGACAGCCGCTTAATCGCTAATTAGATACGTATTAGAAATTAAGTGAAAAATCTCTAGTTTTTCACTTCAAAGTTACATATAGACCTAACATCATGTTTTCAAAACCAAACCTTTGGGCGGTTTTGGTTTTCGTACATTTTACATTTTCCAATATGTCGTGTGTGAGTGGGACAGAAATATACAGTGAATCAATACATAGGAGCAAGAGGCAGCTATTGTTTCCAAACAGTACTGTTCTACAGGTGATTTTTAAATAATTTCTTCTATGCCGGTGCTACACTTGCGATAACGTTAAATTTATTAATTGTGGCCAAATACGTCTTATTTATAGACTTAAAAATAACGCAGTTAATTAATAGCCTCATTAAAGTATATCTATACGTACGTTATCTGTTATTATTTAACGTCATTTACAATTATAAACAATATGACATCATAAATAACGCATTACACCTATCGCCACATTCTACGTGAAACGGTCTATAACTGTAACATTATCCCAGCTGAAGCCCAATCTTTGAAACGTATCTTTAGGCACTAGTAGACATTTTACGTAACGAATTTTTACACAGTTTACCATCAGTTAGCTATTTGAAGTGAAACTTATTTATCGGCGTTGAAAAAAAATTACCGTCACGTTTTTCGGTTACGCGTCACATTTTTCGGTTACGCGTCACATTTTTCCGTTACACGCCATCTTTTTCTTGTCGAATCGACCGTGTTAGGGGCTTTATTTATTTAACCAATTTAAAGAAGTTTCAATTCTTACGTGTGTACACTATAGTAGAATTATTTTGTCCGTGCAATTGGGTCATAAATAATCGGAGCGGTGAAGCGAGTATTTCGCTCTCTCTTCCACTCACGGGCCTTATGGGCGGGCATAGTGATGCGCATTATTGTTGTCGATGAGCGTTATCGATAATGTATTTAGTTTTGTCATTTTGTGGGTTAGTGATAAAAATGAAAGAAAAAAATAGATAAAACAACGTATTTATTAAAATAAGATTAATAATTATTTGAAATAAATTATTAATTAGGTATCTATGTATTAAATAACTATATGTACAAAAGTTTAGAATGTAACAAATTATATTTAAAATAAATATAAATTCTTATATCTTAAGTTTAAAATTACCAGCAAAAAAGAATAATAATGATTTTTATAAGAATGATAATCTTTCTTTGATAAGAATGAGTTTTTGTCGATAATGGCGTTGCGCCCGCGCAACACGCTCACCGCCTTAGCCGGGCTGAGGCCGAGCTTATGATTTATGACCCAAACTGCACGAACAAAATAATTCTACTATAGTACACGCACACATTTTTTTACAATAAAGTTTTACATGTATGTATATATATATATTTTGCCTGCGTCTTTAATTATAAACACATTGTAAATTTTTATGTAAGTAAAATAGTGCCTCTTACCGGCGTAGCCGCGCGAGATAAAACAATTTATAAAACTGTGTTTTAACGGTTTTAGGCGCGGTAATTTATAAATAATTTTTGTTTTAAAATATCATTTTGTATTATTTTTTAGTTTAATGCCGGTATAGCCAGTCCGACTGCAGACACAAATATCAACTTTAATTTTGCGTTTCAAGCTAACTTCCAACTTCCGTGGAACAGAACACAGATCCCAACTGATATTCTAGATGCAAACTCAGGCTATGAAGGGGATGCAAGAAGAACAAGAGAACTTAAGTATGAAAGCGATTCGAGATTGCATCATTTCTATCAATACGTGGAGGATGTATTGAATGGGTAAGATTCTCTGATGTCTTTCTTTTCTATCTCCTCCCAACTACTCATTGTCAACAACATATGCATTTTTCTTACATAGTTCTCTATTCTGACATAAGTCCTCTGTTACGCCACAGGCAACATTTCATCCTTCACAAAATTCATCCCATTCTTAGTCTACTTTTACACTTCTATCTATCAATCCTCCAGTAAGGATAAAGGTTCTTTGGTTTGTTAGTTTAGAATTATGGAGAACGTAATGAAGAAGCTATGACAGCATAGTTTCTCACGTTTCAAAAGCCACGTGGTTGCGAATGCTGGCCAAGAGATGTTCCACTTAAGAAGTTGTCTGACCCAATTACATATTGTTATAATGACGACGTGCTAACAGTGAAGAAAAACATCGTGATCAAACCTGCACATCGAAATGACCGATGTATTGCACCCGCCATGAGCCTGTGACAAACGTTGCGGATTAGAAAATTTAAAGGACGTGATTTTCCTGTCATGTTTTATCCTAATTAATATAAGATCCTAAATATGACTGAAAATGTATATCGGATAAAACCGGGCGATGAGCCACGATTTCATATAATAAAACAAAACTCACGCACCCTGTTAAGTGCATCTCTTTACGTGACTGGAATTTGTTCCTGTTTCACATGATGTTTATATATTTATAAGATACTGATTCTAGAGTGAGCATAATGCATCATATCTCTGTTCTTATCAACTTTCTTATCCATCCAAAAGTTGTTTGAGAGAAATCGCTAATAGAGATAGGACCGACCGCCTATTGTATTGTAAAATTTTATTTATGTTAACTGTATCTATTAAAACACAATGAAGCATATTCATTCATTCATTTCACATTTTCCTTTATGTTCACATTGAAAGAAATTCTTTTTCCCAATTAATTCTACTTCACTTACTTTAATATTGAAACAAGACATTGACATAATTTGATTTATGGCATTCGGGCAGCTGGCACTCGTTTGCTGGAAATACTCTGCATGCAGATTGCTTTCATCATTTCCAATTTTCCATATGTCATGCTTTAATATACTCAACATATTAAATAAGTGATAACTAAAATTCTTTTTGCTTTTTTACTCATATAACAAGTACTAAAGATTTGATTTTCAGTAAAAATATTAACATTGATTTTAAACCTAAATTGAATGACGTTAACATTGGTCGTCCTCATTTTATAGCTCGGGCAACTAATCTGTGAAATGGCAAAAACAGAACTACAGCACAGAGTACATTGTTTTTTTTATTACCTAAAGCAGACAAACAGGCAGACGACCTAACTGATGAAAAGTGGTTACCATCGCCTATGGACATTTGCAACACCAGGGGTGTCACCAACGTCTTAATCCCCATGTCATAGTGCAGAGGGAAAACCACGCCGGGAAGTACCCTCCAGATCATTCTTGTACGCGGAATAATAATAATAGCGTGGGAGCTCAAGGAAATGGGGGTGATCATCCCGGTGCGGTTGCAAAAGTGAGGCGTTGACACCAGATTAAACAGTTCCTGGGAAGCAAAATACGCAGAGGGACGCAGTCTCTTCGAAGGCTAAGCGATTTTAAACCGTCTGTTAGAATATAAGAAACTACAGCCGCCATGTTGAAATTGCTTATTCGTCATCGGCGTTATCTTTAATGATATAAAAAAGACTCATTTGGCCACAGTCAATAACTATGACATTATTCCAGATAGAGCCCGAACATTATAATATATGATTATGTGTCAAAAATATTACCATTAGCAGAAATGGCGCTAACCGAAATGAATACCTTTTAAAAAGCTGCTAAAATTTTACACGTTTATTTTGCGAGTCTTCGCTTATAAATATTCATAAAGATAGGCCATGCCATTAAAACTAATACAATACAGAAATCACAGAAACCCACGATTGAGACGATAGGGTACGGCTATTTTACGAGATACCAATAGCAGAACTGGGCTCAAGGAGCGAAGCCAACGCGATTCCAACTTTTAGTATGATATAGAGGGGGTGTGATAGGTGGACGAGATAGAGAGAATATGATATTATTTTATTTACTTAGTACTTGTGTAGTTTTAAGTTCGGAAACAACGGCAAAGTGTGTGTTTTGAAAACATTGTGTCAACTTGGAGATGAGCCCTCGTATAGCGACGTCGACAATGACTTATTATATAAGTTGGCGCGTTTTGTTCTCAAGTAAGTACAGGTAAATTAGCTTTGGGACGTTTTTGCGTTTGTAGTAGTATTTGTATATTGTGGCGATCGAGAGTAGAAGATTATGGAACGAAAATGCAAGGACAGATACATTGTAGAAAGGGATAGAATGTTAATAAAAGAATAGCGAAAAGAAGATCGAAGTTATGGGTTCCAAAAGATTCTTCCAGGTATGTAACAGCGTAAGACGCATCTACGGTGCAGTTCAGCTGAAGACAGCAATGCGACAAGTGCGATACGAGAGAGGTGGAAGAAGAGTTAAGTAGGGACAGTGACGAGTTTAATGGTGAACTTAGAGAAAAGTTTAGTGGGCAGTTCAGCGAAGGAGGAGCATAATACACTAATGTAGTTTAAGAGAAGATCCAAAAGTAAGCTACGCGTGGTAAACTTGGAGGTGAATACCGCAGCAGCAGAAGGTGGTCTACGAAATATCGGCGACGATATTGTGAGTGAGATATTTTATCGTCGGGACAGTGTTTTGTTATTAATGCGTGTAAGGGAAACCCTGCGGAGAAGAATCACGTACGGCGGTGTAAGTTAATAAAAAAAGCGCTAAGTTAAAAACTGTTGTTTCCTTCCAATCATAAGTGCGTACCCCGATTACGCGTAACAGTAAGTTATGTTTTACTTGTAAGATTAACACCAATCAAGTGTGGCATAGATTTGTATTGTGTCCTCAATCCGCTATTTAAACACGAAATCCACGAACGACTTAAAGAGACGACGGCTTTTGTACATTATTGAAATCTGCAACGGTCCGTTGTGGGTTAACTACAACATAGTAGCAGACAAAACATCATGTTTTCAAATCAGTACCTTGGGACAGTTGTGATTCTCCTTCTATTCATATTTTCTCATACGTTATGTGTGAGCGAGGCTGAAATATACAGCGAACCAATACATAGGAGTAAGAGGCAGTTACTATTCCCAAACAGTACTTTGCTTCAGGTAAATTTCAAATATTTTCTATGAAAACAAACCTTTTCCTATTTGTAGTGTGTAGCTTTTTGGTTTAGTTTGCTTTTCTCTTACTGTCTGAAGTAGAACCAAAAATGTTCAATCTGATTTGTATTCAAATTGGCCTGAAATAATCATATCGGTGCTTTTAGTAACTTTTTTATTTACGTCAATAATTGGGGGGGAATCGTTCAAAAATCATAAAAAGCATTTTAGTCCCCTTTTACTTTTAAACTGAGGACGTATAAAGTGGAAAATTTCAAAAATATCAAAATTTTGAAAGGTGAAAATATTTGAAGAATTCCCCAAATTAATCCCAGACACACAGACCATAGTAAATAACGGAGAAAATACGTTTCCGAAATTTACTATACCAGGAATCGAAGTGAGGTAGGCCGGCAAAGGCTTAGTCCGCTCAACCACTGAGGCCGTCGTGCTTCGAAAAAGACAATATACTTGATATTCTTTTGGATTATTGGATGAAACCTATTGTTTCAATTATTCATTTATTGTTGAAATGAAGTTATTTGGTTTACGTGGTATTTAATAACTTTATTGTTCAAATAACATAATGGACGTTTCGCAAAGATGTTCAACTAATTGATTGTATGGAAACTTAGGTTTACTGGTGACTTTGATCTCGTTGAATTAGCGCTAGAAATAGTCGTCTTCATAGGTTTCTGGTGGAATTAGTCAAAGACGCCTTTGTTATTACAAATGAGCTATAAACAGATTCTTCTCACAATGACCCATTTTATGTATAGTAATAAGATTTTATTGAATTGTCATATCAAAACAACTTTTATCCGTTCAGAAACGCAGAAAAATACAATTTCCTGCGACCGGGCGGCCTGTCGTAAGAGGCGACATAACATCCCTCAGCCAGGAGGATTAGCATTTGCCATAAAATCCTTGAGTTGTGTTCCGACTTTAGTGCCCAACCTCCTGTCTCCCTTTAGAGAGTAGCAGCGCATTTGTAACGCCTTTGGTGTTGCAAATGTCTAAAGGCGATGGTAACCGCTCTCCATCAGGTGGGCCGTCTACCTGTCTGCTGAACTCATGCACTAAAAAAAAATGGGTCTATATTAATAAAGTTTAGTAGCATAATAATATTCTGGCGACAGAGGCTACAATTTTCGGGCAGCATAAGCATTTTAGAAAAAAATAGAAAATTCTGCAAGGAAAGACAAGGATAAGTACATTTTAGAAAGGGATAGGTAGAAATCTAAATTCTAAAATAGAAGGTTCAGGAAGGAAAACACTGAAATAGATAGATGTTTAGAAAGGGACAGACCGAAAATAAAAAATGACGAAAAGAAGATCGAAATTATGGGTTCCAGAAGATTCTTCCGGGTATAGGTATAAGCAGCGTAAGTTGCCTACACTTACACTTATCGCTTCGCTGTCTAGAACTGAACTCCCAGTTCTAGACAGCGAAGCGATAAGTGTGATACGAAAGAGTTCGAAAAGAAGTTTAATAAAAGACGGTGACAAGCTTAGCTTAGGTCAATTTAGTGAAAAGTTTTGTGGACAGTGAAGGAGGTGTATAGCGTAGTTTGAGAGTAGATTCAGAAGCGAGCTCCATGATATAAATTCGGGGGTGAGCACTGCAATAGCGAAGGTGGTCTACGCAATATCGGCGACGGTAATGTGAGTGAAACATCTTATCGTAAGGACAGCGCGTCGTTACTTGTGCATGTTGAACCAATCCTGCGGAGAAGAATCTCGCACGGCTGTGTTAGTTAATAAAAACGATTTATTAAAAAACTGGTGTTTACTTCCAATTTTAAATGCGTACCCCCGCACGCTCGCACGTAACAACATGTGCCTATTTATTACATAACTAGCTTCTACCCTCGACTTCGCCCTCGTGGTGCGGTTTTTTTAACCATACCACGAGAAATATTGAATTTTTTGGGATCAAAAGTATCCTATATGTTGCCCAGGGATATAAGCTACCATCATGCAAAATTTCATTTAAATCGGTACAGTCGTTTTGGAGATTAGCCGGTACAAACAGACAGACAAACCGACAAAAAGACAAACAGAGAAATAAAAAAAATGAAAAATTCTAAATTAGTTCTATTTCACTTCTTACATCCCCCTGATTCGGTTTTTGAATTTTTTTTATTGTACAGAAATTCGACCTCTACAGCTAGGTGTATGTACATACATACATACATATAATCACGCCTGTTTCCCATGGGGGTAGGCAGAGACTATGGATCTCCACTTGCGACGATCCTGACAAACAACTTTCGCTTCACCTACTTTCATTAACCTCTTCATACATGCGCGTTTATTTGAAATGCTTTTTACCTGACCTTTTTTTAACAGTTCTGATATTTATATGATAGGTGTATGTATAGATTATAATATTTGTGTCGCTTTTTATTTGAGTTGCTCATATCTATCTGACGTTCTGAAATCTTCTAAAGTCTAAACTCACGCGACCAAAATACTGAACAGTACTAGAAGTACTGCGTCTATTTTTTTAAAAAGATTTGACTTTTTACTACTAATATATATAATTCTATACTTTTAAATGTATTTATTTGAATTTAATATATTTGTTTGAAAGGGGTCGAATAAAAGAGTTTTATTTTTAAAAATTTATATTTTCAGTTTAATGCTGGTATTGGTAGTCCAACACCAGCTAAGGATGTCAATATGAATTTTGCATTTCAAGCTAATTTTCAATTACCATGGAACAGGACACAGATTCCAGTTGATATTCTAGTCGCAAATTCAGGTTATGAAGGAGATTCTAGAAAGAAAAGAGAAGTTAAAGAAGGTTATGAGAACGATGCACGATTATATCATTTCTATCAGTACGTCGAGGATGCTTTAAATGGGTGAGATTATTTTGACTTTTGTCAAGAAAATGTTGTACAATCCACTGTTGGATGTACACAATTATACGTTACATATTTCTTGGTACCTGTATTACCTTATTCCATTGCCAGTAACCTTGCGAAAGTCACTGGTCCGCCGAGCCGGATAGGCTCCTGAGCTACGTTTACGAACATGCATTGTGTACTTTTCTCAAAAAATTAGTAAGGCTGAAAATAAATATATGCAGCAAAACATTACTGTTCTAGTTCCTATAGAAAACATTTATTTTGCTGGAGCAAAGTAGACTGACGGATGATCAACCGGACGAAAGTAGTTGAACCAATAACTATCAACGTGCTGGTGCTTCAAAGGGGGGACTGGAATTCAACTCAAGGTTATTCTGGTGGCACTCTCTCTAGACCAGTAGGGTTATTTATAAACTTCGGGAAAGGGACATGGAGTCCGTACAGAGAGCTCCCGAGCAATTTGCAATCCAACTAAAGCCTTTTATCGCATTCGAGAATGTGCTTTTGACAGGACTTGAATAGCGTTTAATGTTTCGTCGGATTACAAATTTCTTCGTCCAGGAGCGTATTGGTCCGACATCAGAAACTTTCCTAACGTTTGTCAATAATCCTAATAGTGGGCATAGACTGGCAAATGCCTTACGACCTGGCTAGGTGTTTTTTATCGCCTTTTACAACAGACCTCCTGTCCTCAGGAATGTTTTTACCGTTACTGCACAGATAGCCTAGGCAACTGCTTGGTAATCAAAGCCAAATATAAAATCAGAAAAAAAGATTTATTTCTGAAAATGCGACACTTAACAATAGTTAATAATAATAACGTGTTGGCCTTCCTATGGCCCCATGTATGCCCTCCAAAAGTCCGGGCCATTTTTATGGCCCGTGGTCTTCAAAGACATACAATAATAATGAATATGTGTGCCGTAATTTGCGAAATGTAGCTGGCACTCATTATTTGACTGTGCCGAAACATAGTCTGACACAGCACTCCTTAACTCCTTAAAATTCAAACTCAACTCACTCATATTTAAATATAAAACTCACATGAAAATACGCATTCTTTGACCAAGTGTATACTTATACTCCTCATTCGTCAGAACTACTTTCCAATGTAAGTCAAGTCAAGCACCTTATCCTTACCAGTTATCTCAAAATCTTTTTAGCATATCTCGACTGAATACAATACCTAAAGCGTGGTTGACAAATGAATGTTCTGTATAATTATGATATCGTGAGAAATATACATCGTGATCTGAAAGTTAACAAAAAAAGCGTAAAATTATTCGTACTTACTAATAATAAAGTTTTACCTAAGTAGAAAAATTACAAGAATTGGAATCTATTGAAAATGAGACGTGGAGGAGGTTTCTTTTGGTAATCGTGAGAGAATACACATCCATTGGGCGTCAAGAATTAATATGTGGAGCTACTAGGGGCCGGCTCTGCACGCCTTCACTAAAGAAGCAGTTATAAGACATCGGCCGCAGACTACCCACTTAATCTTCCACATCTTGCCGAGATGTAACAGGGCCTACCATAAGTATTTCACCGTGATGCCTTTAAGCAACCAGTCATGATGAGGTGACCCTGGGACTAGAGCATTGCGAGGTGCCATTGGTGTGGCTTGTTGAAAGGGTTCTCAACCACCTGCGGCTCTACTACATATTGATAAAGATAAAAGGAGCGGCACTTCTAACCACCTGTTGACCGTTAGCGATGGGGGTCGGCTCAATCATCATCCTCTCTCTGTCTTTCGGCCGCCTCCTTCCGTTACATGTCATCCTCGCAGAAGAAGGCAACCGATTTCCATCCTCTCCCGTTGTGCAGTATTTTGCTCACTACGCCGCATAACGAAAGATCACAACCGAAGACAGCCGTGAGCTAGCCTCTCTGGGGTCCTCATGCGGAATATGTCATGACACGACATTTTCCTTTAAGTTTTCAATACAAAAAATAATTTCTTTTTTAATTAATTCTACTCCACTTACTTTGAAATTAAGAAAACACAGTGATATCATTTGATTTATAGCACTTTGACAGCTGGTACACATTTCCCGGAAACATTTTGCACGCAGATTGCTTTCGTCAATTCCAATTTTTCATATTTCAAACATTAATTTGTTTTTCTGTAGCCAACCGAGAGTTGATAAATATGTTATTTATTTACTAGCTGTACCCGCCACGTCATTCGCACTGGACTTGGATCTTATATATTTATTTATTTTAAAGAATGACTTACTTCCATGATCTAAGTTCAGTATTCTATTTACAGTATTAAGGGATTATAAGTAGAATTTCAAAATTTTTATTACTGCACGAGTTCAGCGGACAGGTGGACGGGCCACTTGGAAAGCGATTACCATCGGCTAGAGAGCGGCAGCTCATTAGTAGCACCTTTGCTACAAATGTTCAAAGGCGATGGTAACCACTTTCTATCAGGTGGGCCGTCTGCCTGTCTGCTGAACTAATGCAGTAAAAAAATATATTTGATTAATATTTAAAAATCAAATTTTACACTATTACATTTTACCGGTGTAAGTTATATTAGATACACAATCGAAGAAGTAGCTCGTAGAAAATTTACTAGGCCGAAACTAAGATGATAAAAAGTAACTCATTTGATTTTAACTACCCTTTTATCTTTGAAGGTTCGGCTACAACGGTAAAGTCTGTGTATTAAAAACCCTGTGCCAACTCGGTGCTGAACCCCTTCATTCTGAGGATGACGAAGACTTACTGCATGAGTTGGCGACTTTCGTCTTAAAGTGAGTATAAATCCAACCAATCATAACTAATATTATAAATGTGAATACGAGTTTATTGTTGATTGCTGCATAGAATAATTAATTAAATTAAAATATATTTAAATTAATTGCTTAAATTAAGAACCGACTGGTTGACTGAATGTTAGTTATTAATTTTAATTTAATTATCCAAACTGTTATTATTGATCTTTGTGTCTGAAATAAATAAATAATCAATATTATTTGTTTTGCAATATTTTCACACCTTTACTATTATACTCTAATTTTTAATTACCTATACTAAAATGGCAGATAAAGTTGCAAGCTCATTCATAAGTGAGTTATGTGCGTTGATAGAACTTCTTCAGAAACCTCTTTAGGTGTTTCTATAGGATTCAACACTACGTGAGGCTTTAAGACATTTATTTATTTACCTGCTTTTCATTTCAGCCCAAACAACGATGCTGCCAGCCATCCAAGTCACATTCAAGAAAGTCTACCGTACATTGAGGCATATTCAGCAGGACAGAAGGACAAGGATTGCATTAAAATGTTTAATCAATGCTCATTATCGCTTATAGACACTTTTACTAAATTACATGATATTTTTAATTGAACTTCTTAGTTATTTATTATCAACATAAAATGACTACATAGTTATAATTTACCCACTTCTAAATACTTCTACGGTTCATTTTAACACGTTAATAATGTTTGGAGCATACGAGAGACCAACTGCGTATTTGACTACTATTTTTGTAAGAGAATATTGCCTTATAACTTCACAATTTCAAAACCGTAAAATAAATAGCCTAATAATTATTTTGTAAATCAAAATTAGTTCTTTTGACTTTTGAAAGTAATAAGATATTTTGATGCCTCCTCTTATATATGACTTAGTCAGTCAAATAGGACTACCAGACATGTGTGAAGTCTAGAGCTAGCACAGACAACAAGCGTTTTTAACCACTTCCCTTATTTAACGAGGGGAAACTCGCTTGCGGACTATCCACCGCAGGAGAAACGCGATGGAAAGCGTGAATTTCGCCCTGTTGGTGTGGCACTAGCACCGCAAGCAAGAAGTGCTATTGCCACGCCGCAGCCAGGGATAGCCACTAAAACCCGTCGGTGTTCCGTCCTTCGCTCTAATTTCAGAGCAACAAGTATTTGGCTTAGCCATTTCGTAAGGCCTGGCAGGCGGCAGCCCAAAGACCTCTTCTACTGCCGGAGGGGTTCAGTCCACTGACGTCTTCGTTCTCTCCTTGGCGTGGAGTGGTTTGTAACACGACCTACGGAGAGGTGAGCGCGCGCGGAACACCGGTGCGCCCCCAACTCAGCAGCATAAACAACGAATGGAAACTCTGCGAGCGGAGCAAGGTGGTACACTCGCACTCCCGCTACTCCTCCTCTGTGGCAACCATGACACGATGGCAGAAGGTTGACTACTATCCTCCCATAACTTACTTCTCACCTATGATTCAAACTCGCGTCATTAATATGAGACGAGGTTGTACAAATCATTAAGCTACCATGACTTGCAGTTTAAGGGTAGGTATTATTAATCAAAAGGCAAATGGAAATAAAAGTCACAATTATTATTTACAATGTATTTATTATTCATAATTTTACCCTGATGTTTTAAGAGTCAAGCGTTCTCGAGGTCGACTCTTGAAACCAGAAATTAGACATAAAGCTCATACAAGTAATTTCAGTGTTCTACTAATCTTGATATATAAAAATGAATGTTTCTCTGCATGTCCTTTATAGAATCGTAAATTATACATGTGATCTTTAGCAAAGTCGTTATGCATGAGCGAAAGGTTTCTGAGTTGGATCACAAATGGACCCGGTAGATGGCACTGCTGTCGGCATATCGATTAAAGCTTTTGCGGACAGAGCGACGTTTTCCGTGACAGTTATTAAGATAAAAGAATGTGCAGTGTTGGTGGAAGTGGCAAGGATAAATGAGGTAGTTGAAAACGGAAAAATCCACAGCTAGCTAAGAGTAAACTAACATTTCTCCAGTCAGCTTGGACTCGGAAAGTCCACCTTCAGAACGAGCGTCTAATGACTTCCACTGCACATAAATTCAAAAACTAACAACATAATATAAAGAAGCAGTGCGGGTTAAGCAAAAGTACGTCATTAATGGTGCACTAATATTATGCGATGATGCTCGCAAAATACGGACTGGGTTGCCTTCCGGAACGATTGTTAGTTCCCCGATGAGAAGGGAAATTTGAATCCTAAAGAGATAATAATGTACAGAAACCAGCATCCATTGGTTAAGGTAGTGAGCAGTGTTCGGGTTCCACATGTACATGATCGATTACTCGAGCTCGTCACAGTTGAGCATAAATAATCCATGAGCATATTGCTCATGGATTATTGTATAAGCACCATCTAACTCTTAGCTAACGTTAGTCTCCAACATCTTTTTAACGGTCAAAAACAGCGTGAAAGGTCGTTAATCTGACACGATGCCATTAAATCATTCTCGTTCACATGTTGTAATTAATCACCTTTTTTGTATTCAGAGTAAGTATTTGTATTTAAAACTAAAATAAAACAGATAGTATTAACTATCAAAGTGTTTGGATGTCCGCAAACACATTCGTCATATGCAGGGCTAAAATTCCCATAAAAACTGAAAAATGAAAAAATAATCAATTTTGGTAACCATTACAAAAAAAATTGGTTTCAAATAGGTTATTTGGAGTGGAGCTACAGACAAACAATACAACTTTCGAATTTCGACAAAAAATTCAATTTTAGAAAATTGCGTCCCCCCAAAAAAAAAGTGACAAATAAGCCGGGTCATGTGTATCCATAATATTAAAGCACTGAGTTCCTCCGCCGCGCTGCCGGGAACTCCACACGAATACACAAACTATATGTTAAAAGAAGCCAAACTTATGCAACGTCTCTTCCCCGATATGCGTGAAGGTATCTAACACAGATCCTTCGCATTCCGGGAACAAAGATTCGCAGTCTACGCCGACTTCTCTGCCCATTCTCTCTGCAGCATGGTACTCGTTGTCAGTGTGGTGGGAAAGCGTATCTTTCGTTGTTGAAGGCCTGGAGAAATAATAAATTTTACTTTTAAAAAATCGGTCAACTGCGTTTAGTATTTTGTTCGTGCTTTATTCTGCTCCCTTCTAGAAGACATGTCTACTTCAAACTTTCTTAAATGATGTACTTCTTAAGTAAACAACATTACTCAAATAATGCAATTCTTAAATGAACTTCGTTATGCAAACTCGAATCACCCCATATCTTTGATATATATTATCCATGTAGAGTTTTTAAAATCCTAGCATGTAAACTTTATTTAGCCAGCAAACTTTCATACAGAATTTATATTACCTACATAAAAATTTTCAGGCGTGCTTCGGCGACTCGGTTACACAATATTATTTTTATTCCTACTTACATAAAACTTAATTAATTTTTGATATATATAAAACTTCAGTGAAAAATTAGTTAATTGATAGTGTAAACCACTTAAAATCCGTTAGGAGGAGTTAACAGATATACAGACAGACGCGGGAAGCGTCTTCGTTTTATACAATTTAAATATATATTTTCAGAAAAAGGCTTGAGAAATTTTCAGTCCTGGTCGGGAAGCACTTTATTGTATTAGGCCGTTTTCTGATGTGTGATATGTACTATTCTGCCTTGCACATAGAGAGCAGGTGTTCTGTCTGTGCCCTTAAAAATATGAAGGCCTGATGACGGTTCATTTCTGTATTTGAATTTAAATGAAGCAACTTAAGTGAACCGTGTAAGTTTAGAATTGAATCGTTCATGTCATTGTGGCCTTTCAGTACTTTACCTTTCAACGAATCCGGGAAACCGCCCTGGGAATTTACTCGGGACAAAAATATCACACATTTTATTACATAAAGTTTGCTATTGGAATTCCATTTTTTAATCAGGCCATTTTAAATCATTCCTACAAAATTTCCCACAGGATTCCCAGGATAAAAGTAGCGCAGATTTAGGCTAAGAATTATTTGTCGATTAGTGAAAGCCGATCCAAAATCGGCCCAGTAGTTTTTACATTCATCCCGAACAAACAGACAGACAAGAAATGTACAAAAATGATATCGTGTTCTCCATCGAACATAATAGTCCATTCCAGTTTTTTTATAGAAAGAGAATGAGTAAAATTTTATAATATTATAGATAGAAGATGCTTGTATGTAATAACGGCGCACATAACTACGAGTACATACATTTATCTTATACTAAGTCAGCAGTTAATCAATCTTTTTCGTTACTCAAATTGGACTCCATTACATACAGATGATAATAAGAAAACAGAAAATAATAATGATAACAAAGAAGGTAGGATGGTAGATAATTAGCAACGAGGGTTAGAACAAAAATGCTGTCTAATTAATGGATTGGATCCAGAAATAATTTTCTTTAATCACTTAGTTGTTTGAGTAGCTTTGAAATTTTGATGGGAACTTGTGAAGATTGATTGATGTTTTGTTGCGTAGTTTTCAAGTGCATAGCTTATTAGAGCCATTAGACAAATGACCAGCACTAGAGAGCCTCATCACAATCTGCCCACGTGCTGATGGCGAGTTAACAACTCGGTGACAACCAGCTGCTCAGAGCAATTCACGTATAGACCTAATACCAATAGCTACTCGGCAATTAAATGGATCACGAATCTCAATCACAATGTTCAATCGTGGTCGGCAGTGCTTGTCAGATGCCAGATGGCTCTAATATAATTTATGACCCTTAAACTACTTTTAAAGTGTATGTACTACTAAATACACTCGTACTTGAAATTATTTGTATGAGAAGTCCTTCAGACTAAAAAACCGTACTAACACGTCAAATTTATTTTTGGGTCTACTTTATACAAGTACTCCTTCAATGGAATCACATTATTCGACAATAATGCATCAATATTGTTCATAATATTACCCGCAAGTTCATACCACGATAATAATACCTTTGTGCTTTTTACTCACGTGAATAGTATATGTCCAATTTCTCCCAGCAAACCGTTCTCGTGTGTGAAAGGAACTTCGGCCGCTTCGCAGATTGTTCGCAAAAGGCAGGGCCTCCCTGAATAACCATACCTGGAAAATTCAATGCACCCAAATGAATAAAGTATTTTAAAAGCGATTTCGCTTTGAAATTATGATGGATAAGCTTGCAGGGACCGTGCACAATATGAATAATAATAAAGTTTTCGCTAGAAATTTCTTGTTGTCATAAATAACCCAAAAGAGATTACTTTAAGTGATAAATCCAATTAATATATATTAGGTACAGTGTGTGATCGCAACAAACAATCATGAAAATATTATAAAAATTACTCTGTTATTAAATGTAAACAATATGAAATAATAAAGAAAATATTAAAAAGTTATAACAGATCTTTGGTACCATCTCATATTATAATAATTATGAATTAGGATTTTTTCAAATTTATTTTTTTACCAAGCATTTGTCATTTATAGTAGTCTTTTTTATCTATATTTACCTCTCAGCCATATGCTCTATAATCTTATAGAAATCCC
Organism: Dendrolimus punctatus; assembly: GCA_012273795.1. Taxonomy (NCBI): domain Eukaryota; kingdom Metazoa; phylum Arthropoda; class Insecta; order Lepidoptera; family Lasiocampidae; genus Dendrolimus; species Dendrolimus punctatus. The sequence goes on along the minus strand of CM022541.1, from coordinate 9,577,078 downwards.
ATCGATTCATCCGCTGTGGTTCTTCGTCTAAATTATTTGCATCAATCATCTCCTGTCTTCTTATAGCTTCTTCTAAAGGCAATTCCGTATTTATTTGCAAATCTGTATTTAAAACACCACCTTCTGAGTATATAAGTGACCTTTTCTTTCGATTATCAAAAGTTATATCTACTAAAGTATCATTGTCTGTAGAAGTACTATTCAGATTATCAACTTCATCGATCTTTCTAGAGTCTCCGTTGTCATCAAGATCTATTTTATTAGCCTCGTCATCAGGTTCTTCTCCATTCATATCTCTGGACACAGTGTTAACAAATCCATAAATCCTGCTTGTATATTCAGAACTGTTTGAGGGTAGATCATATTGAAATTTAATAACAGTTCCAACTGTTACTGAAGCTTCTTTAAGATCGACGGGTACTCCAAGACCAATGATAAACTGGAATATATAAAACAATTTTTTTTATTGCATTACTTCAGCAGACAGACGGCTCATCTGATGGAGAGCGATTACCGGAGTTTTTGGCGGGAACTGAAAGGAGCCGTTGTGTTGTGCAGTTTTATTTTCTAAAAATGTGTAAAATTACTCTAAAATGCACAATAGTTGTAGGATATTCATAGTTTTTGAGTAGTAGTTATGTGTTTTGTTAGAAATGTGAAATGTATTATCAAATGTGGCCTTTTGAGTTGTCACAAGAACTCCGTTGAATGGCACTAGGTGATCACCTACAGTTCAGCTGTGCTACATATAGGCTTAAGAAAATGAAGAAATGAAGAAACTATATTGTAAACGATCTAGCTTAAAGGCCTAGCTGCCAAGCCATAAACCTAAGTAATAATAAAAAGAGCGATTACCATGGCCTATGGACATTTGCAACTCCAAAGGCGTTACAAATGCGCTGCTGCTATTTAAAGGGAGATTAGAGCCTAGCCACTTATGCCAAAAAACAACTCAAGGCTGTTATGGCGGCACACTCTAGACCAGGGTTGGTACCTATCCAAACAGGATAAAACCCCACCACCTGGCTGTGGATTGATTTGTCGCCACTTACGATAGGCCGCCCGGCCGAAGGAAATTGTATTCTTTTCCGTTCCTGCACGGGTAACGGTTTAGTTTGTAAGCGGAAATTATTAAATTGATATGCTTTGTTTATTTCAAGCCCATTTCTGCGGCAGTAATCAGGAAAGTAGCGAGAGAAGTGAGCAGCACAAATATGTGAACGCAACTTATTGGAACATTTGATACTCGATTGGCATGAAAACGGAAGATAATTTTAAAATATCAACTACATGTATTTTATTAAGGGAAATCTGCTTTATTGTTAAATTGTCATATATTTTGCTTGAAAAATTAAATCTTATATTTTATTATTTTGTTTAAAAATTTATGATTCCGATAAATTCTTTTTAAGATTTAGTTATCCATAATTGTAATCTATTTTGAGTTTAAACTAACGTTTAAAGTAAAGGTAATTTCTCAATAATCTTCATTTATCACATAAACCAAATTAAGTAAAAACAAAAAAGAAACAAAACGTGATTCAAAGATAATCGCAACGTAGTACATATCTAAATTAGACTCAATGACAATATAAATAAATAAAAAATATATGTAAAAAAAAATAGAGTATTGAATTAATTTATAACTGAAATAAGAAAACAATCATTTAGAAATTCTTAACAGGAGAAGACGTGTCCTTACCCGAAGGTACTTCAGCGAGCACTCATTTTATTGGGACAAATGCAAATTTACCTAACGCTGATTTAACTCAAGTAAATGATGTTTTCCTTTGAACAACGTATAGGGCTTAACGAAGCTTCATGCTTTTTTGTTCGTGCAAAATTTAAATGCAATTACGCCACTGTCTGCCTTTTGAAGCGTACTATGAGATTTTTTTGTATCTTTTATTTATCTTAGCTGTTTTTTTTTCGCTCAGTCTACGGTACGTTGGGTGCTTTTGATATGTTAATTTTTACTCTCCCTGTTAAATGTAGTGATTTGAAGCAACTCAGTTGTTCAATTTTAAAATCTAGTAAGTGACATTATTTTCAGTGTTAAATAGATGCATTTTATCACCATATTTAGTATATGTATATATTTGTATATATATATAACGCCTTTATAGTTATATAGACTATATAGTTTATTTTGATGGGATGACGCTGATTCCCTGGAAGATGGGCCGCCCCTTAGTGTGGGATGCTACTTGCGTGGACACTCTGGCGGCGTCCCATCTTTCAGGTACGTGCACTACCGCCGGTTCTGCTGCAGCCGATCAGGAGGCCCTAAACCGTCGCAAATATGCCACCATTGGAAATGGTTACATATTTGCGGCATTTGGGGTGGAAACTTTGGGTTCGTGGGGTCCTAGCGCCCTAAAGGTCTACCGAGACGTCGCGAAACGTCTGCTAGACGTCACACGCGACCAGAAGGCTGACGTCTATTTTGCACAAAGACTAGGTATTGCTATACAACGTGGTAACGCCGCCAGCCTTTTGGGAACGTTCACGGTAAATGACAGTGGTTTGGGTCCATTAACTCATCTTTAGACATTTTTCCCCCTTTTTTATTTAGTTTTTTAATTTTTATTTATTTAATTCATAATATGGTTTATAGTTTATACTTAGGTTTATATTTATAAGTTAATTTATATTTAGTCATTGATTATTGTTTTATAGTACATTATGGTACTAGTGTGTAACATTGGTGATTACCGCCGAGGCGCCATTGAGACTCGAGCCGGAGGCGAGGGTCTTAAGAGAGCCGAGGACGGTAATCATAAATACACACGTGTATCATACGACGATTTACAACACACTTGTGAATAAAATAACAAAAATTTATTTTATTTAGTAGATAAAAGTTTATTTAGAGAAAAAATTAGTAAATGTGCAGTTAGTAAAAAAGTTATATATGAGTGAAAGTTTTATTTATTAAACACGTACGAGTTAAAATTATCTATTTAAATAAGAAGTTGCATGAAATGAGCAAGCAATAGGAACATTCATTTATTTGTTCAAACACGATCTTTTTTTTGAATAAAATCTTTTTTAAGAACAAAGCAACTCAACCAATAAAATTTAATAAAAAATCTATAACTCACTAGTGAGTTATTTTTTACTCACAGTTTGATTATGGGTGTCATTCTGTGCCTAATTGCGGTGACCTTATTGGTCACCTTGGTGAGCCACTTTATGAGCAAGTGTGTTGAAAAATTATATACTCATAGTATAGTTATATATTTATTATTAAAATAGACAATACTTTATTGCACACCAAAACAAACACATACAAAAACAAAATGTATAATTACAACATTTCTTGGCAAAACAACAGGCGGCTTTATCGCTAAAAGCGATCACTTCCAGGCAACCCAGGTTTAAAGAAATTCTTAACTAATCTGGCGATATAGGTGAAGCAGAGAAATGATAGGACTGTACAATGTAAATATACATACTTACAGTAATTTATAAATATGTTGTGTTATATAATGTTTACTGATTTATGTAATGTTTAATATATTAGATATATTTATTTGCTTATGTACTTTAAATGTAAATCGTACAATAATTATGTATACCACCATCGCACTCCTCATCAGCAATATTATTGCCATGGGTTGTCTGGAAGAGATCGCTTTTAAGCGATAAGATTGCTCTTTTTACAAAATTGAAATAATTCTAGTTTGTAAGTTTTCTGTAATGGTGTACAATAAAATGTTATCTATCTATCTATCCATAAACATAATAAAACTGTGAAGGTCAGTAATTTGTTTGATTTCTATTATCCCGACGGTTCGGCCACTTTTCAGTAGTCATCAGTTTTATACTAGTCGCGAAAACTTAAGACAATTTTATGTTGAGTAGCGCCTACGGACTCTACCTCATAGGTGACGGTGAAAACGGGGGACCTTTTCTACCTGCTTAACATTCGATAAGTTAAATTTGGTAAGTTCTATGGTAAAGAAAAGAGTTAGGAATGAATAAAAAAATCTCACTTTTTTGCTTATAACTTCTTTAATTTTTAATTTAGGGCAAAAAGTTATATAAACATATTTGTAGGCTACAAATTATGACTTTACAAAATTTTTGTAAGGCGCATAGTTCCCGAGATATCGCGAAAAAAGTATTTTCACCCCTTTTTCCAAGATGGCGGCCGGGGGACAAGATTGGCGACCCTACAAACTTGAGGTTAAGCTTCTATTAACAAATGTCCCAAAAATAAAATTGCGTCCTCTAACAAATGCAGAGCTCATGTAACATTTCAATGAACTATTATTCTACTTAACCACTATATAAACTAAATACAAAACATTTCCCGAAATGATTTAATATCAATTTAATGTATTGGTGGTACTGGAAACCGACTAATTATGTGAGGAACAATGCCTAGTCAAGCCATTTCCGCTAGGATCAGTTCAGTAAAAACTTAAATGTTACTAGTTATATAGACTAATACATACCTGAGCTCTCGCCGGTCCACCATCAGGATAAACGAGGTACCTCCTCTCCCTGTGCCCTTCACAAGCAGCGAGTAAACTGATCAAAATTAACGCCAGCATTCCTCCAGTCCGTGTTACAGTATCGTCTGAGTGTAAATACAAGGAGAATGTTTGGACAGCCTACGGTGTCTAATGAACCGTTATATTTTCACAGTGATTTGGCCTCCAACTGGCGAGGTATGAAGCGGCGGAAACGTTACAGCGAAAGTCGCGTAACCCGGTTATCTTGGAGGGCGTTTTCGGATATTCCGCTGTGCTTTTATATTCGATTGATTAGAGCCAATATTATGTGAGTGACGCGTTATTACTCTTCTTTGAAAGCCCGTCCAATGTCTTATCAAACTTGATTTATTATCAGCTAAAATTTGACATGAGCTCCACGCTATTTCATCTGACTATAAGATGATATTTTACACTAGCTGCGCCCCGCGGTTTCACCTGCGTGATAATGGAAAATCTTGATGTTTTGGATGATTCACACTATATAAATAATAGTCTGATATGTAAGCTTAAGAGGACACGTCAGTGGAGCGACTCGTAGTCCAGGGCAAAATGGAGGGCACGAGGGCGCGCGGTAGATCACCAATCCGCTGGACCGATCAAATCAAAACCGCACTAAATGGTCCACTCCATGAACGCACGAGGCAAGCTACAGTCCGAGAAGAATGGCGACGAATTGTAAAGCTTGTCACCACCCCTGTCATGAGGACCACGACCACTCTGCCAAGAGTGTGACGACAGAGAAGAAGAATGTAAGCTTATTATAAAGTTTCATAAAAATCGTTGAAAGTTTGTCGGTCTCTGAGGTTGAGCGAGCTAAGTCAGAGGCTCCGGATTCAATTCCTGGTGTGGTAAATTTTGGGCACGATTTTTTCTGTTATTTACTATGGTCTGGGTGTCTAGGACGGCCCCAAAGTAGTCCGTTCTGTATTACCCATAACACAAGCGTTAATTTGCTTACCTTGAGGGTATACAATTTTTTTTGTATGCCGATGATGATGATGAGTTTTTGCGTGAAAGAGTAACAAATACACATCCATAAATTTTTACAAACTTTCGCGTTTATGATATTAGAAGTATATAAAAATTTTAATTATTACACATATGAACAATTATAAAATTACATACTATTGAATACAATGTAAGAAAATTTAACTTATTTGTATTGTATTCTACCCATAGTCCCTCAAGACTATAAGTAGAATACTGAGCCCAGATCACCGTCTTCTATGGGTAAGGTGCCCACAAGGCTGGCTACGTTTCCTCGCTGGATCGCCATATTGATCCGTTGGCTGAGATAAGCACCAGTCTTCTGATCACCTGAAGAGTCAATGAGTCAATATGAAATAATATGATATTTAGTTATATCACATTTCGCATAGTAAATAATACGCTATTTTAGTCCTTTGACGTGTGACATATGACCTGCCTAATAAATGACAGTGGTTTGATACCAATATTTTATCTATAACTATGACTTAGTGCGCGCTTGACTTCAAATTACCGTGGGATTCCCGGGATATAAAGTACCGCATTTAAATGCAGAACTTCAACAGTTTTAGTGGAAACTGTGTCAGAATTAGCTAATTTTGATGGTCCCGAACAATTACAAACCTCTCCCGGTAAAATTCTCGCGATATTCCCGGGATAAAAAATAACATTTTATTGAAAAAATCCCATAGTGATTCCTTTTATTTTAATTTGGACTCCTTAAATCATTCTCAGAAAATTTCCGCGGGATTCTCAGGATAAAAAGTAGCGCAAATTTAAGTCTTAAGAATTATTTTTCGATCAGCGAAAATCGCATCCAAATCGGCCTAGTAATTTCTACGTGAATCCCGAGCAAACAGACAAGAAATCTAAAAAAAACTGTATCGTGTTCTCAATCGTTTATATAGTATATTCTAGTATTTTTTTTAATAGCTTTAATGAAGAGACACGGCGTGTTTAGAATTTTATAATATGGTTTATATTAATTACTACTCTCTTACTTACTCTTTTTTATGAAGTTTCAGTTTTTAATATAGCTAATAATAATTTATATTTTATTTTTATATTGTATTTTAAAGTGAAAAATTAATAAAAATAATTATTTTTTATTGCAGGAGGTCAGCAGACAGGCAGACGGCCCATTTGATGGAGAGCGGTTACCATCGCCTATGGACATTTGCAACACCAAAGATGCTACAAATGCGCTGCTGCCCTCTTAAAGGAGACTGGTCCACTAATGCCGGAACACAACTCTAGGTTGTTATGGCGACATACTTTAGACCAGGGGTGGTAGCCATCCAGTCGGGCAAATGCCCTACCACCTGGCAAAAATATTTACTATAATAATATATAATACATAAAAAGTAAGTTACATAAAGTAATATCATATTCTACTACCTACCCTATTATTTATTTTTTATCTAAATAAAAGTAATATATTTATGCGACAGGTATTTATTTAGGTTTTAAAAGCATAAAAGATCCTATTATCCGATCCAGTGTTAATTGGTTAAACGGGTTGTAACATAAAACTTGTTAGTACTCCGCCCTAAGGAAGGACTTGTGTTGATTAATTAAGTGCGAAATCTTGTTATATAGACCTTCCGAGGGTTTTGGGGTGAGGTCACCGTGAGGAACAAACAAAAATTTGAATTTGAAAATCGTGTCATGTTACTTTTAATCCTTGTTTACTTATATCTGATTTATTTATGAAGGAACTATAACTAACATTATAAAGAGGTAAAGTAGGTGAGTTTGGATGTTCGAGATAATTTCCGGTACTACTGGCCCTTTCACCAGTAGAAAAAATACACTATTCCCGAGTGACAGAGGCTATATTTGAATGTGTTAATGTTCATAAATCGAAAAAGCAACAATATTTTATGCCCAACGAAGTGAGCACGGGAAAGCCTGCCAAATATGTTACAGCAATAACGTTTCACACAATACTTGCGCACGTCCTCGTACGAGGCACTGCGAGTGCTTTCTGCGTTTATGAATTAATTAAAGGTTACAACGTTTAATTAAACCTTGACATGCGTGCGTGCGTAGATGCGTGGGTGCATGTGTATTTTTAATGCCACCCAGCGAAGTGGAACGGGGTCAGTAGATGCCGTGATCTTATAATTATATAGAAGGCAAATCTGGATTCAGTATTTAAAATTATACAATTATGTAATAAAACTACGTTTTAACGGTTTTAAGCGCGCTAATTTATTTTTGGTTATTCCGACGTTTCGGCCGCTTTTCAGTGACCGTGATCACGGAAGACAAAGATGTCAATTGACAACGAGTATTGTTAAAGTTTTATTTAGCCTACCGCCAACTCGTTCATGTCAATTATTTAGTTTTAATTTTGTTTATGGTTATTATTTACTCTATGGGAGCCATCCTATTTTCCGAAATTATCTTTACATAAATCAATGCCCAAAGTTATCCCATTATCAGGGATGAAAAGTATCATGATACCATGGCCATCCTCAGTATTAAAATTACATATAAACCGAATTTCAGCTAAAACGGTCAATTAGTTTTTCCATAATAGCATAACAAACAGAGAACAAAATACAAATATATTTTTATCCGGGAAACTATCCCATTTTTAGGGATAAAAAGTAGTCTATGTTCATCCTCGGCCTCGGAAAATTATAATATATACTATGTTTCGGCCAAATCGGTCCAACACTTTTTCTGTGAAAACGGAACAGACAGACAGACGGAGTTACTTTCGCATTTATAATATTAATAGGGATAACTCTATACTAAGATATAATATTATAATAATAATATAACATAATAATATGAGCCTATAAATGTCCCAGTGCTGGGCTCGGGCCTCCCATTATAGGGTAACGGACAGTATACCCCCGCCACGCTTATCCAAGGCGGCTAGGCAGGTTTGACACATCGGTTATCTCGATGTGCAGGTTGTATCACGATGTTTTCCTTCACCGTTGTTAGCACGTGGTAATTCCAACAATACGCACATTAGATCAAAAAACTGACTAAGAGGTGCATGCGTTCCGGTCAGGATCGAACCCGCGCCCTTCGATTTAGGGGCGCGTGCGCTAACCATTACGCTACCACGACGACACGATAATCTAAACATATAATAAAATTGTAGAGGTCTAATTTCTGTACAATGAAAAAAAATGCTAAAAACCGAGTTAGGGGGATGTAAGAAGTGAAATAGAATTAATTTGGATTTTTTTCAAATTTTTTGTTTCTCTGTTTATCTGTTTGTACCGGCTAATCTCCGAAACGACTGGACCGTTTTACATGAAATTTTGTATGGTGATAGCTTAGCTTATGGATATGATCATTGCAATCCTATTATCATAGGGCATCGTGGCGCCAGTGGTTATGTACCAGAACATACTCTTGGCTCTTATGCCCTGGCTATCACAATGGACGCTGATTACGTTGAGCCAGACCTAGTAATGACTAAAGACAGGCATCTCATAGCACGCCATGATAATGAACTAAGTTTAACCACAGATGTATCTGAAAGACTAGAATTTGCGTCACGATATAGAAATCAAACGGTTGATGGCAAAGAAATCAGTGGTTGGTTCACAGAAGACTTCACTCTAGAGGAAATAAAATCTCTGCGTGCCATAGAACGCATACCACATATAAGACCAGGAAATGCTCGTATGGATGGGAGCTTTCAAATTCCAACATTCCAAGAAATCATAGATTTAGCTAAAAGCATGCAAATTAGTCAGAAACGACTTATTGGTATTTATCCAGAAATCAAACATAGCACACATTTTCGCCGATTGGGATTAGCTATGGAGGAATCGGTTGTTGAAACATTACATAGAAATGGATATCATGGTCCGAATGCTCCAGTCTATATTCAATCCTTTGAAGTGAATAACCTGAAAGAACTTAAAACTATGACCAGGCTGCGACTTTTGCAGTTATATGATAGTGACAAGTCTCTTCAACCATTCGACCAGGCTGAGGCTGGCACTGGGCTAAGCCTTAACTTTATCCCTGGTCAACATATAGGATACTTTTGATCCCGAAAAATTTAAGAGTTCCCGTGGAATAATTAAAAACCTTTAATTTCTTAAACAGCTTATAACAGCCTGAATGTAATTTCTCTGCAATGTAACATAATAGAAGCAGAGATTTTGACAGGGTTTAGTGTCGGTGAGAGGGTTTTATCTTATATTAATTAACATATAAAGCTGATAGGTTTGTTTGTTTGCTTGAACGCGCTAATCTCAGGAACTATTGGTCTGATTTGAAAAATTCTTTCAGTGTTAGATAGCCCATTTATCGAGGAAGAATATACCATCACGCTAAGAGCAATAGGAGCGGAACACCAACGAAGAATGTTTCAAATTCAAGGGATATTTTACCCTACTTTTTTTAAACTATTCCACGCGAACGGGCAGAAGGGCAGAAGCTATCATCTATATATATAAAAATCAATGCCATTTTTCGTTCTAATTTTATAACTTGAGATCGACTTCACCGATTTTGATGAAATTTTGTGTGTGTATTTGAGTGGGTCCCGGGATGGCTAAGATCCACAATTGGAACCGAGAGGTGGCGCTGAGATCGGGTTCTACAATTCTTCTAATCACCGGGAGCGATATTGGTGATTTTGTTTTTGTGTGTTTAAGTGGGTTTCCGGAGGGCTTAGATTTGCAATTAGAACCGGTAGGTGGCGCTGAGATCGGTTTCTAGAATCCTCCTAATCACCGGGAGCGATTCTTGTGATTTTTTTTTGTGTGTTTGAGTGTGTTCTCGGATGGTTTAGATTCGCAATTCGAACCGGTAGGTGGCGCTGAGATCGGGTTGGAGAATCCTCCTAATCACCTGGACCGATTATGGTGATTTTGATTTTGTGTCATGAAACAAAGTCTTTTGGGAATACACAAAATATGGCGGTACGAAGTTCGCCGGGTCAGCTAGTGCTATAAATAAACTGAAATTAACAAGTTTATAATTACAATCCCACATCCATATTCATAATGATAATTCTCAATGCTAAAACAATATTATCCAGAAACGTTCGCCCTTAGAGACAGGACACGATTGCATATTCATGTTGGTTGGGCTTAAACAATTTGTATTAGTTTTGCACTTGGCGGCCATCCCAGGTGCTGTCTGCTTGTTCAACTAACGATATTGTATCCAATTAGCGCTGCTGCCTGATACCGAATGTTCATTTGTAATGCTTAAAGTTCGACTAGAAATATAGGAATAAACTAAATGCATTATATTTGGCTCTTTGTCATCATCAAATAGTCTACATTTGTTAAAGTATAAAATAGTCACATACTAATTTTTATTTTACAAGCTTTTATTTAACTTGCAATGAAAGTATACCTAGGTATGTATGTAAGTTCGGGTGGAATCTTGCAGGTTTAATTTGACCAACTTCCCGGTTTCCGATTGAGCTGAAATTCTGCACGCATATCGCGTGACAATGTAATAAGGTGGCTAAAGTAACTCCTGTACTAAACAAGATAGACCCGTCGTGATTAGGCTCGTTTATTTGTCTTGGCTAGCACTCTGCTACTACATGATATCCAGGATCTCAAAAGCTTGTATTTAAAAACCTTTTTAAAAACAAGTTACTAATATCGCTTCAAAATGTTCTAATTTTTTTGTAAAATTTTACCGTTTTGTTATTATTTATTCGGAGGCCGCGTGTAGAAAATATGGAGAGTTGTGACGTTGCAAATTGGCATTCATAGCCTTGCAACACCTTAAGTATAGACTTCTTAAATCGGTTGTATTAACACCGTATTACATCCTCAATTTTGTCATTAGAAATCACGCGATGTCTTTCCGCGATGTCTCCAGTAGCTCCGTCCTCCCCTCACTTCAATCCCTTCAGGCACAACAACGCCACCTATACGCGCGTCGGTTGCACCGTGCGCGTCCCCCACCTCGATAGCTTAAATAGAGCGACGGCCCGACTCGCGCCCTCTTTCGCTGGTCAGAATTCACGTGGATCAATCACACTTTCACTTAGCAATATTATAGTATAAAATCAGTGTCTAAAGGAGTCAAAAGGTACGTAGTGTTCATTTCAAGTGTTTACCCTGCGTCTCTTTTATTCTTTCACATCAGTAAGGCGTGTCTACCTTACAGATGGCCCTCAAGCCGTTGCATCACGTTAACAGCCGACCGCCCGAAGGTCCGGGCGAGGCTCCTCATCATTAAGTAACAGCGTTTCGTTATTCCAACCCTTTTTAGGTAAGCATATTAAGCTTATTGATCGTTTAGTGTGGTTAGGTCTTAAAGATATATCCCTAGTTAACCGTTCTCAGTTCCCCGACTAGGATTACAGTAGATTTATGATAGGTGTGCTCACTGGGAACCATCTCAATTCCAGGGAGTCACGTATGGGGGCATAACCTCCGCCGTAGCACGCGAGAGCCAGCAGGCCTCGCGCTGCCTCGTGTGGGCAACCACGCTGCCCACGCATCCGGTCATACTTGGCCGTTCTACGACCACCTTCGACATCACCACGTGTCACGCGGCCGCCGACGCCAGCAGCGTAGCTGAGCGTCGTGGCAGTTTTCCAGGCGTCGCGATCCTGGATGGCGCCCATAATCTTCGTCTTCATTTAATCAATCTACTTACTCATTCGTAACATATTAATCCTTAGAAGGTAGCACGTTTCAAGGTTAGCACAGTCTAGGTGACCCACGTCCCCTGAATTATTGCCTTTGACATTCGTCAGGTAGTCTGGAGTCAGACGACCAGGGTGTCGACCCGATTGTCGCCCCTGTGTCGGGTTTCACGTTTAGTTGTTAGTTTAAATACTGTATGTTGTACTATAATCGTGTATACCCTGTTACTGACTCCCAAAAGACAGTTGGAATAAAGAATAATACTCATGCTCTAATCTTTTATTTCATAACAACCACAATATATATATATACATAACCAGCCGTTTTTATATAACAGAGTAGAAGTAAAAACCGTCTTGTATGGGGGATATGTTGAGAAATTTTCCACCTGTAAACAGTAAGTTATTGTTCAAAGACGCCGAAATAACGATAGCATAAATAATGCATATTGCTACCATAGCATTGTACCGTGCAGGAACGGCTAAAGAATACAATTTTCTGCGGCCGGGACGCCTGTCGTAATAAGCGGCAAAACAACCCACAGCCAGGTATTTGGCATAGCTACCACCCCTGGACTATAATATGCTACTATATCAACCTTGAATTCTAGGTTCCAGTCTCCCTTTAGTGAGCATTTGTAACACCAAAAGCAAATATCTATTAGCGATGGTAACCATCAGGTAGGCCGTTTGCTGCCTACAGAACTCCTCTAATAAAAAAAGAAGCTAAATATTTCACATCCACTATACGAATATTTGCATCAATGAAGCACGGAACCGCATCAAAGCGCACTCTCTATATCCGATATGCAATAAAATTGAAACGAAAGATTGCAATGGGAGTCTGCGGTTTCAGTGCTCCGGAAAACGCAGTGCTCTACACGTGTTTAGTCTTAATTAAAATTGTTAACATACAGAATGGTAATCAACTTTTTAATTGAAATGTTGGGTATACATAGCAAAAGTACATTTTAACGGTTTTAAACGCGATAATTTACTGGATTTTTATTATTTCGACGGTGCCGCTTGGCAGTAGCAGTGATCACGGAAGACAAATATGTCAAGTATCAATGAGGATTGTTAAAGTGTTATTTAGCCTGCTGCCAAATTGTTCATTTTAATTATTTACTTTTAATTTTGTTTATGGTTATTATTTACTCTAAGGGAGCCTAATCTAATTTAATTTATAGAGTAAATAACAACCATAAACAAAATTAAGACTAAATAATTAAAATGAACAATTTGGCAGCAGGCTAAATAAAACTTTAAACATACTCATTGACACTTGACATCGTTGTCGCACGTAAAAAGGTCTCAAGAGTCATTGATTATAATTATTATGTATTTATTTATTTAAGTTTTTTTTTTAATATGTAAAGATAATGTTTTTATAAAAAAAATAGATGACATTATTCTTTTATAAAAATACATGAAAAATAAAATACATATTCAGTAAAAATATAAATCTTGCAGTTCACCGCCAGCCTGGGGTCCAAACGACCGGTGGTTAGGGCTCCAGAGGCAGGAACCTGCTCACAAATCGTGATGTTTCCAAGAGTGCTGCCTTCTGTATCTGGTCCTTGATTATATAATTATTGTTGGAATAATAATTAAAATTATTTTATATTATCACATTTTAAACGTTTAGTTTCAAGAAAATTATATCGAAATGTTTTTAAGATATAGCATGTTTCTGGGTAAAAATTTTCAATGTAGCCAGATGACAACAACAATCGAAAGACATCAATGCGTGGTCCAATACACACTTGATTCATTAACGATATGCTTTCCTAGAGATATCAAATAAAAAAAACAAAAATGAAGAAACATCATAACGACCAAGCAATTCAAATATGTTTTAAAAATAGCAAACAAGTCAACAACCATATATTTCATACTTAATACATCACAACATGTAAATGCGTTCTTAAGTCGTGAAGTGGACGGCTTAACAAATTTCTTTGGTCAATATTGAAAATACATACGTCAGTTTATAACTTGTCAGGAGTGCAGTGAAGTCCACCAACTTTATTTTTAAAACGAGTGTCACACATCTGTTTGTCGGTATAAGTTGATTTTCTTTATGTGTTCTTTGTTGAATTTATATAAAATGTGGATACATTATTATCTGTTTTTGTAAGTATTTTTTAATAACATTTCATATAATCGGAAGACAAACCCACACATTGTATATTTTTTTTATTGCCTGAAGCAGGCAAACAGGCGGACGGCCCACTCGATGAAAGGTGGTTACCGTCGCCTATGGACATTTGCAACACCAGGGGCGTTGCCAACGCTTTGCCGGCATTTAAGAAATTTTATAACGCCCTTCTTAAATGACTCCATGTCGTAACGCAGAGGAAAAACCTCGGCGGGAAGTTCTCTCTTAGATAAGCAAAGCAGTGTTATATAATAATATACAACGGACAACTCTGGGACTCATCCAAGATACCTACACCACAGTAAATAACTCACACCACCAATGTACAGTGGAAATACCACAACCAAACGAAGCGTTTTGCTTCGACTTTTCCAATGCGTGTGAGTATCTCCCAAGCAATCGTGATCCACCTTGGTTTGCATTTTCACTTGACATTAGACGCAATATTGATAATATGCGAACCTATACATTTTTTTATTGTAGGAGTTCAGCAGACAGGCAGACGGCCCACTTGATAGAAAGCGATTACCATCGCTTATGGACATTTGCAACACCAAAGGTGCTACAAATGCGCTGCTTCTCTCTTAAGGGAGACTGGAACCTGGTCTCTAATGCCGGAACACAACTCATTCACATTTATTTTTAATATACATTAAGACAGATCTACTTACACAGATGTATATATATATATTAATACGTGAAACAAAAACACAACACTGAACTTTGTACTCGTTTTTACGAAAATTGTGCGGACTGAGAAATTTCGCACACTTATAGCTTATATAGAGAAGGAGTGCAAATTTTTTTAATTATGCATAAAAAATACATTAAATCAATAATATATATTACACACAGAGATTTTAAATTTTTTGTATTTTGTAAATATAGCTTTATTTGTAGTATAGTTTAGTTTATTTATATTTAGAATAATTTTAGACATCATTGTAACATATATCTTTTGATTTCTCGAGATATAGAAATAAAATTAGACACACTACCATATATTTGACACACACATATATACTCTTTTGTTTATGGTGAAAGGCAAATTAACAGTACAGCCTTGGCGAAATCTGTGATTATAGAAGTAAAGTCTTTGACATTAATTATTGTGGTCGAATTTCAAGCACGGGCGACCACTAGTATATATCTATTAATACGTGAATTAAGAAGATGTAAATGTTTTCAGATTAATATTTCTGCTCAAACTGACGTCTGAACAAATATTCGCTGGCAAAAGACAGAGGAGGTACCTTTTGTTCACACCAAATACACAATGGGGAGTAAGTAACAATCAATACCTATTTTATATTAAGAAATGTTATAGAACATTACTAAGATTATCCTATTTAACATTGAACCCAACAGTTTTTGGTAGTATGAAACACATGGCAATCCAAGTGCTTGATTATTTTCAAAGTGCTGTAACCAAACAGCAAACAAAATATCATTGTGCGGAGATTGTTACGCACTTCACTGTGCTTAATTTGTGCTATTTTTTATTAATTTAATTCAAATACGGTTAGATCAGCCAATTCGGGCGCGGAGGCAGTCAAATCATTGAAGTGGCTCAAATATACAACCCTCAGTAAGAATCATCACTACTGCAGAGTAATAATTGTGATATAGAGAGGGATGTAAGGAAGAATAAATGTAGAATCGCTAAAGTGGAGACAGGTAACCGATGTGACGTACGACAAACGAATGCCACTGAAACTAAAAGGTTAAATATATAAATCTGTCATACGACCAGTCATGCTTTACGGGTCCGAATGTTGGGCCACTAAAGTAATAAACCACAAACGTCTCCATTCAGCTGAGATGATGATGTTGGGATGGATGTATGGTGTTACGAGAATGAATAAGGTGAGAAATGAGTACATAAGGGGATCTATGAAAGTTGCACCCGTGACTGAAAAATTGACAGGAAGAAGACTAAGTTGGTAGGGGCATATAATGAGGAGGGATGAAACTCATGTGACAAAAAGAATGTTAAACTACATGATCTTACTTCTGTACCCATCCGTACAGATGTAAAGGCAGACCAAAAAAAAATGGATGGACTGAGTGAAGGATGATAGGATGTTTTGTGGTGTGACAGAAGATGTATGACAGAATAGGAGAGTATGGAAGGAAAAGACATATTGTGCCGACCCCAATTAATTGGGATATGATGAAAGAAGAGAGTGCAAGAATTATGAGTTTGTGACGTTTGCTGTAGAAACGCTTAGACAGTGGGTTCCTGAGGCCATGAGCCTGTACCAAGAACTATCAAAACAACCCTTTAGGTGACTAGAGGGCTGGTAAAAGTCAGTATCATCATACAACATTAATGTTGTTTAGATGACTACATGTTTTAAACATTATCCTCGAAACAACGCTTTATTTAATCAAATTAAAAAATACATTCTCTCCATTCCCCCGATGAGAATTTTGTGGCGAGACGTATCAATTTGTATGCAAGTGATAATTTCGTCTCGGACGCAGACTAGACTTATTACAACTATATTTTGTTCTTATAAGATAACTGTTTTCATTCAGGATGGATAGACAAACATAAATACATTAGTATAGTTACACGCCGACAAAGTGAATGCACACCTGCAGTTTACTACCTTCCCGCATTTGGACTTCTCTTGTTTACTTTGTGTTTAAAATTTGTAATTAGAAAAAACATCCTATTGTTATTGTACTCGTTTTTGGCCGCAGGTGTGCAGATTACGTTTTCTTGGAAAACTCTGTCCACGCGATAGATTCTTGTGTTGTATAGTTTAGTAAAACAGTGCCCGAACGGAAGGATGAGGCAGTCAAGTGACGATTACGATACGATCAAGATGTGTACATTGGATAAGCTATATAGTGACGTACTTTGCACGTGTTATTGAATCGTGCAGTTCTTACTGGTTATTTCCAGTTATATTTTTACCTGTGCTATACTATACTAACACGTGTTTGTATAGTTCTAATAAATTCTATAGTAATTCCAACGGCATTTTAATTCGAGTCCCGCACTCGTAACAATACTAATACATCATAATATGTTTGCGTGGCAATATACGACATGTGTAGCTATAAGTATACTCCTGCTAAATGCTACATTAACGCCACCTATTGACCCTTCCACTTTCTTCTCATCACTACTCTAATATATTGCACAGTGCGCTCACATAATAAAATTCAATTTAAGTACTGCTCTCAACAATACCTCATTCCATTATCTCAAAAGTTACTGAACAGATATATTATAAATAAGACACTTTAGATAATATAAATTACATACTATTGAATACAATGTAAGAAAACTTAACTTATTTGTATTGTATTCTACCCATAGTCCCTCAAGACTATAAGTAGAATACTGAGCCCAGATCACCGTCTTCTATGGGTAAGGTGCCCAGAAGGCTGGCTACGTTTCCTCGCTGGATCGCCATACTGATCCGTTGGCCGAGGTAGGCACCAGCCCTCTGATCACCTGAAGAGTCGATGAGTCGTTTTGATAAATTTTGGTAGAGGCTCATGGCCTTAGGACCCCACGGTCCAAGCGTCTCGACAGCAAACGGCACAAACATATAACTCTCACTGAGGGTTGCATATTTCCGCCGCTTGAGTGATTCCGCTGTTTCCGCTGCCGAACCGGCCGATCTAGAAGTGTTTGGTAAATGGGATGCGGCCAACGTGTCTACGCAAGTCGCATCCCACACCAAAGGCTTGCCACGCTGCCAGGGAATTAGAGTCATTCCGTCAGGGCGCCTGCCATCATCACGTGCAATACCGTTCGGCTCCAATAGAGCCGGCACGTTAGCGGTGGCAAGCGCCCTCCGTAAGACATCATTCAGGGCGGCGTGGCGTGACCATCTGCCGGCACTGCGGCGGCAACAAAGACCGTGGTATCCCGGGTCGATTACCTCTATTCCACAGACACATGTGTGTGGTGCACATATTATATATTATTATATATTATATATTATGATATATTATTACTCAAACTATTTTTTCAAAGTATGCATGTATTTCTAAATTATTTAAGAAGCTCTTACTGGTTGTTTTAAGAATTGACTAGCTGTGCCCGCAACTTCGCCGGCGTAGATTTTATTCGCGGAACAAGAAAGTAGCCTAAGTTACTCCTTATGACATCAGCTATTTGCCATTTAAAGTCTCGTCAAATTTGACGTAGCCGTTTCAGAGGTTAGCCGAAATATCCAGACAGACAAAAAAATTAAAAACTCTCTTTTTTTATAAAGTTCCGATATACTTTGATATGCATTTAGTAAAAATCTGTCATTTTGACAAACAGCACTTCAATTATATTTAACCGTTTACATTATAAAATTAAAAAGTTAGTACACAAATTTTATTAGAACTCTGTGTGACAATATTCACAGATTTTTTTTAACCCATAGTTACATAGTGGCCACCCTCATATTGTAATTACACCTTCAACTCAATTTTCATCCTAATAGACAATTCATCTAAATAGACAAAGTTGTTATCGAGAAAAACGATTGTGACATACAAGACAAGTGGAAAGATAGACACGAACGGATGTAAATATTTAAAAAGGCTTATTATTTTTGCCAAAATGGCTACAGGAAACTTTTTGTTATTGCATGAGTTTAGCAGATAGGCAGACGGCGCACCTAATGGAAGGCGGTTACCATTGCCTATGGACATTTGTCGTACCAAAGGCGGTAACAATGTGCTGCCGCTTTCTAAATCTCCCATTGGAACCTAGCCACTAATGCTGGAACACAACTCGAGGTTGTTATGGCGGCATACTCTAAAGCGATCTGCTACCACCTGGCTTTGGGTTGCTTTATCACCTCTTCGTTTCTGCGTGGAACCTCAAAAGGAGCTGACATAACTGTGAACTTTCTAATGAGTACAAAAAAACATACGCTTTTGGTAATAATTGAACAAATTTTCTTTACAATGACTTTATGAAGTAATACAGTATTAAAAAACTGAAGTCGCTTATATCGTGTTCTATCTATAGTCCGTCAAGTTTTTAAGTGATTAAATGGTATTGAAAACGTTTTCAGGTGTTCGCGACGATTGCAATCCCACTTCATCCTGAAACAACTGTGAGTGTGGCATGGTTTTTCGAGGCAAACTATTATAATGTAGACAACGCTACATACTTTGACCCCTTGCTAGATGATGCTACGGTAAGTGTTGCGGCGGTTTAATGATAAGTGAACTGTGTCAAATTGAGAGAAAATAAGAATGGCAGTGGGAAGAAAGAGCACGCACGTACCTATGGACAACGCTACATACTTTAATCCCTTGCTATATAACGCCACAGTAAATGTTGTAGCAGCGCCGGATTCAATGATAAGTGAACTGTGTCTAATTGAGAGAAAATAAGAATGGCAGTGGGAAGAAAGAGCACGCACGTACCTATGGACAACGCTACATACTTTAATCCCTTGCTATATAACGCCACAGTAAATGTTGTGGCAGCGCCGGATTCAATAATAAGTGAACTGTGTCAAATTGAGAGAAAATAAGAATGGCAGTGGAAGAAAGAGCACGCACGTACCTATGGACAACGCTACATACTTTAATCCCTTGCTATATAACGCCACAGTAAATGTTGTGGAAGCGCCGGATTCAATGATAAGTGAACTGTGTCAAATTGAGAGAAAATAATAATGGCAGTGGGAAGAAAGAGCACACACGTACCTATGGACAACGCTACATACTTTAATCCCTTGCTATATAACGCCACAGTAAATGTTGTGGCAGCGCCGGATTCAATGATAAGTGAACTGTGTCTAATTGAGAGAAAATAAGAATGGCAGTGGGAAGAAAGAGCACGCACGTACCTATGGACAACGCTACATACTTTAATCCCTTGCTATATAACGCCACAGTGAATGTTGTGGCAGCGCTGGATTCAATGATAAGTGAACTGTGTCTAATTGAGAGAAAATAAGAATGGCAGTGGGAAGAAAGAGCACGCACGTACCTATGGACAACGCTACATACTTTAATCCCTTGCTATATAACGCCACAGTAAATGTTGTGGCAGCGCTGGATTCAATGATAAGTGAACTGTGTCTAATTGAGAGAAAATAAGAATGGGGCAATTTCAAAGGGTAGTTGGAATAAAGAGCACGCACGTACCTGTTTAATAGAGAAAACGATGTCAAACTTACTTAACCACCTGGAAAGTTTTTACATCGATAAGTATTTTGTATCAATACGAAAACAACTAAAGATAGGTTTTTTAAAGTAATTTAGCTATGGGGCCTGAGGTATACGTTCATTTCTGAAAAGGGGTATCTTACTTAAAATAGTTTGAAAATCGCTGGTATATGCCGAAAGAAGGTTACATGTTAAAAATAATAACCTGAGTTCTGAGGTAAAGCCATAACGTTTTGTTGTGTTTTTGTGTCTTGTGTAAGGGTCCAGGCTTCTCATTGAGGTCAGCAACACATTGGCAGGACCCCTGGTGTTGCAAATATATTTATACGACGGTATCCACTTACCTTCAGATTTATTGTAATCTTCGTTCTTCGTTTTCATCTGGTAGTCAACTTTAACAGTAAGTTTGTTGTATTAAATCTGCATTTATATTTTCAGATATCTAGTAGACAAGAGCGTGATTTAAAAGAAAGTAAAAGATTTATAACAAGAAGTCGTATATACGAGGTTATAGAATCTATGCTAGAAAAGTAAGTAAGTAGTGTCCAACAATTTTTATCTCTTAAGCTTTGAAACCATAATCCTAAATAAAGAAGAATAAGAAATAACCCCTTGTTAGGTTATTTACCAAGCCTGTCTTTTAGGTGTCCGTCTGTTCAAATGACTTTCTGTTCTGGTTTGAAATGACAACACACACAGCACGCGCAGGCTCTCTCTCTCTCTTTTGATTTTTATTTTTGTTTGTTACGGCACATAAGCTCTGTATGAATTTTGTTCAATGTAATCTTTTTAATCAACAAAAACTAATTCATAAATTAAAAGTTAAGTGTGACTGCTTAAAAATTGCATGGTGAAAGATTTTTACGATTTCTTACTCTTTTATTACTCCAACGATGATTGGTCCGATAGAAGTTTTTCATCAGTATCGGAAACAGTATTTATTGACATCAAAAACAATTTTTGTGCAAAACGACAATTTTCTTGCCAACTGTAGATTTCATTGAAAATTAAAAATTTTGAATAATTGTGATAAAAATTTCACGAAAAATTATGGATAGTATCCTAAGATCATTTTTTTCTAGCTGCAACTGTTAAAGTACTCCCCCCTTTACTGCCCCAGGATTCCAACCGATTGTTAAGAAATAATAATTCATGTTAAAAAACGTTGTCTGAATTTAGGGTTTTGTCATACAGGTAAGTAGGTAAAGTTAGTTAATTCTGTCAATATGCAAGCGAGATATAATCCTCCACTTACGTACCTCTTGAAGATGGGGGAACCCCCAAGCTTATTTGTAAGAAGTTTTTATATAATATGTACTAAAAGTGAACGAAGGCCCAAAAATACGTCGATTGCAAAAATAGCACCGATATTATATTTTATTATCAACCAAATGAGAAGATATAACGATGTCGTTTCCTCAACAGACACGGCTACCCGGGGAGAGCGTGCCTTCTACGGGCAATATGCGAGAACGCACGCACGCATTTTTCGCATAATGGCGTACTAGGAGACTTACTACAACTTATATTGACGTAAGTGATTTTCACCTGAGATATAAAAATATTTCTCGACGCATGTACCGAGGAACATGTGGTGATTTAACTGAGGCCTGATTTATATTTGCATTTAGTTAATTGCAAGTTTCAATTAATTTCATTATAACAGCTATAAAAAAAAACAAAAATATCCTTTAAATAAATCTAACTTAAAAATATATATACAATACTAAAAAAATAAATTAAAATAAAAACCTATATTAAAGCCCGTCCAGCCCCACCAGATCACTGACGCTTCACATTGTACCTAGAAGGCTGGCAGCTTTACCTCACTGGATACAAAGGCTAATTCCTTTGAGCGAGATAAGCTACCGGTTAGTTAACTTGCGAAACTGGACCGTAAGTAATTGTAAGAGGCGACAAAACAACCCACAGCCAGGTGGTAGGGTATTTGCCCGACTGGATGGCTAACACCCCTGGTCTAGAGTATGCCGCTATAACAACCTTGAGTTGTGTTTACCGGCGTTAGTGACCAGGTTCCAGTGTCCATTAAGAGAGCAGCAGCGCATTTGTATTCATTGGTATTGCAAATGTTCATAGGCGATGGTAACCGCTTTCTATCAAGTGGGCCGTCTGCCCGTCTGCTGAACTCACGCAATAAAAGAATTTAAAAAATACCACATTAATATTACCATCTAATCTAAAAAGACTAATAAGTAAGGTAAAAATAACGTAAATGAACTAGAAGTATGTATCGTGCGCTAAATTATGATCTAGTCGTCCGGTTAACGGACGATTACTATTCATCCGGTTAGCAGACGACAAAAAAATGGACTTTATACATAGTATACAATAAAGTCGTTTTCCGCACCTGTGTCTGTATTCTGCCATCTCCTAAATCACTCAACGGTTTTTTAAGCAGTTTTCACCATCTGTTATATTTTTTTACTGAAGGTTTATATGCATAAATGTATGGTTCATTATAAAATATACTTACATATTACATTAAATTATAAAGTAGTTTAATGAAGGAAATTTAATCAAAATTGTATTTTACCTATAATTCCTTAAGACTAAAAGTATCATACTGAGCCAATGGGTCCTTGTTCCTAGAAGGCTGGCTACGCTACCTCGCTGAATCGCCATATTGATCCGTACTCCGAGGTAGGAATCAGCCCTCTGACCACCCGAAGAGAGAAGCAAAGTCGTTTAGAAAGATATCTATACAGACTCATGGCCTCAGGACCCCACGGTCCAAGCGTTTCAACAGCAAACGGCACAAACATATAACTCTCACCGAGAATACATAGAATAGGAACTAAAATTATTTTTTTACTTATATGTGAAAAGGTATTCTCCAATGGAACTTATTTTGAATTTCAATTTGTGACAATTAAGTTTTTATGTTTCAGTAGAAAAAACAATATATAATCTTCCGAGTGCGAATAGCGCCTAGAAAAAAATTATGAATGTAAAAGCTTGTGCTGTGTGAAAGCTTGCTAGCTAAACATAGTGGGGTTTCAGGAAAGCTTTAGTAAACAATATTTTAATCAGACGGATTCTATCCAAACGACAATAAGAACTTATTAAAACTTAACTAACTACGTAATTAATGTAAATTAAAACTGTATTTTTTTAATTTTAGGCCCTCTACTTCTATGTCAGAAGAAGATGTAGATGACTGTTACTACGAAGCTGAGTACTATGGAATGGAAGATTCCTGTGACTACCACAAAGACTGCTGCACAAATCCACTAGATTTTATATCTACAACGATAGATGTTCCATAAAATGTTACAAAAATATTTGAATTTTATTATAATCTTAATTTTCTTGGCAATACTTAATACTTGTAAGTCGTTGAAGACCACGCGCCATAAGTTTGCATGGAGCTATGGGAAGGCCAAGACGTAGAGGCTACGTTGACTTTAATTTAAATTTGACATGACACTGACCGGCGATAATCCATGTGTACATCATATAAAAATACATTCAAGGATAAGCTTCTGTCGGTGTAGGACTATTGTAGGGAATGACATTATTAATTATATTATGTAGTAAAGTGGAGTGGCGAGTGAAATCTTCTCCACTTTTTATGTTCCCCGAACATTGCGACAGGCAGACGTCATAGTCCTCATAATCCCAGATCCCTAATTCCACTATCAGTTCATGCCAATAGCCCAGTATCTATTGTTCTCATTTTCTACCAAAGTTCTACACTGACCGGGGCTTGTCTTTGGATGCATTTTTACTATATGATATAGACGGAGATAATCCTCGGTTAGTGTCACGCTATATTTACATTAAATTTGTAAAAGGGCCTCTACGTGGCCCCACGTAAGTTGCCCTCCGAAATTCCGGGCCATTTTTATGGTCTGTGGCCTTGAAACATATACATGTATAGTAATATTTGTTATTATATTTTTCTGTCCATTATTATAGTTTATGCTAGCTGACCCGTGCCCACTTCGCTGGGCGCCAGAAAAAATATAAATACTTATTTTTAATCAAATATACCCTATGTCACTCAGGAATAATGTAGCTTTTCATTGGTGAAAGAATTTTCAAAATCGGTTTAGTAGATCCAGAGATTAGACCCTACAACGTCATACAGTCAGATAACTTAACATTAAGGTACTGTCAAAGTAACTAAATCATAGCTAATATTCAGAAAATAACTCAGAAAGCACTATTTGCCCTCAAATAACTATATCTGATTTGGCTTGCAAAAAATGTTATCTATTATATCGATCATCATATCGCAACAGATTTTATTGCATTCAATTTTCACTATATATATATTACACCTAGTCGGCTCATACTTAAAAAGTTAGAGAGAGGGAAACAATTTTACGTCACAGTACGATTTTAACATAGAAAACCCAATGACACAAAATATGGATATTTTATTCCAGTAACAGGGGAAATAATAGAGGACTCCGCTTGACGTCACAAGTGTCCCCGACATTCGGGGAAATGTCACAGATAGATAAGTACCCGCATTACGAACGCCGAGAATTGCTTAACGAGGATTATACATTAAGAATTTCAGTTGTATTACTTATCTATATTGATAAATACCTAATATAGCTGTACGTATTTTTCATATGTATACTTAAAGTTACAGTTTCCAAAATTAGTTCATATTAGTACAGTGAATACTACTCTCTGCTATCTGAAGTATCATTAAACCTCTAACTCTCTTGAGAA
Source organism: Dendrolimus punctatus (assembly GCA_012273795.1). Classification (NCBI taxonomy): domain Eukaryota; kingdom Metazoa; phylum Arthropoda; class Insecta; order Lepidoptera; family Lasiocampidae; genus Dendrolimus; species Dendrolimus punctatus. The sequence goes on along the minus strand of CM022541.1, from coordinate 9,551,967 downwards.
ATCCAAATCAAAATATAAAAACACCCAAAAAAAACATAATCCCGGACAATCTCGTTCGTCCGGAGGTATGATTTAAAAAAAGTCCACCTGTCGCTACTAGACGTTTAAAATCCAAGTGACAGTAAGGAGTGATTCAAATATAAATATATATTCCAATTACATTAAATTATTGTTAAAACTCCTAAAGTACTCTTAACTAACTATACAACGACAGATGGACGTTACGAGTTCTTAAAGAGTCCCTTCCAGCCTGGAGTGTAAGAAACATCAAACAACCCCCCCCCCCCTCCTCCCTGTCTCCTAAGTTCACCAGTGGAAAATTTAAATTTTACAAATATTTATCGATTTATTTTCTCAATGAAAAATATAGTTACTATAGATTCTATACGCTCCACGTACACAAAACTAAATACAATCACGGAAATGACATATTCCACTAAACAATTATAAGACAACGCGATGTAAATACCTCCGTATGCCCCCTGCTGTGATTCCGAATAACTTTTGTCACGTAAATTCAACGATTACATTGTCGTAGTGACACAAAGCCAATTTGTAAGCCTAGACGTGAAAGGAGACAATTTTGAGAGGTAACATTAGTACGGTATTATATACTCGTATTAATGGTGGATAATTAACCAGACATTTTCTCCCCTATTCGTAAGGTATACGAGTTTTATTAGTTTCTTAAAATGAAGCTACTTTTTTACTAAAGTGACGAACCTCATACAGCTAATATGAATAAAAGAATTTTTGATATCGTTTAGCCCAAAAATATATTAATTTGACATAGACTGACGGGCAGACAAATTTTAATATCTTAATTACGCCTTTGTGCAATTTTTATTATTGCAGTCTTATTCATATTCAGTCAGAGTAAATTTGAAGAACTCTACTCTAACGTAATATGAATAAGACTCTAAGGCTGGTGTGCACCAACATTTAACCAACGGTTAAAATAAAATAATCGCTGTTTATGCATACATTTTGATCGATTATTTTATTTTAGCCACGGGTTAAATGTCGGTGCACACCAGACTAAGTGTTTAATTAAATACAGCAGTGAAGCAAGTGGGTGCAGGTGCAGCAGTGCTCCACAATTCAAGGTGAGGCAGCAAGTACCCACATATCGGGTTGGATAAAGTAGCGAACAGTTGCTCGGTACACTCCTCATGCATATCTTATTATATTGTGAAACTATCGTGGAAATTTTTAAATAAATATTCCAGTATTTTAATAGGAATAAGTAAATACCGGGTCACTTTCAGTATGGTTTGGGTCAATTATCACCATCACTGATGATTTCGCTGGTGACCAGCTTGTTAGCGCCTAACGGGACTAATTGTGTAGAGTTTATTCGACTAAATAAGTTGCAACTTTTGGTGTTGTATTCTCATTTTAATGGGTTTTGAATATTTTGGCTTACCTACTAGTACTTACTACAAATTATACTTATTTTCCAGCATATAATATATATTATATGCTAATTATATGGTAGCTATTATATAGTAATTTATAAAATTCGATCAAATTTTTGAACAATTGAACTTTGACCTTGAATAACTTTTGAACGCGTGGACAAATCAAAAAATGTTATCAGACCTTTTTTGTAGAGCGTTCAATTCTCTATAAAGATTGGAACAGCGATTTATCAGTCAACTAGTCGTTAGAACGGTACAAAAATCAGAAGAAGCAAAAAAATATTTCCTGTGTTATTCTTATGGGAATTTAAAAAATGCGATGAGGACTATCTTAATATTAATATTATGGGCTCATCTTTTCACATAAATTTTTTTACAATCAAAAGAAACTTTTGAGCCTGTTTGGAAAAAAATTTTTTTTTTGGATCACCCTAATATATATACATATATCGATTTTGATCTAAAAACATAAGTAATAATAGGCCAGAAACTTCCCACTGCTAGGCTTAACAATCCCAATTTTGTAGGGTAACGGACGGTACACCCGCCGCGCTTATCCAAAGTGGCTTGTTGCGTTTGACATAATATGGGTTATTTCAATATACAAGCTTCATCACGATTTTTTTCACTTTCAGAAGTATGTGTAACAATATGAACATTAGTGTATAAGGCTGTATAAGGTTGTATAATGGTGCATGCTTTTCCGCCCAGGATTCGGACACTTTGAGTTTAGGACGTCAGTGCGTTAACAACTAGGCTACCACCACAAGCACTCTGATTATAATTATTATTATCCGTGAGCAGAAGATGATTCTATATCCTCATGATGTCAAGCGTGAGTAGGGTTGACAAAAAAATTACATAAATAGTTGTCGCAATAAGTTTACTATTATATATACTTTACTTAAGTATATACAATAATAGCAAGTAACACAATACAATATTAGTAAGTAGTCATTGGAAAACTGCGCGCGGCTTATATAAGATACTAGCCTGAAAACTCACCCACCTTAAATGTACATAGATTAGACAAACTCCACCATTGTACCTCATCTTATAAAAATCAATTGCTGTTCATTACTTTAAATAAAACTCAGAGGTTTTTACCGATTTAGATGAAATTTAGTGTGTGTATTGGTTTGTGGGTGGCGGTGACCCAGTAGGTGGCACTACAATCGGGTTCTAGATTTTTATTTTTCAGGACAGAACAACGTCGGCCGAGCCCACTAATACATAATAAAAAAAGCAACCTTAACATTAGTATAGATAGAAAGAACACATAGAAACAACTTTTCTCACCTAAACACACCCTAATTTAGCGTACAGCTGATAATTCACATCAGTTTCTTTGAAAGTATTACGAAGAGTAGAACAGACACTGTAAAAAAACTTCAACCGTGCATACACGTATAGTTTTATGTACAAAAAACAATAGTAAACAACTTCAGCCCTTTCCTATTACAGAGGTAGGCAGTGTTCTTAATAAAAATAGTGCAGCTAGCTTGTCAACATGAGATGGATAAAAGTGTTATGTCTTTTGTAAGTATAATTTGACTACTTGGAACTGCTTTATTCTATGTTCACATATAAAGGTTTTTTTATTGCATGAGTTCCGCAGACAGGCAGACGGCCTACTTGATGGAAGGCGGTTACCATCGCCTATGGAGATTTGCAACACCAAAGGTTGCTATAAATGCTCTGCTGCCATCTTAAGGGCCACTGGAACGTATCAGTAAGGCCGGAACACAGCTCAAGGTCGTTATGGCGACATACTCTAGACCAGGGGTGGTAGCCATCTAGGCGGGCAAATAGCACCTGGCTGTGGGTTGTTTTGTCGCCTCTTACGACAGGCCGCCCGGCCGCAGGAATTAATATTCTTTTTCCATTCAGCACAGATTAATATATTGTGATATACCTAAAATAAGGTAAGGGGATAATGTTTGTATAATGTTCAAAGTTCTGAATTGCATGTTTATCTTATTTTCTTGTAACAATATTTTTTTAAGTTTTATTTATTATTTAAATGACACGCAGTGGCGATAAAAAAACTCATTTGAAATCATAGTGTTATAACTTAGACCTGTCAAAAACAAATTCCACGTATAGATCTGTAAAAGCACATTTTATCACCTGTCGGCATTTGAACTAACTGTAATCGTTTTATGGTCGTCTTCTTTTGTTCACTTATTTATAGGCATATGTTTCTAACTTATTGTGAAGAACTTGTGTCCCTGATTGAGAGGGGGGCAAGTTGAGCTACGACTTCGATATGGGCGTGACGTGTGTACATTCGCGAATCTAATAGTGAAAGACTTTGCGCGTGTTATTGAATCGTGCAGCGTGTACTGGTTGTATCCAGTTATATTTGTACCTCTTTTATACGTGTTTGTGCAGTTCTAATAGACTCTATAATAATTCTAACAACATTTTAATTCGAGTCCCGCTAACTCGTAACAATAGCTTTTCTGTGTAATTTAAAATGATTACACTGTCTTTTTAAGCCGATATGAGACGCTTCATTTCGATATTTCAGTTTGCATGAATCAACCAAAACCATCAATATGCATTATTGTACGTAGTAAGTAGTAGTAAACGTAGACTTGAATCGTAGTGGCATAATGGCGCGCGCATGCGTCCCAAACTCAAAGGGCGCGGCTTCGAATCCTGGCCTGAACGCATGCACCTCTTAGGCAGTTTTCTGACCTAGTAAGCATAGTGTAAAATTACCACGTGCTAACAACGGTGAAGGTAATGATGATACCTAAACATCAAGATAACCAATATATCAAACTTACCAAGCTACCTTGGTCAAGCGTGGCGGGTGTACTGTCTATTCCCCAATAGTGGACCCAAGTCTGGCAGTAGAACGTTGCTGTTATATACATTTGAATCATTCAATGTTATAGAATACCGTGGAATCCTTTAAATCTCTGTTGTTAAGCAGTCTTAAGTCTTTGCCTGACTTATTGGAACGCTGAAGTCTCGGCTTCTGGCTTTCTGGCATTCGAAACACAAGCATAACTCGCTCAATTTAAGGATACAGAATGTGTGTTAAAAAAATACATCTATGTATTATAATAAAACGTTTTAACGGTTTTAAGCGCGGTAATTTATAACTTTAACAATACACGTTGGACAAATGTCATCTTTGTCGTCCGTGACCACAGCCATTAAAAAGCGGCCGAAACGTCGCATAAACCAAAATCAAATAAATTACCGCGCTTTAAACCGTTAAAACGTAGTTTTATTATGTATACAAGTCGCGAAAACTTAAGAAAATATTATGTATGTATTATTTTATTAAAAATTTGAACATCGATTGGATGTCGAGTGTTATGATTTTGGTTCAGATTGCTATATTTTTGGTCCTTCAGACAGGATTTTAATATATACTTTGTTACCAACTTAACTCGATAGACATTGTGTTCTGCTAAATTAACTATTTTTTACATTAATTTATTTAATTACAGATGTCTAATCTTCACCAGCTCTTCAGGAAAGTCAGAACAGAAGCGAGCACTCATATTTCCACCAACAAGTTTATATGGTGTAAGTCTTTGTATTTTATAAAAAAAATAATTAAAAAGAATATTATAAACCAAAAATTCCAAAAGCAGGAAAAGGATCGATCGATGTATAGGAAAATGATGGATTTAAACAAATCCATTTAGAGATCAACTGCGATTACGCAAAAATAGATATATTTCATTTCAGAGAAATTAAAAAAAAATCTCGTATCTCAAAACCAGGTAACTATAGACAGTGTTGCGGATGGATTTACCCTCTTGACCTCTCCTCCGGAATTCCCATACCTCCACGACCCGCACGCCGCGAATTCATAGATTATTAATTGATTAGCAGCTAAGCGTCTGACTTAAAGTAGTATCTCAGTGAGTACGCTAAAAGCCACCGGCATAGTTTATGCTTGTATGATTAATTCCTTTCCAGTTCAAGTTATACTCACAAGCATACAAGGAAACATTTAGAAGACGCTGTAACCATTTTGACTCTCACCGTAAATGTAGTGGACCTTGTGTATACGAGTGTGTTTTATTAGTGCAACTATATATATATAATAAAATATACAATCCACATTTAAGGAACAGGGGTATTTCATTGAGTAGGTACACCACCAGCACCATGCAAACTACTTTACCAGGAATAAACAAATAGTAACGTATAGCCAGGGACGAACGCGTGTGTCCTGTAATCAAAGGGCACGAGGACGAATGCTAGCCAGAAAGCATGTACCTAACGCTTAGGCAATTTTTTACTTAATGTAGTCGATGTGTGAATCGTCAATCCGCCTTAGACAAGCGTGGCGAAGGTAATGTCTGTTCTCCTCAACCCGACCCCTGCAGTGGGACATTGATAGGCTGTTATTGTACATACATAATATATTATAAGGTACAAATATTTGTTTGGATGTTTTGAACCAGCATTATTCTGACCAAAGGACTGTTTGGAGTTACTCTGATTATTTTGTATGTAATCCTATGTTGTATCTCTTCTTAATAAAAAAAATATTTGTTAAAAATTATGCTAGTATCTAAACGAATTATTATTTATCAATTTACAGACGTTCGTAGCTATTGCTGTGCCGATCGACATTCCTGATAAAAACGTCTTCGTCTCATACAATTTTGAATCAAATTACAGTGTAGTCACCAACATCACAGAAATCGACGAAGTTATCTTCCCTAATCTACCAGTAAGTTTTTAATAACTAAGTACCTACGTAATTATTAATACAAGATGAAATATTTCTATGAAAATAAGTTCATTCACCAGACCACTTTTCAAATTTACTTACAATGGCGCCACCTGTGATTGGTTTTTTAACAGGCGATTGTCATCATTAGTAATCTTCTCTGCTGTCAAATCTATGTATTCCTTTAGAATTAAATATAAGCGAGCCTAGCAGTGAGTTGTGTATTGGCTATTTTAATATTGTTACGAGCTACACTGGACTCGAATTAAAATGCCGTTGGAATTACTATGGAGTTTATTAGAACTGTTCAAACACGTATAAAAGAGGTACAAATATAACTGAATACAACCAGTCTGTCACTATATCGCTCATCGAATGTACGTCTTACTCGTATCGTAATCCTCGCTTGACTGACCCTTTCTGCATTGGGCCATGGCTTTATAATGCACCGATGCAATTCTTGGCTTCTTAATTACAAAATAAACACAAAGTAAACAAAAGAACTCCTAAATGCGGGAAGGTAATAAACTGCGCTTTATGACAGGCAGGTGTTCGTTTACCTTTGTCGGCATGTAACAATAGCATTTTTTTATTATTTTAATTATCATTTGTAATCTATAATATTACTCTATTTCAGGTGATCAGTTCTCGGCATAGTCGAAGTATCACCAGGGAACTAGCGTATACTGTACTAGAAACTAGATTTAAGGAGTAAGTTTTGATATAATATTTCTCTACCGGGCGTCTTTTTCAATTTTCAATAATCTATTAATTTGAAAGACTACAAGACCTCTATGTGTTCACCAAATTTTATATTTAGTCAATTCCTTGAGCTGTTATTTATTTTGTAATGAAGGGAAACCCGATTGAGGACCATCAGCCGCGTATAGGGGAAAATGTCGGCTGGTATGTCGAATTCACCAGGTCGGGGTGGCTTTAGCACTTTTATACAGAACTAGAAAAGCTATTGTCACATTACACAGCATAGTCAGGGATACGCACTAAAATCCCACGGTATTCATTCTTTCGCCCTTAATGCCAGGGCCATGGGTCTATAGCCTAGCCCCACCGCTAGTCCAAAGGCTCCATCAGCTGCCAGGGTACTAATTTACCCCCCGGTCCTTGAGTGACCACCCTTAACTACGCAGCAGTTTTCTAGAACGTTTATTCCGCGTACAATGATGACTTAGAGGAGGGAAGGATTTTTCTCTCTACCCTACCTGGGTTCATCTAAGACGGGCATCATAAAAGTTTTTCAAGACCGACGATGCGTTAGTAGTACCCCTGAAATTACAAATGTCTATAAGTTGTGACCACTTTCCATCACATTGGCCGTTTGACTGTTTGCCAGCTTTTAACAGCAACAAAGCGAAGCATTTACTGACTATAATCTATGCTAAGCTATAAAAAGCAGACACACACCGGTGTTTCCTTTTTAAGGTTCTATAGCCGTGTTAATAACTAACAATCAAAAATGGCACCATTATATTTCCGTTATATCCCCCTGTCTGTCTGTGTATCACTGTTTATTGTTCTTACCAGATGCCTTTCGGTACCAACACCTTCAGAAATACGAATAAATTAAGAAAAATGCAGTTGTAAATTAGTCTCAACCCATTTTAATTTAGTCCAAGGTTAAAAATCCAATTATAATCAAAAACCATTCCGGGACCCAGTGGTTAACTGGGTAAAAAATTCTTCAAATTTGGTCAAGCCGTTTTTACTAAAAGCAGCTATTGATTTTTAATATATAGAAGATAAAAGATTTAATATATTTCTTTTTAAATTTTCAGACATGGTATGAATGGCAAGGAATGTATGCTAAGAAATATTTGCGAAGCGGCCGAAACTCCTCTCCATCACAACGGACTCCTTGGACATATTATGCACATTGTGTTCACGTAAGTGTATTCAAACTCAGAGTTGAATAATGGTGCATTATTTCAAATAGGAACAATTGAATTTCTTTTCTATAGATTTAATCAAGTCGTAGATGGTATGGTGGTGGTTGAAGCTGAGGTGAGAATATTGAAGTGAATGTGTGGTTTTACAAGAATGATTAAAGTAAAAAAGGAGTTCATAATGGAATCTTTGATAGTTGCACCCGTGACTGAAAATTTGGCAGGAATAAGTCTAAGGTGGAATGAGCATGTAGTGAGGAGGAATAAAAGTCACGTAACAAAAAGAATTTTAAACTCTATAAATATAAAGTTAAACTAAAAAGGAGATAAATGGATCGTGAGAAGGATGGCCTGATGATTTCTAGTGTGAAAAATGACCTAAGTCAGCATAGAGTAGTATGGAGGAGAAAGCATAATATTATGCCGACCTCGAATAATTAGAAGAAGCTGAAGAAAAAGAGAGAAGTCTTGATAGTTAGGGCAATCACGACTCACACATCAAACACATGTCTTGTGATCTAGGTTCGAATCCAGGCATATACAGTTACAACTCGTTGGTGATGAAGAACAATATCGTTATGAAAATGATTGTAACATTAAGTTTGTCTCAACCTTGCTGTAAACAAAGATTTTTATTCCAGGCCCTCATCATCCCGAGAAGAAGGTCTTGATGACGAGTATTATGAGGCTGAAGCAGAAGGTCTGAGAGGCAACTGCGACAGATATCTGGACGACTGCCCATTCAGTCTTTTTGACGTTATCACTCGATTAGTTGAGATCCAGCACTCTTAAACTTTGACTAATAACTGAATATAAGGACCTCATTTAGCTTTTACGGTAGTTTTATTGACAAGTGCCCAATAGTCATTATTATAACGCTATACTGTTCTCTTCTTGCTCACTGTTTGCTAAATCTCCTTTAATTCTACTTAAAGTAATTGCGGTACTTTAAAAAAAGCCTGAGATAGACAAATATGATTCTGTTTGTTCTTACAAATACAATCTAGGAGTCTTCAAGTTATAAGGAAGTAGGTATCTTCTAAGTAAGCGTGCTCCTTCCTAGACCGCGTCAGCACTCAATATCTGGTAAGACACTGGTCAAACGCGAACCTATGCAATCCTAATAAAATATACAAAAGAATTTTTAAGAAGACGTGTTGCTGGAGAGTTTCTTGTCGCCTCTTCTCCTCAAACAGCAATAACACCTTGCGAAGTTGTGTACATAGAATATAAAGTAGACTTATTTAGTACTTACATTGATATGACCTTCTAAAAGTTCTTCACTGGAACATAGATTACATTTTTTTTATGAATTTCAATTAGATAATTGCTACGTGCGATTCCTTTATAAAATACAACAATGTCAAAAGGAACATGATACAGGAAAAACTAGCTTGAAAATAGGTACCATGTTATTCTGTATCCAAAATCCAGAAGAGGATGTGAGATTTCGTGGTATTTTCAACAATTTCACATTTTACAGGACAATGGTGGGCATCTCGATTTCTAATACATCCTTATTTCATAGTCATAATAAAATAACATCTTCATAAATCAACTGACTTCCACTGCTGGACGTCTGGCGTCTACTAAGATTACCACTTAGTCCGATCTTTAGCTAGTCGCATCCAGTTTCCACCAATTATCTTCGCAAGTCGTTTCCTACCTAACTCGAAAGGCATCCTACAAGTGTATTTAGATAAGATCTCTGTGTAGAAACTTTGTTACCCCACGGATTATCCAATATATTAATTATGGGCAGCCCATTGCCACTTCAAGTTTCTAACTTATCAATAAAACAAAATATAAGATTAAATTTGATTTATTTTAAAGGATCTTATGTAAGTCATAATAATTAATGAAATTCTAATAATTAAATCTATTAAACTTAAACAGTTCACAGCCTCTTAAAATCAAATTAATTCTTACTTATATTTCGAATAATTTACTTTCTTGCTATTCTACTACACAATATAGTACCATATTAGTTTGAGTAAACGTTTATTTTCGTAATACATATAATAAATGTCACATAATATTTTTATCCCTTTGCACTCAGGAAGCCTTTCTCAGAATCTCGTTTCTATTACCTTCTCAAAATTATTTGGAGTCGCCACAATATGTCTTTTCCTTTCATACTTCTCTATTCTGACGTACTCCTCTGTCACACCACAAATCAACATGTCAATCTTCACATAATTCATCCATATTTTTTCTGGTCTACCTTTAACATTACCAAACAATCTTCTAGTTACACATTCTTTTTGTCAGTGACTCCTACCTTTTCATTCCCATTCCCTGCCCACATCACCTTAGTCTTCTTCCTCTCAATTTTTCAGTCACTCGTGCAACCTTCAAAGATACTCTTATATCCTAATTTCTCATCCTGTCCATTCTTGTAACACCAACAATTAAATTTAAAATTAATAGTTCAATTCAATATTGTATAAATTTGTTTGAATTTTACACCTAACTTGGCATACGTTCTTCATTTCCCTCAACCAAATTCAACATTCCTCTATCCACAAAATATACATAGATATAGTGAGCAACTTACTACGATACCCACATTTTTATCTTTCCTACATTTGTAAGAACATTACTTCAAATTATACCAGAAAACCTGGTGTATATACGTAACATTTTAGTATGTTTCTTTTTCCGGTGTAATTTTCTGTTTCCTTATTTTGCTAATAACTGACGTAAATTATACAGCATAACGGACACTTACCAGACTCTGAGCGTAACTGACAATTAAATTGCACATGCGAAATTCATTCAATTGTTTAACTAATTATACCAATAGTCTCAATATCTTTCGGATAAAAGAAGTTGTTCTTCCTCATCGGTATAGAAGATATCTGTTGGTCTACTGGTACCCTTGTATCGTACAATGAAGGTGACTGGAATATGATACCAAATGTGCCCACGAAGCAGGCGATTGTGAACAGCCATAGGAAGAAGCGGTCCAAAACCATTGACATGAATTTCCAATCTTCGACCACCTGTAAAGAAGAGATGTCTTTAATTTTTACACTATAATAACAGTCTGAAATTGTTATTCCTGGAATCAAGCCTTTTTTGGTTAGGGAAATGATCGAAATACCCGCCGCACTTGTATAAGATAAATGAATGAGTTTCTCACATTGGTGATTCCGATATGATTTAGTATGTGTGTTTTACTTCAAAACGAGTTAAACTATCCATTTTCCTCGCCTAAGACTTGAACCTGCATCATTATAAATATATGCGTTAGCTTTGGCCACTGAACTATTACGACCAATACAGATTGTATAGAGAACAAAAAAAAATCAAATATTCTGTCATATGTCAGAATCTATTTTTAACTGACTTCGAAAAAAGGAGGAGATTCTCAATTCGTCGGGACCTTTTTTTTGATCTCTGTTCACCGATTACTCCGTGATTTATGATCCGATTTACGTGATTCGTTTTTTTTCGACGCGGAATAGCTGCCATGTGGTCCCCTAAAAATTTGACATAGTTTGGCTCAGTAGTTTTCATTTTACGAATTTTTTTTTGTTCCCGTTTTTTGGGACCTATATTTTTTAAGAAGCGCGGCACCATTCGTATGTCCACCCATACATAGCTAGACACTAAAAAGTAACAAATAAAAACTTAACTCAAAAAACCGACTTCGAAAAATAAAAAACTAAAATGTATAAAATAACTTATTACTATAGCTATTATTATTTTTGAAGTCGGTTTTTTAAACGAAGTTTTTATTTTTTCCAGAACGAGAAAGGGCTGTATACCAATTTCTACTACTATAAAGGTATGCATACATAAATTATATGTATATGACAGGTAGGTACTTATATAAAATATAAATATAAGTAAAAATCTAGTATACTCAAGACTTTTAAGGCTTAGACTCACAAACGTGAACCAAACGTGTTAGTCTTGTTACCAATGTGCTGCCACTCTTTAAAGGGACTACTTATGACGGAACACAATTCATAGTTATTACGGCGGCATACTCAAGACTAGGTGCAGTGGATAGCCATCCAGGCGGGCAAACCAGCGAGCCAGCCGCAGGAAATTATATTATTTCTGTCTCTGCACGGATAAAAATGTACGTTATGTATTATGAAATCTAAGAAATTAAGCAAACAATCGCATTAGGATCATAATATAGATATGCTGATGAAATTACCAAGAATATACGGAGCCTGATGAATGAGGTACATAGTTCCCGTGTTCTCAAATATTCATTCCAGCTAAAATCTCAAGGAAAGCTTCGTGCAGCACGAATTTAATCCTAAAACGAACTCAAATGAATGTTTGCGGGATCCCGGTGGGCTGAGCAGTGACGTGAACACGATGCCCGCATCTCGCGGGACTCGTCTGCACTCACGGCAATCCCGCTACGCTTGTTGGTTCATTTAACAGTGCTTTGACCTCCGCAAATGCGGAATTCCGTATTAGGTTTATAGAATGAACCCGTTATTTATCTTGGCTTGTAACTTAGTTTAGTTTATGTTATTAGGTTTTCGTAGACATTTTTACAAGTACATAATTATGTGTCGTTAATTAATTTGTAGTGACGCATGTCGTTCTGTCAGTACTATGACTCGTTCGACAGTCTTACCCGAATCTTCCCGAGTCTTGATATATAAAAACGAATGTTAGTCTGTATGTCCTTTATAGAATCGAAAAGTATACATTTGATCATATGATGATCTTTAGCAAAGTTATCGTCCGGAGAGAGAGAGAGATAACTCTTTATTGCACACCAAAACATACAATTACAAAACAGACCATATTTACAATATTTTCTAGGCGAAACAATAGGCGGCCTTATCGCTCAAAGCGATCTCTTCCAGGCACCCTAACTCAACAACAAAGTTGAATCAGGCGATTTCTCGCAAATTTCTTTTAAGAAACTCTTTGTCATATACCCCACAGACCTATGTTTCAACTTCAAACGACAGCATATATAACCCCTTCCTAAGGTTCCGTATTTGGGCCGTTTGAGAGCTTCAACTTTTATAGCAGCGCTGCCTGCCTCTAACTTAGTAATTGCAAGATGTAGCAGGGTGTCAGAGTGTAGATATAAGTCGCGTCGCAACAAGCGGCTGTCCCATCTTCCAAGGAATAAGTGACATACCTGCCTCTTGCCATTGTCGCGTAGCAAGCTATTTTGTTCTAATACAGAAAATTAATGTCATTGTGGTAAAAGCGGGGAGTGCTTAATATTAATTGTTATAATAAAGTACCCTACGCTTTTACCACAATGACATTAATTTTCTCGTTAATCATTTTATTGTGATATTAAGAATTATTTTTTACTTTCAGTTCAAATAAATATAAAAGCGTTTCTTTTTGTGCTTTTAAACTATAACTTTTAAATCCAGTGTATTAAGTCGACACCCTCAACCGATTTTTATTATTTTGAAGAATTTTTATCTGGTGTAGACAGGGATTATCGTCAAGGGGCGTCTACTTGTTGGCCTTCCCATGGCCGCAGACAAGCCCTCCAAGAGTCCAGGCCACTTTTATGGCTCAACACCCATAACTTGTTCATTTTATTTGTTTAATTTATCATTATGGTTGTTATTAAATACTCTATGGTTAGAACGTCAGAACGTCGAAAACAAACCAAGTAAAATTTCGCGCTAAAAACGTTAAAACATAGTTTTAGTTCAGTGTACTAGCCGTGAAAATACTATATTAAAAATATATAATAATAAATATTTATATTGTTACGAGTTGCAGGACTCGAATTAAAATGGCGATGGAATGACTATAGAATTTATTACAACTATACAAATACTTATAACACAGGTACAAATATAACTGAACACAACCAGTCCAAACGTTAAGCACGATTCCATAACGCGCGCAAAGTCCGTCACTAAATAATTTACCGAATAATTTATACTGCACAGATGCCATATGTCTGCCCGGCCACGTGGAGCGAATTTCCTAGAATCACACCTCGCTAATGACTGCCATAAATGATTAGAATACATGATGAGCTCTTTTTCTAATCACAAATTTTAAACACAAAGTAAACAAAAGAAGTTCAAATGCCGAAAAGGTAATAAAATGTGTTTCTACAGACGTAGGTGTGAATTTGCCTTTGGTAGCACATCGGTCGTAACAATATCAATGTGTACAGGTAGCACGGTTTTATTACAATTTTAGAAACGAAAACCCGATTTCTCGATCGTGAGATAAAAGTTATAAATCGAAAAATTATAGCCTAAGTGAATACAAAAATGAAACCATTCAACTGTTTTATTCAGGCAAATGACATTTTTAGTTTTTCCATGGTATATTATTCGATGAACAATTTTTATCTGGTGATGGAAACATTGGCCCTAAATAACAGAAGCAGACGTTTTATAATTATAGCAACTACACTATAACATTTATAACTAAAGTAATCTAAATTGCATTCGGTCGGGGATCGCCGCAACGAAATCCGCTTTTCGTTTAAAAATAGTATTTTCCCCCTACCCCCTTTTACCCTTTGCGGATAATCCATCAATCCGAAAAAATGAGAAATGTAACACTGTTTCGCTCCAAATTGAAGTGAGTCGCCGCGACGAAATCCCTTTTCGTATATCCGCGACTTAGCGGACGACAAAACAAAAGGACCGTATGATTTGTTGGCTAAATCAACGAGAAATTTTTAAACGTTTCTGACGAGAATTTTCATTTTCCGACGTTGTATTGGTTATGTGTTTGCAAGGGGTACATTGCGCCCGGACGCAGACGCGGAGGAACACAGACGCAAGCTGAATGACATTTCAAAAAAGTCATTAAACAACATCGTCATTTCTTTATTTTTATTATGATTTGTATTCAGTGTACGTCGCTATTTTTTTCAAATTAGTGGTCGCCCAGTGGTCGAAATTCGACCATAATTAATGTCAATCAGAAATTGGTTAAATAAATAAAGCCCTACCAATGGGCAGGAAAACAAGATGGTGAGTAACCGAAAAAAGTGATGGTAATTTGTTTTCCAACGCCGATAAAGAAGTTTCACTTCAAAAATTAGCATTTTGCATTCCTTCTACTATATAAACTACGAGTTTGCGAAATTTCATACTCCTCCGTCCGCGCAATTTTCACAAAAAGGGGTAAAAAGTTTTTGCTTCACAAATTATATTATTGAAGTTTAAGTAGGGATCGTTAATTTTTTTCTAGTAATAAATATAACCTATATTAATCTGGGATAATGAAATCAGAAATCATTTATTCATAACAAAGTTACACGTCAATTTCTACATCAGTTAATAATAAAACTAAAATTATACAGTCATAAATAAAATTAAAATTATATCATATTATAGGATATGAACTCCTCATGATTATAGAAGGTATGCTCGACTAATGTAGCATTCTAACGGTAAAAGATTTTTTAAATAGGCTCAGCATTTTATTTTTGTACAAATTTTATCATCGTACAAATAATTGTTAAAAACATAGAAAAATGTAAATATTTCCTCTTATAATATTAACATAGATATAGATGAGACTGGCACGATAATGTTTCCTGAAAGCGTCAGAAGCACTCCTTTAAAGCAGCAAGTGCACTTGTGCCGTCGGAGTTGTACAATTGAAATTCGATATCCGGCAGTAGTTCAGGCGACACCACTCGCTATAGCAGCTCTTATTACTGACGTGGATGGGTTTGTAATGAGATTGGAAGAGAGTTGTTATCTAACGGATAGATGGTATTTATGCAATATTAACCCTGATTTACATTGCCATTACTTCAGTTAGTTAATTTTCGAGTAAGTCCTTTATCAGTTAGACTGACATTTATTTAATCCTGAGTTTAAAATACTATAATGCTCATATGTTGCAGATATCGGTAAAATTAATTATATTTATAAATCTTAACGTTCTTTCTAGACCATTTTACCGTAAAGTAAATATTATGTTAATACTAATGTTATCGATAATATTTCCGCTATAAATATCTTTTTGTTACCATCGTCGCTCTCACTTACTCGCAATGATCTTCAAGCCTTGTTATATAGTGTATTATCTATGATCAAACAACATAGATATTAATGCGCGCGTACATACTTGTCCACGCAATTAATTGTCAAATAATGTTACAATTGATTTCGACTTGAGTTTGTTGATCGTTCCGGTAAAATATTCCTGAAACGTAAACAATACCGGTAATTATAAACTTAAACATACGTATTATAAACGTTAAAATTATAAATGTTAAGTAACGATACAAAATCGTACTCGTATTTAGAAATACCACATTAATATTAACATCTAGTCTAAACAGACTACTAGGTAATTTAAATACTTATATCCTAAGTGAACTAAAAGTATTCGATAATAAAACTGTTGCTAGAACATTATTATGGACTTCTATAGTATATCTATTTTTTCTTTCACCTTTTTTTTAATTACTAGTGGTCGCCCGTGGTCGAAATTCGACCATAATAATTAATGTCAAAGACCTCTATAATCACAGATTTCGGCAAGGCTACACTATTAATTTAACTTTTGAGAATAAACAAAAGTGTTTATATGCATGTGTGTGTATTGTTTTTTTATTGATTTAATGTATTTTTTGTGGATAATTTTTTAAAAATATTAGCATTCTGCACTCGTTTTCTATATAAACTATAAGTGTGCGAAATTTCATACTCCTTTCGCGCAATTTCCGTAAAAAAGGGTGCAAAGTTTTTGCTGTATTTTTGCTTCACGTATTAATAAATAGATTTGGGATCGACATTGTATTTTTCTTCTTTACTCCTCTATACTGACATACGTCCTTTGGAGCACCACAAATCATCAAATTATAGTTCTTACAAACCATCCATCTATTTTTGGTCTACCTTTACATCTGCCATCCCCCATCAATCGGGCAGATTAACATTCTTTTTGTCACATGAGTTTCTCCCTCCTCATTACATGAAGCGATAGAAAATATCCAACAATATATATATCGCGGGCTTCAAGCCAGAGGGGCGTATAAGCCAACTTTTCAGGAGATACAAAATTTTTAATAAGTTTTTTTCAATGTATCTCTATAACTGAAAATTTGCAAAAGTACTTCCTTGATTACGTGAAATGCTCTTTTTTTTATTAAATTACTATTAAGAAAAAAACAGAGGTGAGAGAAATGATAGACGAAATAAAAAAAACGCATTTTTTTTATACGCCCCTCTGGCTTGAAGCCCGCGATATATATCCAATATTCTCGTGTCTAATAACAACACTTTGAATATTTACAAAATCCAAGATCACGACAGCAAAGCAAACTGAGGATAGTACGTGAACGGCTTGTTGGAGAAAATTTGAAATTCCGGTCACATTCGACCGATATTTTTCTCGATGTTACATGTAGCTTGCTTAGTTATCTTCTCTCGTCCAAGACTCCCGTTAGGATATAAACTCGCAATGTATATGTATGACTTAAATTCGCTCTAGACTAGAATTGGGGTTGTGTATTTTTGAAAGATTTAATAAAGTCGTATATACAAGTAACATTTTAGTTTTACCAAATATTAAACTGGAAGATTGATTGATATTTAGACGTTGTACAGTCATGCTGGGATCATTGTATTGACTGCGGCTCAAAGGGCCATCTCGAAGGATGTGATACCACACTCTTACAGAATATCGGTATGAAACGGATATCCTTGAACTAATTGTATTTCGTACGACGAGTGAGAAATCCGACGGCCCATGGATCCATTATATACGCATACTTATAGTTTATATAGAGAAGGAGTGCAGGATGATAATATATTTTTTTAAATTATGTATAAAAAATACATTAAATAAATATAAAAAAACATTACACAGACTACCATGTATTTAACACACACACGCATATATACTCTTTTGTTTATAACAGTGTGGCCTTGGCGAAATTCGACCACATTAATGTCAAAGAATATACTTCTATAGTCACAGACTATAGAAGTATATTCTTTGACATTAATGTGGTCGAATTTCGACCACGGGCGAGCACTAATTTTACATAACTGCTTATGGTTAGAAATACATGTACACGTGTATCGGCGTTTCCGGAAATTCAACCCGAAAGTGGGTGAAAATCGGTATGAAAGTTAGTATTAAAATCCGTCATTTTCAAAATAAGAAGCACAAAATTTTGATATAACTGCTTATGGTGAGAAATATATGTACACGTTTATCCGCGTTTCCGAAATTTCAACGTCTAAAGAGGTAAAAAAGGCGATAAAATTTTGTCTACTTTTAATCTACGCGAGCAAAGCCAGCTAGTATGTGAATATACACATTTGAAGATGCATATTGAGAACATCAATTATATAAAGATGCCACTTAAAATTCTACACAAGTTTAAACCAATTTATATAAAAAGCTGCTCTTTACAATTTTCAGGTTACTATAAAGTACAATATTTTGGTGATATTTCTCATTCAGAGCATGTCCGTTCGGTTAAGATAAGGGCAATAGAGGGCCAGACTGTAAACAAAGCGAGCGTAGCGTTTTTATTTTTTCAGTTTGAACGCTGAATGTTAATGCTTTGTTACGGTTTTTGATTGTTCATCGTTTTCTAAATATGTTGATGAGACAGAGAATAAAATTTCAGCCTCTATGCTTCATTACAGTGTTTTTCAATATGTGGGTCGCAACCTCTAGGGGGGTCGCAGAGTTTTGCTCGGGGGAGTCGCCAACAAAAGGGAAAAAGCAATTAAATTTTATACCTCATACTTTGGTACTTTCTGAGCTCAGCAGCTTTTAGTAGAGTATAGGTCCTAATAATGAATTTAAGTAATAAAATAGAGAGAAACATAAACTTAGTCTTTTAAATTACTAACTTTTTGTCTACGTATTTTCCAAGGAGTCGCCAACATTTTTCAACCTGTAAAGGGGTCGCCTATTCAAAGATTGAAAAGCACTGCTTTATTATATCAAATGTCAGACCACGTAGGGTAGAAATCGAGTTAAGTCGATTTATACTGCACATCACTATTGTATATGGTCAGCACTATTCTTTCCCTTCTACAGATTGCATCAGTTGTACTACTGTTTATTTTTTATTGCAAACCTGGCAAACAAGGAAATGACCCACGTAAGGGACCACCCACAAATTACGTCACACGAATTTCATTACTTTTTTCACCCCTCCCACGACCTTGTCACAGATGGTCACAGCCGGTCACATTTGTAAGACTCTTCTCTCCCTAGTATGACATATTTTGCAATTTTACATTAAGAATTTATTACATTAAAACAGCAGTTCCGTTCCGCATTTTATTTCTACTAATTAATTTGTAATAATTTAAACACTATTTTAGTGTTTAAATGTGGATGGATGCAGAAGTCGCGGAAGGCCACGACACATCTTCCATGATCAAATTGATCGTGTATTAGCAGAAGGTGATGTCAGGAGCCTTAAGAACAGACGAGCGTGCATGACAAGAGCTATGAATGTCAAAGAAGCAAGTGAGGTGTGTAAGAATAAGCCTAAATGGCGCTCCGTTTTTCGTGTCTACCTCGCAAGGGACCTAGCGTGAAGTTATGTATGTATGTTAACACTATTTTCATACGGATAGAGTTGGAAATATTTTGGAGTTTTTTTTGTGTTTTTAATCTTAAATATATTAGATTTTGAAAAGGGGCGTCACGAAATTTAGTACCCCTTCCACCCCTTATCACACAATGTCACACTTCGTCGAGTATCAAGTCAAAAACTGTTTTCTCGTACATATTTATAATAATTTACTCCCTAAGCTATTTCTTCAGATATATTTTACTAACTGTGCTCGGAAGACGTGATCTATGTACATTTTTGTCTTAGACTTGCCATTATGTCGATTATACTTGCCATTTCAAAATTTTATATATATACTTTATATTCTAGTTGTATTGCAAAAGCCACATGTTACACATTTTTTCTCTAATCCATCCTAAGGTTGTCTGGAAGAAATTGCTTTTAGTGATAAGACCGCCTATTGTCTTCTGTACTTAAACTTCTCGAATTGTATCTTAATGTAATGCAATAAAGTATATTCTATTATATTCTATCATGAAGTAAAAACAGACACAAAATGAACTAACCAAGTCTTGCCTCGTATTTGTGTAGATGAGTAGTCTATAAACGCTATATAATACAGTATATTTAAAATACACTTTAATTAAGAAATTCATTCGATTAACGTCTCATTATCACCTAAATAACTTTTACAATCTAATTACTTTTAACCAATTACAAGATTGAGGGAAATCAGCAGATTTAAATTGCTTTCGGTCCTCAAAGCCCAGTAAGGGAATCACTCGACGACGTACTTTTTGTACGTTGTTTCTTTGCTTAGATTGGTGAACGTTTTAGCTTTTAGTAATCTTTGTCAAAAAGTGTAATATAATGATGCCGCAATAGTGATGATATCTAATGAAAACTCATGAGAAATTTTCATTTTACTAGGTCAATAATTTTTACCCAGTGGTTACGTGCGTTTCTTCCTGAATAGTCAGTTTAAACTTTAACAGAATAACTAGTTTCTGCGTGCGACGTTTTCCACTTGGAATAGGTAAAACAAAAGTAAGTTAAAAGAACCCCGATTTTGAAACATTCTTCATTGGTGCTCCGCTGCTATTGGTCTTAGTAGGATGATATATAGAGTACAGCCTTCCTCGCTAAAAGGGCTATCTAACACTGAAAAAATTTCAAATCAGAACAGTAGTTCTTGAAATAAGCACGTTCAAGCAAACAAACAAACGCTCCAACTTTATAGCTTTATACTTATATATTCGTATTCAATAAACAATACAAATTAGTATAAAAAAACATATTAATTAAAGCTTTGCAGACAATGGACTTAAACATTATTTTTGCTTTTTTTATTATTTCAAACACAGTATAAAAACATTGTTTATAAATAAATCATTTAAAACAAAACAAATAGATGCATTGTGCGAGCTATCGACGCCGATGCTGCCCTCACGCGGACAGTCAGTGCAACTTACTGCATCGCACACGACCTTCCTGTTTTTACGTCCATTTTCAAGTGTTTCCCAAAATATACATTAGCTAAACTTTTAGCCAATCAAGACTGTGATTTACAATCCACGATCAAAGGGTCCCCGCAGCACAGCAAACAAGGTAAGTGGTGTTTGTGCGTTTTTCAAATTCCGCATTCTAAGCCCTACATGTATGTCTCTCAGTATTGTCCATATAATATTCCAAACAATATCATTATAAAATATAACCTTTCTATTATTCTGTAGTATTACTGTAATTTTATCCAAAACCTTTCTGATACAATAACACACATGTATCCAACGTGCTTTCTGTTAAACACTTCTTTAAATATGAATATGTTAGCGAGCTGTAATTTATTTAAACATTTACGGTCTTATTCATCAATATGAATAAGACCAAACCAATAAACTCAATAGTTAGAGTAAGCTTGAAAGCTTCTTTATTGTTCTTATACATAAAAAAATTGCACATTAATGCAAAAAAAACTTGTAAGAATACAAAAGAACATCTTCATTCTAAATTTAAACACACCAAATATTTAAAAAAAGTTGTAAGAGATTCTAAGTTTCTTCTTTAATATGAATAGGATCATGCCTGCGCAAAATTCAGTGACATTTTGCGCGTCGTGGAACGATCCCAAGACGTCTTACAATCATCGATAACTCCCTTGAGTACAGAATACGGTTCTCTGGCTATGAATTCTAAACGATTTCACCAACTAGCCCGAGTATTGTCTTTGCTTTACGACTCCTTAGGTGCTAATTCTGTGTCTTGGATAGTTCGTGATGCAGTTGGAATTTTAATAAGTTAGCTTCACTGTTTCGTCGTTAAACGAATTTATAATGAAGATTTTATATGCATTCGAGAAAAGAAAAATAAGGCAACTAACGTTTACAATAGAACTGATTTGGGTATTTTTTGTCCCATAACTTGTCTACATTTTGTAATCACATAGACAAAGTTTCAATTAACTCAAAAAACAGATAAGTAATAAACTAAGTACTACATAAAAAAGAGTATCTATAAAATTAAATTGGATTTCTTTTCTTTTCTTTGTATTTCCTTGAAATGAGACATTAGAGTAGATACCCATAATGTTGTCTCTCTCAAAATATCGGTTAAAACAAATAGTTTTACACCGCTCAACACATTGTTACGAGTCGCGAGACTCGAATTAAAATGCCGTTGGAATTATTATAGAGTTTATCAGAACTATACAAACACGTATAACACAGGTACAAATATAACCGAAAACAACAAATCCAAACGTAATGCAGAATGGCGTAATTCAATAAAACGCGCAAAGTCTGTCACTAATAGATTGCGAATGTACGCGAATGTAGTGCGTCTCGCTTTGATCGTGTTTCTCGCTCGACTGCACCCCCCCCCCTCCCTCTCCATCAGACCGTCGTTTTATACTACACAAGTGGAAATAAATCTACAACACCTGGCTAATGATGCTAATGAACGAGTACAATGGATAATAGGCTATTTATTCTCAACAATATAAGTAAGTGAACAAAAGAAGACGATCATAATAGGGATTACAATAGCTTCAATGTTATAATTTCAAATCCCGACAGGTAATAAAATGTGTTTGGTTTCAAATATGCAGGTGCATTTTGTTTTTATCGGGACCTGAGTTGTAACAATATTTCACCAAAAGTTGTCTATATGAGAATAATATAACCAAAGTTTTGTAATATTTCCCCCAATAAAGCATCATAGCAATCAACGAACTGATAACATTGGATCAAAACTAAATCAATACATATAAATATATAAGATGTAAAGCTATGTAAACCCAGGAAATTCCAGCGAGACTTCATATTATAATTGTGTCACTCCTTTGTAAAATTCAGATATTTTTATATTAGGTTTCAGCAGACAAGCAGACAGCCTACCTGATGGCAAGCGGTTACAATAGCTTTTCATCAGGTAGGTGCTACTAATGTGCTGACGCTGTTCAAGAGACTGCAACCGTGGTCACTAATGCCGGAGCACAACCTGGGGTGGTAGCCATCCAGGTGGCCAAATACCCTACCACCTGGCTGTTGGTAGTTTTGTCAGGTGAAAGTACTCTTTCTCCATTCTTGTACGAATAAATAATCGTATATTAAATTTTCTTTAATTTTTGGGATTTCAGTCCTATAGATAACAAATTATACCAAATACCAAGGTAAAAGGTCTTAATCATTAAACTCATAAAGTCACGTGCCTGATAATATTTATCTCTCACAATTTTAAGGAGAAATCGTTTTAATATCACGGCGTGGGCAATAAAATTTCACATTAAAATTTTATAAAGTCGTTATTTTGATCAGCGATAAAAATCTACTTAAAAAGTATAATAACCTTCAACCCCAGAAGCTAAAAGAGGGTGCAGATATTTAGATCGTTCTCAAACTCACTGTGATTTACATAAAGTTTTCATGGTACAATTCTTGGCTTTCATTATACATGACCCGATTATATAGTGTTACGACTTACAAGCCGACAAAAATGGATTCACACCTGCATACCATAAAACACACTTTATTCTCTTTCCGCATTTCGACTTCTTTTGTTTACTTTGTGTTTCAAATTTTTAGTTAGAAAAATAGCAGCTCAATGTGTATTGTAATTTTTATGATAGTCATTAGCCAGGTGTGATTCTTGGAAATTCAGTCCATGCGATCGAGTATTGTGTCGAGACATATTGTATTTGTATAAAGCAATGCCGGGACGGAGAGGTGAGGAGTCAAGCGATAAACACAGGCGGAGCAAGGCGTCTGCACATTTAGGGACGAACTTTAGGCGTGTTATTGAATTGTGGATTGCGTTTGGACTTATTGCGTCGTTATATGTGTACCTGTGTTATACGTGTTTGTATAGTTCTAATAAATTATATAGTAATTCCAACAGCAATTTAATTCGAGTCCTGCAAATCGTAACAATACATTGTTCTATAGAATAAAAACTCTTAAATGAATCAATTTAATAAACAATCAACAAATAACAGGGTGCACAATATGTGTGTTATATTGTGCACCCCAGCAAGTTACGCTTGTGTTATGGGTAACATAGAACGGACTACTCTGGGGCCGATCCCAGACCATAGTAAATTACGGAGAAAATTCGTTTCCGAAACTTACCCTACCAGAAATCGAACCCGGAGCCTCTGCGTCGCAGTGAGGTAAGCCGTCAAAAGATTAGCCCGCTCAACCAAAGAGGTCGTCATAGAATGTATTTTTTCTCTATCAGTTTCCCCCAAATAATTTGGGGTTGCAACATATTCCCTTTCATACTTCGCTATTTTGACATACTTTATCTTTCAGACCACAAATCATCATATCTTCCACACAATCATCTTCCTCTCATGCAGTCACTTTTTTCAATTCACTAACAAATACCTTTATTGTCATAAACAATGTGTCTTCATTGTATTACTTCAAATCAGGTTGGCTTCGAATCGCCTCTATGTTTAGCTGAGCATTTGTGTAGACTTTAGTTTCTTTCTTATTATAGTAAATTTAACAAGAAACAATAAATCAGGTTATTATGTAACTTCTAGGCGCTAAAAACCTCAGTCAGAAGGCCCAGCTTACACAACACAACGCGGTTCTGGTACCTACGCTCACGTATGGAAGCGAGAGTTGGGTATGGAATAGAGAGCATGAAAGTAGAGTAAACGCGGTCGAGATGCGAGCACTGCGCAAAATCTGCGGAGTGACGCTCGCGGACCGCGTTCGTAACACCGAAGTAAGAAAGAGAGTTGGTCTGAAAGAGAGTGTCGGGGTGAAGGTAAGGAAAGGAATGCTCCGGTGGTTCGGGCATATGGAAAGAATGTGTGATGAAAGAATGACTAAACAGATATACAATGCAAAAGTGGATGGATGCAGAAGTCGCGGAAGGCCACGACACACCTTCCATGATCAAATTGATCATGTGTTAGCAGAAGGTGATGTTAGGAGCCCTCAGAACAGACGAGCGTGCATGACAAGAGCTATGAATGTCAAAGAAGCAAGTGAGGTGTATAAGAATGGACCTGTGTGGCGCTCTGTTGTTCGTGCCTACCCCGCAAGGGACCTGGCGTGAAGTTATGTATGTATGTATGTAACACAGAGCTACTAACTAGGATTTTAAAAGCTAGTTAATATTTTAAAAAATAACGTAAAATTGACATACTGTACACTGTTTGGAATAATATATTGTATAAATAAAATAATACATAATATTCATATATCATTCATTTTGATAACTTGGCATTGCAAAGATATTGAAAGTACGATTTCATTGTAATAGTGTAAAAAAAATGTTTTCTACTAAATCTACATCTTCTAGTAGTCGTTGCGACCGAATAATTTATATACAGAAAAATCAAGTACTGGTCATTAGTATATACGTAACGACTGGACTGATTTGGCTAATTTTTATTAAGTTTAAAAGGTGAGTAAATATGGAAAAAAGCTTAGAATATTGAAAAACAACAATGTCGCTTTCCCTTAGAAACTATTTCTACCTGTCAAACATTTGATGTTAGTCCCGTCGTTTAGAAATCAATTAAATTTAAAAGTGAAGTTATTTTTTTTCTTTTTTGATTTTGAATGACGTGTGATGTTCGTCCCGTCCTTTAGAAATTAAATTAGATTTAAAAGAATACTTTTGAGGCGGTGCGAAGTTTGCCGGGTCAGCTAGTAGTAGAAAAAAATGGTATTACCAAAATGTGAAATGACGTTGGCTATAATGAATATTGGACAGCTAGTATAATTTTAACATTTATTTCGCGACTTTTTGCTTTAAAAAGATAAAGTGACGTGCCAGAGATAAAAATTAATAGAATACCGAAATCAGACAAATCTACGATTAAGATGGTATATATCCGATGATTTTGTCTACATAGAATAGAATAGAGTATACTTTATTGCATATCATTAAGATACAATTCAAGAAGTTTAAGTTCAGAAGACAATATGCGGTCTTATCACTAAAAGCAATTCCTTTCAGACAACCTTAGGATGGAACAGAGAAAAACTGTGTAACATGTGGGTTTTACAATATAACTAGAATAAAGTAGTATACATATATAGAATTTTGAAATGGTAAGTATAAGACAAAAATATACATATATTGATATATTTATGTATATATATATATAATTAAAAAATGTAAAATTATTAAATATCTCCAGAAGGTTGTCTGAAAGAAATCGCTGTTAGCGATAAGACCGCCGATTGTACTACTTATAAGATTCTTAATTCATGTGTATTATTATTTACTTGTGTGCGATAAATAATATTTTATTCTATTATATATATATATATATATATATATATATATATATATATATATATATATATATATATATATATATATATATATATATATATATATATATATATATATATATATATATATATATATATATATATATATATATATAGATAAATAATAATCATAGTAATAATGTATACAATTACGCAAATATGGGAGAGATGAAGGTGTTATGATTGACTTTGGCGCTCGAGGTAATCCTTCACGAGTCTGTTGAACGCCTGAAGAGATTAGGCACGCCTGATTTTCACAGGTAGCGCATTCCACAGGCATACTGCCTTGAACTGTGATAGATAGATTTATTGCAAAATCACGAGTAATTTACAAGTGTTTCCAGACGTATGTTTTCAGATGATCTGAGGTGATGAGTAATACATATATACACATACAAAGTAATAGTAGAATTGGGTCCCGGCATAGTTCTACCACATACGAGTGAATGATGATTTCTTTTTTTAATAAAAAGTTTTGAGGTCATGTCACTTTCACGTATTTTGCGGACAGTGAATTTTTTTGCCAAATGTCAAACGGTTCGTTTAACTCAAAATTATTATTCGGAACACGTTTTTACGTCTTCGAGATAACCGCAGTTCATTTTAGGAACGGCTATATAAATAGCACCCGCGGGGCGGATACGTTTTAAAACCATCCCCGTAGATTACCCAACGACGGCTATAAGTTTATTTTAGTGGCATATTAATCACTGTGTTATTGGCCTATTTCGAGATTGATAAGTTTTTCATTATAATATTTACAATTTATGATACTTTGCAATTTATATCAGTCCTGCAAAGAAGGTATCTGGCAGAATCCTGAAAGGTAGCGTTGTTTTGCAGTTCTGTTTTCTAAAAATATGTTAAAGTTCTTAGTAAGAAAAATTAATCGTTCTAAAGCAAAAATTATGTTGAAAATCTCAGTTGTTTCGTAAAATATGCCATTTTTAACTATCACAAGAACTCCCTTCTTTATATCATTAGGGGAATGTGCACTTTACTCCTTCTCCTGGACCCCAGGGGTAGCTAACAACGGGGTATGTGGGGGCACCTAAAGGCCAGCTCTATTCAAATCTTCTCAAGGTCACAGCAACTCCCTCGTTTGTAGTCATTTAAAGACTTGAAATTTGGCTGAGCTGATACTGATAATTTGTAGAACTGACAAAGCTGTATGGTCGTCAGAGAACGACAATGTCTACCGGGCCTGCTATTTTTTTTTATTATAAATCACTTCACGTCACTCGCCTTACATCTAACATTTAAATACCTAATTCTCTCTATAAAACTAAAACATATTCTTACATGCCGTCAAAAATAAACGTACATCTGCCTGTCGTAAAGCAGTTTATTGCCTTCCCGGATTTAGGAATTCTTTTGTTTACCTTGTGTTTGGAGTTTGTAATTAAGAAAAACATGCTATTGTTTTTCTACTTGTTTTATGGGCGTCATTAGTGTCTTTATTGTTATTGTTTTCGACTTTGTTGGCCGTTCGCAGGTGTGCAAAATACATTTTTTTGGAAGAACCCAGCCCACGCAATCGATTGTATATTGTACAGTTTACTATAAAACAAAGCCCGAACGGAGGGGTGGGGCAGTCGAGCGAGGATTAAAATATGAGTAAGACGTACATTCGACAAGCGATAATAGAGACGGACTTTGCGCATGTTATTGCATCGTGCAGTTTTGTACTGGCTGTGCCCAGTTATATTTGTACCTGTTTTATACGTGTTTGTACAGTTCTAATAAAGTCAGTAGTTTCATCGGCATTTTTGATTCAAGTCCTGTGTAGCTTGTAACAATATTATGTTAACCTATTTCGACATACCTTGTTTTTATCTTTCTTTTATTCTCACATCTGTCAATATGGTATCTGATTTTTATAAAATACTAGCTGTCCCGGCAGACGTCGTCCTGCCCGGTAAAAAATAGGGGTTGATCGTAGAGGGTTGAAAATTTAGGGTTGTATGTATCTTTTAATGCTGTATCATAAAAAAATAAAAATTAAAAATTTTGTCTACAAAATAAAAACAAAATTTAGGGGTGGACTACCCCTAACATTTAGGGGGATGAAAAATAGATGTTGGCCGATTCTCATAGATACCGGATAAGCACAAAAAATTTCATCAAAATCGGTCAAGCCGTTTCGGAGGAGTATGGCAACGAAAACTGTGACACGAGAATTTTATATATTAAATTGATTGATTGATTGATTGAGATACAGACACCGAGATGGAAACTTTAAATAGATATTCTAATAAATTTTCAAACCAACATTGAATGTCTTTTTAAAATTCGGTAAAAACAACATAAAATATGGTATCTTAATAATAACATGTATTACACGAAGTACTTTTTGTTTTATTTTAAATATATAATCTAAACATCATTTTTGTATACATTGATCCGGCTCGAAGGACCAATCTCTAAATATAGATATATAATTCAAAAACAAGTTTCGTTTGATATGATACCAAATCCCAATGTATGTTACATTGTGGTGCGTACTTGCTATCAACATAGACTACGTACGACCTGACAATTACATGTACAATTGCCATGTCAGCGGTTTACACCAACACGTGCATTTTAACATGCCATTGGTTACAGCACTCGTTTAGTACTGTACTCGGTCAGTCGGAAAAACAGCCATTGATCTTAGTACGATCGAATTCTTAGCATAACTTTAGCAACAAACAATTTACATCTAGTAACGTGTACGAGTATCATTAACATCTTATTTAGAAAAAACCCCTATAAACTAGGACCAGTAGAAACTACAGTTCAGTATAACTTTTGTCAAAGTTAAAAAATTGAAGAAATTGGTTTTATTGCAGGAGTTCAGCAGGCAGGCAGAAGGCTCACTGGATGGAAAGCGGTTACCATCGTCTATGGACATTTACAACACCAAAGGTGGCTATAAATGCGCAGCTGCGCTCTTCAACTCAGAATTGTTATGGCGACATGCTTTAGACCAGGGGTGGTAGTCATCCAGTCGAGCAAATACCCTACCACCTGGCTACGGGTTGTTTTATCGCCTCTTACGGCAGGCCGCCCGGCCGCAGGAAATTGTATTATCATTAAAATAATTCTCACTTAATTTACCATCTACGTCAATGCTTTATTAAAATAGAACAAAAAATTATTCATTTCATCGTATAATGTCTTAATTTAAATAAAATGAATTATTTCCCTTGGAATATCGTATTCCCTTTACTTTTGGTCTAAAATGTATTTATTCTGTAATAATAACATTATTTATACAGTAGAAGCGATCTTGGGCACCGTCAAATAAAAGATTTTATTTTGAGAGGTTACCGAAATGGTTTTAAATGTATTTCAATTGCGCAAATAAAGATAAATTGTTGGTAATATTATATTTAAACGGTTGCCTAAAAGGGAACGTAATGTTTATGTGTTTCAGAAAGCGATGATAGCTTCGTGGTTGAAGCTAGAACTATATTAGGCACACGCCTTTTATGTAGCGGCTATACTCTGATTTTTAATTACGTGGACTAAAATGACAGCTGCGGTCGACCACTTTTTTTGTTCATAAGTGAGTTGTGCAAGTTGAATCCACAACTGACCACTGTGAGTTGAATCATACAGAATTTCTATAGTATTCAATTTATAAGGTTGCTCCAAGCTTGTAACGTTATTTCATGTACACAACCCTGCCTCTTGTCTTCCCACTTTCGCTGGACCCATAGGTTTTCTGGAAGAAAACTCTTTTTAGGGTTCAGCTCGCCTTTGTACATCACCATTATTTTATAGTTTTATTTGTAACTATTTTGTGTACAATGAAGAATAAAGAAGCAAATGATCGCGGTATATATAGTTCTTTAGAGTTACAATACATTCATGGCATACAATGCAGCGCTACGTGCGCAACGCTCACCTGACGACCCCAGATTTTCATCGGATAGTAGCCCTACGATCGGTAAAGTTTTGGCATGACTTAAATGGAGCGTATCTCAAATTTTTACCGATAGTAATGTAAATGAACGGCCGGCAAGATATAGTAACCGGCTGTTCGACGCTCGTGGGTTATATGTTAACATTAACCTTCCGAGTGTAATGGTGCCTTTCCGCTAAGTATGTGCTGTGTGTGATGCAGCTATGCTGCAAAAATGTAGAAGCTAAGCTACTAAACTATGTGACAATTTCCACTGATGCTATGTAGTGGAGCGAATAAGGTATGCTATGAAAATGCGCCGCCGGAAGGAAGATGCGCAGCTCGAGCTTTGCGACGTACCGACAATAGGGAAAGTACGCATCCATAGCAAACATCCTTCCATATAAAAAAGTAGCTTACTCGATCAGTTTCCACCAGCGCTATGATATGTGGACCAATGAATATGATTGATATGATTACCCCCTACAACGACACAAACTTACGAACATTATTACCTCTTTATAATATTAGTATAGATTTTAGTGACGCTCCTAATCACATGACAGAGAGCAAGATACCTTTAACAAACACGTATTTATACGAAAAGAAAGGAAATTTACCGCCCAAAGAACACCACAAGAAAATACAAGCTAAAAGATATTTTAATATAGAACAAAATGAAGACGTTTATTTTCTCAACTAACCCCCCATTAATCTCGGGGAACGTTCGCGAATCATTTCGTTTATTGTGTCCTTCGCAACCTAAAATGTAATTTACTGAATTGCCTTCAAAGTAATTCCAATTTAAATATTCAATAGGTCTTAACTGATAAGGCATTAAAACGTTTCGTTCGTTGATTGCAGAATACCCAATAAGCCAACAGAAATATTGAAAATCTTTAAGCCGATAGAGTTATTTCAAAACATGTAGGTATGCGTAAACTGGGTTTAAGGGGATTTTCATTTGTTTTGTTTATCTTTAGGCTGTAGGCTTCTATTGTGATAAGGTTCCAATGACACATACTTGTTTTTTTGTCTTAACTCCAAAAGGAAGTATTGCACTGAAAATCACCGTTGTGTCGTATATAATTCTGACACAGCAATATGCGAACCTTGTTTGCTCAAAAGGCAGTGTACAAATTCTCAGAATGTAATTACGTCGCAATTTCTTCAAATAAAGTTTCTCTTTTTTTTTTAATTTAACTTTATTACGGGAGAGCACTGTACAATATTAGACATATAACCAGAGAGGGGAAGTAAGAAGTCCATCACTCGAGTGTTGCAATACTAAACATAGGCTAGACAGTGTACAGTTGTGAAAACGCCCCAAGCGAAAAGAATATGAAGTCACCGGGGTCTTACCGCTCCGTGGAAGAAGCCTTACGAGCCGCCGTCTATCAGGGCCTGCGAAATGGCGAGGTCAAATACTTGTGGCTCAGGCACAAATGCGAAGGACGGAACACCGAGGAAGTTTAGTGGGTATACCCGACTGTGACGTGGCAATAGCATTTCTTTATTTTTTTTTAAAAAAGGTACGGTTGTGATGCACGCCGTCTCCTCCTCTTGCGAGCACTCGCATGCTTGCTAAGCAGGAGCCGGAGCAGGAGCATGAACGTATCAGCTTGCTCCGTTCCCGACAAAGAGGGACGCGTCAGCGCTGGAAGGCATCATTTGACCTTCGGCCACCGTGAGCGGGACGCACACGTCCGTGGGGATAGGTTCCCCGCCGTTATGCCGTTGACATGGAGGCTCGCCGGTGTTCCGCGTGCGCTCATCTCTCCTCTCATAGGGCGCGTTACAGACCGCCCTACGCCAAGAAGAGTGAGAAGACAAGGGGGGCGTGATTCCTCCGGTAATGAATGAGGTCGTCATCCACCGCCTATCAGCGCTCGTGGAGGAGCTAGATCATGTACTCGTGGCCCTGGCATAAGTGCAAAGAGCAGAAAACCGAGGGGCATTTCTTGCTTTTAGTGCTTGACCAGGACGTGGCGAATCCCACATTCCCCACCGCGTTTCCCTCGCGGCGAATAATTCTCAAACGGATTTCCCCTCATAAGAGAAGGCTTGTCTTAATTCTTTCAAAACTATGGGCAATACATGAATGAATATATATGAATATGACTAAATATCTAAATGTTCGGAATCGTGCTTATAGACGCTATTAAAAAATATAGTTCATAAAATGAAACAACTCCTAAATACAAAACACGACAAATTTAAAAAGAAAGTGCTCCATTTCTTCAATAACACCCAGTGCACTGCAATTTCGTTGCGAATTTTACGATTGGCCTCGTTGCACACGCAAGATTGCAATGAACCACGTTAGCACTGCTATACGTAATTCGGTTACACAAAAATATGTAACACAAGTATATTGTGTTACATTTCGTGACGGTATTTTAGAGTTCTGGTATTTCGTACTGTTTGCACTTGCTATATTTTATTTTATACTGCTAAGTTTTCTTCGAAGAATATTTGGTTTTCCTTGAAAGGTTTGAATACTTATTATCTTGATTTAGCTAAGTAATTAGTTCGTTACGACAGATATCTAAGAAATAAGTTGTTGATTAAATTATTACTTCACTGTTAAAAGCTTGGGGGTGCTCAACAGGACTAAGCGGTATTTCACAAAGGGACATAGGCTTTTATTATGCTGTTACGAGTCGCGAGACTCGAATTAAAATACCGATAGAACTACTATGGAGTTTATTAGAATTATACAAAACGTATAACGCAGGTACAAATATAACTGAACACACGACTTGCTTTGCTTGTGGTTATCGCTCGACTCCTCTAATTTCTATTTATCTGCCAAATAAGATTTGCTTTTGTATCTACTAGCTCCGATGGCTTATATCGAAGATAATTATTAAATAAGATATTAATTTAAGTTTTTAATGCTACAGTAATTCATATTGTTACGAGTGCGTGTGACTCGAATTAAAATACCGTTAGATTTACTATAGAGTTTACTACAACTATACAAACACATATAACACAGGTACAAATATAACCAAACACAACAAGTCGTTAACAAAAGAAGACCAAATGCCTTTCCTTTCCCGCATTTGGACTTCTTTTGTTTGATTAAGTTTTCTGGGAAATTGCGTCGACGCTTGCCAGGTAGACATGTGGCGTCGATGCATTATAAAGCAATGGCCCAATGCAGAGATGACAGCCAAGCGACGATTATAATACGAGCAAGACATGTGTACATTCAATAAGCGATTTAGTGACGGATTTTGCGCGTTTTATTGAATCGTGCAATTTTTACTGGTTGTGCCCATTTTATATTTGTACCTGTGTTAAAAGTGTTAGTATAGTTCTAATAAATTCTATATTAATTCCAACGGCATT
Organism: Dendrolimus punctatus; assembly: GCA_012273795.1. Taxonomy (NCBI): domain Eukaryota; kingdom Metazoa; phylum Arthropoda; class Insecta; order Lepidoptera; family Lasiocampidae; genus Dendrolimus; species Dendrolimus punctatus. The sequence continues at coordinate 9,518,400 of CM022541.1, read as the reverse complement.
TTAACTCGAGTCCTGTAACTTGTAACAATCTATACCTACTATATATGACAAAAGGCAGAATAAAATTGTCAAATATTGACATTCATAGCAATCTAGTCATTAGTCCCCTGATTTTGTAGTGTCTATGAACTACGACAAAGTCTTACTATTAAGTGAATTGTCTGCACTTTAGCCTGCTTACGTACCATCGCGTCGCTTTATACTGCACAGATGCAATATGTCTGCCCGGCTGCGTGGACCGAATTTCTTAGAATCGGTTTCTACTTTGAATCCGAGACACCTGGCAGTGATCACAATACAGCAATAGGCCGTAAAAGATTACAATTCACATTGTTTTTTAAATCACCAATTTTAAACACTAAGTAAACGAAAGAAGTCTAAATGCCAAAAGGTAATAAAATGTGTTTCTACAGGTATGCAGGTGTGAATTTGTCTTTGTCGGCGTCTAGATCGTAAAAATATAAAGCCCAAGTCCGCCCCCATGTGGAATACTGCACCCATCTCTGGGCTGGGGCAACTCAGTCCTAGCTGCTACCACTGGACTCCTTGCAGCACCGTGCGATCCAGATTATCGACGATCCCGAATTTATAGACGATTTAGAATCTTAAGTCTCAGAGGAGAAGTTGGCGCTCTAAGCGTGTTCTATAGTCTGTACAATGGGGCGTGTACTGAGGAGCAGCAAACTCCAATAAAATATGAACAATCAGTAGCCTTGAACTGCTTATCTATCAGTTGGATGACAACTCTCTTCCAGTCTCATTATATGGCATACCATCTACAGATATTGTGCTAAAAATATTTCATAATGTATTTAATATTACAAAATGCCTCAAGTAGGATAACATGTTAATTAAGCCTGAAATATTAATTATGTCAGGTTTACGAGTAACTACGTTACCGCAACAACGAACGCCATCGGCGTAGAATAACAATAAGCTTTCCTCTTTGTCAGTAGAAACCATTTACTATCCCCCCTTCCCTCCCCCTGAAAGAACAGAGATCGATTACCAATATGCTATTTTGATCTCGGAAATATACACAGTCATTTCCCTGCAATTATTTCTTAAGTAGCTAATATTGCCAGGTATGAAGATTTAGGAGTTTTTGACGGGAACTGAAAGGAGATGTTGTGCTGTGCAGTTTTATTTTCTAAAAATGTGTAAAATTACTCTAAAATGAACAATAGTTGTAGGATGTTGATAGATTTTGAGTAGTAATTGTGTGTTTTGTGAGAAATGTAAACTGTATAGTCAAATGTGGCCTTTTGAGCTGTCACAAGTTCTCCATTGAATGGCACCAGCTGATAACCTACAGTTCAGCTGTGCTACACATAGGCTTAAGAAAATGAAGAAACTGTATTTTAAACTAAAATCTGGCTTAAAGGTCTAGTTGCTAAGCCATAAACTTAAATAAATAAAGTATGAAGATTTACATGCAGTATTTTGCGGGCATTATGAAAGAAATACCTTCTTCTACCGTCTTCGTCCGACCGTGTTTGTATATCAGCCAGTCTTTACAGATATCGATTTTTCTTTGTTTTCCATTGCTGGAGTACAGCAAATATATTGATGACCTACCTGATGATAAGTTACCGTTGCCTATGGACATTTGCAACATCAAAGGAGTTACCAATATGCTGCTGGCCTCCAAAGGGGAGCTGAAACCTTGCCACTAATGCCAGCACACAACCCTTAAGTTGATAAAACGATATAGACCAGACCAGGGTTGGTGGCTATCTTAAGAGCCAATGCCCTACCAGCTGGCTGTGGGTTGTTTTGTCGCCTCTTACGACAGGTCACTAGGGTGCAAGAATGCTGAATACCATTCCTGCACTAAAACTTTATCTATAGAAGACGATGAACTAGGCTCGATATTTTACCTATAATCTTCACATCAGATCAAAGGTTTATTTTATTTTATGCGGAAAACAAACAGTTTACAACTAAGTATATACTACTAAATATCTATAACCATTTAATTGTTTCCACATATAGATAGGTATAATGCTTGTTAATAAATAATGTTATCCCTATTAATATTATAAATGCGAAAGTAACTCTGTCCGTTTTCACGTAAAAACTATTGGACCGATTTGGCTGAAACTCAGTATATATATGTTTTCGATGCCGAGAATGAACATAGGATACTTTTTATCCCGAAAAATGGGATAGTTTCCGGGATAAAAATATATTTGTCTTTCTGTTTGTTATGCTTTTACGGAAGAACTAATGGGCCGATTTGGCTGAAATTCGGTACGTATGTAAATTAAATACTGAGGGTGGACAAGGGATACTTTTCATTTTGGTCTTTTTGGTAATTTTGGCCTTTTTGGTCATTCTTGCTATTTAGCCTTTTTACTCATTTTGGCCATGTCGGTCATTTTGGCCATGTTGGTCATTTTGGCCGTTTTGGTCATTTTGGCCTTTTTGGTCAAGTTTTGTAATTTATGTTGTTTACAGATAGACGGGGGATGGTATAATTAGCGATATAATGAAGTGAATCTTCCGTGGGCAAATACATAAAAATATAACCTGTAGCGCTTGGTCTATAAACAAGAGATACGCACCAGAGGTTAACCCGCGGCGCAGCGGCGGGGTAAACTCTAGTATTCTATAAATTAAATTAACGAGGAAATTAAAAAAAAAATTAAAACTGACCTATTGACTTCTTAATATTCAGACCAATGCTTTACCAGAACCGTCTTAAGACTCTGTGGATTACTAATAAATGAATCTATATCATGTGTAACAGCTAAAAGAATATAGTTTATTGATACACGTCGTCTGTAAACTGGTGGGTTGTCTGGAAGAGATCGCTTTTTAGCGATAAGACCGCCCCTTGTACCCTACTATAATAATACTAGTTCGTAAGTTTTACTGTAATGGTGTACAATAAAGAGTTATCTATCTATTTATACACGATTAAAATAAGAATTTGCCCTATAATTACTAGATATTATAAGGTTGACAGTCTATATATTGTTAGCACTTACCTCGTTGTCTTTATCAGCATCCTTAATGTGTTGAGCAATGAATCTCACACTCTTCAACGCAGCTGCAACTTCAGGAGATAGGTGACGAGGCAGCATGTTCTCTGATTCCGTTACTATAACAAAATAACTTACTATCAATAAAGATAGTTCTACGTAACATTAGCTGAGTAAGAAAATGTTATGACCACATCTAGTCCCAGATCAATCATCTTCTAGATCTACGTCTAGTAGTAGCTTAGTAGCTAGTATATTAGCATCTCATTCCCGTGACCCGGGTTCGAATTCTGGGCAGAAAGAAAGCACCGACATTTTTTGACGTAATTTGAATATTATTACAACCTTACAACAGGGACCAAATTTATAGTAAAATAAGCTGTGATAATTTTTATTATCTTACAATATATTGAGGCTCCTTATATTTTGTATGAGATATGAAGACATTTTGAGATAATAATCGTTAATTAAAATTATGTTTACGATGATATTTTTAAAGTGCTAGTGGTCACCCGTGGTCGAATTTTGACCATAATAATTAATGTCAAAGAACATACTTCTATAATCACAGATTTTTGCCAAGGCTTTACTGTTAATTTGACTAGAACAATAAACAAAAAGTATATATATATATATATATGCGTGTGTGTGTGTCAAACACATGGTAGTGTGTGTAATATTTTGTTAATGATTTAATGTATTCTCATACGTATCAAATTTCCAAGAAAATCATCAAAATCGGTTGAGAAGTTTAACAAACACCGTGACACAAGATTTTTATAAATTAGAAGATTAATTTTATCTTTTTAGCATAAAGTATTTAGTAATTAAAGAGCTTTACCTGATGGTCTTTGATGAGCTCCAGCTCCAAGAATGTCGTCTTCGGGTGCTGGTGATTTGCGATAATCGCCATTATCACTATTCTTTGAATCACCAAACGCGTCGGTCAAACTGTCCCTGCTACGACAATAGAATAAGTTATATGCATACAAATATAAAGGATTTTCTCTTCCATTGCAAGGCTGACACACAGGCCGAGGGGCTAGCTTATGAAAAGTAGTTTCCGTCGCTTAGAGACGTTTGGAACACAAGGGGCGAAGCTAGCGTGTTTTTATTTATTTTTATTGCAGGAGTTCAGCAGATACACAGACGACCCACTTGATGGAAAGCGGTTACCATCGCCTATGGACATTTGGAACACCAAAGGTGCTACAAACGCGCTGTTGCTCTCTAAAGGGAGACTGAAACCTGGTCACTAATGCCGGAACACAACTCAAGGTTGTTATGGCGACATACTTTAGAGGTGGTAGCCATCCAGTCGGGCAAATGCCCTACCACCTGGCTATGGGTTGTATTGTCGCCCCTTACGACAGACCGCTCGACCGCAGAAAACTATATTCTTTCTCCGTTCCTGCACGGATATTGCCAGCCTGAGGAGAACGCTATCTCTAAAGAGGATGATATAGAGAATGTTTTACGTCACATAATAAAATCAGCCCATAAATGTCCCAGTGCTGGGCTCCCACTATAGGAGGAACGGACAGTATTCCAACGCTGGTCCAAGGTTGCTTGGCAGGTTTGACACATCTGTTATCTGTATATGCAGGTTGCATCACGATGTTTTCCTTAACCGTTGTTAGCACGTGGTAATTGTAACAATATGCACATTAGATCAGAAAACTGACTAAATGGTGTATGCGTTCCGGCCAGGATCGAACCCGCGCCCTTTGAGTTTAGGACGCGTGCGCTAGCCATTTTTTTTTTTTTTTTATTGCAGGAGGTCAGCAGACAGGCAGACGGCCCACTTGATGAAAAGCGGTTACCATCGCCTATGGACATTTGCGACACCAAAGGTGCTACAAATACGCTACTGCTCTCTTAAGAGGGGCTGGATACTGGTCACTAATGCCGGAACACAACACAAGGTTGTTATGACGGCATTCTCTAGACCAGGGGTGGTCGCCATCCAGTCGAGCATATATATAGTACCCTACCACCTGGCTGTGGGTTGTTTTGTCGCCTCTTACGACAGACCGCCCGGCCGCAGGAAATTATATTCTTTCTCCGTTCCTGCACGGATAATTTCGCTACCACGACTACTTTAATCACTTTAGAAAATTAAATAAAACGCCGAGAGGAAATAAGACAGTTCTCCCTTCCTTTGTAGTAACAGAGAGTAGTTGGGAATACAAAAACGGTGAATTTATATATTAAGCGCCTGTAGAAATTTGTACTACTGGCACGCGTAGGTGAGTTTGCTCTTTTCATAAGTGTAGACGCTCTTCAACAAGGGTTGCTCTCAATTTCCCAAGGATCTAGTAATCAGTTCCTAACTTAGTGACAATGAGACCACCTCAGGAGTATTCTAATTCAATAGAAAAAAATCGGTCTACAATTGACAATCGCGTTGTTTGTTACACACAAAATAGGCTTTTTTAACAAGGTTTTTAAATACAAGCATTTGAGACCCTGGATATCATGTAGCAACAGAGTGCTAGCCAAAACAAGTAAAACGAGCCCAAACACGACGGGTTTATCTTTCTTAACTACAGGACTTTCTATGGTCACCTTCCCACTCCATCATCAGATCAGCTCCATGGTACCATATTATTGCATTGTCACGCGATATACATATGCGTGTAAAATTTCAGCTCCATTCGAAACCGGGAAGTTAGTCAAATTTAAACTTCCACTCGAAATTTTAAAATTTAAGATTCCACCCGAACTTACATACATACATCTATTCTCATCATTTCTCGTTTGTGAAGTTAGTTAATAATGTGGTAATATGCGAGTGAGATACAACTACATTAGGTAAGTAGGCAGCTCCTTTAGTGGTTTAACAATATCATTAATATTCTGGACGTCTAAAACCAAATGTAATAATAACAAGCTAAGGGCTTCCATGAACGATACAGCTTACAGCTAGACGTTATTTCATAAGCAAATAACTACCACAAAAGCCTTATTAATGTTATTTACCAGCAGAGCAGCGTTGAATATTTAATACTGGAACAAATGTTTGCACCCCAGACTCGTTGCTGGCGAATTAAATGCTTGCTTCACTCGATATTGCATAATTGAAAGAAGTGTTGGTTCAATGATTTTTGTATGTATTTTTTTCATAAATATTAAATGAATGTTTATCAATTTTTGTAATTATAAATAAAAAACAAAGACATTGAAACTAAAATCCATTATGTAGCAGATCATTGCCAACGGGGAGCACGCCCAGAAGGCTGGCTGCATTGCCACGCTGTATGGCAATACTTATTTGTTGTGCAAAATGTGAGCCAGCCTTCTGAACACGGGTAGTGTCAAAAAGTTTCTTACATATGTCTTTAAACAAACTTTTTTCATATAATTATATTTTTAATCGACTAAAAAAAGAGAGGTACTCAATTCTTCGTCTAAATAGTTTTATGTACGTTCAGTCATAATTTATGTTTATAAACCGATTTTGATCATTCTATTTGCGCTAGATTCGGTAAAGGTTCAAAACGGTGCTATTTAATTTTTATCGCTAGTGGACTTTGGTTTCCTGAAATATAGTAAAATAATAAATACACTTTGTTTATTCATATTTAATATTCACCAGCAACTACTATTCACTGTTGGTACATAGGTACACCTATGTAAACATATATACTTACATATATACTTACGGGGCGCACATGCGATGAGTGTAGCATTATAAAGATATTATAGATACCTATACACCTATATACTTTCTCACAAACAGCTGCTTACGTATTCTTCCGATATCGGAGCAGCTCGTCTCGATCCGTGCGAGCTTCGTACAGTCGTACCATATACATACACGTTAAGTGAACGCTCGGCCAAGCTACATGATAGGCGGAGTGGGGGGTGCTAAGTTTCATTTTCGTTACGTAATCTCTTGATTCGGTCGCCGCGCTCAAAGCCCGCGATAAAAGCTTGCAATAGCTTAAAAATACATTAAATTTAGACAGTCATTTTTTAACCATAACTGTTTTGTTTCTTGAAACGAGTTTGATCATTCATTATTTTTGCGGTAGATTCAGTACAGCTTCAGAATAGTTTCAAAACATAAAGAACAATTTTGCAAAATATACTAATTTCATGTTTTACTTGCACAGAAGATGAAGAAGATAATATTTTTTTGGCTTTTCAGTTGCTCTTGAATCGGGTTTCTTTTTCGCTTGGAATTTTTTTACATCTACTAAGACGCATAATCCAATATCAGAAGTGTTAAGGAGAGGTAAGGTAAAAAGCATCTAAAATAAACGTGCATGTATGAAGAAGTTGATAAAAGTAGATAAAGCCAAAGTTGGTTGTCAGGAACGTCACAAGTGGATATTCTTAGTCTCTGCCTAATCCCATGGGAAACAGGCGTGATATGTATGTATGTAGAAAACAAGACAATAGAACGCCTCGTCGTTCGTTTACATCGAATCCATCCGGAAAGCGTACGTAATTGGAGGAAGTGTTTTAAAAAGAAAGAAAACGACGAATATCATTAATGTAATGACTTATTATTTGAAAAAACAATTTATAATAAAGGTTAAGATTGAGACCACGTACGCCGCATTTCAGAAAATCGCTTTGCACTCAGCTTGTTTCTGTGTCAAAATTTTATCCTAAATATATTATTATCCCGCAAATTGGTATACACTGGAATCTTGTCAGTTAACATTCACGTGACGTCATCCGCAACTCGATATGTACGCGTACCCGCCGGCCAGTGATGCTAACGGTACCGAGTGTTCGGCTACGGTTACGTATTTGTGTTTATTTAGAATTATTTATTTATTAGTATTAGTTAAAAAAAATATTATTTCTCTGTGCGAATCTGGGTAGAAATAATAAACTAAAATAAGTAAATGCTAGTATAAAATTAAGGTTAAGCTGGGAGTTAGCTTTATAACCTAAATCAAATGAGGTTTTAACTTAGCTCGGCCTTTTTATTGGCCACTAAAACAGTTCTTAAACTCGGTACGAAGGCATTTAATCATTAATTACGAACGTTATAAATATATTGCTTCATGTTTTTGTATAAATCTACTTTCTGTGTCTTTAGGTAGGATAAAATTAGGTAACCCCACGTTGATAAAACTTTAGATGGAAACACATCCTAGATGAAAATTTTATTTTTACTATTTAAATAATATGCTTCTGTAGTGGTGTATATATGCCGCCCCTATACACCTTCATTGTGAAAAATTTTTCATATAAGTATTCGGAAAAATTATTGCGATATATATAAAAAGATGGGCGAACATGGATATGATGATTTAACAACGATTTCATTATGTCACAAACAAAATATATAGGTCGAGTTCAGCGGGCGACGATGATAGCCGCTTTCCATCAAGGAAAGCAGCCACCATCGTGGACCGTCTGGACAGACCGTGCGGACGCGTTGGCCGTATATCATTTACCGAATACGTCTAAATAAACTGATTCGGCTTTTTATTTATTTGCTGTTGGGCGCTTGGACCGGAGGCTATAAGTCCATAACCATACCGCACAAGTCAAAAATTGGACATAAATAAATATAATCATAATATTAAATTTTATTGAACTGAAAAATGTAAACTAAGTATACTTGCAGTTACATTTATACTTAGTTTAAACTAAACGTTATAAACATAAATAAATAAATTATAATGACAATATCATAATTTTAAGTACCTATTTAAATCGACATTAACAATTTTGAATCTGTTCTTTGTATTGCCAGAGTTGTTGAAAGTGGCGCTGTCTTCCTAGCTAGGTTATAAAATAATCATATATAAAAATAAAAAAACATTTGAAACAACCTAAGCGACGTATGGGTAGAATACAACATAACTAACTTAAATTTTCTTTTATTGTATTAGTTTGTAAAGTCATTGTAGTAAATACTGTAAAAATATTAATATTCAAATGATTGGTATAACCTTTACTATAAGAATATTCCCTCTGTAATGTATGTAATGTAGTAACAAAGGAACGAAGAATATCTTAACCAATATACCGGTGCAAACCGGTTAATACCCGATAATGCCGGTTGGGCCATTAATTTTGTGAGCGCATCAAGCTGTCGCCGCCATATTGAGTAACGAGCACCAATCGGGAGTCTTCGTTGAGAATTTTAAATTTCGAACGAGTAAATACGGATATGCGACACACTAATTAAGCCTTTGGGAATTAATTGGTCGTGTTGTTTACACTTTTGAATGTAGACTCTGCTTTATGGACATACGAGATATGAAATTGGCACAAATTTTAACGCAGCATATAATATGATTACTTCTTTCTTCTGATCTTTAAAAGATCATTTGCGTACATTACAAACAGGATTTTTGAATTATATTATTTGCTTCTGTCTAAATATTTTAAACAACTTAAGCCACATAAAATATTACAGTAGAACACGCTTTAATTATTTATTTATTTAGGTTTATGGCTTGTCAGCTAGGCCTTTAAGCCAAATCTTAGATTACAATATAGTTTCTTCATTTTCTTATGCCTATGTATAGCTCAGCTGAACTGTAAATTATCATCTGAAGCCATTCAACGGAGTACTTGTGACAACTCCAAAGGCCACATTTGACTACACAGTTCACATTCTCACAAAAACACATAACTACTACTCAAAAACTATCAATATCCTACAACTATTGTTCATTTCAGAGTAATTTTACACATTTTTAGAAAATAAAACTGCAGAGCACTACATCTCCTTTCAGCTCCCGCCAAAAACTCCGAACACACTTTATATTAACCGTTAAAGACACAGTACAGTAGTAAAGACACAGTTCAAGTAAAATGTTAACCAAAATTTCCTAAAAAAAAGTATATCCATCAATCTATAGATATACAGATAAATAAAATTTAAGAGTCTGTCTTCTAGTCTACAATATTGTAAACTTCTAAACATGCCATGTCTGTACAATGAAACTATTTAAGAAAAACATCTGGAATAAGTACACTATATAAACAATGGAGAACACCATGCACTTTTTAGATTTCTTGTTTATTTATCTGTTTGTTCGAGATTCACGTAAAAACTACTAGGCCAAATACGAAATAGTTTTTGCTTCCATCGTTTATATAGTCTATTTCAGCTGTTTTTTTAAATAGCTTCAATGTACAGTCACGGCATGTTTAGAATTTTATAAAATTATAAACATAGATATTATAAATTATAGGTAATGTTTAAAGATCTAGATACACAAAAGTCAGTACAATTATATAAATTTATAATAAACAATAATAAAAATCTTACCTCATTTCCAATTCGTTTGTGTATCCATTAGATACGAAGGTGTCATCGTAGTCTGGTAGGGAGTACTTCGTCCTCCTCATCATGAGCAGTTTGGGCATCAGCTGAAGGAATAGCTTCTTCATCCAGGGCGACATGGTGTGCGTTGATGGAGACCTGAACATACATGAACATTAAGCGCTTACTGCAATCAGTCTCATGTGCTCATATGAAGACATGCTGGAATCACTCTACCGATTACAGCTCTTAGGGCCGGTGTTATACTACGCTCTCACAGAACTTCGGGATGAAACGGTTTTATTTGAGCTGATCAACTTCCCCCTAACCCTATTCATCTCCCCCTTTTATTTTATTGACGCGGGAGAATGTCTTTTCTTGTGACACCATCCTCGGGTCTGGGGCAAGGCTTTAAGCTGAGGGCTATGTGGGACTTTTCGGCCGTATTCCCAGCGTAGCCTCCGAGCGGAGTACAGTAGGATGTCGACCGGCCAACTACACACGAAACCTAATCTGCGCCCCTCTCCTATGCGCTGTTACCTAGTAGTTCACAGACATTACATCTGTGGCACACCACCGCTTGGATTCTTAGGAAAGCTTGCGGGGGAGCTTGCTTACCCTCTTCATCAACAGGGAGGGAAGGCCGTGGGCTCTATCTACCTTATCCATCTCTCCTATCCCAATATCTTATGTAACAACGACATTTATTTATTACAGTACAAAATGGTTAAAAACACTACGATGTGTGCTTGTAAAAATTACAAAACTTTTCCACTGAGCATAGGAATTAAATCTAACAGCTTTGGAATGTAGTTGCAAAATTCTGATTGCAGTTACCTACATTCACGCTCAAAGTTCTACAGTCGAGGGGGATATTAACGTGTTTCAACACAAAGCCCCCATACATTAGCCTCCAAAAAGCATTCCGGATCCGCATCCGCTCGCACACTTCTATTAAAGTAATGACGAAATAACAATGAAATGGGGAGATTTATACAGAGCTCGGCGTTTACACAGAAACCGTTTTAGTATACAACGATGCCATGCTTGAACACGGTTAATTTTTATTAGTCCAAGCCAGGGTTATATCTGAGACAGGCGACTTTCACGCGGCAATGTAAATATTGTGTTTGAGAAACACGAAGGCTTTTTGGAGTTTATTCCTTATGAATCGTTTTTATATAAGGTATTAGCTGTCCCGACAGACGTCGTCCTACCCGGAAAAGCTTCAATCGATTATCGATTTTAGGGTTGTATATATTTTTAATGCTGTATCATAAAAATTTTAAAAAAAGAATCTATAAATTTTAAAAAAAATAGGGGTGGACTACCCTTAACATTTAGGAGGATGAAAATAGATGTTGTCCGATTCTCAGACTTACCATTGTGTCACGAGAATTTTATATATAAGATTTAGTAGCCATTTCTAATAAATTTTAGTAGAAGTAGAAGCACGCATCATTTTAAATCGTTGTTTTTTTTCTTTTAAACCATCCTTTTGCATGTTCATTCATACAAAATCACAATTATTTTATGCTTATTTATTTATCATTGTTATTTTATGTGCATATAAGGTTTTGACTTCGCGGACTGATACAGACGCTTGTCCAAAAGTCCTTAAAATAAATAAAAACCATTCTAATATTTATTATATATTTCTATATACTACGTAATTTTTATCGAATATCTATGGTATATAAGCTTTCTTTACGTCAACAAGAAGACAACAAGGTATGAAAATCATGTAACCAAAATAATGTTAGCTTTCTACCTTTGCAGGACCAGAGAAAGAATATTACCTCCTGCGGTTAGGTGGCCTGTCGTAAGAGGTGACAAAACAACCCACAGCCAGGTAGCAGGGGATCTAACCGTCCGAATGGCGACAACAAAAAAGTGACAAGTTGACAAAAATGTAGCTTTGTAATATTATTATTGTGAATCATAAAATAAAGTTTCTGATTCTGGGAATTCAATTCTTCAAAAATGTGGTAACGCGATTGAGGTGAGTTTAGGTAACCCCTAACATTTTCTAACAAATAAAATTTTGTTATAATTATACTGTTAAATTAAAAATACCTACTATCAACGGATTTTATAAAATAAGACCACCTTGTATGGTAGTTTCTTTTTAAATGCATCTTTTATGACCTTGTAAACAACAAATGACAACTATATAGACAGCCCTTTTGAACTCATTATTGCAATTTTTAATTTGCAACAATTTATTTTTGCAATGCACATATGCGAAATGGCAGTTTGTCTTAATAATTAATTCTAGCTATATTAGCCATTGTCACCTATATTGTTTGAAATTCTTAATAATATACAAGAGCTTATCCTTAAACCTCGTAACTTGGCAAAACTTGTTCGCTTTGTATTAAACTAAGTAGTTTGCATTGTTTCAGATGTAGTCCCAACAGGAAACTATTGAAACTCGAAATACGATAAAACAACATAACAGCTTCAGGGTATATAAATAACATTTAAATGTACTTGTGATGTTATTGGAAACATAATTGTAAGTGTAATCTAAAGTATCTTTGGTTTCTTATTCAGAATATAATTAAATTACGCAGAATGGTTGAATGACTAAAAATTTTCAAGAAGCATATTCTTGCAATTAAATGCATCGGGTATGTATTTAATTGCAATAATTACTTGCTCGTGTGTTCATTTTTTTAAATTAGTTATATGCATAAAGTGTGTAAAGGAGGATTAATTAAAATAGAAGAATTGCTAAACAAGCCTGTCCCTGTAATCATTAATATACTATTAATTAATTAGTTTATAAGTATTAATACGTAGTTTACATCAGTGCAGGAACGTAGAAAGTATACAATTTCCTGCGTCCGGGTGACCTAGCGTAAGAGGCGACAAAACAACACAGGTGATAGGATATTTTCCCGCCTGGATGGCTACTGCCAAAGCTCAAGAGTATGCCGCCATAACTACCTTGAGTTGTGTTCCGGCATTCATGGCCAGGATCCAGACTCCCTTTAAAGAGCAGCAGCACATTGGTAGCAACTTTGATGTTAAAAATGTCCATAGGCGATTTAACCGCTTTTATTTAGTATCTATCTCTGTCTTTTCCTTCCTAAGCCTTCTATTATACAATTTTTGTTCATCAGCTATCCCTTTCTAAAATGTATCTGTCCTTGTCTTTTTCTTCCAGTATGTGCTACATTTTTCTAAAAGTTATTTAACCAACTAGATCGTTCACCATCACTCGCCACACTATTAAGTTCTCATATTATATTATGCCTAACAACATAATATAGAAATAAAGATTGTCTTGTCTTCGTTGCAATATCAACAATTTGGGCTGCGAATGCCTGAATGTTTTCTACAACAATCAATTATTTTTCTTTATTATTATTTAAAATTTACTATTCGTTTATGACCATAAATATATAGTAAAATATATAAACTAACTATAAACTAATTTTACATACTGGAAGAGCTATAATTCTTATTTAATTACCGTGTTAATAAATATAACATAAGTATAGACATCGTTTGGATCAAATTAGAGTGGACTGCGATCGCACTTCATCTGTCTGGTCTACGCTTTGTAACGTATGCTACAAAGCGTGTAACCATCGCATTAGGTTCAAGTAAAAGGTTTTCTTTAACATTACTGAATAGCAAAAATACTGGAGAGCATAATCTAGAACACGTCTGCAATGTTACATGTATATTATTCTATGTAAAATTAAATGTGTGTGTGTGCAGTTCACACGCAATAGAAGTGAAACAAAGTGTGACAAGGGGTGGGAGGGATCCTGAAGTTCGTGACGTCACATTTCATATATTATGTCGTTGTAATTTAGGAAATTTAAGCTTTAAAACACGAAATTTGAAGTATTAACGAAAACTTTAAAAAATTGTGTTTAAATTATGATTTAAATTAATTATAATTGCGAGAGAATGAGATAGAATACATTAGTATTCTATCTCATTAAAATTCTCTCAAAAAAATTAACAAGCAAAAAATGTTATCAGACCTTTTTTGTAGAGCGTTCAATTCTCTATAAAGATTAGAACAGCGATTTATCAGTCAACCAGTCGTTTGAACGGTACTAAAATCAGAAGAAGCAAAAATTTTTTTCCTGTGTTATTCTTATGGGAATTAAAAAAAATGCGATGAGGACAATCTTAATATTAATATTATGGGCTCATCTTTTCACATAAATTTGTTTACACCCAAAAGAAACTTTTGAGCCTGTTTGGAAAAAAAAATTTTTTTTTTGATCACACTAATATATATATATATATTTCTTTAAAGATTGCTTGATTGAAATCAATCTTAATTACGCCGTGAAGGAACGGAAAAAGAATAATAATTCCTGCGGCCAGACGGCCTGTTGTAAGAGGCGACAAAACAACCTACAACCAGGTGGTAGGGCATTAGCCAGTCTGGATGGTAACACCCCTGGTAGCCAACCAGACGGGCAAATACCCAACAACCTGGCTTTGGTTGTTTGTTGTGGCCTCTTACGACAGGCCGCCCGGCCGCAGGAAATTGTATTCTTTTTTCCGTTCCTGCACGGATAGAGCAAGAAAGTAAAAATTTGCTTGTTTTCATAGAGGTGCATTCATAAATTGCATTCATTGCTACCATGTCACTGCGATAGCAGAACAAAGGGATGTGAAATACGAGTGATGATGGCCGAATGCTGTTTATTGAATCGATGCAACTGGTTTTTGATACCTATTCAATATTCATTGATATTCCTTTGTGTGTTTTAACAGAGTTCTGTATCAGTTGGATCAGAAATAAAATGGTATTATAAAGTAATATCAGCCGAGGCAGATTGGTGGATTACACATCGCTAACTGATGCTCGAATTTCCTGACGATGTTTTCCGATAACGGCAGCAGGTAGTGGTTTTCAAAATAATTCAAATCGGTTGATGAACAAACGCATCTTTGCGGTGATTACTCCAAACCTTAATGTATTTAAAGAGCAAGCAATCTCACAAATTACATTGCATTGATTTTTTATCTAGGCGTTATTCACCCCTCCAAATCCCGACTATCCCAATAAACTGTCCCATTTTGGAGACTATATTATTTACCAAATTGCAACTATTTATTTTATTTAACTAGGGTTAAATAAAATAAATAGTTGAAGGTAGAAGGTATTTTATTTATCAAAGGTGAGGCAGTACTAACACTTTAGTTACTGAATCTTTATCAAGCACAAGTACGGTCTTGCATAGAATACTACTCTCATCTTTGGGACGGCTCAGCGAAACACTAGTTAGAGACACTCGAGTCAATAGAGAAAAGGGCTAGGAAACTGATAGGCAATAACCGACTATTCGACGAGAGGCTTCGGAGCCTAAGTCATCGACGTAAAGTTGCTAGTTTGTCGGTATTCTATAGGATACACTTCGGGGAATGTGCCACGGATTTACATGAATTAGTTCCTCCCTCACCATTCTACCACCGGACAAGCAGACGTACGCACTCACGCCACCGATATATGGTGGAAATATCAACAAAGCGGATTATTATTATATATTATTCTCTAAAAATATAAATCAAAAACCCGATCCCAGCGTCTCCTACGTGTTCTAATTATGAACTTAAACCATCCGATGACCCACTTAAACACGCACATAAAATTCCATAAAAATTGATAAAGTCGTTCTCAAGTTATGTGCGTACGTACATTTCTGCAAATCATTTTATTTATATTGTTACATACCGACAAAGAAACACGCGCCTGGTTTATTGCCCCTCCCGCATTCGGAGTTCTTTTGTTTACTTCGTATTTAAAATTTGAAATTAGATAATAGCCTATTGTGATTATTTTCGACTTTGTTGGCCGTTCGTAGGAATAATTAGCATGATGTGCAAATTACTGTTTTTCAGAAACCCCAGTGCACCGTCGTTTTTTTTTTGTACTTCTTGATTGTATGACCATCATTAGTGACGAACTAATACTTGTTGTTATTGCATTGCGTCGAAGCTTGCCAGGTATGAATC
This sequence comes from Dendrolimus punctatus, assembly GCA_012273795.1. Lineage (NCBI taxonomy): Eukaryota > Metazoa > Arthropoda > Insecta > Lepidoptera > Lasiocampidae > Dendrolimus > Dendrolimus punctatus. The sequence goes on along the minus strand of CM022541.1, from coordinate 9,502,173 downwards.
GTTGCATTATAGAGGAATGGGCCAAGGTGGAGAGGGGCAGTCAAGCGAGGATTACGACACGAGCAAGACGTAGATTCGACAAGTGATATAGTGACGGACTTTAATCGTGTTATCGAATCGTACAGTTTGTACTGGCTGAGTTCAGTTATATATGTACCTATTTTATACGTGTTTCTACAGTTCTAATAAATTATATTGTAATTCCAACGGCATTTTAATTCGAGTCCTGTAGCTCGTAACAATATAGATAGATTTTAATTTAAATGTTACATTATATTATTATTATATTTACTAATATTATTAAATCGGAATCTTTCTAAAATTATTTTATCTTTCTAACATTCCGTTGCGCGACAATAGCGGCACGTCTACGGGACTTACGCTGTGAGACAGTCTACTATGGATATATAGATGAATTCAAAACATTCTTTATTTTCAAGTAGAGTAAAAAGTTAAGAGGTAATAAAAGAATACTTCATCATAAAAGTAAAATTTGAGGCTTTCTCCGGTCTCAGGCAACTATCTCGGTCATCTGTCTCAATCGACAATTTTGGTCACATATCTCCGTCGAATGCCTCAAAAACAACTTTAAAATTGTTGTACGTAATTTTAAGTTTATAATAAAGAACACAGCTATATTCTTTCAAGTGCCACACTATTCCATTGCGTCGTATAGTTGGGTAAATAAAAGCAAGGACATAAATCACTTTTATAGCTGCGTTGATAACAGAATAATAGTGTGTGAAATATGGCTAGTGTCGGGCCACTCGATTCAAGAATGCATTTTGTTCAAACAACGCAGCTTCCATACATAGTTTACTTACGAGTGCAGAGCAGCTAGATATACCTACTTTGTACAGTATTGTTTTGAACAATGATATGAGTATTTTGATGTTAATTTCTATTATTTATTATGTACATCTGATCAAAAGTCGAAAAGACCTGTAACCGCAAACCATCAAGTGAACCGTTAGTCTGTCTGCTGTACATTTTTTACAGCAGGAGTACAATAGACAGACCAACGGCCCACTTGATCGATAGCGGTAAGGCCCATAGCACACAGCGTATTTTAAACACGCAGTCGACGCGCAGATGAGGCGCGTATACGCGCTTCAAACGAAATTCGAACGAACATTGTAACCCTAAGCACACGCGGTGATAGTGAAACATCTGTATACGCGCAGTTACATCAATACAGACGCGTTTTAGTCGCTCGTAGCTTCTACGTTTTGATTAGATTAGTTCAGTTGCGCGCTTACGCACGCCCCTCCTCTACCACTCCTGCGCCTCCTCTTACGCGCTTCACACGCGCGTTTGTCTGGTCTGCACTCAGCATATTGCTGTGCCGGAAGGATATCCGACACAACTCTGATTTTCAGTGCAAAACTTCTTTTTGGCGTAAGACCATAACGACTCAATTTAGTTAAATATGTAAATAATATAGTATATAGTAAATATGTAACTAAAGATTGTCTCCAAATCGCTCTCACCGTGTGGCACTCCCAAAATGCTGATATTGTGTACTAATCAGTGGTTTTGAATCGAAACCTTTTTAAAATCTTCATAATTATCCGTCCACCTATTTGTCTATCAGTCTATTTTAGTATATCAGAGTTAAAGTTGAAAATGTTTTTAAAGTACAACATAGACAAAAGGATTCAGGAGAGTTATTTAAAATATGTTTCTTAGTAACTTCATTATTTTAATTTCTAAGAACAGTACAGTTCAATAAGTGTTCCGACCGACGTTTTCTACCCCAAGACTCGTTTGTTCCATCGGCCATCCTTTGTATAATTCGTCAGCGATGCGTTCATTAGAACCATCTGGCAGCGGACCAGCACCGAATCGCCTCTCTTGCAGTCCACGCGCGGACGCTGAGTGAACCACTCAACGACAACTCGCTCCTTAGAGTAATTCACGTATAGACCAATGGCTGACAGACTACTCGATAATTCGTGGATCACGCCATATTTACTTGTACAACTTGCAAGATTCACTAAGTGAAAATCGCGGTGTCCACCCGCTGAAGGCGGTGTTTGTCAGGTGGAGTGTCGCTTTAGTGAGTCATGACCCTTGTTGCTTGTTTTGTGAACTACATCAGTTGCCCTAGTTTTTCTATGGAAATCCTCATATCGGATATTATCTTCCAGAAGACGAACTATGGCTCACCCCATTCTAATTCCACTTAAACCTAAATCATCAACTTACCTGAAGTGTACATTAAGTACGCAGACCGTCATCCAAACACTGAGCGATACTAGTATCATGGTGAACAGCAAATACTTCCCTAGCAATGGTATTGCCAGGGAAGTTGGAGGTATAATCTCGGCGAGTAGGAGGAAAAACACCGTCAATGATACCAGGATAGAGATGCTTAACGAAATCTATGGGAAAGAAGGTTCTTGCTATATGCACGACTGGCAGTCAGGTTGCGGCGAATTTTTGTATGTATACATTTAAATTCATAACTTTAATATAATATTTATGATGACATTCATATACATTTTAATACATAAATATAACAAGAATATTATTTGAGTATTTAATTATCGCCTTAATTTTTAGAACCTTCATTTATGTTATAAAATTTTCATAAGTACGACTTGACACTTGCAATGTAAATGTTTAGTAATATTATGTATATAATTTTTAACTTGTTTATTGCTTTATATTAATAATTTATTGTTCTTTTATCTTCTTTTTGATCTATTACTAATTACAGAGCCAATGAAATGCTAAGCATCAAAGAGTGCCTAATTGATAGAAGCGTGATAAGAGACATGTGAGATCGCGAGTAATTTAGTAATTTTTAAGCAACTTCTAAGAAACATTATGCTGGTGAGTCATTAAGCGACGAATGCCACTGGTAGGGGCATATATATACCAAGAAGGGGCTGTTAAATTTAAAGTAATTGTATTGATTTGGTAGTCCAGAGCAGTTATAGAATAAATAGACAAAATCTTTACAGAAAATGTATGATTTTTAATACAGGTTTAAGCACAGAGGTAATTATGAAGATTGTTGTATAAAATAATCTCTAAAAGAAAAGTAATTGAACTTTTTGAAAGAGATCGGTTTTGTGTTTACAGAAAGATTCAACTAAGATTAATGAATTTCTTTTCAATCTGGTATACTTGTGTCTACATTCTGAGATCTAATATCACCAAAATCTGGGATATCGAAGCAAGATTGCAAATACAATCAATGTTATTGAATCCCAATCCAAGAAGAAGAAATCAAGTTAGTTAATGGTATAACTGTCATTCCATAGACCATCTCTCTACTCTCTTCATTGTTTCCAAGGTACCGATGATTGGCTGTATTCCTGTAAATGATTTTATCGAACCACACGCGTCAGCCTTTCCAAAAACCTACTTATATACAATTTTAATACCAACCGCTAGCGGAAGAATTCTTTGCGGGGGACTCACGTATAGAGAAACCCTATTCTATAAAATTCTATAAAAGAAAATATTAAAAGACTTATTGGGTCCAATTTTACTTTTCTTAATAAATTCAATTCCGTGGCTCAGATTTTCACCGGCATCTGTCTCTCTATAATCGCAGGTTTCCGTAATATATGCAAAACGCACGTTGTAGATCTAAATATCGTTTTACAAAATATTAACGAAATTTAATTTTAATACTAAAAATAATCAAATTTTAGTTTTCAGCTAACCCGCAGTAACCTGTCGGCCAGCCGTGCATATCATTTATAAATTTACCTGAAATGCACGTTAAGTATGCAAACAGTGACCCAGACGCTGAGGGACACCAGTATCATGGTGAATAGTAGGTATTTCCCTAGCAATGGAATCGCCAGAGATGTTGGCGGGATGATCTCGGCCAGACCAAGGAAGAACACAGTTAAGGAGACCAGGATGGAGATGCAGAGCGATATCTAAGGAAGAGAAGTCTCTTTTGAATATTATTTTTATCGTTCTAAATTAAAAAAAATCAAGTGTGGATTTTTGGTGCACTATATTTTTTAAATATTCATTTTTAATACTTATTATAAATACAATGGATGTGGTTGGATTTTGTATTAAATCAACACTGATTCACAAGTTAAAGTAAATAAAAAAGAGACTATAAGAAAGAAAATAAAAAGAGAAAAGGGATGAAATAGAAAGTAATAAGCCCTTGTTATTGTACTTGCATTGTCAGTTATAGTATTCTCATTCTATGGATGAAATGCAAAACGTTTGAATATTCGACCACTTCTGAATAACTCGACGAATCCAGCCATTCAAAATAATATCTGAACTTTTATTTCAAAGTGATTCATTTGATGCCCATATTTGCAAGTTACTATGAGAGTAGTTCAAGTCAGTCACACCCATAATAAAATTGATCAAATATCTTCACCTCACACCACAACCAATTTCTAATTAAATAAGTAAAAAAAAGTAAATAAGTACTATCGACTGCTTAAAGAGAAAATCAAAGATCTTCTAAACCTTTAAGTTGCCATTCGCGATCCTCGTCTTGTGCCAGGAAAAGTAAAATATGACGGCAGACGGGTCAACTTGATGGCAAGTTGTTATCGTTGCCCATAGACATCTGCAACACTAAGGGAGCCGATGCTTTGCCTACCTCGTTGAGACTTAAAATATCTGTTTACGCTTTTTGAAGAGCCCCATACTGTAGCGCTCTGGGAAAACCGCGGGAGGGAGCTCGTTCCACAGCTTGCTCACGTATGACATAAAGGAGCGAGCGCCACGTACAGTAGATAACTGCCAAGTGTCAAGGAAGTGTGGATGAACTCCCAGTCGCCGGCGTCTGTTAATTTAAATGATCTATTAGATATTATTTCAAATGCGACGGTATGGATGACACATCCCATAGAACGTAATACGTTGCAATATCTTATACTTGACCTATGACTTGACCGATGAATATTATTATATGAAGAATACCAGTTCACTAGATCGATATGAGCAGTGTTAGAAGGCATTAAAAGAAATATTTGTTTCAACAGCAAGACTTGTTATCTATGATATTGTTCTGTACTTGCTTATGTTCTATTTTATAGTATTACGCTATTTTGTCTTTATTAAGAAATAAACTAAACTTAATAAATTAAAGTGTATTTATGTAGGATAGCAAATAAATAAAGAATCTCTCTTTAAACTAGTATAATTAAATAACAAAATATAACAAAGAAAAAATACAACACCCGCCTGACAATCTAACTATAAACTACTCGTTGCTACGCAACCACCATCCTACACTCGGCCATCCTGCAAAATATCTGTCCTCAGATATTCTATAAGCTTCTTAGAACATAAAATTAAACGTAGTTTCAGAATATCCTATCATTACAAATGAAACACAAGCTAGACTAACATATAAACAAACAAAATCAATGAACCATTCTTCAATGAAAATAAAAACTAAAATTATTCTTATATGAATTAAAAACAAAAGATTTACGTCGTCCATTCCATCATCACATTTACATTGTCCAGTTATTCATCATCTGGCCATTTTTCTACTTCATCCAAATAACCATATAAGTGCCTGTAGCATTTCTTCCTGAATTTATAACACAGAATTATATCTTGAAACTGTCTTTTTCCGATATTAAATCTCATTTTCCTCAAGCTCTTATTCCATAATTTTCTTTTCAAGGTAATATCTACACCTCTGTTAACTTCTCGCCTTCCTTTGAAATTACTCTTCTAATTATTAACAAAACATTTCTATACAAATTTTAATTATGTAGAAATGAATGAATACTTCTGCTGTTTAAAAGGGACTTTATCATAAAGTTCGATGTTTTCTCTTTATTTAGGTAATTGTCATGTATCATTTCATTATTTACCTACCTCACATCTTAAAGGCACACATTAAGGGCATTGAGAGTAGTGCAAACTATGCATGCCTATTTAGATAATCTCTAAAAATCGTGTTAAATATATACCTGTAAGTCATTATAGGCAGGAAATAGAGCTACAAACAGCAGCCATCTTGAATTGATTCATTTCGAGTGTAAGTTTTTAGTTTTCTATATCATACAGTTCATACAACCATAACCATCGATTATTGTTAATACTCAGACATAATCGTCCATCGAGTATCAACTCACGATAATCTAACGTCAAACTGAACTTACCAAATCGATGTCATCTGTCAGATGTCACCCAGACACACCTCTGAAAACTTACTCTACTCTTTGAAAGCTTAAAAAACTTAAACTTATTATAATATTTACACTTAAATACTCGTATAGACACGTATGTCCAATGTAATCAAGTAAAACTTGTCGCACGCTTCAAAACCGAACCATTACTAAAGAAAAATATTTTTGCTAAAAGTTATCAAATGACCTACCTGATGAAAAGTGGTCACTGCCGGCCACCAACAGCGACCACGCCGAATTCGAAGAAATTTTATAACGCCCTTCTTTAAAATTTACAAGCCAGCAAATAAAACTTCTTTTTATCCTAATATTTTTCATACCCTGCAGTTGTCTTTAAATAATAACACTTTCCTTCAATAAATATTAATTCATTATCACACTTTAAAAAACAATATATAAATATTATCTATGGCTCACACTGATTTAGATATAAATAGTGCATCAATTTTTGTTTGGTAACGGAAAATTAAATATAATGCCATCTAGCTTTTTGTATCGAATTTAAAAGCTGAGTGTAACTCATCTTTTGGTTTACGTAATTTGAGACAGGTGGCATGAATAACACAATATTTAAAATTTAAATTTCGTAACGATACGTTTTGTATAGCATATAACGCAAAATCTAGTCCAGATTACCTTAACCACATCCATTGAATTAACATTAGAGAAACACAATATTTTTTTATAATAACGTGTTCGATTAGTGCACTGTAAATCCTGCCAATTATTTTAATTAAAATAATTGTCTTTCCACTGATATTTTTACAATTTACAAACTTTAGTCGCATGTTTAAGGCAATGCAAAGTTTAAATACATGTAATTTTTAACATGAAATAAGCTAAAAGCGTTATATTAGACAAGCATAATTATGAAAAGAAACAAAAAAAATAATGATACCATATAAAGCACAAAATTTGATTAACAGAAAATTATACAAACGTAACATTTACTACAAAAAGCTGTGTTAAAAACTGTTATTAACCTTCAACCTGAAAATAAATAAAAATGCAAAGCTAAGTTTAGTATTAATTTCGAATATTTATTGCCATACTTAAGTGTTGTATTAACTTATTCTACATTTTTTTTGTTTTGCTTAAAACAAACAAATATCTAGTTTTGATAATATAGGTAAACCAAGAAGCCCCAATAGCCTTTTTATGTTGAAAACCATTAGTGTATCCGATACACCTAACAAATTACTAATCAATACTTATCCAATATTAGGACGTACTTATCCAATGAAAAAATCATTTCACCAAGATGCTTAAACCAACTGTAAACAAATTTTGAATCTCAGCACACAAAGAACAATCACACCGAATATCAAATAGGAACAAAACTGGAACTTCCAATTGCATATCTAGTAGTCAAGGTTGATAGAATGTTTTATTTAGATAATTACAATCAGTGGAAACACAATAACGATGAATCGAGAAATAATTTTGATGACACTAACACACGCACACGTCTAGCTAATGAATCAAAAAAGACTACTAATTGGTACGGATGATGTTGGGTTTCGATGGAGAATGGGTAATGGTATCGATGGTAGGGTAGATGAAGCATGCCCAAACATCCCATTCACAATGGTACATTTAAAGCAAAAGAAATCTGAGACATTCTATCATTGGCATTCACATTATGTGAAGTTGCTACAAACAGGCTTTTGAATAAGTTATTAAAATCAATGCAGTATCATCAAATTTCAAATTTGTATTGAAATTACACGTAAAAACTGGTACAATTTCCGGAATTAAAATACGGTTTAGACCCATAACAGAAACTGACGGCATTGCTAAGACACGTAGTGTTGATGTATAATCAAATTCAATACTTTGAGGTTAATATCCACCAATAGCAATCTTAGAAACGATATTCCTTACATGAAAATATTTTATATTTTCAAATTCCAACAATAATAAAGCCAATCAACAGGTTCATAAATCTTCCCGAGTTTTCGCTAATTTGTACAACATAACCTTCCAACCAGAAGATCGCTATTCAATACACAAACCGAAATTCAGCAACAGCAATAATCAGAAACAAATTGTTGAGCATATAATTTTATTCATATCTACTATTTTATTTAGGTATGTAGGCTATTAGGGCTTCTGTTATAACTTAGAATCGACCTTTTTAATTATGAATTTCATCTAATCTACAAATAAATGCAATTGCCACAAGAAACTGCAAATCAAAACAACTTATCACATCTTAAAGTAATGTAACGAGTAGAGAAAACAAAAAGCCTAAAAACGACTCACAAATTAAAGAAATCTGGATTGACTAAACGCGTTACTGCTTATATTCGTTTTTTTGCTATTTTTTGATAACTAACATTCAAGTCGGATCATAGTGAAATTTGATATTAATGTGTTTTAAAGATCAGTGAATTTCTTTTATAAGTTAAGAACCTGAACATACATAATAAAGTACTTTTTTACTGCGTCCACTGCAATCTTGAGTGTGAGTTTATTTTCATGAAAGTAATTTATAATGGACAAATGTCCCACAGGATGGGGAATTGTCCCCATCCCACAAATGCCAAAGTTTACGTAAGTAAACCTTGAAATATAATAAAACCTAAAATACACTTAGAATCCAATAAACATAGTTATACAATAATTGCTTCTGTGTTTGCTTAAGTAGAATAGTCGCAAAAAAATTAAATCAAAAACACCAAAAGCCAATGATAGAATGTCAAGAGAAATAAACACTTCACACGTCTCAAACACACAACTTACCTTTTCACCGGAATCGGAGGGCAAATAAAAAACTAATACAGTGAGAAATGTTAGACCAACACAAGGTATGATCAGATTCACCGTGTAGAAGAGGGTTTTACGACGCATCGTCAGTTTGAAAGTTATATCTGAAACAATTGCAAAAATCAATAGACTCGACCATAATATCATATATTTCAGAGAAAACATGCGAAATAATGAAGCAAGGTAGAAAAATACTTTATATGGAGAAATATGTGGTGACACAAGTCGCTCTGTTAGCAGTTTTATCGCTCGGGAAACTACGACGCGCGATCGGCAATATATATCTGTTGAGTAGTTTTTGAGATATGAAGTATTATTTTCTTCGTAACCTAATAATAAAAGTAGTCGAAATTCTAGTCAAGATTTAAGAAACGGTGACTTTGGCTTACGTAGAAGTGAAAAAGATAGTTTTCGATGTTCGAAGATGATTTCTTGGGGGTTGGTATAAGTTTCTTCAATAAAATTCCGAATGAAGTGTTAGATCTGCTCTTAATTCAATTTAAAGCTAAATTAAAAAGTATCTTGCTTAAAAAGGGTACTACACTATTGAAGAATATTTAAATCACAAAATTGCATTTACAAAGCTGCTCGCTCCAGCCTTTTATACTATCTGCCTTATAATTCTAACTCTTTTCATTATAGAAAAATTATTATAATTTTAAAAATAAAATGTCATTCTGAAAGTATAACAGAAGTCAAGTAAAGTCAATGAGAAAAAATTAGAACTCAATATCTAAAAATTAAATGTTCTATGTACATGTGTACATAGAATAGGAAGTAGATTTAAATTTTGACTTACATGTACGACCTTCAAAGATTGTTCTCCAGTGGAACAATTTTTTCAAATAACTACTTTTGAATTTTTAGGTGTTCCGTTACTCGAAAGCATAATATTATTAATATGTCGATAAATTGTATCACATATGCTATACTCATGCGCAAAGCGCTTTCAACTATTTCACCGCTCTTAATTTACGCTCTAAAATATTCTTATCTAATTTAACATTTACTATAGCTATCTATACTTCGATGCTAATATTATAAAGAGAAAAGATTTGTATTTTTTATGTTTGTAACGAATGAATTCATAAACTGCGGACCGATTTCAAAAATTCTCTTACCATAATACTACATTATCCCTGAGTATGATAAGTTATATTTATTATTAGAAAAAAATAAAGTTCCCTACTAAAACTTCAATAATGTAACCCAAAATGTTTAAAAAATAAATATCTAACCATGTGAAGCCGGGACGGGCCGCTAGTCATAGATAAGCAGATTTTTGATCCGAGTAACGGGTAAAGTAAAACCCCGCATGCAAGTGCAATTTTCTTGGACCCATCTGCTACCCGGACATTTGAGTAGTCTATTATCTGAAACTACCTGAAAATGGTTCTGGACAGCAGGGATAGTACTCCTCGTTCCTAGTAGCCGGTACTTCCAGAATATCCCATTCGACGGATAGATAAAATTCGCTCAGATCAATGCCCACGTGAACGAGGCTGCTGCCTGGTGTTTGATCCATGTGCTTCAGATCAACCTGTAAGAGTTAGTTGTATATTTTACTAAGGAGACGTTCGGATAACGATAGAGTCAATAAACTTATCTCTTTAATATAACGTTCCATAAGCTTTAAAACATGTACGACTAAACACGTTTTATAATTTGATCTGAATAATATTTATTCCCTCTCTCTCTCTCTCCATCCTAACATTTTATTATTTTGTAGCCGCAGACGTCCGATCACCACGGCGGCCGCTCACAAATTGTTGCGGACAGAATCACCCCGCTGACCTCACCCCCGTAAAGCCCGTGCGCCCACGCCCCGCCTACCGCGGGGACGTAGCTCGCTCCGTTAGTTGCTAAGCGTCTGCATTTTTGTAGTACTTTAGTAAGCGCGGAGCGAGCCTACATCATGCATTCTTGAACTGCAATTCAAACACACAACATTGTTTCACTTCTACCTGAAGACCTCCAAAATTTCAACGTTTTCAAAGTTCCTGGTTTACTGGACAGTTGGCTTTTTATAATGATAATTAAAATGAAAATTAAATATAATGATAATGATTTAAAATAGCTTATAATTCTCGCCACGAAATACGTCTATTATAATAATTTACAACTCTGTAGAGGCGTAGAGTTTCTACAATGCATTCAAATTCGGACAGACATAATTCGGACCACAACATTCTGAAAAACAATTTTTAGATTATTTGTCTGTCTGTTTGTATATTTGAGCATCACTTGTAAAGTACTGAACAAATTTAAATGAAACCCGAATACAGCATAGGACTCTCGCTGCAGTCGCGCTAACGATACGCAAACAAACACGTCTATCACGGCGACGCGAATGAAGTTTTTTTAGAAGTAAATTCATAATGAGAGAAAGTAAATCACCTGTGCGCCATTGTACGTCCAAGATCCGAACTTCATGAAGCAGGTCTGCTCATCGAACGGGAAATACTCTACGTTGATTTCGCACGACGACTTGTAAATCGCTGGAGGTTTCCAGTTTACTTCACCAGTGTACTTAAGAGTTGCTTTCGTCATGAGGGTTACCTGTAATATTTAAGAATAATAATGCTATAGGACAAACAATTCTGCAACGAACATAATCAATTTGATCTGATTTGATTTGGATTTGATTTCCAACTCAGCTCAATTTAGGTGGGTTATGTTCATCAGATTATTTTTTATCAGATTATTTATAACTAGCCAATAAAATTTCTAGATTTTTTTATATCTATTTTTTTATTGCAGGAGTTCAGCAGACAGGCAGACGGCCCACTTGATGGATAGCGGTTATCATCGCCTATGGAGATTTGCAACACCAAAGGTGCTAAAAATCCGCTGCTGCTTTCTTAAGAGAGACTTGAACCTCGTCACTAATGCCTAACTCAAGGTTGTTATGGGGGCAATTTCTAGCCTAGGGGTGGTAGCCATCCAGTCGGGCAAATACCGTATCACCTGGCTGTGGGTTGTTTTGTTGTGTCTTACGACAGGTCACCCGTCCGCAGGAAATTGTATTCTTTCTCCGTCCCTGCTCTGATAAAATTATTATTTATTTCATAGATACTATTCATCATTTATCGGAATAAACATATCATAACTAACTAAATTAACTCGAAATATAGGTTAAGCTTGAGTCTAGTTTAATTTAAACGCATTCCGCAGTCTTCACTTGATGCTCTAACAGACAGACGGGCAAAACAAAATATTGAAAATTGATTTTTCGGAATCTGCTGGTCTTAATGTATGCCTCAACCAATGCTTGTTGTAAAATAACTCTACTTGTATTAAGGCTTTTCGTACTTGACCTTGTATTGTGAATTACATTTAGCATGTGAATAATGAAGAAGAATGAAGAATGACTTAGTTTAATTATTACTAATATTACTAATTATTAACAACCTTAATTTTGTAATATAGCTATCTAAAGGTGTGCATATAAATAAAATTGGAGTTTCTGTTTGTAGGTAATATTGAAATAACCGCTTTTTACTACATACATATGAATATATATACGGTACATAACCAAAAAAACATTTTTTACAATTTTTGTCCGTTTGTTCCAGCTAATCTCTGAAATGGCTGGACCGAGTTTGACGGGACTTTTATTGGCGGGTAGTTGATGTAATAAGGAGTAACTTAGGCCACTTTTATTTTAGAAAAATTCTTTTATTTTGGAATTATGACGATTTTCAATCACCACGCGGGAGGGACCGCGGGGCGCAGCTGGTAGGTAATATTAATACCAAATAGATAATAATTATTTATAATAATATTAGGCACAACAATTTGCTCGCCCTAGAGGCAAAAACATGTCTTGTGAACTTGTACTCCATGACACGAAGACCTATACTTATTATTTAAATATCACTTAAAGTACATTCTATCAAAAGTGCGCACTTGAGTGATAAATTCTGATTCCAGGTCTAATTTGACTGGAGTTTTATAACCCGCCATCTTTCTTGGGTACTATGTTTTATGCAATAAACGATAATTTGATTTGAAAAGTCATGAAGTATTTAAGACGATAATAAATAAATAAATTAAAAATGAATTACCTCCCCTATTTTTTTTCTTTTTTAAATTCACGGTACAAACTTGAACCCTTTACGGATTTGTTATGTTGTAAACATAACAGACATTTATGAAGGCTATATTTATTATGGATCTTACTTTCTGTTCCGTTTTTACAGTGTCGAATTTTGATTAAGGACAGGTATTGAATCCCATCCAAAAGGTATTAAAACCTTACGGGTATGTAAATGTCCCGAAATCGGTGATATTCTTACCTCATAATTTCCATCCCAGTTATTGTAAAGGACAATATCAGGCAGCCAGATATGCTCAGATGGGACATACAGCATTTCAACACCGCCGTACTCATCTGGATTCCACTGTAGCTTATAATCGAACCATTTCTGAAATAATAAACTATAAGTTGAACTTTCTTTCTATATATTAATACTAGTTATGCCCGCACCGTCGCCTGCGTGGAATTTGATTTCAAAACCCCCCGATTTTGAAATGTTTTTCATTGGTACTCCACTCCTATTGGTCTTAGCGTGATGACACATAGCCTATAGCCTTCCTCGATAAATGGGCTATCTAACACTGAAAGAATGTTTCAAATCAGACCAGTAGTTCTTCAAGTCCCGTGTGAATAGGTACCTTCTAGGTAAGCGTGCTACATCGTAGACCACATCTTTGCTCCACATAGGGCAAGATTCTGGTCAAACGCGAACCTATACTACAATAAAAAAAAAAGTTTATTAGCGCGTTCAATCACACAAACTCTTCAGCTTTATATTGTTACATTCTGATAAGACCGCACATCTAGCATGTTGTAAAAACGAATTCTTTTCTTTACTTCGTGTTTAAACTTTAAAAACATCTATTGTTATCCTACATTTTTTATGGCTGTAATTAGTTTCGAACGACTTAATTCTTGTATTTATTGCATTACGTGGAAGCTTGCCAGATGTGCAGTTTAACGCGGCCCCTTTGTAGGTATTATAGAGTTTAGTATAAAACAATGCCCGAACGGAGGGGTGGGGCAGATCGACGCCTCGATACGATTAAGACGTGTAGTACTTTCGATTAGCGACATAGTGACGGACTTTCTGCCTGTTTGAATTGCATTGAATCGTGCAGTGTGAACTGGTTGCATCCAGTTTAATTTTGTACTTGTTTTATACGTATTTGTACAGTCCTAATAAACTCTATGGTAATTCCAACGGCATTTATTTTAAATCGAGTCCTGTAGCTCGTAACAATATCTAATATATTGTTACGAGCTACAGGACTCGATTTAAAGCTAAAGCTCGTAACAATATATTAGTATGAGATTATTTTCTGATTGATATAGCAATTGTATTGTATTTGTTACACAATATAACTGCTATATCATGTTGCTGTTGTTATTTATTTCAATTTTTTATTTTAAATTTTATTTTACTCCTTTATGAGTAAACAACATTCAATTTATGCTATTAAAAGGTAATGTCTATTAAAAGGTTGACCACACTATATGTCTATTAAAAGGTTGACCACACTATTGAAACGTGGTGTATAAATAACGTGACCATACGTCCCGATTTGGGCGGGACAGTCCCGCTCTCAGGCAGTCTGTCCCGCCGTGCTCGGCGAGGCCGACATAGTCCCGCTGTCCCCAGCCAGACCGACATAGTCTCGGTTTTGCAAACAGACCGTTTATTTCAGCAGATTCTGCTTAACAAACTTGAAACAATAGTTTTCAAAATGAGCATTATATTTTTTTCTACGCTGGGTGAGGCGTTTACTGAACAGCATAATACAAATTGGTGAAATTTAAGCCTGCATTTTTCTCCGTGTACTATTTTGTGTTTAGTGCGTTGATTATTTATTTTGTGTTTCTATCTTACTTATATAATAAAATACTTATAAAATACAAAAAAAAATTATTATATAACGCCGCAGATGTCCCGCTTTAACAAAAAATATAAATGGTCACGTTATGTATAAACAGCATTGTGTCGGATATAATTCCGGCACAGCAATATGCTGATGGCAAATCTATCTACCTAACTAATTACTTCACTATTTCTTCAAATAGTCTTTCTTTCTTCTTTAATTATTTACTAGTTACTACACCGATTACAATAAATTTAATTTCCATCCTTACCTGTTCAACCCATAAATTTGTGGTCATGACCTGGTTCTTCAAATTGACTTCCATCAACTGGGACAGCTTCAAGCCAAGCCTTACCGTCAGGATGTCACTGACATTAGTAACAGGTCTTATCAGCCTGTTATAGTTACTCAGTAAATCATCATAAAGACGTTTTACATCTGGGTTTGCTTCCAATAGTTTTACTCCTGCGAAATGGACATATTTAAATTATATGGTTTATACATTAACATACACCAAGGCACCTTGTGGCCGGTTCCTATAATTTACTATTCATTCACTTGCCTTAACATCGGTTGAATTTTTATACTTCTTGTATAGCGCTAATGCCAAATTTTAATCTATATCAAAGCAAATGAATGATCGGTAAGATATAAGAACCGGCTATTAGACCGTCCGGCTTGAAGGACCAATGGTAAGCTTGTTCCTTGGTGGTGTAGGGTTCATGAAATAATTAATAGACTGTTAAAGTACTAAGTACCTAACACGTGTATGACAGTATTGTGAATGGTAGAGTTATTGCCGCCAGACTGAGACGAACACATCATGATCAAATATCACAAGTGTTAAAGAGAAGTTAGGTAAAAACCATCTCAAATAAAGGTGCATGTATGAAGAGGTCAATGAAAGTGGATGACGCTAAAGTTGTTTGTAAGGAGAATATTGTCTCTGCCTACCCTCATGGAAAACAGGCGTTATATTATGTATGTATGTAGATATATGTCAATAAAATTTTATACCATATACTTACATAAATAAATATACAACCGAAAAAAAAAGCTGACAATAACTGCTGCTGCATCCTTAAATTCAGCTATTTGATGATAGATAATAATAATCCTCAATAATGCAATTTATTTATCTACTTATCTACAAATGTCATAAAAAATTAATGAACCAAGTACTTACCAAAACAACTCCTTAAATAACTCAAAATGAACAGTAATAATTGTAATTTCATCTTCTTAATACTTTATTTTCGTTTAACGAAACATGTTTTTATTGTTTCACATGAAATTCTTAAGCTGTAATAGTACTACGCAGGCGTAATCAATACAAGGCTACGAGCTTTTGCAACTTTTCGCTACGAAGCTGCTACGAACGCCTACGAAAATATTGTTCTGTATTCGACACTAGATGTCGCTATTTAACTACTTTTAATAAGAAAACATTTTTCAATCGTCATATAAAAGTTACCATAAATTAAATTACAACCTGACTAAGGGTCGCTTATATAACGATCGCCTTTAAATAAAATTAGTTAATCACATTAAACTGCGAAATACGTTTGACACAAAATGTATTGACAGTTCTTTAAACATATTTAACGACAAATTTTGCGTCTTGCAAGACGCTAATCGTATTTAAGTGTATTAAATGCGTTTAGTGTTTCTTAAATACATTTAAGTAACCTTATGCAAGTGGCCCTAAATGTAAAAGTGAATTAATTAAATTGTTCTGTTTACGCAGCTGTAGTTTATTTTATTCATGTAATATATAAACATTTGTCTTAAATTGTTTGATTAACCAATACATTTTGACATTGGTTAGTTAAAAAAACTATTAACGGCTCTTATCGTATATTCTTGATACTAGAAAGTAAAATTCCGAGAATGATTTCAAACAAATTGATACTCGGTGTCATTATTTAAAATTTGATTCAAAATCAATTTTTATTTTATGAGCATTTAGAGCAGTAATTATACATATCTAAAAATAAAACAAATACCCCAAAAATAATATAAAACATTTTTATTTAATAATCCTAAATAATTATAACAAAGTAGCCAATTTTCTTATAATAACAATTGCTATACTAAAATTATTACACAATTCTCAATCAATTATTTTTATCTGACAAGAATAAAAATAAAACTTGTTTTTCTCATATGAAAAGAGCTCCAAAAAAAAACAATAATTCCCAATAAAAAGTCGTAACTATTCGTTACCTACTTATATATGTAAAACGGATTTTTTTTAATAATTTGATCTAAAAATTGGTTTAAAAAATAAACTTTCAAAACGCTAGATAAAATACAAAGTATAAAGACACAAGTGAGTTTTTTTTTATTGCAAGATTTCAAATTCAACTTCAAATTTTAATTCTAAAAACACTCATGTTAGTCACAAGCCGCCCAGCCTCGGAAAATTGTATTCTTTCTCCGTTCCTGCACGGATAATTTTAGTATTACCAATATCCTCTTGGTATATACCAAATTAATTCATTAAAGCTATACATTTCCAAACTCGTGAATAGGGTGGTTGACATTGAAATCAACTTAGATGCTTTTTATTATCTTACAAAAACGCTAGTCATCTGTACTTTGTACGAGCGTTGCAAATTATGACGACTTTTCTATGCCGAGTCAAATAGCATATTAATTATAGTTTAAGCAGTAATTAAAATCATTTCTATCACGATATTTTAGAGTGATGACGATGGCATGGTATTTGAACATCCGCTCTTTTATATGGACATTCTTTCGGAATTTCTTGTGGTATGTTTGAATTGAGAATATTCAAACATCCAAACAAAGTCACTTCCTCGATTTCATAGTTCATATATTAGTATGCAAGTATTATTTTACTAGTAGTAAAATACCTGGGCTGTACTCTAACAGACAATAACATCCGCGGGGAACATATAGACATTCGTATTCAAAATACCCTACGATGTACCGCGGCGCTTCTTAAGGTGTTGGTATCTAAGCATCTAAGATGTAAGGCTTGGGCCCTAACATTCAAGGAGCAGAACAAACTGTTGGCAACTATAAGAAAGATTCTATGAAAGATCCCGGGTCCGACACGGGGAGGCGATGGCAACTGGCGAATCCGAAATAATGCCGAAATCAAAGAACTGGCGGATGAGACCAATATAATAGGCGAGAACTGGCTTGGCCACCTACATAGAATGGGGGAGGATCGCCGGTGAAAAGAGCCTATCTGGACAGAACAACTGGACAGCGACCAGTTGATAAGCCCATATATCGCTGGAGTGACGTAGCGGAGGCTGATCTGCGCGAACTTCATGCCGATGGCAGGCAGGCAACAGCGCTGAACAGGAAGGAGTGGAGTATTCTCATTTTAGGGGTCAGGGCTCATTTTGGATCGCAGAGCCGCAGCAGTTAGTTAATAAAAATATTTTGTGAAAATTTTACTGCAATTTTAACAATTATAAGTTAATTTGGTTGAGACAAAAATGTAATATTTCGTATTAGTAATAATTAGTTCAAACATTATTTAATTTAACAGTCCTTAACACCACAGTTAACTTCTTGGTTATTTTGATAGTTTTCCAGAAGTTCCTTTATCTCATATTCTTTCTTTGTCGATTTAAACTTCTTCTATAATAGAATGTCTCAGCAGATACTTCTTCCGCTAAAAATAAAAAAAGGACAATTATGATTTGATATCTCTGTGACCGATTCGATTCCTAGCATGGTAAAAGTTATACTATACTAATACTGTTTATTATACACCAACATCACAGAGAAAAACAATTTTTTAAGAAAAATAAAAAAATATTTTCTGTAAACGTTTATACATTTTTGAGAATATGTATTTGTATGTTATGTATATTAATATACATGTATATGTGTAACATATAAAACATCTTTATATATAAATAACATTTATTTTATGTATTTATTACTAAAATGTAAGTAGTCTTACTTATAAGCTATATGTACCACCACACAATTATAATCTCAACTATAGTAGAATTATTTTCTCCGTGCAGTTTGGGTCATAAATCAAAGCTCGGCCTCAGCCCGGTTAAGGCGGTGAGCATGTTGCGCGGGCGCAACGCCATTATCGATAAAAACTCATTCTTATTGAAAAAAGAATATCATTCTTATAAAAATTATTATTATCTTTTTTGCTGTTAATTTTAAACTTAGATATAAGTATTTATATTTATTTTAAATATAACTTGTTACATTCTAAACTTTTGTACTTATAGTTAATAATTTATTTTAAATCATTATTATTTTAATAAATACGTTGTTTTATCTATTTTTTTCTTTCATTTATATCACTAACCTACAAAATGACAAAACTAAATACACTATCGATAACGCTTATCGTCAACAATAATGCGCATCGCTATGGCCGCCCATAAGGCTCGTGCCCCTCACGATGTGCAAGAGAGAGCGAAATACTCGCTTCACCGCTCCGATGATTTATGACCCTAACTGCACGGACAAAATAATTCTACTATAGCTGACCCATGCCCGGAACAAACAGACAGACAGAGAAAATTTATAAAAATTGAAATTGATATATAGGTAGCGTATATACTTTTATATGCATTTAGTAAAAAGCTGTTATTTTGGCATCACAAGCAGACACTTCGATTTTATTTATTTGAATAGATTTTTGAAATAGGTGAAGACTTGTTATATATATTATGCATATAGATAAAGTATAAATAAATCCGAATTAGATTAGAACTACACAAGAATACCCCAGTTAAGAAAACGAAAACGTTTAGGACTGTTTCTTACCATCAACAGGAACTTTGGGGATCGGCCATAAACTAAATGGGTAGTAGTAAGCTTTTGGTAATCTTCTTATGAGAATTGCTCTGTCATGCACCATTTTTATTTCTGGAAATAAAACAATAAACTTACTAAAGGTTGTAATTAGTTGTAAACGACATCGTCCATATCCAAATAACTGGTTTCAAGTAATATACTGTACAAAAGTTCCAAAAACTCCCAGTACATCAAAATGAACAGATGGTCAAAATTATATGTATTCGCTATTGGAAAGAAAAAGTCGTGGTAGCGTAATGGCTAGCGCACGCGTTCTATACTCCAGGGACGTGGGTTCAATCCTGGCTGAAACGCATGCACCACTAGGCAGTTTTCTGACATAATGTGCACATTGTTACAATTATCACATGCTAACAACGGTGAAGGAAAACATCGTGATGCAACCTGCACATCGAGATAACCGATGTGTCAAACCTGCCAACCCGCCTTGGACAAGCGGGTATACTGTCCATTCCCCTATAGTCGAAGGACCGAGTCCAGCAGACGGACATTTATGGACTATTATTGCTACTGAAAATTTGAATGGAATCGAAATTTTGCTGTATTCTTTGTGCAGGATCCAGCTGAATAGTAGGGATTGTAATCTAGATCAATTAATCGAAGAATCAATTTTTGGGCCAATAAAATATTATTAAATCGACATGTAGAAATCGATTCAGTAAATCGATATTTCACCTCGACATTTGATTAATCATAAGATGAATTCAAACGAAAGCTAGCCATACGTGTCTTTACGGAGCTTATCATAACAAGTTTCGACATCGAACAAAATCCCTTCCTGACATTGTCCTAGCAAATAATGTAGGTGGACCTAAACAATCCAAAATACTCATGAATCATTCCTAGTTTAATACTATTATGTAACAATACGTCTACCACTGAAATATAAGGATGGTGCACATTTTTCTTTAAAAGTTTTTTTTTAATATACAGGCGTTTTTATTGTATTTGTTATATTAATCACTATAATATAAATTACATACTATTGAATACAATGTAAGAAAACTTAACTTATTTGTATTGTATTCTACCCATAGTCCCTCAAGACTATAAGTAGAATACTGAGCCCAGATCACCGTCTTCTATGGGTAAGGTGCCCAGAAGGCTGGCTACGTTTCCTCACTGGATCGCCATACTGATCCGTTGGCCGAGGTAGGCACTAGCCCTCTGATCACCTGAAGAGTCGATGAGTCGTTTCGATAAATATATTAATCATACAAATAATGCAAGGCTTATTGGATAACGACAGTTTCTTGAAGACTTTTTTCTACGTTTTCATTGCAGGTATGCGACAAAACAAAACTCAAGATAAACATAAAAACCCAGTCATATAAACAAACCTTATAGAATGCAGTCTAAACTACTAAAAAGTCACTAAAGTATACCTTCTTGGTGTAAAAGTGTTGAAGTGACAAGACCAATCACTAGGCTTTTATTTTGAGATTTAGTGCCAGCCCTGAACTCCGTCCATTCTATTATGAATAAGGAAGTGCCAGGTCTAGTCATATTTACTCTTCCGGACAACTAGGAAGACTGCATTCCAAGTATCAATGCCATTGTGATTATTTAATTATGACATTTGCCACTGGAGTCACTGACATTAGATTTAACAAGAACTCTTAACTACCCTCATTTAGGGGACGCAATAAAGATTTGTCAAGCCAACACGTAGAGGCCACGTGTTGGCTTTCCCATGGTCTCACGCAAGACCTCCAAAAGGCCCGGCCCTAATAATGGCCCGGATCTTCAAGGATGTAAATATCATAGTAAAATTGTATAGGAATATGTAAATATGGGAGAGATAAAGATGTAATAATTGACTTTACAGCTCGAGGTATTAATCCTTAGCAAGTCGTGGTAGCGTAATGGTTAGCGCACGCGCCCCTAAATTGAAGGGCGCGGGTTCGATCCTGACCGGAACGCATGCACCTCTTAATCAGTTTTCTGATCTAATGTGCATATTGTTACAATTACCACGGTGAAGGAAAACATCGTGATGCAACCTGCACATCGAGATAACCGATGTGTCAAACCTGCCAAGCCGCCTTGGACAAGCGTGGCGGGTATACTGTCCGATCCCCCTATAATGGGAGGCCCGAGCCCAGCAGTGGGACATTTATGGGCTGACATATTTTATATTATTAAGTCTGTTGAACGCCTGAAGAGCCTGAAAGAATGATGTGAACTAACACGCACTTGGCCTATTTATTATTGCTAAAAATATTTTTATTTTCGTTTGTGACTCAAGAATTGATAGTACCAGGGCAAGAAAAGGGTAAACAAATACAGATCGGTCCCTTAGAACGAATGGTGAGACAATTGTTCTATTACAGCTCACGATGCTTCCTGGTTACGTGAAACGAGGAAACCATCTTCCACTTACAGCTGTGCGCGCATAAAAATGCGCAGGAGGTATATGGAAATTGGTAATGATTTGTATACCAAGGTTCCTTTAAAAGAACCTCAAATAAGTACATAATTATATTTATATCGTCGAAAGTTATTTCTCTAGAGATATTTGACAATATACTGCGTCGTTTAGTCAATATATACACGTGTAGTTGATTCTGATTTCTACGAACACGAATGATGATCGACACTGTAGCGTTATTTGTTTCAATAAATCGTTGGACGAAGTAGTAGATTGTGTTACACGAGAGGTGAAAGTGACCTATTTAGGCGTAAGATAGTTTGGCGCACGAGCGTACCGATGTTGCTAATAGTTCGAGTGCCTAAATAGTCCTTTCATCCGAGGCTAACACTCTGCTTTTCATCTTTTACTAATATATAAAGCTGAAGAGTTTGCTTGTTTGATTGATTGAACGCGCTAATCTCAGGAACTACTGGTCTGATTTGAAAATTTCTTTAGATAGCCCATTTATTGAACAAGGCTATAGGGTATATATCATCACGTTGACGCCAATAGGAGCGGAGCACCAATGAAGAATGTTTCAAAATCAAATTCCACGCGGACGACGTCGCGGGCACAGCTAGTTTAGAATATAAGGAAAGTAAATAAAAACTGTTTTTTTAAACAAAGGACGATTTCTCTAATGAAATCAGGTGTTAAGTTCAACTCATTTAATACGTTACATATTATGAAACGTCAAGAAAAATTCTTTTTGCGGGGCATTCTACCAGTCGGTATTTTTTGTCCATGATGATAGTAAATATTAAGCTCAAATTTATCTAAATCTACAGATATAATAAAACTGTACAGGTCGAATTTCTGTACAAAGATATATTCAAATTCATTTATTTGCTTAAAACATGGTACATAAATTTGAGGCGACATTAGAATATAGGGTTCACATGTTTTGCCTATAAGGCGTGCAAATGTTCAAGAAAGAAAATTACTAAAAACACATCATCACATTATTATTATTATAAAATAACAAGGACCAAAAATACACATTAATGTCAATCATGATTATTGTCAAAAAATTATCATAAAAATTCGTTAACAGAGTAAAAACATTTATCCAACAACCATTTATGTAGTCTTTGTCTAAAAATTGCTAAAAACCGAGTCAGGGCGACGTATGAAGTGAAATAGATTTTTTTGTTTCGCTGTTTGTTTGTGTGCTGTTTGTACGGGCACTGGCACAATCTCCGACAAGACTGGACCGATTTAAATTAATTTTTGTATTTTTATTATAGCGGTAGCTCATATACCTGGCCAACATATAGGATGCTTTTGATCCCGAAAATTAAAAAGTTCCCGTGTGATAGTCAAAAACATTCCACGCGGACAAAGTCACGGGCAGAAGATAGTTAAATCATAATTTAGTGAAAAATAATTTATTATAATATTATATTTATTTAAAGTTCTTGTATCTTAAATATATAAGAACCATCCATCATCAAGTAATGGCTAATCCGGTTTCTAGAAAAGAAATAAATCAATTTAAATAATAAGACATTAAAGTAGGGAGAAGAATCTTCAGTGACACATACTATTTACGTATGGTTTAGGAGCTTTTCAGCGCTACTTTTTAATAGGTGATTATCATTTCTATTCTAGCATAATGCATGTGAAACATATGCATGTCAATTGCAAATGTAATAGACGGCTTTTCACTTATGTACGTACTCGTACCTTGTGAGTGACAAATGAATCGCAAATCGTAATGCCTCACAGCATGTGCATGTCACGTTTCTATCAATCCGTCTTCATACCATGCCACGTGTTTAAGCTTGCAGGAAATAATTCCTTTTTTTTATGAGTGGGTACCACACACAGGTAGACCGCTTACCTGACGGAAATCGGTTACCGTCGCCAATGGTGATTTGCTATACAAAAAATGCTACCAAGTGCTGCTGGCCTGCCAGGGGGATTAGAACCTAGCCACTTATAATGGAACACATACCGAAGTTGTTATTGTGTCTCTAAACCAGGAGTGGTAGGTATAGAGATAATAGCTGGACCCGGAGAGGAAAGTGCCTTACCGTCTTGCTTTTGGTTGTTTTGCTACCTGTTACCATAGACTGCCCAGTTGCAAGAATTTGTATTCTTTCTCCATTCCTGCACGGATATAATTTTGAATTTGAATAAAAACATGTTTTAAAAATACTTATTGTACACCGGCTGCGCCCGCAACTTTGGCCGCGTGAAGATTATTTTTGCAAAACCCTAAAACGGAGTACCCTAAGTTACTCCTTAGGACATTAGCTATTTGCTAGTGAAAGTCCCTTCAAATCAATCGAAACCTTTACAACGCAATTAGCTTGAACATTCAGACTGGCAGACAGACAGAAAAAAATCTGTACTAATAATAAGGTATAGGTTCCCGGCATTAAAGAACCTAACTTTGATACAGGTGTAATTTGAATACGCTTATATTTTTGCAGAATCACTTAACCTGTTAATATGGCGAATTGCCCCCTACGCACGTATTTACGGATAAACACGATATTAGGGAAGTGCCTGGGATTGAAATAACGTGTAGGAAGCTATGTATCACGGGACAAGTGATGCTAAAAACGAAACCGGTAAATTTTAAATTTATGTTCGCAATCACCTTTAAAATGATCTTGAGGTATCGTATTTCTAAAGGTCGAATTTAAAACAGTTTGTCTCAAGAATACTTGTGCACTTTATACTACCACCTCTATTTGAGGATAATAAATAGAATAACACAGCAGTGATTTAATCAATATATTGGTAATGTTCAAAGTTGGCAAAGCCAGGGGTTTCAAATGAAACCCCCGAAAGAACACTTACAATATATTGGATAAAATTAGGGATGTTAAAAATAATCGATTTTTATCTAATCGATTCTTTTCAATTAACTTTACATCCCTAGACAACATATAACCAGTATAATCATGTCCAAATTAGTGAACCATGCCGCAATGTAATTCACCTATGGCGCCATCTCGTTATATGAAAATAAAACTGGCACTTGTGGTGACAAATTAATATTCTAGTCTAGGTAAAAACAAATATAGATAGAAACTGGTCAGATAATATATAAAAAAACATTAGCAATCTAAATATTAGGTGTTCGGTCCTTGCCTATAATAAGTGAGCAAAACATCGCTCCGCTGATTTGGCTGGCTACCCTCTTTCTGTATGAGACGACGGCCAATGCACAGCAAGGTGAAGGCAGCCATTTCGAAACTGGTGGTTTTTGGATGGTTAAATCTCCTATGTCTTCCTTGTTGTCCGAAGGTGGGACCGGCTACTATACTTTATTTTACTGTAAGCACTGAATTGTACAAAGCCCATAAAAATTGCATAAGTGGTGCATGCTCCAGAAATCGTGATACAATAATCGGGACCAATCAAGCCCTAATAACTGCATTGACTGTCACAAAACCCTACACAGTATATTCAAGTTCATGGTGACATATCCAGGCCAAATTCAACCGCATCTGAATGTAGGGTGGTCACCCGCAAGTTACGACGTCCGGTGTCTCTGTTAAGTGCAATAATGTGGGTCAACTTTAGGGTTACCACTGTTATATTATATAGTGTTCCTTTATCGTACAAGTAGTGGTCTCGGCAGACGTCATTCTGCCCTAAAAAAATAAAAATCTAAAACCGATTCCTTCGCCATCAACCGGGTCTAAAAGTGAATCTAAACCTAACCTAACAATACTCAAACACATATATTTCATCAAAATCTTAGAACCCGATACCACAGCGCAACGCATTTTTTTTTTTTTTGATTCATGGGTTACATTATTGAAGTTTTACTGGGGATCCCTAATTTTATACAGCCTATATTAATCAGAAAAAATGTCACTGAAAGAATTTTTGACATCGATATAGTAGTTTTTATTTTTTTACAAACGTACAAAATGCTCATTTTCCTCTTCACAATATTAAGTATTGATTGGGTAGGGGACACATTTTAAATTAAATTTTAAAACAGTGTTTTTATCATCACATAATATGATAAAAATAATTTTCTTTAAAAACTGGCATGACACAAATTAAAGCCCGCTCATTTGTCGATGCAACTCGGTATACGCGGAATAGAAACTTTACTGAGTGCCTAGATTCCTATAAGCGGCACATATCGGATAAATCAGGAATCGCGGTGCTCGCTGAGATGATAAAAATAATTTTCTTTAAAAACTGGCATGACACAAATTAAAGCCCGCACATTTGTCGATGCAACTCGGTATACGCGGAATAAAAACTTTACTGAGTGCCTAGATTCCTATAAGCGGCACATATCGAATAAATCAGGAATCGCGGTGCTCGCTGAGAAGTACTGTTCTGGAGGGCTATATATGCCAGAAGTAAAAGGCTGAATCTGGCCGCTTGCGCACGCTGATCAAGCTGGGAGATCTTAGAAAGAATCCACCTCCATCTACCTCGTTACCGAGGGACCTTGACATTCAGAATGGTATAGATGCATACCGGGCAAAGTTTTTTCGGTATGTGTCTATAGCAGATTGCAGGATGGGTTATGACTCCGGTCTCCCATGAATATGGTACACCTGAATCCATGGCGCGCAACACATTTTAGAAATAACACCCGCACGGGGCCTCGAAAAATACCGTTTTAAGACAGCAATAAACCGCCACACTCTTTATGTAATATGATAGGCGAAATGCTGCGCTACGAGGAAAGATGGCAAACAGTGGCTTTTTTTTTATTGCAAGAGTTCAACAGACAGAAAGATGGCCTACTTGATGGAAAGCGGTTACCATCGCCTATGGACTTACACTAAAGGTGCTACAAATGCGCTGCAGCTCTCTTAAGGGAGACTGAAACCTGGTCACTAATTCCGGAACATAACTTGTTTTGGCGACATACTATTGACCAGGGGTGGTAGCCATCCAGGGGGGCAAATATCCTAGCTGTGGTTTGTTTTGTCGCCTCTTTCGACAGCCCGCCCAGCCTCAGGAATTACTGTCCTTTCTCTGTTCCTGCACTGATAACATATACAATAGTATCTCAAGTCGATACTTATGAAACAAGCAAGCAACAACCCTATCGTGTCGGCAACAGGACATCAAAGGCGGCATAGATCATTGACTTGGGTGTATTCGCTTAGTTACTGGTGACGTGTCCACGATCTTTAATATATGCGTTGCCTTTGAATGCACCGCATTATGTTTAAGAAGATAATATTCCCAATGAATATGTTACACGTATAAATAAGTATAAATATTAAATATTGTTACGAGTTACAGGACTCGGAATTAAAATGTCGTTGGAATTACTATAGAATTTATTAAAACTATACAAACACGTATAACACCGATACAAATGTAACTGGACACTAGGACAAACTGCACGATTCAATAACACGCGCAAAGTCCGTCACTATATAGCTTATCGAATGTACACATGTCTTGCTGGCGATTCTTGCTTGACTGACGATCTCTCCATTGTGCCATTGCTTTATAACGCACCGATGCAATTTTCTACCTGGCAAGCGTCGACGCAATTACCCAGAAAACGTAATCCGCACACCTGCATAAAGCCTGCGAACGGCCATTAACGATTACAATACACAATAGGCCGTTTTCTAATTAAAAAATTTCAACACAAAGTTAACAAAAGAAGATAGTCATAAAACAGTTTCAATGTTATTAGCTCAGACGCCGCGGCAGGTAATAGATATGCTTTGTCTACAGGTACGCAGGTGGCCCAACTTGTAACAATATAAAAAAAAACAACCGCGCCCCATCCCGGCTTCACACGGGTGGTTTATGGATATATTTTTAACACCTTAGGTTACATTATTGAAGTTTTAGTAGGGAATCCTATTTTTGTCTAATAACAAATATAGCCTTTGTTACTGAGGGATACTTCCTGCCATAAGCGCGGAGCACATGAAAGGAGGGTGGTTTTAGGGGAGTATTGAGTGTCTTCGAGTCCCCACACAAGCCGGCGATTTGACTCTGGTGCTCCATTCGTGGGTGTCACCTCTCGTCGCTTTGGTCTAATCCCTAGTAAAGGACCCGGTAGTGTGCGAAATGCATTTCCTCCGACTCAAAAAATAAAGCATTCTAGAATATAATATAATATTCTTTATTGCACACAAGAAAATAATAATACAAATGAATTAACAATCAACAACTGGTACAATCGGCGGTCTAATCGCTAACAGCGATTTCTTCCAGACAACCTTCTGGAGATCATTTTATATTTCTAATAATGGTCGGTATTTAGAGCGCATCTTTTAAAATAATATATATACATATATTAATAGTAAGTAAAAATATGCATATATATTTGTATACAAATATATGTACAGAGAGAGAGTTACATAGACATACGCTGTTTACAAATTTAGATAGTGATCTTTGAGGAGTTTATTAAAATCATTCTAATGGTGAAAGAATTTTTGAAATCGATCCATTAATTTTTTAGTATATTCGTTACTAACAAAACTATACAAATCATTCCTCTTTATAATATTAGTATAGATATGGATATAATATTTGAATTAGCAGACAGTTTTGCAGAGAAAAACCGAAATAAACATTCTCGATTCTCGCAGTATGTTTGAGTCGCCTCCCCACTGTGCCAGTGACCCTATTTACTGCCCCCTTTATCAACTCAGATACGTGAGAACTTGCTGCACTTATAAGATACCTGTCATCTTTTTGCACAATTCCAAAAAAGCAACCAGTCAAACTCAATATATACTTCAATAATGATATACACCGAACTGCACTAGAAATTATTTTCAATTCAAAGTGTGACATGTCATTCATACATCTTATACTAATATATAAAGCTGAAGAGTTTGTTTGTTTGTTTAAAATCGCTAATCCCAGAAATCGCTGGTCCGATTTGAAAAATTCTTCAAATGTTGTATTGTACATTTATCGAGGAAGGCTATAGGCTATACATCATCACGCTAAGACCAATAGAAGCGGAGCACCAATGAAAAATGTTTTAAAATCGCAAAAGATGTTCTGCCCTGAAATATAAAATTTAGAGCTCGATTCAAGCGCCACCTACTGGGTCTAAATGTGAATCTAAACTCCCAGGATTCACTCAAAAACACATAAAATTAAATCAATTTATATCAACCCATATTTTGTTCATATGGGTTACATTATTAGAGTATAAATAGGCATCCCTAATTTTTACTCAGGGATAATATAGTATAGCTTTCGAACGGTGAAAGAATTTTTGAAATCAGTCCAGTTTTGGAGTTCGTTTGTTACAAACATACAAAAATACAAATCTTTCCTTTTATAATATTAATATTATAAAAGGAATAGTAAAAAAAGTAAGTAAATAAACCCCGATTTTAAAGTATTCCTCAGTGGTCTTCCGCTCCTATTGGTCTTAGCGTGATGACATATACCCTATAGCCTCTATAAATAAGCTATCTAACACTGAAAGAATTTTTCAAATCTGACCAGTAGTTCCTAAGATTAGCGCATTCAAGCAAACAAACAAAAAACTCTTCAGTTGTATATTTAGTATAAGATAAGATATTATAGATTATCCAGAGATACTAAGACTCTAACTAACACATTTGCAGCTGTGTCCGTGAACGTTGGTCATTCGCGCGTGAGTTATAGCCGGTTCCTATAACTTACCGACCGTTCATCTGCTTTACTATGGGACGTAAGCTCTATACAAATAATGTCATAATTCAATCGATGATAAGGCAACTGAATGTATAAGTAAGATATCGAACCGGCCATAATAGGATTTTTCAAAACTCTCTTGATACTGATTTTTGCCAATTCATGTTGTATGCATAAGAAAAAGGAGTAACTTGACAAGTATGAGAATTAGCAAAACAACTGTCATCTTTATTGATCTCTATTACATGTTCTACGTGGGCAGGCGAATATCAGTCAATTAAGAAGACAAATAATTATGATATATACCTATACAGTGTGCTATCAAGTTACTAGTATTTTTTAAGTTTTCCCGACCCGTATAGATAATTAAAACTACATTTTTCACAGTTTTAAGCTGGGCATTTGATATGATTTTTATTTCAAAGTTTCGCCACTTTTCAAAATATTTAACTTCCGTGGTCACGGCTAGTGAAAAATGACCGTGACGTCGAATGAAAATCAAATAAAATTCCGCCCTGAAAACCGTTGCAACGTAGTTTTTTACAGACTTCCAAAAGGTTCTCAATTCGACTGTATGTTTGCTATGTGATTTCTCTGTCAATTGTGGACTGATTTCCATTTTTTTATTCGGAAGAGTATCCTTCTGCTTCTGAGGTGGTGCCATTGCCACCAAGTCAGGATCTGATGAATGGATCCCAGGGAAACCAGAAGCAACATTGTTGAAAAGTGCCGAGCGCCTACACTCTTAGAAAGGGATACTTATATTCACGTGCCAGTAATACAATTCCTACAGGCGTTTAAAATATTATTTCTTACGTTATTCAAAGTTTTTTACATCTCGAAGTCGGTGCTGAGTAAAACATAAAAACAATAACAACATTGCCAAATGCACCTATTTCAAAATCTCTCTTTTCTCTTTTGTTTCATCTTCTCCCAATAATTTGGGGTCGGCAGAATATGTCTCTTCCTTCCACACTCCTCTACACACGTGCTCTGTCCCACCACAAATCATCATATCATCCTTCACAGTCACACAATCCATCCATCTCTTTTTTGGACTTTTTTTTGAACATTTATATCCATCAATCTTATAGTTTAACATTATTTTTGTCATATGACTTTCACCACTCCTCATTACTTACCACCTCAGTCTTCTTCTCAATTTCTAGTCACGGGTGCAACTTTCAAACATCCCCCTTATATACTCATTTCTCACTTTATCTATTCTTGTAACATCACAAATCTATCGCAACGTTCTTAACTCACCTTAGTGGAGTCCTTTGTGGTCTATCACTTTAGTGGCCCAACATTTGGACCCTCATAACATGACAGGTCGTATGATAGGGTTATATATCTGAACTTTTCGATTTTCTTTCTCAAGATGTTGAAAGAATATTTAGGGCCCCTTGCATAACGTTCCTTATATATATTTAAGAAACACTAAACGCTTTTAACACCCTTAAATACGATTAGCGTTTTACACAAGGCAAAATTAGCCGCTAAATATGTTTAAAGAACTGTCAATACATTTTGTGTAAAACGTATTTAGGCAGTTTAACACAATTTACTAATTTTATTCAAAGGCGATCGTTATGACAAAACGTATCTTGATAATTCTTTAACATATTTAGCGGAGAATATTGCGTTGTGCAAGACACTAAATGTATTTAAGGATATCAAATACGTTTTGTGTTTCTTGAATAAATTTAAGCAATCTTATGCAAGCAGCCCTTAGTTTTGCTCTTTAATTTGAATTAGATTTTGTTAAATATAATTGATAAAATTACTAGTCAAGTTTCCTACCTTTGTGTTCGCGTCTTGGCGGTACCGGAGCGGGTTCGGTCACGACTAAAAGCGCGCACGCGCATATGAATGCAAAGGTACGCGCATGCGACATGCGTGCGGCTTAATGCTCGACTGACCGCAGACTTGTTTCAACAACGATCTTGTCCGCGCTTCCGTGTGTATCATATCAATTGATAAGAGAATTATATTTATAGGCTTATACAGGAATTATATTAATTTATAAAAGTACCATCATAGAAAGATATTTGTAAGTTTTTCATTATTAACAAAGTAAAGAAATATACGATACGATGAAAACTTTAAGTAGGTAATCAAAATTTAATATTAAAGTAATAAATAAATAATCGGCAGGCAAACACACATTATATAATCTCCAAATTAAGCAAGTCACGCTTCTGTTATGGCTAATATACAATGGACCACTCTGGGGCCGATCCTAGACACCCAGGCCATAGTAAATAACGAAGAAAATTCGTTTCCGTAATTTACTATACCAGGAATCGAACCCGGAGGCTTAACCCGCTCAACCACAGAGGCCGTCAACTAAAAAAATATTAGTCATGTATTCCACCTATGAGTATAATCCCTTTTTACTATGAGTAGATACTGAGGCCTTTATTTTTTGAGGAGAAATCCACTTACGGACATCTCAGCGTGTGGGGGTCACGGTGAGGACGTTTGGAGAGTCGCCGGCCTGTTTGCGGATTATCCACTAAAACTCCCCTTGTTCTTTCTAACCGCCTTCAGCCAGGACCGGGGGAAGTGGCTTTTGCCTATCCGCATAAATGCTAGCAGGCGAGAATACCGCGCCTAGTTTACTCCCAAGGCGCCCAGATAATGTAGATAAATAATTTATTTTTCACTGTCAATAATATTATAAGATTCTAAACATGCCGTGTTGTCTAAACATTGAAGCTGTTTAAGAAAACAACTGGAATAGTAGACTATATAAACTATGGAGAGCCTAATGCATTTTTTTTAGATATAAATAGATAACACTTTATTGTACACCATTACAGAAAAAACAGAAGAACTTATAGCCTAAACATATTCTATATGTGCACAATGGGCGGTCTTATCGCTGAGAAGCGATCTCTTCCAGACAACCCGTGGCAGGAATAAAAACATATTATATTGGTCAAAGGTGGTATACATAAATATTAGTGGATAGATATCTTGCCTGTTTGTCCATTTGTTCGGGATTCACGTAAAAATTACTGAGGCAATTTCGATGCGGTTTTTTCTAGTCGACAGCAAATTCGTAGAGTTATATTTCTGCGCTACTTTTTATGCTGGAAATCTCTCGGGAATTGTTCTGGGAATAATTTAAAATAAATTGAATTGCTATTGTTTTCCCTGATTGATGTTAGCTAATTTTATATAGTAAAATGTGTGATACTTTTATCCTAGGTGCCCTGCGGAAGTTTTTCCGGGAGCGGTTCGAAGTTTGTCGGGAGCATAAAAATTAGTTTATTCCAACACAGTTTTCATTAAAAGGATAGCTTACATTATTTTTAAATACTGCGGTACTTTGTGCCCCGGGAATGCCGGGGGAACTTCAAGTCAAGCGTGGTCGAAGTCGCGAGGATATGCTAGTATCTTTATATAATTCTTCTGAGAGTGCTAAGCCTTGGCTTGGCTTATGCGAGCAAAAATTATGTGTGAGTATATGTAAGACCAGACTAATAAAATTATTAGCCTGTCTGGCCTATATATTAATGTAGTAATAGGGGCAAATAGCATACTTTGTAATCATTGGTTGAAAATGGTGAGGGAAATGGGCAACGTCAGTATCACGTATTCAAATAAGTTACGTTTAAATACTCGCACTGCCCACTTCCGTCGCTACTTTCCTGCTTCCTGTTGTGCAAGTAGGCGTAATGTAAGCCAGGGGTTATGGCAGGACAAAACAAGAATCCTCCTGTTGCGGTCGCATAACGTTCTACAAGTAGGAGGCGGAGCAAGAGCGTGAAGATACGAGCTTGCTCTACTCCTTCTAAAGGAGGATGCGTAGACACTGAAGATCCTCTATCGACCTCCGGCCGCCATGAGCTCCCCCAGGAAAGGGGTTACTGCTACTAGTGCCGTCGAGATCCGCCTGAGCCGTGTTCCGAACGCATCCATCTATCTGCTAGTGGGGCGAATCACAAACCGCCCCATATAAAATTTGAAAGATTGAAGACGCCGGGCGCGTGGTTCCCCCGGCAGTGTATGAGGCCGCTAGGCCTGCCAAGGCACGTGGAATTGTTTTACTTCTGCTTGTCTGTATCTCTGGCATAAGGCGAACGAAGGTACAGCTAGGGGTTTTAGGCATCACTAACTTAAGTGGTAACAGTATATCTTTGGGGGTTGTTAGAGGCACCCCAAATTGGCGAATCCCACAGTCCCCCACCGCATTGCCCCGAAGTTGACAGTCTTTAAACGAATTTCTCCTAGGCTACGTTCCATTAGGGGCACATTTAGCCCGTTCCACGTGCTTGCCGACGTTACAATCGTAAACCCAAGTAGAACGGCTATTCGACCCACCTCTTAACATGGGTCGTTGTGAGCGTAACGTAATCGAAAATGATGACGTCATTAGTGACATTTTCGCCACAACCACAACGACCGCGGTCGCCTTGTGGAACGGCTAACTGAGCATTTTGGGCGTTGTGAGCTACTGATGATATTAAAGAACAAAGCAAAAGTAAATGTTACGCAAAGCCATTATTAGAAAACAAAAAATAATGCCATATTAACAACCTGTCATATTGACGTCCAAAATTTACAAGTTTTACATAAAAAGATAATGAAAACACAAAAAATATATTATTCAAGCAAAAAAGAAGTTGCAAGTTATTTATCGATTAAATTAAACAAACTTAAAAAAGAAAATCTAAAGCTACATCGGCTACTGTTAGACGCAATCGACAAGCAACATCAGGAGATGTCCAGAGCTATAGAACTGAAGGAAAAACACGAATTATTAAAAAAAGAAGTTCACGAAGCCCGAAAACAAGTTTCAAATCTACGAGATAAAAATAATCTAATAATATATTAGACTGACGCGAAGAACTTTTTGATAGGTAACTTTACTTTTTCGCGGTTATATAATACATACACATTTACCTAAATATTATGAGAAGTGATAGTCCCTATTATCAACTCATTTCATGATTTATTTTTTTATTACCTGTTATAATTTCATCTGTCCATAATATTATAGCTTAAAAGCCTAGCTGCCAAGCCATAAACCTAAATAAATAAATCCATAATATTATAAAATTCTTAACATCCCGTGTCTGTACACACATAGTACATTGAGTATATACAGAACTGTACATTGAAACTATTAAAAAAAACAACTGGAATAGACTATATAAACGATGGAAAATGCATTTTTTTCAGATTTCTTGTCTGTTTTTTAGGAACCCAATTGTAGCGACACCTACAGGATCGAATTGTGAATCCATACCATCCAGCGATCCCTCAAACACATACACTGCCGAAAGGGAATGTTGATGATCTCTACGAAATTCTCATAGTTTGTGGACTACCATATACTTTCGAAGAACTTTGACATGAATAAATATTTTGCATAAAAATTTAGACAACATTAATTAATTTAGACAAGACAATTTAGCCTGACTTGGTGCGAATATTTTAAATTATAAACAAAAACTTTTAAACAGCGATGCAGGAATCATACGACTACAAAATAAAAAGTCTCCAACAAGAAAACGAATCATTAAGAACCCAAATAATTATGGCTAAAAAGAAAAGACTGCAAGCAAGTAAACACGCAGAAAGATTAGCAGAAAGTAATTATTATTTAGACACCTGTCTTCTTAAAGCTTGTTTGGAGTTGGACAAATTGAAATGTGAAAACGAACGTCTATTAAGTGTTCGTGATGTTTCATGAAAATGATATAATGAAAGAAGGATATGTACTAGAAATGTCAATGACTGAATACATACATCAAGCGAGTGATACATGCCTTTTTCTTTTTCGTCCATTTGCTGTGTCATCTACCAAACTTTCATATACGAATGATTAATATTTTAGAAGGAACTATCATTGTAAAAGTACATTTAAAAACTCAACAAGTCTATAAGGTGATGTTAGGAGCCTTAAGAACAGACGAGCGTGCATGACAAGAGCTATGAATGTCAAAGAAGCAAGTGAGGTGTGTAAGAATGGGCCTGTGTGGCGCTCCGTTGTTCGTGCCTACCCCGCAAGGGGTACCCCGCGTCAAGTTATGTATGTATGTAACAAGTCTATAAGAGTGTACTAGTTTTTCGGATGTTCGAAAATAGAGATAGGATTTTTAAAGTAATCTGAGGTACCAGTTCACTTTGGAATAGGCCTCTCTTTCCCAAAATAGTTTGGGAATCCTTGATCTATAAATGTTGAAAACAATAAAAGTAATCACCATTATGGAAGATGGAGGATGATAATAATTCATCACAAAGAACGTACTAAGTAAATCTCAAAATGCTTTGCGGTATGTGAGCATGTACTGATCAGAATGGGAAAATGTAATCGCGCTCGAACTGCCAATCCTTTCACTACCGCACCATAATCACCACAAATCCAAGGTGAGGCAGTGACAGAGGTAGTAGTAAGAGCAGGACGAGTCTTATATTATATTACATTTACATACTCATGATGCCCATTTTCCTCGACTCTGACGAAATTCGACATTCTGATAAAAAGTGAAATTAAATACTTCTTATAGGGTTATTGCGTTTCTTTGTCTGTCATTATGGAATTTAAAAAACAATAACGCAATCTGGCACTTGACGCCTGACGGTCTAATCTGACAGTTGACACTAAGATTTAAGGTTATTTATTTGTTAGGATAAAGCGTAGGGCAAAGTTAATTCAGAAAGCCAATCCTTTAAAAAGTAGAAAGAAAGGAATTCGATAATTACGAACAAAGTACGAGTGTACGAGCTTGTTCCAGTTTATTAAAAATTCACACAAAGATAATACGCTATTGTGACTTCACACAAAAAATTTTTCTTCATAAGTTTATGCTAAAACATCGAACGATGCAAGTTCGATGTTGCACTTGTAAATAGAAGTGTCGACAATTGTTGGATGTTGGTAAATTGTTAACAGAAAATAACAACATGGAAGAAAGTAAAATATCGACAAGTGAAAGCTACATTGAAGAAGGTAGTGTCAACAAATGTTAACAACATCGAAGAAAGTAAAACGTCTACAAGTGTTGACTACACTAAAGAAGGTAAAGTTTCAACATATGATAACAACATGGAAAGGGGTGAAATGTCGACAAACGAAAGCAACATGGATGAAAGTAAAATGTCAACAAATAACATGAATGGAGATAAAATATTGATGAATGATATCAACATGGAAATAGGTGAACCATCAACAAATGATAACATAAAAGAAGGCAAAATGTCAATGAGTGATAGCAATTTGGAAGTAGGTAAGAAGACAACAAATAATAACAACATGGAAGAAAGTAAAATGTCGACAAATGATAACATAGATGAAGGTAAAATATTGACATATGATAGTAAGATTGAAATAGATGAAGTGTCAACAAATTATAACATAAAAGAAGGTATAATGTCAAAGAGTGATAGCAATGTGGTGGTAGGGAAAGGGTTAGCAAATAATAACAACATGGAAGAAAGTGAAATATCAACAATCAATAACAGCACAGAAGAAGAGAGACAAGGTAAATAAACACAAATTTTACTATAATGAAAAATTATTACTATATTTTTAATTGACTTCAATAAAGAAGGAGGTTCTTAATTTGTTGTGTAAATATATATTTTTTTTAATATATGTTTAGTCATAACTTTGTTGTTTCTGACACAATTATGATGATTTCTTTTGTGTTTTATTCAGAGTATCTTCATAGTAGTCTGGTATAAATTTCATTGTCATCATATTTTGCTTTTTGAAGATGTGAAAAATTCATTCAAATCAGGTATATTATGTAGTATTTAAAATATGTCTCATAACTTTACCGATTTCGATCATTCTTTTCCATTGGATTTAGTATAGTTTCAGAATATTACCATATAAATTTGAATGCCATTAGACCCTGGGTTCTAAAGATATAGCAGAAAATTACTTAAAATGGAATAAAAAATGTATCGAATAATATTGTTAGGTTTATGACAATTCTAAAACGAGAAGGTACCTATTTAAGATCAATAATGTGCTGTCCTACACTCGACTGGGACTAGAAAAGAATACAATTTAAATCAGGACTGCATAAATAGAGTTATGAGATCCATCATATTACATTGATGGTTGAAGTTGTGATTCAAACAAAAATGCTGCCTAGTGACATCAGACAATGAATGTAATCATGTAATGAAATAATTTTCATTTGGTACTTCACTGATTGCATTTTAAAAACAAGAAGAAAAAGGGGTTGCAAGATACGACCGAAGGTCGTGTTGAGCAGTTGGTTTTCTGCAAATCAAAATACCCTAACTGCACTGCAGGAGTGGCTGGCGAGTGTCAGAACCAACAGATATACAGTTATTAACTGACTAGCATGTCCTAGCAATACTACTTCATTGATTTAAATTTGAGGCATTTATTGAAGATTTTTAAGTGCTTATACATAATTTACATTCAAGCTGCAGTCAACAATGTTTTCTAAATATGCTTTCGTTTTCAGCTATTGTTTCGGAAGACTTTTACAACAACAAAATATGCTTTTTAAGTTACTCTTAAAGGGGGTTTCTTTTTTGTTACACCATTTTTATTATTTTTACAATTTAAAGTTAGGTAAATGATAATGGTAAACCATAGTCTGGTTTTTTGATTAATGTATCTTAATCATATTGTTCCTTATGCAAGTTGAAACCCATCAACAAGTCAGTGTATACATTCATTTTCATTTTATTTATTTTCCTGACCTACAATAAATGTCAGAAGGTGTGCAATATATTTAACTGTGACAACTGTGACTATTAGCAACTAATTTTCATAAATCTAAGACCTACAAAATACAAAGAAGGTTATAAAAGGCAAATATATAATAAGTTACCATGCAATATA
The DNA here is from genome assembly GCA_012273795.1 of Dendrolimus punctatus. Lineage (NCBI taxonomy): Eukaryota > Metazoa > Arthropoda > Insecta > Lepidoptera > Lasiocampidae > Dendrolimus > Dendrolimus punctatus. The sequence goes on along the minus strand of CM022541.1, from coordinate 9,463,664 downwards.
ATGCAAGAAAATAATATTAATATGTTTAAACAAAAATTATTGGAGTGGGTGCCAAAAAAATCCTATTATAGCGTACAAGAATATTTGAATGAGAAATAATTATGAAGATTTTTTGACATTGTATTTACATAACTCATTTAATAACTCTGAACTCAACATACTATCTATGGTTATTATATAATTCTAGAAAAATAAGTAAAATGAATGTCTGTCGATTGAGTGGACTACTATGTTTTTGTTAATTAGTTGATTTTCAACTTAATTACTATTTGCATGCCTGAAAAGGCAAAAACATGTGAAACATTACACAATATATTGTCATCTAGTATTGATATAATACTAACCATGTTTTTAAGCAAATAAATGATTTGATTTGCAATAATATGTATTTAGTACAGGATGCAAAAGAATAAACATAACAAACTATCAAAAAAGGCATACGCTCAGCAGAATGCTGGTTTCACAACCAGCACTGATCTTCTGGGAGAACCTCTAAGTGATACCATGGCTTATCTAAGTACCGTGTAAAAATAATTCTATGTTGCTTCTGTATTTGTGTTATAAATTATAATGTATGTTCTGTACACAAGTACCACTTTCAAATCAGATCATGACCAGACAACGTATGATATTGCAGAGAAGCTCAATGTATTAACCCAATATTTAAAAAAGTCTAAATTCATGATTTCAGAGGATGAAGAAAAACGAACCAAAAAAACTCCTTCACCAGAAAGAAGCAGAAGCAGGTCTCGCTCACCACTTCGTAACAAAACTAAAAAATATTATATGATCTTGGAGAATGTTCCAGAGACAATTGACCATACTCAAATAAAAGATGCAATAGCGAAAAACCTAGGTTATATTGGCGTAAGTCTAGTTATAATAAATACCAGCTTAACTAGAGTCTGGATACATGCTCGATAATAGAATATTATATTTTTTTTCAATTTGTAACCATTTTAATAAAAATAAACCCCTTCCAAAAGCATCATCTTCGTCTTTGTACCAGGTACTCAGAAAGTACTGCTAAAAAACATTTTATGTATGAGAGACTGGCTAGTCATAATTGATTTTGAAAATATGATTATTTGTAACTAAAAAAAATATAGGTCCCAAGAAACGCGAACGGAAAGAAAATTCATGAAATGAAAACTACTGAGTCAAAGTATATTAAATTTTTAGGGGACTAAATGGCAACTATTCCGCTTCGAACTAAAAAAGAATCACGTAAATCGGTTCACAAATCTCAGAACAATTGGTGCACATATGGAAGGATATGGAATTATTTTTAACCGACTTACAAAAAGGAGGAGGTTCTCAATTTGATCGGTATGTTTTTTTTTATGTATGTACACCGATTACTCCGATATTTATGATCCGATTTACGTGATTCTTTTTTGTTCGACGCAGAATAGCTGCCATTTGGTCCCCTAAAAATTTAATATAGTTTGGCCCAGTAGATTTTATTTTATGAATTTTTTTTATGTAAACAATTTTCACTCCGTCCCATATGTACACCGATTACGCTGAGATTTATGGTCCGATTTACGTGATTCTTTTTAAGTTTGATGTAGAATAGCTGCCATTTATTCCCCTGAAAATTTAACATAGTTTGGGCTAGTAGTTTTCATTTTACGAATATTTTTTTGTTCCCATTTCTTGGATCTATATTTTTTAAGGAGCACGGCACCTTTCGTTGGTCTACCCATACCTAGCTAGACACTAAAAAGTTACAAATAAAAAAAACTTCGTTTAAAAAAACCGACTTTAAAAACTAAAAAGTATAAAATAACTTATTTCTAAAGCTGTTATTATTAATATATACATATCACTTCATCACTATCACTACATCATCACTACATAGTATAAAACAAAGTCGCCTTTTCTGTCCCTATATCCCTATGTGCGCTTAAATCTTTAAAACTACCCAACGAATTTTGATGTGGTTTTTCCAATAGATAGAGTGATTCAAGAGGAAAGTTTATATGTATAATACAAGTTTTTCTGTAGTGTATTTAATTTTGTATCAGCATTGCACCCGTGCGAAGCCGGGGCGGGTCGCTAGTATTATCTAAAACATCTTGAAGTCGGAGCAAAGTAAAACATAAAAATTACTAGGTATATTTTGAAAATTACTAAGCACCGACTTTAAGATGTTTTAGGTAATATATATATATATTAATAATAATAGCTTCAGAAATAAGTTATTTTATACTTTTTTAGTGTTTTAGTTTTTTAAACGAAGTTTTTTTTTATTCATAAAAAATGTTCATAAAATGAAAACTACTGCGCCAAAGTGTATTAAATTTTTAGGGGACCAAATGTCAACCAATCCGCGTTGAACAAAAAAGAATGACGTAAATCGGATCATACATTAAAAAAAGAAATACCTTCCAAGTTGAGCCTCTCCTTTTGGAAGTCGGTTAAAAATAGACACGTTCCAATTTCCCTCTACATTGTTTGCAAGCTAATTTAAATCACCGTATCTTATTGAAATTTTTATCTGAGATGGGAACAGGACGGGAGCGCTGTGATTTTTCACGATTTCAAGTGTCGCCTGAAACCGAATGAATCGTATGATTAACTTCAAATGGCATTCATGGATGAAGACCCTTCTAAGGCAACTGTGTACCGTTGGTACAATGAATTCAATGGCGGTCGATTAACTGTGGCGGATGAAGAAAGAAGTGGTCGCCTTTTGACGGCCGTTACGGAAGAAAACGTTCTAGCAGTGAAATTTTTTATCCAAGACAATAGGCGAGTTACGCATCAAGAGATTCAGCGCGTACTGCAGATTGGATCGAAAAGCCTTCAGGGCATTCTACACCTCACCGATGCTCAGAAGCAGGCCCGGGTTGAATGGTTCCCTGGTATGATAAACAAACTTGAAACAACCTTGTCTTGAAGTGTTTACGTCATAATTACAAGTGATGAGTCCTTGATTTATCACTACGGCCCAGAAACAAAGCGCCAGTCGACGGATTGGGTGTTTCAAAACGAATCAATGCCTACCAAAGTGAAGCGATCTAGAAGCGGGGGAGGAGATAGATATTGATCGCGAGTTTTCAGCTTGACTGTGTCCTTTTTAGGTTTAAATAGTGCTTATTATTCTTAATATAAACTCTTAATAAATAAATTTAAAACATTCAACCGAAGTCATTGAAGGTGCAATTATAATTAATCTTTTTACAGAAAAAACCACTACGATGTTACGTAATTGCAAAGGGCGAAAGTAGATGTGTAGTCCTGTTTAAAGGTTTGGGTCTTTGTCAGAAAGTGGTTCGTGCTATGGATGGTAAAGAACTAGGTGACAATATTATCAGAGCAAAAGTAAAATTGGCCAATGGTAAGTTTATATGTGGAACATGGATTACTAGAAATAATTCACACCTAACAATGAATTTGATTTTGAATAACAACATTGGAGGTAGTGATGAGTAGTATGAGGCAGTACATTTGTCCCATACAAAATAGATCTTTACTGATATGGCTCTAAATTTAATATTATAAGTACGTTAAAAATGTTGTCCCGTTACTACTCCGCGTCAAATGTGAGAGGAAGGACCATTTTTCTGTTGCATGAAGTGTACTATGCGCGAACTTACCCCCACTTCCACCAAAACGCCACAACCTGGCTAAGTTCGTGCAAGGGACTGTAACACTTGTGTTAAGGGTGTATTATACAACTACTCGGGAAACTGCGACCATGATCCAAACTTAGGAAAGATATTTAGAATCTCCTGAGACCAGCGTTGAGACAGTTGAGTCGCTTCTTCCCTATCTATTGCAAGAAACGCGGGACCTTGACCTTTATTATGACGCAGATACTTACCGTAGACGGGGGCTTCGATAAGTACCGTAAAATGGGGTGAATTGGGACCAACATCAAGTTTTATTTGCGACCTTATATACACATTTATATTACGTGTTACACTTTGTGGTAGGATTTAAATTTGAAGCTTGCAATATTTTTTCTATAATCTGGCAACACTCAGTCATCCTGTCATAAGTATTTAAAAAAAACGTACTTCAAAACAATAGGTAGGTACCTATAGTATGAAAGTGTCAGCCCTAGCGAAGTACTGTATATATAGCGAATATATACTGTATATATATATATATATCGAAGTACCTTAAGCGACCCGATTCACCCCGACGCCTGGGTGAATAGGGACAAGTGAGTTTTTGTAACTTTTTATGATTATTCTTTAATAAACTATATCTTAATGCATTATAAATGAAAATTTAAACTACTGGAACCATTATGATCTTCGTTTTATTACTATAACTACAAAAAAACGATAAAAATCAATGTCGAACTAAAAAAGTGTCCCGATTCCCCCCATTTTACGGTAGCTGCATCAGATCGTGGGATGTCTACCTTCTTAGTGCCTCGTGTACGTAGATCGAAGTACTTAATTTTTGTTGAATAATTTAATTGTGGTTTTTCAGTATAATCGTTACAAGCAAAATAGTTCACTTTTTTAGCTTCACACAACGCGTACAGCGGCCAGTCTATACTAATTATTTTTACGACGCGTGTTTCAAGTGCAACAAACTGAATACCGCGCACACCCTCGGCCGGCGGTCACGCGGCGATAATGTGATCGCTGCATGTAATATAGACTATAGTAGAATTATTTTGTCCGTGCAGTTTGGGTCATAAAATAAAGCGAGTATTTCGCTCTCTCTTCCATTCATAGGCCTTATGGGCGGGCAGTGATGCGCATTATTGTTGTCGATAAGCGTTAACGATAGTGTATTTAGTTTTGTCATTTTGTGGGTTAGTTATAAAAATGAAAAAAATAAATAAATACAACAACGTATTTATTAAAATAAGAATAATAATGACTTATAATAAATTATTAATTATATATCTATGTTAAAAAAACTATCAAAAGTTTAGAATGTAACAAGTTATATTAAAAATAAATATAAATACTTAAATCTAAGTATAAAATTAATAGCCAAAAAGATAATAATGATTTTTATAAGATTGATAATCTTTCTTTGATAAGAATGAGTTTTTATCGATAATGGCGTTGCGCTCGCGCAACACGCTCACCGCCTTAGCCGGTCTGAGGCCGAGCTTGATTTATGACCCAAACTGCACGGACAAAAGAATTCTACTATAGATGCGCATATCCGCTCCACACATACAAAATATTAAATTTCAAAAATAATAATAATATGCATTTACACTACATGTGCATGGTTTCTGGCCAGGTTTCGAATCAGCGAGTTTGGTATGCGAGTACGCTAACCACTAAGCCACCCCGGCTTGACTTAAAAGTATTCTTTACCAGAAATGAGTCTTGAGTAATAAACCTTTTTCATAAGAGGAGGCCCGAGCCGAACAGTGGAATGTTTATAGATTGTTATTGAAGAAAAATGTATAAATTTAAATTTCTAGTGTTATTAATCTTTTCAGAGCTCGATCCATTGGAGAAAGTTCAAAATCCTTGTCCAGTTTCAAAAGAATCTACGCAAAAACAAAGGTATGTTTTATTAATTTCCTTATCTGTCTGTTCAACTATTCTTCTGAATAAATAAACATGTAGGAAATATATCTCATGGAAAGTGGGGAGTTAGTATTTATTGATGCTCAAAACAAATTACATCTAATATATAAAATTCTCGTGTCACAGTTTTCGTTGCCATACTCCTCCGAAACGGCTTGACCGATTTTGATGAAATTTTTTGTGCTTATCCGGTATCTATGAGAATCGGCCAACATCTATTTTTCATCCCCCAAAATGTTAGGGGTAGTCCACCCCTAATTTTTTTTATTTATTTTTTAGACAAAATTTTTAATTTCTATTTTTTTATGATACAACATACAAAAATACATACAACCCTAGATTTTCAACCCTCTACGATCAACCTCTATTTTTATGGGCAGGACGACGTCTGCCGGGACAGCTAGTAGAAAAATAAAATTGTAAATCTGCCTTGAAAAATAAAATATGATAAAATGCAACGACGGATGGCATAAATTTCTATTAAAGATCTCCTTTGCCATCTCCTCTTTTCCATAGTCTTTGGATCATTAACGTGATAAGTCTGTCAATTTTTTTTTTCATTTGTTATTTAAAGTCGCCCTTTCCAATTATCCTTAAATTTTGTTATCTTATGTAATACATTGTAGACTGACAATAAACAAGTGATTCGTTTCGGTACAGTGATTTTTTGGAGGTTAAAAGTGTCTAGTGAAAATTTCAATTTCCAAGTTAACATGAACACAATAAAGCATATTCAAGTCATACATTCATTCATTGACATTATTAAAGCAAAGAGGCGATTTATTTTTTAATAGTTGACTCAAAGATCAGTTACGAGTATCACATATAGAATTATGGTGTTTTAACTTTCAGTTTGCCAGCATCTAAATTTAGTTTTCCAGCATCTAAAAACATTCTTCCAACATCTATACACACTAAACCCAACATATCGGCTAAACCCATAATGCCACCTAAACCCAAAATTCCACCACCAACGTTTCGAGAAGGCGAAGAAACGTATGGTTTGAACGTCAAGTATTTGGAAAGCTTAGGCATTACTTCTATGAGTAAAATTGTCTTCATTAACAATGTAAGTAGACAATTATTAGTTAACTTATTACGAATTTAAGTTGATAGATATTCTTACAAAAAAGTTAAGTATCTGTCTATCTATGGTTTCAAAAGAAATGCTAAAATTGATGTAAGGACCACTAGTTTTGCTTTTTTTTAATTTCTTTCTGAATTATACATATATGAATGTTTGTCTTAAATCATCTCTGAAACAGTTCAGTGATTTTTGTAATCTTCTTAAATAACACGTTTTTTGGTATCTAGCTACTAATGTTAAGTATTTATGAATATTCAATTTTTAGAATAATCTGTAAGCATACATCTGCTACACCAAAATCAATCAATTTATTGTGAATTAAAAAAAACTATTTGCCCTTTTTGAAGAGTTCCATATTATAGAGCTCTTGGAAAATTGGGATGTGGCCATAACTTTATAAAAGTAAATAAAGAAGCCGGTATATTTTTCAATGTCTAAAGCTGTCAAACAAACTTCACCCAATTGAAAGTAATTACCGTCGCCTATAGACATTTGTATTGCCAACGCGTTCGCAGTGTTTAGGATAGAGAGGATTTTATTTATGTTAAATATGTTTGCGTTCGACCACAATCACGTCCAATGCTGGACGATGATGTGGTCGAAGATAGACCATGCTTACCTAGATAGTACTTACTTACACGAGACTTGAAGATACCCGGATTGTACTTTTCGGGTAAAACGAACTCTGGTAGTGCTTTCCACAACTCTGCAGTACGTAGAAGGAACGTGGAGGCGAAACGTTTAGTACACACCGGTAGCGTTTCCACTGTGAAAAGATGGCGTAGATCAGAGCACCTTGTTGTCCGAAGATGGAATGGTGTAGAATCAAGTCGAACAGTTCAACCGCACACTCTCCGAAAGGAATCTTATAAAAAGCCGACAGACTAGCAACCTGACGTCGATTCTTCTAGGCTTTAAAGCCTTGTATTGACAAGCCGACTGGATTGCTAGCACCCCTGGTCTAAAGTATGTCGCCATAACAACATTGAGTTGTGTTCCGGCATTAGTGACCAGGTTCCAGTCTACCTTAAGAGAGCAGCGGCGCATTTGTAGCACCTTTGGTGTTGCAAATGTCCATAGGCGATGGTAACCGCTTTCCATCAAGTGGGCCGTCTGCCTGTCAGCTGAACTCCTGCAATAAAAAAAAAATAAGAAGCAGGTCGCTGTCAATCAACCTCTTGGCTCTTCTCTCAATGCCAAAGGATGGGATAATAAAGGAAATCGAACATGGGGGAGGATATTGGTCTATCGGTACTCTCACTTACCGCATGAAATACGATTAGCTGAACGCTAACCATTTGACATTAATATTCTGTGTGAGCGTGGTTTCACACAGATCAGATTCCAGCATGGCTCTACTGTGTATTGCTCTAAAATTACAAATATTTCAGCTGGATCCATCAACTACGGTCGACAATCTAAGAGAAGTATTCAGCAACGCTGGTGATATTATAAACCTATTTATTGCAAAAAGATTTGCGATTTCATTTGCAAAGATTGAATTTGATCACCCATTGGAAGCTGTTCAGGTAATTTTATACATAATATTGTGTATAGTCGGTCCAGAAAACAATGCGCATTGAAAATCACATACTTTATTCATGGCACTCAAAAATGGCCAGAGACGGGTATTTGACACCTTTTACAATAAATTCTAAAATCTATGCAGTTAAACGCGTATTTAAACCTAATAAGATTCCTGTTCCAATTTAACTTGATAATGCTTTGCATCGTCGTTGAATCCCAACTATACCCTACTCCAAACTGACCTCATTTTTAGCACAATATCTGAAGGAAACGCTACATTATAAATTCATAAAGTGCAGCAAAGTGAATTTCCCGAAATACACCTAAGCATATAGTGTTATAATAAAATTAAGACATTAGTGTAGCGGCGTGACAGAAATTTCTTAGAATTCTTGTACTCACAATAATGGCCATTTAAAAGAATTTTCTGCGTAACGTTTGTCACTTTCGATGTGAGTATATCTTCATAGGCCGAATTAGTACTTGGGGCTTCCCATTTTTACGGGATATTATAGTGACCCACCATTCTTGAACAAAACTAGTTTGGGGGGGTAGAATATTTGATTCACCTTTAATAATGTCAGCCGCCACATCTTAGGGCTTTATTTCATCATGTCGATTTTCTAGAAATTGATTTTCATGTAACAATTATTATTATAATTTAGCATTTTTTATATATATTAAACTAGCGGCCCCGACAGACGTTCTTCTGCTCTGCAAAAATAAAAATCTAGGACTCGATCCCAGCGCCACCGGTTCCAATTGTGGATTTAAACCATCCGGGAACCCACTCAAACACACAAAAACAAAATCACCAAAATCGCTCCATGTGATTAAGGGATTCTAGAACCCGACCTCAGCGCCACCTACTGGTTCCAACGGGTTAAAAAGCCTACCAATTTTCAGCCAAATCGGTACAGCTTTTCTTGAATTATAAATAGTGTAACTAACACAATTTTCTTTAATATATATAGATTTGACGATTTTGTTGGCGACCATTAACATCCTTAGAATTCGGTTACAAATATAAAAGATAACATAAGATTATTGTATATCTCTTATGTTTCGATTCAGGCAATATCAATGTTCAATAATAGAGAGCTACACGGACGACGCCTAGAGGTTCGCATGGATTATCAAACCAATAAGGTTTTTCCGAAGGGAATAAAGAACCCTGGCTCTGGATTAGGCGACTGCGGTGCTCCAATGCGACATATTCGGATTATGCGTGAAATGCAATCTATGCGGGAGATGTTTACTCAAGAAATTAATACTTTGAACAATGCATTACAAGAGCTAAATTCGAAACTAGCAGCTCAATCTCAGATTGCCAACATACAAGCAATGTTAATGCAAAATACAAATCCCATTATGAACTCTACCAACTTCCAAAATACACCTTTAGGTAGCATGTTTACTAACCAGGCGATAAACCTACCAATGTCCCAGAACATGATGCCAAATTTTAATATGAATATGCAGAATCAAACGGGACAAATGTATTCACCAGCGAACCAAACGGTAGGTCAAATGTCTGACCAGTTAAACCAAATTCCTGGTATTATGAGACAAACAACTGATATGGATCTAACTTCTGGTCAAACCAGTCAAACGGGACTGATAAATCAAGGTGGCCAATTTTTAGGTCAAATAAATCAAATAAGTCAAATGACGAGTCAAGGGGATCCAATGGCGAATCATGGTGATCAAAATGCGAGTCAAATAACAACTCAAGGTGGTCATATGATGAACCAAATGAGTCAAATGAGAAATCAAGAGGGTCAAATGACGAGTCAAGGAAGTCAGATGTCGAATCAAGGAGGCCAAATGTCGAGTGACGTAGGTCAGATGAACCAAATGCCCGGTATTATGAGACAAACAACTGATATGGGTGCAATATCTGGTCAAACCGGCCAAATGGGTGTGATAAACCCAGGGGGCCAGTTCCAAAGTCAAATGACCCAGATAAATCAAGGAAGTCAGATGACGAAACCAGGGAGTCAAATGACGAGTGACGTAGGTCAGCTGAACCAAATGCCCGGTATTATGAGACAAACAACTGATATGGGTGCAATATCTGGTCAAACCGGCCAAATGGGTGTGATAAATCCAGGGGGCCAGTTTCAAAGTCAAATGACCCAGATAAATCAAGGAAGTCAGATGACGAATCCGGGGAGTCAAATGACCAGTGACGTAGGTCAGCTGAACCAAATGCCCGGTATTATGAAACAAACAACTGATATGGGTGCAATATCTGGTCAAATCGGCCAAATGGGTGTGATAAATCCAGGTGGCCAGTTTCAAGGTCAAATGACCCAGGCAAATCAAATGACAAATCAAGGAAGTCAGATGAGGAATCAAGAGGGTCAAATGACGAGTCAAGTGGGTCAGAAGATGAATCAAATGAGTCAAATGGGTTCAGCTGCAACCCAATTGAATTATCCTACTAATCAAATGAACTACACGACTGGTCATAATCATGACAACAAACAAACAGGTATAACATAGTATTATTTATTAGTATATATAACACACTAGTATTATTAGCTCTCCTTAAAAAGCGCAACTTAGACGGCTGAGTGGTCTACTATGCAATTAGCTTACTGCAATGTGGAGGTCCCAGATTTGAATCAAGACATGGAAAATTTCATAAACAAACTTTCCGTTATTTAGATACGGTCTAAGTCTCTGAAATAAACTAGTTATATATTATAAATAAAAGGATAAGTTATTCTTATATACTTGCTTATACAACGTGTTTCATTTCAAATGACAATAAATCATAATTTTAGCAGTCTTACTCCATACAAAGTTTTTGGTACTATTAAATCAACCGTAATGTCAAAATTAAAAAAAAGCAATTTCCGAACAAATTAATTGCGATTAAAAGACAATAAAAACAGAACATCTTGTAAATATTGATTCACTGACCTTGGTAAGAATGAACATCTTCCGCGTTTAATGATGAAGAGACGAGCTGGCAACATGATACATTTGGTCACTAACCTACCGATTTAGTCAAAATAACAGATACATGTTGTTGTAAAATTCTGAAATGAAAAATGAGGTCCTGTGGCTAAACCAAAGAAGCTACCTTGATTCGTTTTTGTATTTGGGTAGAGTACGTCATGACGAAAACGTGGTCTGATTTATTGTCGTAAAGTCTGAAACACGCTGTATATGCTAAGCCTCTAAATTCAAATTCCTGCTTCACAAAAAACTAGCACATCAGTAATTCTATTTTCTCCTTGCTCTTCTTCTTTTTTTACTAACTTTCTTTTCTTTCCTTCTATAAGTGTATATGTAATATTAAGTCCAGCGATTACCAAAATCCCTTTAATAATATATTTATATTTTAACTTGTGGGCTGCATGATTGCTTAATATTTTAACTTATAATTTTGTATTTAATTCTAATAGTGTTGCTGTTTGTTGTTCCAATAAAATAGCTTATGGATAAACAAGGGAGGTTCAATTAGGTCTAAGATTATTTTTGCTTTTCAGGAAATTCTGTCCAATCTTCGAATAAAGATAGTACCAAAGGAAGAACATCTGACATGGTCATATTTAACTATGTAAGTAACATATTAAATGGAAAATATTTAGCAATCTACTATAGCAATACATTCCACTCTAATACAGGAACATTATTTTCAGCATACTTTGTTTTACCTATAGTATCAGTAACTATAGTACCTCCCCTTTGGTAGGAAAGGAACACATAATCATCCCACTGTTCTAAAACAGATTGCCGGGTTTTACCCTTCGATACCCTCGATATGCAGATTTGCCATTGCTAACCTAATTTGTCAAATAACGGGATATAACGAGGCCCAGTCTTTTTCCTTGTAAGATAGTCCGCCTAACAATCCGTCGTTGCAGCCTGCATTGCGTTCTTTAACAAGCCGAATGCCTCTCGAGTCCTGCAAGCTCGGTCCACTGCAGGATAGTGACTGCGCCTCTAGTCTCTAATTTATTTGTGTCTTATTATTTTATAATATACAATTTTATTCTATACTAGCATATACCCGCGACTTTGTCCACGCTTGACTTGTAATTCCCGTAGAATTCGAGAGGCACGAAGTATAGCAGCATTTAAACAAAGAATGTCTATGAAGCTATCGTTTTAGTGGAATCTGTGTCGGAATAAGCAATTTTTATGCATTAGAACAACTCTAAAGCACTTCCGGGAAAATTTCCGCAGGACTCCGGATAAAAAAAAGATATGGCACATTTTGTTATTTTAAATCACATTGGAATTCGTTTTTTTTTAATCTGGCCATTTTAAACCATTCCCAGAAAAAATCCCGTAGGATTCCCAGGACAAATAGTGGCGCAGGTTGAAAGTCTAATAATTAGCTGTCGATCGGCTAGAATCGCATCGAAATCGACCCAGTAGTTTTTACGTGAATCCCGAACAAACAGACAAGAAATCTAAAAGCGCATCGTGTCCTCCATCTTTTACATAGTCTATTCCAGTTGTTTTTTTTTAATATCTTCAATGTATAGACACGGCATGTTAAGAGTTTTATGATATTATAGATTTGTCACCTTTAACAAATAAACATTCAATTTCTTTCAATCTCTCATATTTTTAGTTACCGCCGAATGTGACTGAACGGGTGTTAATTAGCAAGTTGAAGACAGTCGGTGAAATAAAATTCGCTGAGTTGACAGGATATGGAAAAGCCATAGTTCGTTTTCAGACCGAACAGGACGCGGCACGTTGTATTCGTATCCTTTTCACAGTGTTTTACTCTCATTCACACACATTCATACAAAAAATACCTGTCATAAGTTAGTAGAAACTTAATTTAATTTTACATGTACTACATTGTTATTTAGATTGAATTAGTTTACCTTTTCTAGTCATAGCGGCTGGTAATCACATAGGTTTCTTCGCGCCACCGACACTCATCACTTTTTAATAATAAAATCTTTGTTCCTTTTGTTTAGTTCTTTCTTTTGTAAAAGGAAAATAAATAATTATTTGTAATAGAACACAATGTAGTGAAATTTACCCAAGAATAAGCCCCGATTGCTGTAGAACTGTTTTAAGAAAAAGTTAACAAAAGAATTCAACCATCTTGACCAGGCTCGTCTATTCTTATGTATTCCAATGTACCGAATCCGGATCTGGGGCCAGTTTGCTCCATACACCCTAAAATATTTGAGAGTGTATGGACCAAACTGACCCCAGAATCGGATTCAGCTTCTTTAAGGGTGAAGAAGGCCTGGTCTGGTCCACATTTTTGTGGGCCAATGTACTTTATAGGAAGACTCCAGGGAAAAAGACGAACTTGTCACTTTTTTGGAAACTAATCTGCGCATTATAGGGAAATTACGGTACTATACGATAATAAACCGAACAGGGTAAAACTCTATTTATATTAGAGTTCTTGACGTTTAAAAAAATCGCAAGCATACCTAAACAGTCCAGGAAAGGAAACAGCTTTTCAGTGACATAATATGTCACTTTTCTCTGTTAAATCTGACTTAAGATAGTTTTTAAGAAAAGGCCATATCTCAAAATCAATGTTGCTCGACTAGTTCGTCTTTTTCCCTGGGGTCTGCAATTGTAAAAATCAACATGAGTTTTCTCGCTTCCATGATTCGCATTCGCCGTTTGTTTGTTTAATTCTGATGGGGTAACTAGGACTGATTTATTTGGCAATTGTTTTCTTAACAATAAGGCAGATCTTTTCCACCGTTCTAAAGTTGATGGCCAAGTAATTCAAGTGAGGTACTTGTAAAATATAGGGTAAGTATGATAATTTGTTGTTAATTTTTAACTAGGTCAATGAGCATTGCGTTTCACTTAATGGTAAGAGTCTTATGCTGTCCTTTGACATGATATACAATTTTTCAACAGCCGGATAACCTGTTTTAGTTCTAAAAATTTTATTTAAACCTTTGACACGTTCTATTGTACAAGTGAAACATTTCAAAGAACCATTGAATTCAGAAATTTTATTTATAACAAAGTTACACGTCAATTTCTACATTATAATACGGCTGGCGTAACGTGGCAAATGTGAACATAGGCTCTGCGAACTTTAGAGCATGTACACTCGTGTGATCAGTGGGCATACGACTCGTCAGTGAATACAATTGGTCGCCCTTCATCCCTGTATTTTTTCATTGCTTTGTACTAGTTGGTCGCTGTATTTTCTTCATGAGTTTACATGCGCTAAAGTTCGCAGAGCCTATGTTCACATTCGCCAAGATACGCCGGCCGTATCATACATATGTTGATAAATAAAATTAGGTCGTATCATATAGGAATTTAACTCCTCATCACTATAAAAGGCGTGCTCGACTATTTCCCGAGTCGTGTTTTAAAGGAGCCGGTGGATGGTAAGTTATCCTACTAGGTAGTTTATTGTATATTAGCGCCCCATGACGTGCGTCAATCTCCCCGATGTCTTAAGATTGTGTTTTATATGTTTCATGTCATTCCTATGCCGAGTGAAGTGCGTAGGCACGTCACTGTGCTTGGCATAGGTATGAACGTTCAGTCGTATATACACCGCAACTTGATATATAAGTATACTGGGTAGTGTGAGTATACCCAGTTTTTAAAATGCGGAAGGCACGATGCCAGTCGGCAGCTCATCACAGCTCCGTCGAGCCAATTCCAAAACCTGTTGGACGCAATGTTTATCGTAGGCGCTCCGCATGTTTCGGCAACCCCGAGAAATCGATACGTGAGTTTAGTTCCTCGAAAGTGGGATTAAACATTCAGCTGTGGAGTACTGTGGCATTTACAATATATTGTTTTCAAGTACCAACTAATTCCGATGCTTCTATAAGCTAGTTCTTCTATTCTAGTTGGGTTATTTACACGTAACATGCTTTTACCTCATAGATACAGCCCTAGAGAGTGATTCTTCGAGCCTAAGGGGCTTAACAGCTGACCATCTGTTTTAGTTGATCATAACGATCTTCGATATTTTGTAAAATAAGAACTGTATTCACATTAATCAAAGCTTCTATTAAAGTTACATCTTATCACAGCTAAAGAGTAGATGGGGGCAAAGTAAGGCAACAAAGATAAAACTAAAACAGAGTGTTTAAAATGTGTCATCGGAAACGCGACGTCTCATAATATCCACATTAAATCTTGTTAATTTGAGTGTAGTTCATTGAAATACTAGTGCATGTATTGATTGTATGGACAGTATGCTCTGCACGACTACGTTGTAATTTTTCTAGCTGTTTCTAGAAGATTGCATTGATATCAGGTATGTTATAATACACGGCTTGATACGGCGAGCCATTGCCGACTTATCTCACTGCCATGCAGAAGTTGCGGCTTAGATTTCTGATATGGTAAATTTTGGGAAAGAATTTTCTACGTTATTTACCGTCTGAGTGTCTGTGATTGGCCCCAGAGTAGTTCGTATATTACTCACAAGCGTGGCTTGCTTAATTTGAGGACATACAATATGTTGGTTTGGCGATTGTTAAAAAATTGTCGAGAGACAACTAGGACATTATCATAATTTGCGCTATAGTTGATATTTAGACCTCCTTCGATGGCTGACAGGGCAAAAGGGAGAGGCAGCGGGCAGGCAGTTGGGAATGACATTTATTTCTTAACTACTGCCTAATTTTATCGCTTATGGAGTGATACATACATACATACATAACTTCACGCCACTTTATGGAGTGATGTTGTTATCAAACGATTGGTATTGCTTATATAATACATATTTGATGCATACTGATACTGGTGTGCCTGTTATTCCTATAGAATGCATAGTTTCAAGTGTTTAAATAGTCACAATGGTGGGATTTTTAACTATTTGTTTTGATGTTGTTTATGCTTCACTTCTGTCCAGCAATGTAGGTACTTAACATTACTGTGGTAAAAGTTCTCCCGAAGTATATATTGTTTTGACCACATGAGTCAAACGATCTGGCTACTGCCAGTGATAAACTACACAGTAAATGTTATTTTATTATAGTTTTTATTTATTTATATCAATTTTATTTTTTCATTTCAGTGGCCAATGGAATAGTAGCTGATGGTAGGGCAATATTTAAGTGTATAGACTGTAAGCTTTAGATAAGTTTTTTCTATATAAATGACTAAAGGTAAACTGACAATGTTACAGAAAATTGAGTATTCAGTTAGTACCTTAGTATATAAGGCAACCACTGTTGACAGTAGACTGACAGTTATCTGTGGTATGCTCCATTAGCTAGTCTAAATGAGAAATTTAGCTACCGAGGCAAAAGAGTTTAGCACTGAAAGCAATGTGTCAAATGCAACTTTTGTTTGATGATTATAGAATATAAACACTCTAAAAAATTATTTAAAATAAAGTAGTTTTCTTTCTATAATCATTTTTCTTTGCTAGATTATTTGAATCTTGCTAAATTATATTTTTTGGTGGTATATGTTATAGCAAGATTGGTGATAAGGTTTCTAGTTGCTAAGACCTGTGTTAATGCTCTCTGGTTTTCAGAGCAGCGATGTAAGTGTTGTACGCGGGATTTTGATATCTTACTATCTATTTTTTATGTTATCATTGGTAAAAATTGTTGTTACTTGTATGGGAGTATATGCCAATTTTTCACCAGTAGTAAAATACATGAATAGGTAGTAAAATTTATAAACCCGTCGAAGAAGTGCTGTGGATATGTTCTGATGGAGTATGTTCAATAATATCGACTCTTAGATTAGAACATGATGGGACTGACATGCTTAAGTGCCAAGTCACAAAAAATGCAGAGAAAATAAATTAAATTTAATATTGACTCTTGTATTGCATACTAGTAGATCTAGGGGGTAAAGCCCTGGACCGACTAGTTTACTGGAACGCAGAAGCTCCGGAATTGATTTGTGGTAGCTTAAATTTCGGAAGCGAACTTGTCGTTTTTTGTTTTGATCTGGGTATCTAGGATTGGCCCCAAAGGTGTCCGTTGTATATTACTCGTAACACATAACTTCCTTAGTTTATTTGTTTGTGTTTGTCTGCCGATTAATTATAATTATTCAAGATAACAAAATGACCTAATGCGTTTGTTAATACTTTTGAATTTAACAGTTTTTGCTGGTACTGTGGTCTTTAGCTGCCTTATAGGATCTGCATACGTCTAGCTATCGCCGCGGACAACAGACTACTGGCACACGCAACGTAGGAGCGCACATATTAATAGTTGCTCTATCTCGCTCGCACATCATACGTACCGCTCACACATTTTGCTATATATTGTTCTAGCTGTACGACTTGTTAATATTTGTACTTAATGCTACCGTTTCTATAATAATTAGTTCACATCAGCACTCGACAATGAATACTAATCTCTGCTATCTGAAGTATCATTTAACCTCTACCTCCCGCTGCTACAGTCAAAATACTATTACAGCTGAAGGTGGTTCTGGAAAAAATCACGGTTGTAAGATTCTATTTTTCTTTGTTAGAAATTGTCTGTTCTTGTCTATGTAAGGTAGTGACAGGTTTAGGAAATATTTGGTATCAATTCTTTAATCTTGTTTTAATGTATCAAGTGCTTATTAAAATTGGTTTAAAATTAGTGCAAAATGTTTTATTTCATACAAATCCTTATCAAGTAAATTAGATCAGAAGTTGGCTGAGTAAACGCCATCTAGTTAGAACTGGTGCAACACTAAGATTTATTATTTATTTAAATTACAACCAGTGATGTATTATTACAAGTCGTTGCTATTAGTAAGAAATCGTACAATATGTATTATCCCCGCAAATTGCTAATGCGCTGGAACCTTGTCAAATTCAACTCGATATGTACGCGTACTCGCCGGCCAGTGACGCTAACAGTACCTACTGAGTGTTCGGCTACGGTTACGTCACAAAATGGCGGCCAGGCGCATTAGCAATTTGCGGGGTTAATATAATTTGGCACGATCTCGGTGAAATAAAGAGAGGTCAACACTGTCGTTCACATAGCAACATGGTGAGTGTTATAGTATCTTCGATCGAGAACAATCTTAACAGTGAACTATTATTTTTATTATATCTACTATACCATTAACTTCCCAAACGTGACTTGATCCGCGTCGGGATTCTAATTTTCTAGATATAAATGGACGAACCCACAAGTCTTAAGCGATTTGTGTATGTAAAAGAACCATGTGGTTTACAGTAATAAAATGAAGTAATCGTCGAAATAATAGTAACTCTAGTGTGAAACAATACTTTAGATGCAAATATAAAAAATGGGTTTCTAAAACATGTTTCTCAATATTACACAACCTTCAATTATTGTAATAAATAATGCGCCTTATCATTCTCGGATAAGAAAACTCCAATATTCATAAGTAAAGCTGATGAAATTAAATCATTGTATTTCTTTGGACGATCTACAAGTAATAATTATGAACGACGAACAGTTTGCTCAGTTTATGAATAACCAACCAATTCAACAAGAGCAAATTCTACAAATATTGAAATTGTTAAACCCGGCAAGTTCTTCAAACTCAACAACAAAGAGTAACGAGCGACTCCGATAACACATGCAACGGACAAGATGATCATCATAAAGAACTTCAATATGGAGCGGAATAATCCTGATACATACAGAATCAATGATTTTTTAGAACTTTTCGAAAAGAAATGCAAAATTCCACTAAACGACGTTCTAGGCTACTACTTTTACCGGAGGACTTTCTGGTGAGGAGTGACTGATGATGTGTGAGATGGTGATGGTTGCAGCCGTCGAGCGGTGTACGTAGAAATAAAAGATTGCTTGCGTCGTACATTTTTAATCACACACACACTCTCAATGTTACAATATTATAGTTCAGAAGGATTTTTGATATGAAGGCAAGCAGCGAGCGCGAAAAACTAACGTTTCGTACACGGGCACGTATGTCGTGCGGACGCGTTGAAGACGTGAATCGGACTGTGTCGAGATGACCCGAAATACTTCGGTCCTCGACTGTTTCGCGGCAAATGGATTGCCGCGAAAAATTGTGGGCGCGCTGTCATACAACGGCGCGATGTTTTGCTTGCCACAGATAAATATTGGTTCCGCGCTTGCGTGCTTGTTTTTATGTTGGCACTAATGTCGCCACACTGGGTTTAAGTCTTCACTAGGCATACAGCCAGGCCATATGGGCGCAAGATAACGTGCAAAAAACTCTGTTACGCGTTTGCCTCTTCACAAATATGTCTGTCTTCATCAAAGGAACGCCACTAAATATAATAACGAGAGAGGGCTTTCATAGCAGAGATACCTTCTTTCCACATTAAAATTTTGTTTTCAACAGATAGCTCTGATCCTTTTCTGTAAAACTGTTTAATTTCTGCATTATATTCTAACTCGCCAATTGATTTTCAAATATACAATATAGACATATGCTTGTAAAGACGGCAGTATTTCACTGCACAGTAAATTAAATTCACTTACAGTTCTAATCGCGCAGTAGCACACCCCGGCTGGTTAATTTTTAGTGAATTATCTTTTTCAGCGCATTCCATCAGTAGCGCACAACGCCCAGAATGCTCCAGTAGCTGTTCCACAAGGCGACCGCGGACGTTGTGGACGTGGCGAAAACGTCACTAATGTCGTCTTCATTTTCGATCACACAACAACCCATGTCAAAAAGTAGGCCGAATAGCCGTTCCACTTGGGTTTACGATTGTAACGCCGAAAATGATGATGTCATTAGTGAAGTTTTTGCCACGACCGCAATCGCCATGTGGAATGCCTAACTGAGCATTTTAGGCGTTGTGAGCTACCGATGGAACGCCCTGAATGTAGTCTATGCATCATACTTTTGCATAGTTGCCAAGCCATAGATATATTTAAAAAAATGCAATTGTCAAAAAATTTAAAAAAAAGTACAATTTGTTTATAATTTATTTTATTACTTTCCTCTTATTAACTATTAATAAAAAAGAATATTTTCGCCATTTCCAGCTCATTGACATTTGTGTATATTTTACAATATTCAACAAAGTAATTTTAACATGAACGAGCGTAAGTAAACAAAAAAAAATTGACTTCAATACATATAACCTACAAAATCTGGATTGTTATTGTATTTTGAATATAATGTTGTACAATAGTAAATATATACCGTTAAAAATTAAATATATGTACAAATTATCATAGCATTCCTGTTCCACATCTTTAAAAGCGATCTAATATTCAGATCATCAAAGTATCACAATTCAACATTTATTATAGTCTTATTACTTTAGAGATAGCCTAAACAAGCTTATGTTGCTTATGTTTTTAGGGGATAGAGAAAAACTAACAAATAAAAAGTCTTCACGAAGAAGAAGTCGGTCTCGATCACCGATTGACAGCCAGTTGGATTATAAAAAATTTATGGTATTAGAAAATTTAGAGAAGGGTATTACTTGGAGTAAAGTGAAGCAGATAATAATTAATAACTTCAGGGGAAATGTAAGTGTATCTCATGATGTCCCTGCATCATCTGAAACAATACTTAATGATTATCACCAAATGAGTCTTGTTTATAGCATTAAGAATAAAGCTATTAATTATTATGTTTAATGTCTTTAATAATAACCAAGTTGCATCACAAGGACTATAAACACACTTCATGAAACAGTCACTAACAATACCATTATCTCAGATGGAGCGGGTACATTATGATAACTGAAGATTAGACAAATAAGACTAGTTAATAAATTACTAAAATAAATAAATAGATACACTGTTAGAAGAGAAAAATCTATATCAACAATTCAAAACATTAGAAAACCACTTAAATACCCAGTAATAAAATATAATATATATATCGATGGGTGAAAGGCTATTTGTTTTAAACGACACTTTTATAAATTGTCGAGAGAAAAGTTTAAAGTTTCTAATGACCCAGAAAAACACATCACTAATGAACTATGTCCCATATTTAAAAAAAAGAACATCTGTAGACTGAAACTAGAGATCAGGTTCTTTATATTTCTTTAAGTTGAGACATTAGGATTAAAAAATCCATCGTGTTGAGTATCACACAAAATGTCGCTTAAAACAAATAGCCTTTCACCCCTCGATATGATGTATTGCATTCTATATACTAAATTATACACACATTGAAACATTCTAAATATATATTTATTCTAAACAAAGGCCTTTTTGGTTAAAGCCATTTTATTTTAAAGAAGCTATATAGGAATCTTTAGTCTCTTAATCACTATATAAATAGCAGCTTTCTCTCAAATTTTAATTATAAAGAGGTAAAGTTTGTGAGTTTCTGACATTGTAGGGAGTAATCTCTGCATCTACTAAACCAATTTTAAGATTTGTTTGCTGTTCAAAAGCTATGTTAACAGAAACAGGCTATACAACATGACACCATATACCACGGGAGCACGACAGAGCTTGGGTGAAACCACTCCGGGCCACTAGTATATGGAATAAACATACATATATTGTTCCACCTATTCCTATAGGTGAATTAGATAGTCTTTGATAAGTTTAATATTTTAATTATTTTCACTGTCACTGTTGTAGTCTTCTGTTGACATCTTTAAAAAAAACCTAAATGCTATTGAACCTATTTATCTACAAATTAAATAAGATTGCCAAGATTATTAAAATATCTCACATGTATATTTATAGATATATAACACTTTATTGTACACCATTACAGAAAAAACAGAAGAACTTATAGCCTAAAAATATTCTAAATATGCATAATGGGCAGTCTTAGTGCTAAGAAGCGATCTCTTCCAGACAACCTGTGGCAGGAATAAAACTTATTATATTAGTCAATGATGGCATACATATAAATATTAGAGGATATGCAGTTACTTACATAAATTTTATAGTTTATACTTTTTATTGTTTTTGTACTTATATGTATGGTGTATTAATATTTACCATTCATTATTATAATTATAAGCCACATCATCCAGCCATCAGTATTATAACCCTATCAATCCCTGGCAAGCGTTACCTGGAAAAGAGCTTTTTAGTGATAAGGCTGCCTAACTATCTGTTTAATGTTTTTCTGTATCTGTTTGTCCATGCTTTGGTGGACAATAAAGAGTTATCTATGGTGATTCTAGGCAATTGGTGTTCCTGGGTTTGGCCAGACTAATCTGTCTATATATAAAACAGTCATGTTAGTAACTAATCCAGTTCCTGAAAATCGGTGGGAATGAGGAGACTGACATAGGATACTTTTTATTCCACTGTAGACCCCGATCTCAGCGTCACCTACGCTGAGATCGGGGTCTAGAATCCTCTTTATCACGTGGAACAATTTTCGTGGTTTTTATTCTGTGCATTTGAGTAGGTCCCTGGATGGTTTAAATCCACAGTTGGAACCAGTAGGTGGCGCTGGGTTTGGGGGCTAGATTTTTATTTTTTCAAAGCAGAACAATGTCTGCCGGGACTGCTAGTAGGTTAATAATTAAAGTACATACCACAGAACAACATAATAACAAGACATTTTGTACAGGCACCAACTCCAAGCGAAATTTTTGTAGCCCCAGTTGGACAGAATAGAGTAATAGTTCGGTTTTCAGACTCTGATATTTGTCAGAATGCTGTTAAAGTTATGAATGGTAAACAAATAAGAGGAAATATTATCAACGCAGCATTGGACATTGGTAAGTTTATCTTTGTATGTTTGTGTAAATGTGTCATCAGTCGGTTGTCACTATTTGGCAGTGTTCCATGTTCCCAAAGCTCCATATCCTGGTCTTCTGCTTTCCTCACCTATATCTAGATTATAAGGAATCTTCACTATATTTGCTGTCTTTTCTTTCACCTTTTCCCAATTATTTGGGGTTGGTACAACATGTTGTTTCATTCAATACTTCTCCATTCTGGGTATTGTTGCATATGTCCTCTGTCACAGCACAAATTGTTGTCTTCCTTCACACCATCCACCATCTTTTTTTGTTTACTTTTACATTTATACCCATCACTCTTCCAGTTTAACATTTTTATGTCACATGTTCTGCTAATATCACCTTAGTTTTCTCCCTCTCAATTTTCCAGTAATGGATGCAACATTAAAGATCCCCATTATTATATTTATTCTTGGTACACCTCACACCTATTTCAATATATTCATCCCAGGGGGCTTAAAATGGCCACTTTTGCAGATTCATATGATGTGGAACCTTTTGCCATATCTTGCACCTACCAGTATATCTAGACACATGACAATTTCACTATGTGATTGTCCAAAAGTGATTCGTTTAAGATACCAGATTGTCTGTTCCATTGGTTCTAGATTATTTGGCAGACTTGGATTTGTTTATGACATAATAATATGAATCTAATATCAGTCCACTGTTTTGGGGTAAAGTAAAGTAGTGGGTAGTCTAACCTTCATGGGGCAATTGTTGGGTTTCAACTCAATGATAATTTTAATATGCGAGTCCCTTCGCATCAGCACATAGTAATAATTCAAACATCAATCAACCTTATTTGCAAAAACATAGATACATGAATAGTGTAAATACTTACATGCACTAAATGTCTTGAAGCTAATATGAAGCTATAACTGCACTGATGTTTCCAGCTTAATTAATTTCATTTATTTGACATGAATTGATCATGTCAAATTAATGAAAAAGAATCGTTAAAATTATTAAAAACATTTAAGTGTTAATTTTGAACATTTCAATGTCATTATTTTATTTTATTGTATTATCATTAATATATTCGTCTATGCTATAGTATAGTACTAATATTAGTAAATAATTAAATTTTGTTATTGCCATCGCCATGGAAGTTACGTCACAAAAATCTCCTATATGATACTTCCTAGCCAACAACACTTCGTTTTTTTTATAATCATAGGAGTGCTACTGCGGAATTTCTTTCTTCTTCACCTCAAAACCCTTGTGCATAGTGTAGAAAATAGACTTAGGCTGGTGTGCACCGAAATTTAACTGACGTTTAACCAAAAATAATCACTGTTTTTCCATACATTTTTGGCGATTATTTTATTTTAACCATCGGTTAAAAGTCGGTGCACACTAGCCTTATAGTTTTTAACTTGTATGATTAACTTTAAATAAATACTTTTCAGTAGTATTTAGTTTGAATAAAACTATTGAATTTACTTTTCAGACTGCCTGTATAAGAAAGTTCAATGGAATGAAATTGGAAGAAAACAATTCAGGTATGACTATATAGAAAATTATACAATTGCTGGCAATTATTATAATTTTATTCAAAACAATCAAAAAATCTTTTTTATAATTTCTGTAGCCAATGTATAATACGGCCGGCGTAACTTGGCAAATGTGAACATAGACTCTGCGAACTTTAAAGCATGTACACTCGTGAGATGAGTGGGCATACGACTCGTCAGTAAATACAATTGGTCGCCCTTTATCCCTGTATTTTTTCATTGCTTTTACCTGTTGGTCACTGTATTTTCTTCACGAGTTTACATGCGCTAAAGTTCGCAGAGCCTATGTTCACATCCGCCAAGTTACGCCGGCCGTATAATACAATGGTAATAATAACATTTTTGGTTCGCTACCATAGAGAGAAAATTAATATTTTTTAACATTTTTAACAAATTAACTGCTTGAAGGAATTTTAAGGTGGTTTGGACATGTAGAGAATGGATAAAGGTAGAATAACAAAACAGGTGTATGACAGTAAAATGGCGAATGGTAGAATGGTTTCCGGTAGACCGAGACGAACATACCATGACCAAAAATCAGAATTGTTAAAGAGAGGTCAGGTAAAAAGCATTTCAAATAAATGTGCATGTATGAAGAGGTTATTGAAAGTAGGTGAAGCGAAAGTTGTTTGTCAGGATCGTCGCAAGTGGAGATCCATAGTCTCTGCCTACCCCCGTGGGAAACGGGCGTTATATTATGTATGTATGTATGCCAATCTTTGAGTGGGGTGCTGACAATGGTTGTATACTCTACATTAGTTTTTGGTGAAATTTTGAAGTCTCAAGTTGCACTGTGTACTTTTATTTCCTAAGAATGTGTGTTTACTTAAGGAGAGTATATAAGTAAGATATTGTTTGTTTTAAGTTCTTGCTATGTGAGGAGTTTATGTAGAATGTTGCATTTCGATTGCAAGGAGAAATCCATTATTAAGTGTCAGTCAAGTATACAAATTGGCTTAACTGACATTAGTAGCAAGGTTCCAGGCTCCCTTAAGAGGACAGGAACGCATTTGTAGTACCTTTGGTGTTGTAAATGAGGCGATGGTAACCACTTTCCATCAGGTAGCCCCTCTGCCTGTCTGCTGAACTCGTGCAATAAATAAAACTAATACTTATACATTATGATGTTCCAAACATTTACTTTTTTACTTTTGATAGGTCGGTCCTTGATCAATTAGTAATTCTCTTATTGATGCTGGTTTGATTTTATATAAAAATCGAGATACTTTATTAATTGATTGTCATTCATTTAACGCACCTATATTATTTGCTGAAAATACAATATTGCATAATTAATAAGTCATAAAATCCACATGTTTGTACTTAAAAGTGAAGTGAAAGCAAAATTAAGGCTTTTTTAATCTAAATAGATGCTGTTATTGTTCTTTAAATTAAAACATTTTCATTTCTCATTTTTTTTATTGTATTGTATGATATTAATGTTTCTTAACATAAATGTGTCATATATTTTTTAAGTATTAATTTACTTAAGGAATAAATTATGAAAATTCAAAATTTCGAATTCCTTTCATATTTTTTTCGCTATTTGACTGTTTATACTGGAAATTTATAAAGTCTTAATTTTTTAAAAACCTGTGTGGTGGACACTCTTTGTATTTTTCACTATTTGACTGTTTATACTGGAAATTTATAAAAAGTCTTAATTTTTTTTTAAATCTTTGTATTTTTCACTATTTAGAACAAGAAACTTGTTTCCGCTATATAAAATATAAACCTGTTTATAATTTTGGTGACTACAGTTCAGATAAAGAGAAGGTGCCACCAAGATTTGCAGAAGGCAGGGAAACTTATGGATTGAGTGTAAGCCTTTTAAGGGATCTGGACATTCGAGTGATAAAAAAAACAATTTTTGTTAGTAATGTGAGTGTAAAATATAGAATATTTCTCCTAATTTTTATTATAAATTGGTATGCTTTGTTGTCTTAACTACTTTACTGATTATCATGATATTTTACATACAGCTTGGCAGAGGTACAGAAAATAACCTAGGATATGTTTAAGAAAAAAGTTTGATTATGAGTACAACAAACAAGCTGACAGGCCACCTGATGGAAAGTGGTTACCATGACCAGTGAACCTCTATTGTTGGAATGGTCTCAGCCTCGAGGAGCTGACTGGAATCTGGCCACTGATGTCAACATAATTTGACAGAATTTACCTAACACAAATCTGTATTATCTAAATGTGGAGGGAGTTGCGAGTCACCGTCTGTCCATTATTTGACATGTTCCCCGATTCCTGGTTCCACTAGCACTTCATCCCAATAGCCTAGTACTGAGTCCCCATTCCATTTCCTTCCATTCACTCCCATTTCCAATCAACCACCCATTATCCTATTCAATCCAGTCACTCATCCAACCACAATCTTATCACCCACCCAACTATCCATTTACCCAACCTATTTGCCCAAAATTATTTATCTTTAGTAGCATATATATAAGTAATAAGTAGTAGAAAAATGATTTTTTTTTGGGAGCATAAATTAAAAAATAAAAATAAATGAAATGACAACTCTGCGGGGCCCACGTGTTGGTCCCATGCAAGTCCTCCTAAAGTCCGGGCCATTTTTATGGCCCCTGAGATTGAGAGCCATATATATAAATTACGAATGTTACACAAAAATTCCAACAAGGTTTTATAGTTATTTTTTTACGTAAATTATTTTTATATAGCTATAAAAGTGATGAAATATTTTTTTATTCGTGTTTTGTAAAATTGTGTAAAATATTTTAAAAAAATGTTGTTGACATTTGTGGAATGTGTCGTATGTAAATTGTGTGAATTTATATTTTGAAAAATGTGATAATGCACGAAAGATACGTGCGGAGGACTTAGTTCTTTAATGTATGTGCAGACATGTAGATATATTGTTTTTTGTTGTTCCTTCAGTTAGACCCATCAATAAAAGAAGAGAAATTAAGAGAAATATTTCATATGGCTGGTGAGGTTATATGCTTACACGTGGCACGAAAACCTGAGATGACATCTGCAAAGATTCAATTCAGTCACCCACTCGAAGCTGTGCAGGTGAAAATGTCCAAATTCAAATATATTGATATACCTTTCCCGCATTTGGACTTTTTTTGTTTACTTTGTGTTTAAGATTTGTTATTAAGAAAAACATTATATTATATATTCTTAAGTTTTCGCGACATGTATACATAATAAAATTTCGTTTTAACGGTTTTAAGCGCGATAATTTATTTGATTTCGATTATTCCGACGTTTTGGCCGCTTGTCAGTGACCGTGGTCACGGACGACAAAGGTAATTTGCCCAAGGAGTGTTGTTAAAGTTTTTTTTTAGCCTACCGCCAACTAATTTTAAGATATAATACTATGATATTAATACTATGAAAAGGTATGGTTATCGACAAGTGACATACCCCACGTGTCTCTCCCAGCACACTGATGGCTTCTGGCAAAGTGGCCAGCGTGTGTTTTACACGAGAATAGTTTCCTCCATACATGATATCAACTCAGCATGTACTTCATCTCTGCTTTGTTTAAATTTTAGGCAATATCAATGTTCCATAATAAGGAGTTGAATGGAAGAAATCTAATTGTTCGTATGGATATTAGTAAACAAAAGGCTCTACCTGAGGGATTAAATAAGTTAGGACCTGGCTTAGGCCCTAACGGAGTCCCATTAAGACACTTCCATGCAATGCAAGAAATAGAGTCGTTAAAGAAAATGTTTACAAATGAAATTGAAGAATTAAAAAAAACTATAGAAAAGCTAAGTGCGAATCTAGCAGCACAATCTCAAAAGTTCAATTCAGAATACAAAAAAGAAACGCCTATACAAAATTCAAGTACAGTTAGACACTCGAACAAATCGCAAGATGTACCTTTAACTACACCAATAGTATCGCCGGTATCCCTAAACATGCCAGACACTAACATGAAACATATGTACCATCTAAATAATCAAATGATGGGTCAAGTAGATCTCATGTCTGGGCAGCTGAATACGTTACCAATTAATCCAGCACCCGTAATCTCTGGTCAAACCGGTTATATGGGTCCCATAAATCCAGTTGACCAATTTCAAGGTCAAATGATGAATCAAATGGGTCATATGACAAATCACATAGGTTCAGTAGCAACACAAATGAGTCATAACGATTACACGAATACTCAAATAAACTATACTGCTGGTCAAGGAGTTTACTTGCAAGGTCAAATTACTCAAACCCCTGGTCAAATGAGTCAAATCCCTGGTCAAATTAGTCAAATCCCTGGTCAAATTAATCAAATCCCTGGTCAAATGAGTCAAACCCCTGGTCAAATAAGTCAAGTCCCTGGTCAAATGAGTCAAATTCCTGGTCCAATGAGTCAAACTACTGGTCCAATGGCTCACTTGAGTCATAACGATTACGCAAATACTCAAATGAATTACACTACTGGTCAGGCAGTTCACTCTCAAGGTCAAATGAATCAAGTGCCTGGTCAAATGAATCAAGTGCCTGGTCAAATGAGTCAAGTACCGGGTCAAATGTGTCAAGAGCCTGGGCAAATGAATCAAGCACTTGGTCAAATACCTGGTCAAATGAATCAAGTGCCTGGTCAAATGAATCAAGTACCTGGTCAAATGAGTCAAGTGCCTGGGCAAATGAATCAAGCACTTGGTCAAATGAGTCAAATACCCGGTCAAATGAATCAAGTGCCTGGTCAAATGAATCAAGTACCTGGTCAAATGAGTCAAGTGCCTGGGCAAATGAATCAAGTACCTGGTCAAATGATTCAAGTGCCTGGGCAAATGAATCAAGCACTTGGTCAAATGAGTCAAATATCCGGTCAAACGAATCAAGTGTCTGGTCAAATAAGCCAAGTACCCGCACCAATAAGTTACACAACTGATCAAGTGGGTCACATCCCTAATCAAACGAGTTACATGTCTGATCAGATGAGTCAAGTATCTTCTGGTCAAAGAGGTCAAATGAATAAAACTCCCGATCAGCCAATTCGGTTTCAAATTAAATCTGACAAATCAAAGGATCAAGGCCACAGAAGCAAGGATCTTTCAAATAAATCACTAGAAGACAAACGTTCAGGTAATACAAGTTTAAGAAAACTCATTTACTTCATTTCTACTTCTTTCTTTCTTTCCAGGGGAAGTAGTCAAACAGAATGAAGGTGACTTAATGGAAAGTGGTTATAGACGTTTGCAACATTACAGATGATATTAATGCGTTGCTAGTCTAATGTATGAGATCCCCAATAACAACGCGTCCTGAGCTTTTCCACCTAATTGATTCAATTTGGTGGATCCATCAGCATTATATAAATTCGAAATTTGTATAAAATTCGTGAGAACTTTAAAAAAAACTGCTTTCTCTCTTCATTTGTTTTTACAGAAAATAGCAGATCGTCAAGTAAAGAGCCGAAAAAAACTGACATGCTGTTATTCTCTAATGTAAGTAAAGACAGAATTGCGTATTATTTAGTTTAGTAATCCCGATTATTCTTATCATAATTTTATTTCTATTATAAATTTTATATACAATCAGACAACACTATCTCCGATGTTTAATGGTTATGTATTAGGATTAATATTGCCATATTATGTCCGGAAAATACATGTCCTATAAGGACCGGTTTTTGTCTGGCAAGCGGGGGAATTCCAAGCAATTATTTTTTACTTTGTAGCCACGTTATTATCATTATATGATTACAAAATGAAATATATATTAGGATCTCTTAATTTTGCGAACAAAATAATAATGTGCCAATTATTGTACTGGCGATCAACGGTGATGGGCACGTTCGTCTTGTAGCTCATATCGCCCAAAATGCTCCTTCAGCCGTTCTACGTAACGACAACGGTCATTCTGGTCGCTGTGACAACGTCATTAATGACATCATGATATTCGATCACGCAACGCTCACGCCCGATTTCAAGGGGGGGGGGGGGGTAAAAGTGGACTTTGACCATAGAGCACTAATTCCCTCTATTATATAAGATTAAACACAAGTGACATAAAAAATATAATTTAGTAAATAAAATGATTCATAACTGTATATATCCTAACATCTATAATGTTCTACCATGTTGTTAAGCATATAAATAAATTAATTTATTTAATTAATCAATTCGTTGACAAAGAGGCGATATTCAAATCAACCATACAGCAACCAATAACATTGATATATTTTGTCATTCGTGACATCTACACTCCATTATCCGTTCCATTTGAGTTTATTATTGTAACGCTTCCAAACATGTGGAACAGGAAAAATCGCGGTAGTGAGCGTACTTTTGCCTCCAGTGGAACGCAGCCGATATATATTTTCTCCAAATTATTATTTTTTCAGTTACCATCGACTGTGTCGCAAAGTGTCTTATCAAGCAAGTTGCGGGAGCTCGGGGAGTTACAATTCGCCGAAATGACTGGGAACGGGAGAGCGATAGTTCGATTTCAGAACGAACGGACCGCAAAGCGTTGTATTGGTATCCTTTTGATTGTTAGAACTTTTTATCGCCGCAAGATGTCGTGGTAATAACTTCACTATACGTCATGATCGTCATTGGCATAGAACTACTACAATATAATAATAAAACTTTATTTATTTTTCTACACAACAGATTCAGTAAGAAACCTGGTGTGTGAGACCTGAAATAGATTTCTAAGAAATCTATATGACAGGTCAATGCTCCATGGCTAAAATAAGAGATTCTTAACATTAACTTAAATTTAAGGTTACACAGTTAAAACCGAAATAAGATGTTAGAAAGAAAGATGAATGTGTGCGTGTGTGTGTGTGTGTGTGTGTGTGTGTGTGTGTGTGTGTGTGTGTGTGTGTGTATGTGTGTGTGTGTGTGTGTGTGTATGCGTGTGTGTGTGTGTGTATGCGTGTGTGTGTGTGTGTGTGTGTGTGTGTGTGTGTGTATGCGTGTGTGTGTGTGTGTGTGTGTGTGTATGCGTGTGTGTGTGTGTGTGTGTCAAGGACAATATCAAGGACAGTTCAGTCAAAATACCTAACAATATAAAGAGAGTATCTAGACGTCGTATTGTCATGCTAGAGTCATTATTCTGATTACAGCTTTTATGACAGGCAACTATGGTGATAAGTACCAAATACATCTCCATTGAACTAAGATGTGATTTTTGAGGTGGATGTGTGGTTTTCATGGTTTGTAACGTGTAACGTTTCAAAGACCCCCTTTGAAAGTTGCATTCGTGACAGAAAAATTGGAGAGGAAAAACAATAAGGTGTTTTGGGTATGTAAGGTGGCAAAAACAATTTTAAACACAATGAGCGATGCGTATAAGAGTAGAACAAAAAAGAAGGTTGTGTGAGAGGTGACTTGATGTCTTGTGATCATAGGTCATCAAAGACCCAAAATGATTCGAGATAATAAAAGAAAATAAATTATACGCACAGACAGAAATAGTCCATGAATTATCCTTAGCATACACTCAGATCTATTCCACCTTTCCAAAGTGGACGGCGAAGTCATCGACGTGACTTACCTGTAAAATATAGGGTAAGTGTGCTAAATATTTATTTCTTCGTCTTTCGACCTTCGTCGACTTCGTCCACGACTTGAAATTTTCGCAGGATTCCCGAGATCCGAAATACCGCAGCATTCAAAAAAGATTATAAGCTATCGTTTTAGTGAGAGCTGTGTCGGAGTAAGCTAATTTTTATACAACCGAATAATTACAAACCGCTTAAAGGAAATTCCCGCAAAGAGATTCCGTTTTATTACATAAAATTGGTATTGATCAGTAAAAAACTCACATTAGATTGAGACTTTTTTTATCTATTTTAATTTCTTCCCAGAAAAAAGTAGCGCAGATTTTAAGTCTTAAGAAATTGCTGTCGATTGGCGAAAACCGCGTCGAAATTGGCCCAGGAGTTTTTAACGTGAATCCCGAACAAAGAGTCAAGAAATTTAACTAGAATTGCATCGTGTTTATAATGTTTTTTTTAAATAGCTTCATTGTTATATTAATTCATTCATTGTTCATAAAATTCTATGCAAATTTTTTTAGAATTTTATAATGTTATAGATAACTAGGCTACAATAAATTTCTATCTGATATGACATCCAACATATCCCGACCATTGCAGTTTGTTGGAGTTCCTCATCGAGGACTAACTCGTTGCTATGTAGTATTTTTAATTAGTGTAATAAGCCACGCCGTGATAGCTTAGTGGTTAACGCATGTGCGTCCCAAACTCAAATGGCACTGGTCTGAATACTGGCAGGTAAAAGCATGCATCTCTTAGGCAGTTTACTGACCTAATGTCCATAATCTTATATTACGAAACAGTGATGGAACCTGTATATCGAAAAAAACACTCTAAGCGTGGTGCATGTATTGTCCGCTCCTTTTAAAGAAATAAAAGAATCCCGAGCCCAGCAATGGTACTGTGGCGCACCCAGGGCTTGAGCTCGGTACCGGTTTTCTAATGAAAGACTGGTTCTTGGAATGTTTTCTTTATATTTTCAAGTAGGAAGCTATAACATCTATTCAGTGCGCGGCCCGATACAATTATGATTTCGATTGTTTTTTGAGGCATTCGATATTCTCATTCAAAAATATTATATTTCTTAATATAAACAACGACTAAGAAGGTTTTAGTCGTTACATCCCGCGGGCCTCCGAGGAAATTTTCGTCACGGTGAAGTGAGGAAAATTTCCCGTAAACAAAACCCTAAGCTAGTCCCTACCTAAGGCGGGAAAAGTTACAATGCACAAGATGGCACTTACTAAGTGCCCAACCAGGACAGTAGTATCATACGTCCTGACTCCGGCTGACAAAACCCGTCAAAAAGTCAGTCGATCTTGTCTACAAGTGAGCCCAAAGAACAATGTTTAAAATTTCGGAAAAGCTAAATTCCTAGCTAAAAATTGACAAACGACCAATAATCAAGCATCGGCACAACTGTTCAATCTGGGAGCTCTAAAATAATAACATACAATTCCCATAACTATAAAGAACCCAAAACAAACTTTTTGTGTCTTATGCGGACACCCGGAAGCTATGACAGCCTTATGACCGGTTTGCAAGATTGTCGTAAATTCATAACAGCTTGATACAGTGTTCCACAAGATTATAAGCTATTCCCCAATTTGCCCTAACAACCGGCAAAAAAAAAACTTTAAGCCGTCTATCTTGCTCCCATTGCTCCCCTTGTTGCAGCCGATGTCGACTCGTTGGTCTAGTAGTGGCTCAGCAAGTTGTAGACATGAAACAAAAATAATCATTAAGTACATCTATATACAACAATGTTATAACAACCCTATGTCCCTAACATCCTATCTAATATTTAATTAATGCAAAAACATATCCACTAACAACAATAATAAAGAGCGCATAAGTATTAAATTAAATACAACTCTCAAATAAAATATTACTTAATAGGGACTACCATAAAAAATAACCGATTTTGGTGAAATTGTAGATCTTTTCCTGGGTGAATGAAATGACCCCCGATAACGTTCTTCCAATGTTTTACACATTGTTTCCATTCCATATCCACAATTTCCTTTCACTTCACTACCCTTAGAAACATTATACTTCGACAAACACGTCATACACTCATTTCCAACCAAATCCTTCATCTGCCTCTTGCAACATCTACACAACCTCACAACAACCTTCTCTTTCTTCCTTTCACGATAACCCATACAAGTTTGATCATACCTTTCAAATCCTTTCTCTTCTCTCTTCATTCGAAACCGTCTGCTAAACTTCACTGCGGACTCTTTCACCCGCAAACCTGCTTGCATCTTAGCCTTCTTATACTGTTTGTTCTCTGAAACATTAACACCCCTGTATAACTGTTCACCACAACTCACCATATCAATATTCCCCTTATCTCGTTGAGTATCCATACGAACAACGTTCTCATTACATACAGAACCTTCATTTTCGTTCCTATTATTCTCACAGACCAACGACTGCGACCCTATCAGCACATTTTCGCTGATCATATCATCATTAAAAATATTTGGTTGTTTTTCTAAATCACAACCTACAACAATGCCATTCGACTCATATGACAATACATCGTTTGACGTATTTCTTATATTCTCCTTGTTATCTGAGAATAAAAACTTTTCACCATTTTTAAACAAATTATTTGAATAAACATATTCATTATTTGACGGTTCGCAACATATCTTCTCATCTAACATTAATGAATTCGCCGAATAAAAATCATTATTGACAACCTCCTTCGTAATAAAACTAGCTTTGGCCTTTCCTATTTTGACAAAGCAGTATTCAAAGTCAATGACAGCAGAATTAGAAAATAAAAAGTCTTGTCCTAAAATACAATTTGGGCGTAAATTATCTACAACAATAAAATTACATTTGAATAAAACCCTATCTATAGAAAAGAAAAGTGGAATTTGCCCTAAGATTTTCAGTGAGGATCCTTCAACTCCATGTAACTTTATATCGTATGAAATTGGCTCAATTTTGTCCTCTTTATGCAGTTGGCTAATAATTCGGGACGAAATAACAGATACGGACGCCCCTGTATCCACTAGCACTTGAAACTGCTGATCAGCACATTCAACCAAAATAACCGGAGATGATGAAGAATTTAACTTCAAACCATCCACTGCATATGTCGACCCTTCTGTGCGTTTGTTAGAGTTCGACTGTTGCGAAAGCTTTAGATCACAAGGTCGTGAAAAATATGGTCTTTTAGGCCAATGCCGCTCCTGTCTTGGCTTCTCAGAATAACCAACCCTCGGTGACCGATTGTCTTGCAATTTGGAAAAGGGCTCTTTCGTAACAACTTCGTGTATTTTATTTTGTCCCACGGATTCCATCGTGACAGGCAAACTAATATTTGTGTCGTGTTTATTATAAATATTATGGTGTTGTATAATTGTTTGTTTTAATTCACTAACTGACCGAAAATGTTGTAATGACAACATTTGCCTATACGGTTCATTGCAGTGCGAAACAAACTGTAAAATTATCTTCTTTTCGTCTGTAATATTAGCTTTATGCGCCAATTCTTCAACAGCGTATAAATATTCAAGAATACTCTGCTCGCAATTGTGTCTAATATTATAAAAATCAGCGGCATAATCCCTTTTATAGTTAAATTCATTTTTAAACCTTGATACTAGGTCTGTGAACGTAAGCTCGTCCTCGTAAATTCTTTTGTAGAATGACAAGGCCGCGCCTTCCAGGTAAGCTGGGAATATGAGAGCCTTACTACCATCGTCCCACTTATTTATGGCGGCGATGATATTAAATTGCGTTAGGAATTCCCCAAAATCACCGTTGACCCCTGAATATTTTTGCGACATGTTTTAAAATAATCCAATTAACATCACCAGATATAGAGAAATCCTGACAGAGAAGCTCGTCGCTGCTTCTTCTCGTTCGTCCTTTTCAGCGTCAGGATCAGCTCAACTTCGACATGGCTTGCACACGAAACTGAATATTAAATAAAACGTTTTAATAATTAAATCGCTTTTTAACGTAGCACTTCCACCACGATGTGCTATTTCCCTTTTGATACGTAAGTAACCAGTCTTCTCTTCTCAACTTGGAGGGTCAGGCGCCTCCACCATGTGGCGCACCCAGGGCTTGAGCTCGGTACCGGTTTTCTAATGAAAGACTGGTTCTTGGAATGTTTTCTTTATATTTTCAAGTAGGAAGCTATAACATCTATTCAGTGCGCGGCCCGATACAATTATGATTTCGATTGTTTTTTGAGGCATTCGATATTCTCATTCAAAAATATTATATTTCTTAATATAAACAACGACTAAGAAGGTTTTAGTCGTTACAGTACCTACGTTTATGGGCTTATTATAGAGCAAAATGCTAAAAGTCATGAATTATTTGTATCCGGTATTATTGGTCGATATGTGAAAAATAAGTAATGGCAGTTGTAAAGGTAAGAGTAAGTAAGAGAGAAGAAGACACACAGCAAGTCATGGTAGATTTTAGACGTGGTACTCATGCTGGAACCGTTATGGAACGTATCCATACTACGTGACTCATTGTTTAACATCCCTCAACCCGCGGTGGCCATCCATTGTATATCCCAAGACCCTCTAGTTTTAACGTAGTAATTCATAGTGTGTTAAATGTTCCTCACCAGCGTGGTATTTTATATACCTTCCTCTCCCCCTGGACGTGTCACGTAATATAGTTACGTTCCTTTATCTTGATCAAAGCTCGTACAGCCGACTCGATCGATGTGATACCACACGTAACGTATCCTTACCCCTATCCTACCCTCATTGTATCCTAAAATCTGGCAACGCATTGCAATCGTCTATAGACGACGGTAACCATTCCTTTAGGTGGGCTATCTGCCTGTTTGTCAGCTTCGCAAGGAAACGTTTTTTTACCGAAATGTCTATAGAACTCAAAGCAAAGAGAAGAATGTCCACAAAATAACCTAAATCCATTATGTTTAATGTTCATCAGTGTAGATGCAAAAGTTGTAAAATTAAATGAAAACATATTTCACCCTATCCCATTCCCTCTGTCTGATCCTTGTATCTCACCCTAAAGGCTGTCACTGCGTTGGCTTCGTAACCACATTCCATGACGCGTGCTTTGCAATAAAGAAATGTCAGGGATACAGCGGTGGCTCACCGGTGCAGTTCTTCAATCCTTTGGACACGTAGGACGATCATCAATAAAACATTACCTTACAAGAACAAAGAATAAATGTGTAGATATTCAAGAACGGTATGCCGATTTATTGGAAGTCTACGGTACCAATATGCGCAAGAGCTGGTTGAGGAACATGGCGGCTGCACCGATGTCATCCTTCGGAACAATTCTTGAATCCCCGACGAGTGGTGCTGCATGTATTCAACCTGCGCGTGTATGCCGAAAGAAGAGGAAAATTGTTGCCTATCAAAAACTATATGGCCATCATCTGATTGATGTATTTTGTCGGTTTTTATGGGTACTTCATAATGTGGTTTTATGTGTATCAAATTGCGAAACAACCATAAGAACCCAGAAAAATTGTAGATTATCATATTTCATTTGCACATTTTATTTTGTAACATGAGTCCGTAAAAAAATGTTGGAATCTAAAGCAAACTTACTATGACTAGCATGTGCCAGCGAAACGTTGTTTCTGTTGCCATGATCATGATAACGACGTATTCGTTAAACCCTAGTGATAATATAATTTGTAACAGACCACATCTATGCTACTGACTATTAATTTGGAGAGCAAGGCAACTCAACGTTCATACAAAAATGTAGCAGCAAGTAGCATCTAAAAACTACAGCTCACCCCTGGGTAACCTTAGTCAGCAAATGTCAGATCAATCCCCTGATTCGACCTAGTTTTGCACTTGGAACGAACCTATACGATTCATAGACACTGTCCTCAGAAAATTACTGCTTTTTCTACCGTCTATATACAATAGGGAGTGTGAATCTGCTCAGATCGATGCCTTCTTCCGCTACTGCATCACTTGCCTTCAGCTGGGCTTTCATTCCACTTTCTAGTGTAGTAGAGCTCGTGTATTACAGTGGTTTTTAAGAACGGTTCTTTTGCATACTTCACGAGCCTTCAATGAACTTTCGAAGTTTACTGATATCACTAATAAAAGGTATTAAAATTCTTCGAAAGTGTTAGTACGCTGCTAACGCCATAGGTATTCCAAATATCCATGGGCGAATTTAACTTATCTTCAGGTTGATCATCAGCCTATTTGCTGTATTATTTTTTACTATTTTGAATATGGGGATCAATCAATGTCTACATATGCCACAATTTACTTATTTTGATTTATATTGACTGGTGTTAGGTTAAAGTTCACAAGGTCAATTCTTACAGCCCTGTGATCGTTGTAATCTTCCAATAAATTTAACACTTAACATTCCATT
This sequence comes from Dendrolimus punctatus, assembly GCA_012273795.1. Taxonomy (NCBI): domain Eukaryota; kingdom Metazoa; phylum Arthropoda; class Insecta; order Lepidoptera; family Lasiocampidae; genus Dendrolimus; species Dendrolimus punctatus. The sequence goes on along the minus strand of CM022541.1, from coordinate 9,425,533 downwards.
TCAGTTGTCAGCGGGATGTCGGCTAATAGAAGACTTCTAGTGTGGATTATATGATTTAGACATGTGACAGAATTCTTCTGTCGTTTAACATGTCTGATCACATCTAGAATTAATTTTAGGATAAAATGGCCAAGGTGGGTCATGTGGGTTAAGTAGTTTATAAGTTAGTTTTACGAAGAATGACCATATTAATTGTGCACCGCCTGTAACGCACAATAGCACTCCGGTAAAAGAACGGATACAATTTAAAATACGACAAGTGTTATTCAACTGAAGTGTAACATGTCATTGGTCTGCAACCGATTATTAAGCAAAATAAAACATCAATTTAAATAAGGTGACCAACAATTTTTTGTTCAAAAAGAGTACACTTTGCAAGTATTTCATAGGTGAAAATAAAAGAAGAAAAAACGATAAAAACTTTATTTTCTTTTAAACATACTTTTCTTTGCAGCGGATTTTTTTTATGCTAAATGTGGTTGTTCGTCTAATAATATAGCCATTAAATTTGACTGTTAAGACGGCAGATAATGTTTTTATAGAAATTTGCGACTTTCACTGCGAAGTATTTTCTCATCGTTCCATTTCTTCAAGTTTTCTTCACTTAAATATAAATTCACACTACGAATTTCTTCAAAGAGATGTCATTAATAACAATATCTTTTACTACCTTCATTACAAGTTCGACTGCTGAATAAACTTCTTTCCATCCAATTTTACTACTTGAAGGGTCCATATGAAACAATTTAATGCTCTACAGTTCACTATCCATTCTTCGATATACAGGATTTGAAAAGAGTACCGTTTGTCAAAAAAGAGTACAAAACTCAGTAAATTAGTATAGTTGGTCACCTTAATTTAAATGTAATTTAGTAATGACAATTACAAAAGTTTACTGCTGAAAATTATCTCGAGACAGGGTGGTTTTCTGTGCAGTGTTTATTAATACACACAATGCGGATGCATCACCATCCACAAACATTCAAAGGTCTACATCTGTGTATATAGATACAGATTACTGCAATATAAACGATACATTTAAGGGGTTGGGTTTACTGTAATAACTTAACCTTACTACATGTGCTAACCGCTAAATAAACTTGAGAAGTAACGCATCTTCTACAACACCACCAAATCCTACATGTGTTAATGGAACTGTGTAATCATGCAAGAGGAGACACATACAGTTGGTTTACATAGGCTCCCGAACTATGTAAGGTATAGCAATGTTATTATATACTAAATCTGACATGTATTCAATTTTTAAAGAGTAAATTGATTACATGTTTTATTGTAGAGTATGCATTAGTATTTTTAATAGAAAATATTATACTTACTATTAGAATTGAAGTCAACGTTTAACTAGTGGGCTGAAATTTGAACTTAATAGTATACAATACTAGGTATACATCTCGATAACTCTTGAGTTATCTAAAACCCTTATCACATTGATTTCGAAAAAGGGTTCAAAATTATATAGCTAGTTTGAAGTCTGAAAATCATTTAATTTGATTAATTTTAGTTATCGCCTAATTGCAACTAATTCAATTCCAATGAAGAAATGAGATCTCAGTATTTGTGGTGACCAACATTGATCTGGTCTAGTCTTTGTAGTTCATGAACGCTGTAACAATAACCATCATGACAACCGGATCCCTACACTACATTTATTAGGCCTAATTTCTATATCGTTCATTTTCGTTAGTACCTGTTAGAATTTGACATAAGCTTCATACAAGTAATGTCAAAATACAACAGATGGTAAGGCAAGAGAATGAATAAGTATGATAGTATATGACATACAGCCATTAAGAAAAGTCTATTCGTTCACTCGGTCAGCGCTCAGTGTGACAGACCGGTGATCCGACAGTTTTGTGCAGTTCTTGAAAAATGAACTAGAAACTATAATTCGATTGCTAACAAAAAAGATTTAATGGCCGAATAGTACATAAGGTGAACTAGTTTAGTGACCAATTTGTACTAGAAAACAACACTCACTTGGATGACCAAATACAAGACTAGTCTGGACAAGCACATGGTGGCTACGGACATGAAATATGAGTTTGACGCGTTGCATCACAGAGCAAGAAAAAATAACTTTTTTGTTGCTCTGTGATGTTAATGTAATCAATCTGGTCTTCGCACTCGTCCAAATCTTCGGTCAATATAGCTGTGAAACCTTTCTTCTACATTGGCGGACACCGGACTTCGAGATAAAAACAAACGCAGCGTGCAACACGTCTTACCGACGATTAAAATTCATTATTTAGCACTTTTAAATACAAACCTTTACAAAATTAAACTTGTCAATAATTGCGTTATTAATGCCATCTATCGTGAAATAAGTTACAAGATAAGATTGATACTACAAGTTGTTTTTAAAAACCGAGATTGAGTTAAGATTTTCCGTTAAGCCAAAGAATCATTTTTGTTTTTCAATTAGAGTGCATCAACCAAAGTACTAATCTATATAATTAAACATAAATTTGAATCGTTCAACGTCATTGAATGCCGATCTGTTCTTCCAGTTCCGAGATGTTCAAACAATTTGATTGAGGAGCTCAATCAAATAGTGTTTATTAAACCAATAAGAATGTATGTATTTTCCAAAAGTGATAATGATAGACGATTAAAGAATAGCATGAATATTTATACAAACAAGGATACATGACAAGTATTGAGAAAAAGAACTAATGTTTTTTTTAATAACATTTGGAGAGGGAGTTTTTTTTTCTTTAGTAACGGTTTGAATTTAAAAGATGCACAACTTACTTTACACTGTATATTAAATGTAACTGAGACATTTCAACTTTTCTGATTACTTTTACTTTGATGTAAAGTCTTTACTAAAGATGACTAACATAAAAAAAATATATATTTTCGGAAAAAGTAATGAAAGGTTCTTTTATTTAATAGTAGGAAGAGAACACCTAAATGTATATTAGTAGAAACTGCTGCTGATCCGGGTGCGCCATCTATCAACTCCAATCCCGGAGACACCATCTCCTCATCCTAGCTGGCTCCTGGCTGACTTATTTGGGAATGGTTCACGTCCAGTCAGGCTCAATTTCCCGAATGAAGAAAGAAAGAAAATAAAGGTTTTTGTGGGTAGTTTTTTAATAGGATGGATACGGGGCAACGCGATCTCGCAGTTGTAGTCTCCACACTCCCTCACCGCATCCCCTAGTGAGAAGTATATAAGAGTGGATTTTTCTCGACTATACAATATAAGAGGCATCTCAGTAGCAGAAGATTTGATGATAAGAAGGATGAAAGACTCTTTATTGTATTAAAGCGATTTTTTGAAACTGTCGGGAGCAATTTAAAGTTCCAAGTGACCCAAAACGCATATTAAACTATATAATTATATTGAATAACTATAGAAGTCTCTCGCAATAAATGTTGCTTAAAACTAATTTCACTTCACCGGTCTTAATACCCATATGTATATTTTTATAAATATATATATTTTGCCTTTTGATCTATAAAGATGGTCTGGTCAATAAATAACTAAATCTACGAGTACATTAGAAACTTTAATAAGTTCCAACTTAAATGAACATTACAATTTTATAGACAACATACTTGACATTATTTGACCTCCACTACTAGCTCTTAATACCAGTTATCCGTTATTGTCTACCAAAATATAGTGCAGTTTACTGGAACTCCAAAATATAAATTTTACAGCAGAACCATTCAAAGGTTAACGCACACCTATGAAAATAGCATTATAATTTTATTATTTCATTTCACAATGTATTGCAACTCGAATTACTATAAAATTATACATTTAATCAACTCCATTGTAAAATGCATGCTTTGGAGTTACAGTACTAAGTCGCGTACCCATTTCATCCATCTCATCATCATCTTCATCATCCGAGCGTTAAATCCCAGTTGCGTTCGGAGCGTTCACTCCGACACCCACTCCACTTCGCGCGGTCTTCGGCATCCCCCGTTTTGAGACCATTGGCACGCATATCATCCTTCACGACGTCAAGCCAGCATTTCTTGGGCCTTCCCCTTCGACCGGGACCTGGCGGAGGCGGCATGGCTAGACATTTGTTCCCCACGTAATTAGCCGGTCTGCGTAAAACGTGGCCGTACCAGCGTAAGCGACACTCTTGCAGTTTGTCTGCTATGTCACGGACATGAAGACTAGCGGATGCGAGAGTTCCTGACCCGGTCTTTTCGCGTCACTCCACACATCCATCGCAGCATATTCATTTCCGTGACACGCAGCTCTTGCTTGTGTCGCTCAAGTACTGGCCACGCTTCTTTGCCATACAAAAGGAAAAGGTCTAATGATGGATTTATAAACTTTTCCTTTTAATTTGATTTCATTCATCTGTGACCAGTAACTAACCGAGCAGATACAGTAACGTGATCTATGTGTATGCCGGTGTTGGTCTTCGCTTCGCCGGTTCGTTGCGAACGCGCCGCACGTCACTCGCCACTACTCGCAAGCACAGCTAGGTACGTCAGATACATCATATAAACGTAGGTATATCTCAATGTACGTACACTATTATTTTTCACTAGGATATGCTTGGGGCACCAAGTACCATAAAAAAATTTAAGTTATCGTTTTAGTGAAAACTGTGTGAGATGTTTATACACAACAACCACAAACTGCTCGCAGGAAAGTTCCCGGAATAAAAACATACCGCATATCTACACTATAATTAATCTGTAAACGGTTCGACAATGCGTTTAAGTGTGAAAATAATCGGGACGGATTCGGATCAGGAAATTCCGAAAATGAAATTTTTGTCTGTTTAGAGCATCACGTAAATATTACTGAAAAATGGAACTCGACATAGAGATAGCTTATGTCCTGGGGCTGACTCGGGAATACTTTTATTCCGATAAATGACGTCTCCACAGGATAGACTAAAATAGCGAAAAAGAGGGCGCTCCTGTCGCATCTTTGGAAGCTACTGAACGTGTATGAAACTAGTCTACACTTCGGATTTTAATCCTGATAACTCACGTCGTTTCCGTGGAATAGACATCAGAAAATATGACGTTGCAATCGTGACGTAGACAACTATTGCTGCATTTCAATAACAAATACGATGTCATGTTGCCCACATATTACATATACTCAAATCAAATTGGCTGCGACTCTGTTTTGCTATACAGTTAGTTTCTTTGTAATTGTAGTGGGTTTAACAAGAAATTTAAGTATTGAAGAATTTGAAGTAATTCCCAGAAAAGTTGTTGCAGGATTCTGGATATAATAATTACAGTAACTGCAAAGATTATATTTACAGAGTGCGTGCACGCCGCATACCGTTCACCTCGCATTCGCATATACAGATTTTTTGAACCGTTACGACTCGCAGGTGAGTACGCTGCTTAATGCTTTTTAGGTACAGAACTAGCAATAAAAATCACCAAAATGTGTTGTTGTAGTCATTTATTAACCCTTAGCAATCTATTCCCTCATCATCTTCTCCTTCTGGCGAGCCAACTTCTTTTTGGAGAGCTTCTTCTTTGCGGGCGCGTCGTCGGCGGGCGCCGCGCGCGCGACCGCGTCCTCGCGCTCGCTGAGGCACACCTCGATGTGGCACGGCGACGACATGTACGGGTTGATGCGCCCGTGCGCGCGGTACGTGCGCCTGCGCAGGCACGGCGCGCGATTCACCTGCACACGAGTATCAATGTGAATCATGCAACACATTCAAGTATGGGGCTGTCATTCCTCATAAAACACACACGTAACAAGTGAAACTTCTTTATGATCTTATTTTTCGAAAAATGATATATATGCAACTTTACAGAAATTGGTTAAAAAAGTTAAATTATGATTTTGCTGATCACTTATATATCAACGCTTGAATCATGACTAAACGACATTGAGTAAACTTTACAGGAGTGATTTAAAGTTTAAAAATAAAATCATAACATTTCGCCTAATTGTTCGATTAAAATATTTCTACCACTGCTAAAACTATATATATATATATATATATATTAGGGTGATCCAAAAAATTAAAAAAAATACTCCTCACATGGCACAGATACAAATCCTGACCTGGTAGCATGCACCACTTAGGTCAGAAAAAACATTGTCAACTAAATACACCTCCAAATTAAGATAACCAATTTTTCCAAACATACCTTTGATAAAAATAACATATAGCACTAAGTACTGAATATATCCTAAAAATTGGAAGGTTCAAGCTCAAAAATTGTTTTTGGGTTATTTTCATTATCATATTGGGCTTGTTTTTTTTAATTAAGGAAAAACAATGAAAATATTTTTGAGAATAAGGTACCCAAGGAGTGATGCAATTTTAATTCAATAAATATCCTTGCATTATTTGTAATTATAGATATTAATTCAGCAGGATATCATATATTTTGCAAGTACATATATATACCACTTTAAATAATAATTTCTACCAAAAATCATGTCATGAAGGGAGTATATAAATAAATTCATTCCTACTTCTATAATAAAACTATACTTAACATTAATGTTTATCAAATAACTTGCCCTAAAACTTCAGAATGTTAGTAGCAAAGTCAATCAAAAATCTATGAAAATGTTCCTTTGGAAACGCCTTACTACTTTTTATATTTGCCTTTTGAAAACAGTGTGAAAATTAAATTTAACAGACTGTCAAGCAAAAAAGGCAGTAATTTCAAAATATTCAATATTTTTTTAACTATGATAATTAATTTGATACTTTACTGTTACAGCTATTTAAGATGATCGCTTCTGCGAACCTACAGTAGCAGAATATAGATTATATTGTGAACTTACAATAATTTCTATTTGAAATAAAGCGTTATCTATCTCTGTGTGTTTATTATTTACCTTTTCCTACACCCGGGCTCAATTCTGCTCTTACAATACCACCAGAATGATCAACAACTTTCATTCAACTGACCACCGTTCTGACAATATTGTAATAGTAGATTTGGGGCTGATGCAGGTCTATTTATATAACACTTCATGTAGGCATTTTAAAGGGAGTGACAAATATTATTGAAAATATAATAGTAATAGGATAACAGTGAACATTTCCATAAATAAGCTGCGCCATCTGTTACCTTGGAAATGATTTTCTTAAAAAGTATTAAGTTATATCTATGAAACTATATATATATATATATATATATATATATATATATAATACTAAAACTATCAAAGTTATACCTTATTAATCAATTATTAAATGTTCATGAAGAATTTTATAAAGAAAAGTTGTTTTTTAGTCATGTTAAGTGTTAGTAATCACAAAATATAATTAAATTGAAGAATAGGAGGACTTCGAGCGATCTCACATTGCTCAAAGCCTGCTTGACTTAGGGCTACAGCTTGAGCTGCTTCCTGAGGTCATATCCATTATTGACCGAAAAAGTATCAAAAATTTGCATCTAGGCAAATGATGGACAAAAATTTAAGAAATTATAAGAAATATCCGACTGTGTTCATTGAAAAAAAAGAATGCTAATCACGAACTCTAATCAACACAGCAGTATTGTTTATTTCTTAATTACAATGCGAGTCGAGGTTGCTTTAGAATAAATTTATAATAATTTTAACCAGCATGAAATACACTTTCTGTAGATATAACTTTGATTGTTTTCAAGTTTTATACTTTTTGAGAAAATCAAATTGAAGTTCCAAAGTAACGGGTTGCCCGGTTAATTAGGTGACCAATGTAGAATGTCTATAGTATGTTGTATAATAGGTGTTTGTATGAAGTATACAAATCACTATTTCCTAAAATATTGTCTTGAGTTGGCATAAGAACTCTATTTATGATAATAATATATTAAAGTTGTTTTAATGGCCTGCCATTGTGGCAAAGAGAGCAACACATAATTAATATTATACTTTTCCTTACATTACTGTTATTTTTGTCTTAAAATTAAATTTTTATTGTTGTCTTTAGAAAGAATATCATAAATGTTTTATCTAGGATAAATAAGACCATTTTAGAGAAATGGATAGTATGTTTGATATACTTTCCAATGTAGATTCACATTTTATACACACAATTCTATTCAAGTTTCCATCACCATAAGCACTTCCACAATATACTTTTTTAAATTATAACCAAACTCATGTATTTAACACATATCTTTTATATATTTACCTGAATGTGATCAATAACAAGCCTGTCCACATCAAGACCTTTGTAATCAGCATTTGACTCAGCATTTCTTAAGAGTTGAAGTAAGAATTCAGCAGATTTCTTTGGCCAACGTCCCTGTGTAGTGCCAAACTGTTTGGCCTGTGCGCAACGGCCCACGCCACCATTGAAACGCCGGAACGGAATGCATTCTTTCTTCTCTGTTACGTTTTTGAGATAACGGACTGCACGACGAAGTGGCATCTTCCTTATTGCCATTGCTGTTTCATATGTGTTCTGGAAATTAAAATTGAATTCAATTTTAATGAATTGTGTACATTATTATTTTGCAATTTACTCAAATAACTTGAAGAGGTGACTAAATAGGAAACCAATCTTTTATTTTTATAACTGACCTATTCACCCAACATTTTGAGTAGTAAAGGTTTTACCAGTTTAATTATCCTTCATTAATGTCATATTTAATTCTAATTCCCATCAAAATGGTACACTATACATGAAGAGGCAAACAAACATTATTATAATCAGAAATAAAATATATTTTTCAAGATAAATGCTAGGCATTAATTCCATCCAATCATGTTTGGATTTAAAATTTTGTAACGAAACTATGCATAGGGATTTCTTTAAATAACATTAAATATTTAAAGAATATGGCAGTCTCTTATTTCGTCATCATAAATGTATGACCCTACTACCCTACACACCAAACATTAATCATAATCACTAGTATATTTTTAGCTTTTTAATGTGTTATGTTTTAAATATGCTTTAATTGTAACTGAAATATCATGTGGCTAGTGTGATCAGACCATGCACAAAAAAATAGTCCGAGGATGTTCCACATATCAATATTGCACATATTGTCACCAATCTTAAAATGAAACTAGGCTTGGTTTTATTATGTGCTTGCTAAGAATAGGTTGCTGCTAAAATCATTTTAATATTATTATTCTATACTCTAATAAATTGTCGAGAAAAGCTCTGCATAATCCAATGACTTTAGCATTTAACAACACTAACCTCATACAAAATAAATTCGTCAATTAATTCATCAATTATGTGTATTGTATGTGCGAAATTTAGGTTATCTTCAAAGGATACAAGTTAAAAAAATTCTGAATGAAAAAACGGGCGCTATATTGGCACATGCAAGTTTGTATACAAATATCAAAGTCAATGAAACATACCTTAAAATGAACACGAAGGTTGGAGCCACGCGCTTTGCATGACTTAGCAGGATTATCCGGCTCCCGAGAGTAACGACCCATTTTTGTTTCTGAAATACAGAATAACCGCTTAAACACCAAACGCCATACAACTTAGGTTATCATAGCACTACAAGCGTAAACACTATTTTTATGAAATTAACACAGAAACAGTTCGGACACACTGATACGATTTATGCTATATCTGGATTTAGTCTAAATCTTAATACTTATTTAGATTAATATAGATTTTATTCAACACGAAACCAACCTCTCAGGAGAAAAATTGACAGGAAAAGGAACGAACACAAAACTTTTTGACACTGACTATTTGACTTTGACATTTAGGTTAATAGTGTTGTAGGTATATTCCAAGACTATTTGATAATCGACTAAAATGTTTATTTTTGCTTTACCTTTTTCATCAATTAAAAATGTGCACTGGTATAATAAGTAAATCAGCGGTGGCATATGTATGATATTGTAGCTTGAATAGGAATTAGGTTTTTTAAAACAAATCAACAATTTCCGTGAACTCCTAATCACTTCTTGATTATTAGTTTTAATTCTGCTGTACCGTAAATTCAGTATTAATGATTACACTTCTCAGATAGGTACTTTGTTTAGGATTTCTCTGTTTACTTAATTAAGTTACTTACTTAATTAATTAACTTTAAATAAGATTTTAAAAAAATCCAGTGTAACATTGCTTGCTGCCATGGAAGTAGACATAATGTAAATTAGGGGTTAAATTAGAGTGTCAAGTTTCGATTCCGAGAAAAATGTAGTTAATTTTGATTATCAAATTATAAACAAGCTGAATTTTCCATGCATTTTCACAAGTACAATCTTTTTATACTCTTGCAGTTTTTGGTATAAAAAGTATCCTCCAATTCTTGTGTCATATCTCAAAAAAACATTGTACGAAACTCTGTTATCTTCTGAACATAGGTAAGAGGTTTTTTTATTGAAAAATCCAAAGGCATTAGGTTTTTTTTAAAATTTTATTAATACCTACTACATTTTATTTCTATAATTACAAGTTTTATGATATGTGTCGAAAGAGATATATTATGAAATACTAATACAGATCCATTAATATCAAGGCTGATATGTGAAACCCTGACTTCGAGCTATATTTTTTTACTTTTGTCATGATTATATGAATAACTCTAACTCAATAACTCCATTCGATTCATCCAATCCAAATTATATTTAACTAGATATTTAAAAAATCTTACACTATTACATTGGTTTAAATTTGTATTTAACTTAATAATAATACTATTCAACATATAATTTATTAATGTAATTTAAAAATTAAATAAATATCAAATTTTATTTTCGGTGCAGTAAATTAATGTATACAGTAAAACCAAAATAATGTGGGAATATAATTTAGTCGAATTCACATAACGCACTCGAGACGTTTACATAAGTATAATTTCAAATTACCAAAAGAATTTTATTTACAAAAAAGGTATTACGTATTTTTACAATCAAAATAGTAGATATTATATTAATATCCTAAGTATTACATATTAATATTTTTACAATTTCTAATGACTAGGCTGACTAGAATAGCAATTATTTTCACATTTTGGGAGAGATACTTAAACTACAAATGAATTTCATTCGTGATAATTGCTTTAATACATTCATTAACAAATTACACGATATTCATTACTCACAGTCATAACAAGTACTTAACTGTTTCTTAATATTTGAATGTTAGGCTTCTCTACAAAATGTTTAAGACCTATCACAGCTAATTTATATTGAATTGAATAAGAAGTTTAAATAATTCTGGATGGTAAATAAAACTTCGAACCACCTTAAAATCCACATCAAAACCAAAAAATAAACGTTAAATGATTAACATACACCATGTGGATATTATAAATAGTAATAAATAATGAACACCGATCTACTATATTTTTACACAAAAATTCTGCAACCTTTTAAAAATATATTATAAGGATTTTGTAAAGTTGCAATACAATGATACATTTTAACTATACTGTTAATACTGCAACAATAGAAGGTTTACAGTCTCAGAACTTGGCTGTTCTTCATACCTATATCGAAAAACAAGAACGTTACTACTCATAGAGTTAAAAATTTAGTCGATTATAGATTTGAAGATGGGAATTTATTTAACTTAGGAACACAAGAATTTAGCTAAAATTAACAATTAATATACAACAGTTATTTAAAGTACATCATCTAATTTTAAAACAGGCTAATGGGGCGCTGATGCCGGTGGTGGAAGTAAGGATAGTGGCGCCACACATGCTACACAGCTGTCTCGTTCTGGAAAATAGAAAAAAATATTAAATATTAAACTATGTTAATTCCGAATATTCAAATAATATTAAGTTAGTAATTTGAGATGTAAAAATAATTATTACAAGAACAAATAAAATTCGAACTATTTTTTTTAAATATATAGGCATTCAAACTGCCGCTAGAATTTATTGTATTAAGATTTGAAATTTGGTGGCAAACTTGAGTGCTGCAATGTAATTTGCAGTTATATTTTCGAAAATCTAACAATATCATAGAGTTTTCTAATAAATCGCAATAAAAATCAAATAAAATACCACAATATAAGTATAACCGACATTTTCGAGCTATAAATCTGAGATAGTCGGGAATGTCAGTTACGATTATTCGTTACACGAATCAATTTGGTCGAAGTCATAGGACTGCAAGGACATAACGGTTGCAATGACATTGAATTATTCATTTTTTTATGATCACTTCGGTTGTGAAAGGTTTTAAAGAATTTATGAGTCTATCATTGAATTTATATAATTATATCTTTAAGTAACTGGGTAGAAAAATAAAAAAAATAAATGTATATATAACATTGTCTTACCCCGATCATGCATATAATGCAAAGAGGGTCGCAGATCTGGCAATCTCCAAGGTTCTACCCTATCTTCGTCTCGTTCAACCTTGGGAACTAAAGCACTCCACGAGTCTTCAGGCCGAGGAGTTGGAGCAGTACGACATGGCCAGGTACAAGCCTGTGGTAAATAAAGTTTTATGTAGGTACCCTGTACTTTATATTTTTGATTACGGCTTCGCACGATTTGTATGTTTGGGCATTGACAAGTAACTATAAATCTTAGAATTTTCAAAAAGATCAAGTAAAAGCCGCAACCAAATTGTAAGTTGTCGACTGATTTAAAACGAGGGAGGTCATTTGACAACTGGAATCTTACACGATATAGATATATACAAATCATATACAAAAATATATATAGAATACAACAAACCATGCTACAAAAACATAAAAAACCAATATTCCACTCAAATCGCGTCGTTCGAAAGTTAGAACACACCATGCCAACCAGCCGTCAGGGCCATCGGGTGTGTCTTTGGTTCCCAAGGTCCTGACACACGGCGTCAAGATGGCACAAAGAGGTGGTTGGTAGGTCCGAGCATTCCATCGGGAGTCCAACACTACTCTACCGTAGTCCCCAAAGAGCAGTGTCCATGACGGATTACACCTCTTAAAAAAACAGACCATGCCAACCATAAAATCCCTAAAGAAAATTTTATCGATTGAATTTTAAGGCTTAGTAATTTTAGACGGTTAATGTTATAATTAATCAACTAACTAAGGGATTAATAGCAATTTCAAAAATAATGGGAACATTTTCCTGGTAAGGTTATTTTCAGACTTCAGTATTTTTAAGCTTAAATTAAATACAGTTCTGGAGTTTTTGGCGTGAACCGAGAAATGTTGTGCTGTGTAGTTTTATTTTCTAAAAATGTGTAAAATTACTCTAAAATGAACAGCAGTTGCAAGATATTGATAGTTTTTGAGCAGTATTATGTGTTTTTGTGAGAAATGTGAACAGTATAATCAAATTTGGCCTTTTGAGTGGTTACACGAACCTCGTTGAATGGCGTCAGCTGATAACCTACAGTTCAACTGAGCTATACATAGCCCAAATAGCCTAGCTGCCAAGCCATAAAGCTAAATAAATAAATAACTTACAGTTCTGGAATATTGGGATTTCCCGTTTAATCAAAGATTTCAAGTGTTTGACACTGATGCCCACTGACGCCAGGAAACAAAAACACCCTACGTGCATTTCGTGTTTAAACGGTATTTATGGTTATCACGAGTGGTTATTATGACTACTTACTATCTGATCAAACATGCCAATGCATTGCACAACCATCAATTATAATTTAAACCTTAAATAAGTCACAGCAGTCGTTCAATGAAACGTAAAGTAGTATTTTGAACAATGGTTAAATGGAAAATACGCTAATATAAGGGTAGATCCAAAAATTGCTGACTTGATATCCTCAAGGATGATATGCGTGTACACGGTTCACGAAAATGGATGTTGAAAAGCGCAAAAAGATTTACAAAAAAGTTGTGTTCCAAGCACTACTAGAATTTAAAGCTAGGATAATAATAGTATCTATCATATAATTATCCCTGTTATCAAAAAGACCAAATATAATGATAGTAGGATCAATTGATTTTCGTAGTGTAGTTTATATATGCGGACCTTTAACCAGGTTAGTCAAGAGTCGTGACATTGGCTATAGATCCACAAATGTGCGAAACCGCTATGTATTTATGGACACAATGGCTGAAGACAAGATAAATGATAATCAAATGTGACACATAAGTAAACATAGTGAATCCCTACAAAATGTATTGAAAAGCGAGACAACTTCTTGTCACTGGCCACCGTATACCGGTGGCTGTGGTTGGTAGTCCGTTCGTTTCGAGCCTATTGGTCCTTTTTCATCATAAATATCCAAACCCTAAAAATCACCATGCTGATGACGTAAGCGTCCATGCATGTACAATATAATCCTCTTTAATATTAGCAAGAAAATAACACATTGTACAATTAATAGTCCAACGATTTATTTATCTTGCTTTTCCTCTATCTGCAAGTTACTGTCATTGCAGTGTCTTAACTTGTTCAGCACTAACCACGGAAGCCATGGAAGAATAAAAATTCACTGCAATGGCCCTAGCGGAAGACCAGCGCGGCATAATTCAACCAGCATCATGCTGAGTTAGGACTAATATAGAACTTTATTCCTGGTTGTATTTAATTATAGGTTTATTGTATAGTTAATCTAAATAAATATATTTTCTTTTTTTCTTATCTAAAAGTCAATAATGCTTAACTTGAATGAAAAGCAAGGTTTAAAACAATTCTCAACAACGACGCCTCCGAACATTGTGTATCCGAACGGCCATTAAAAATTAACAAGTTGTTCCGTATAATTATTCACATGAAACGATTGCATTGTCACGATAATACCTTTGTCATTACGTTAAATAATAAATAGTCTTGGCTTTACATTCGATTAACTTCAACTGTTGCGTGTAAACGTAGATTAAATTTTTTTTACATCGTCATTAGAGATTTTTACAGGACTTTTCAGGGTAGCTTTTTAAGTGGAAAACATTGGACCTTTAATCATGTTTGTCTGTCTGTCTAGATATTTTTATTTTATTAAGAACTAAGATGTGTTAGTGTGGTGGCTATCAGCGAGTGTACAGTGAGAAGACAGCCAACCTGATTTAAAAGAGGCCTACATTCAATGTTCAGACACCATTAATTTTAAAATGAATATTGATAATGATGAAATCGCATTAAAGCTTTCAAATGACATATTACTTTTATAAATATCAGTTTATCTTCGTATCGTTGTATCCAGGTAGTACACTTGTAATTGTGAGTTTGTTTATTTATTCAATGATTATATTACTATTATTATATCTACATCTTCAAAGTCTTCAACATAAACTAATTTTAATACAAATTCAAAAAGGATAGTAGAGTTGTCAGGGGCTCGACGACAGAGTCGCAGAATGCCTTACTTAATTATAAAATTAAACCAATAATCTTCCAAAACACAAAAACATAAACATTATTCAATACAGAGGGCATATTCATCAACACAAAACTACAGAACAAAATTAATGTTCCGCACACGCTGCCACCAATAAAAATGGCGAAATGCCATCTCCCAAATGAGGTAAATAAAAAAAGTTAAATGTCATCGCGACATTTAAAGTTATGGCCGCCATAAATAAAGCATATATAGGGGACATAAAGTATTGTTTAGGTTTAAATAAAGCTTTGATTCGATAATTGTTGTTCAATTCACGTAGGTATAGTTTAAAATACGATTTCTAGGTTCACGTGACATATGGTACAACTATACCGTATTGATACTATAACCACACAATTGGGATTGTTCACTTTTTTTCAATCTAGCTATTTGAAAAACCATTTCGAAGAATAGTGTCCCTAATCATTTCTGTCTAGTTAAAAATCCAAAAAACGTACGATCTTCTTGTATTGTGTAAGAAATGCGTTTGATCTTTATTTGACCTTACTAAATCCAATCAGGTGGGCCCATCTGCCTGTTTGCCTGCTTCAGGTGTAAAAAAAAATTCTAGCTGTACATTATCTGATTTAAGTTCTGTAACATGGATTTTCCCTAAAGGCCACTTTAAAAAAAATAACGATATCTATAGAAAATAATAATGGTTGAACGCGAAAAATTATAAGCCTAGCGACAAAAAAAACACTAAAATGATCACGATACGTAATGAGTAATGATAGTGACATTTAAATAGTAGCACAGATTACTATGATTATATATAGATAAAACTTACTTTTATTATTTTTGTTTTGTAGGCATATAAATCAATGTAAACTTGTCCCTTATGACGTCATCGGAGAAATAATTTTAAAATCGAATTATAAAAAAAACTAACGCTTAAAATACAAAAATATTCAAATTAGTATTTTAAAATACCCTATTTTACGTAATAAAAATATAAAATCAGAGGGTGATTTTTTGTGAACAATCCCCATTGATCTATACGTAGATACTTATCAAACCTTCGATTAAATATCCTCACTGACATAAGTTCGTCATTAGAGCGCCGTCTTCAAGACTACGTTTTCATATTCTTCGGGAACTACCCCAATCTTCCCAATGGGTACATTCATGGATCAGATTGTGACTGTAATCCAGCAAACCAAAATCTTTTTTCTACCGAACCTGTAATAGTGTAGCCTTACCTGCCTGTATCAATAAATCAACTCTCTCGTATCGTCTATTTCGCAGGCCAAGGTCTTAATTAGCGAAAATATTTTCCAAAGTTGGGTCTGCCACAAGAGCTGGGCGAGCTCGAGCTGCCATGAACGTGGCACTCAATCTAAATCCGTAGCTATGTCTCCCAACAAATAATGGAAAGTCCGCACTAGTCTCATTTACATTTGGTGTCCAATGTCAAAATGGAATCCTTGTTATTTCTTCCATGTCCATGCGTGCATTCGTACGTTTGTCTATATTGTTACGAGTTACAAGACTCAAATTAAAATGCCGTTGGAATTATTATAGAGTATATTAGAACTACATAAACACGTATAACACAGGTACAAATATAACCGAACACAACACAGAAGTCCAAGCGTAATACAGAAGGTCGTAATTCAATAAAACGCGCAAAGTCTGGCACTAAAAGATTCCCGATTGTAGTACACACGTCTCGCCTCGCTTGTGGCTCTCGCTCAACTACCTGTTCCCTCAATCGGGCCATTGCTTTATACTGCACAGATGGAATATGTCCGTCCGGCCGCGTTGACCGGATTTCCTAGAATCAGCTTGTACTTTAAATCCGTAACACCTGGCTAATAATCACAATACAACAATAGGCTGTATGCCAATAAGTAAACAAAAGAAGATGACCATACAAGAATTTAAATGTTATTAGTTCAAATGCCGACGAGTAACTAAATAAATGTGCATTGTTTTAGATGTGCAGGTGGGTTTTGTGTTTGTCGGGATCTGAGTTGTAACAACATAATATCTCAGAACAGTTTCTTTCAATAGCTGTTGGCTCTATATTAAGTATAATACAGTGGGCATAATACCTCTAAGGAGTCCTTCTCTGTGCTGATTTTATTTGTCATCTAGCAAATGTATCAACTTGATAGTTACGTTGGCTTGGCCCGCAAATACATGATCGATTTGGGTTATATTGTTTCCAAAGACTCACATAATAATACATTCCTTAAATACAGAGAGGACAAACACTTCTTTTATTAAAACAAACCCCTCTTTATCCGTCGCTTATAAATTATTCAATCATTATTCGTTCAAATGTTGCTTGTAATCAAATTATTTTGTTTGGACATTAGTGACAAAAAGATCTTTATCGTAAGAAATTAAATGTTTTCGAGGGTTTTGTTAAAGTAGACATTTATATGTCAGATTTTATATCGATTACCGATTTTATATTATTGCTTAAATTCATAATGTACTTTTAACAGTAAATGGTTGTGCGCATATAAGTTATTCATTTTGCTCTGATGCCTTCAATTGAGACTGAACAACTTGCAAGTTTTGTCAGAGACATCTTGTTAAGTTGTCGAGGGATGGAAGAAAAATCCATAATGCGAAAAGTAACAATGATGTTTTATGAATTAAACCATACATTTTAACCAAATCAGTTGAATTATGTAATATCAAATTTTAAAATTATAACAGTTATTTTATCTCTCTTCAGAACGTAAAACTTTTGTATTCAAAGCTATTTCGTATTTGCAGCACAAAACTGAAATAAAAGAAGACTTCACACCATCTGGCAAATGTGTGACCTGACCTATATATTTTATCATAATCTAGGTCATCCACTAAAAACGGTTGAAAGTTTCATTCCAAAAGTAAAAAAAACTGCTAAGAAACGACGACGAGTGCTTTAAAATATTTCGAATTAGAAATACGCTGAAAACTATTTAAAATATGAAATTTCATTGAAAATAGCAGTTACTCCTAAATTTTAGAGGGTTGTTATGGATTGATAATAAATATATCAAACCCCAAAATAAAATTTCTGTTTTTGTTCAAATGCTTACGGGACCCTAGAAATTATTAATACCTAATAGGTAGGTAAGCAAGGCATTATTATCATATATTTACTTGAACGGGATGATTACCACACGCAAAGGTAATGTGTTCGCATGAAATTTAGTGTATCAATAGTATATAATTGGACATTATTACTTATTCTAAACAATGATATACAGAAATAATAATTTCTAATCGTATTGTCTGTGTGCGAAGCGTGTAATTAAGTGGGTCCTCCTCCGGGAGCGTTCTCCCGCGGGGACTGCAGTGACGGCATTGTGATTGCCGCCTACATTATGTATATTGTTGGTCCTTATTCAATTACTAAGGACTTTATTAAGGTGCAATTTGAATTTAGACGATTCAAGGTACGCTAAAAAATGTTCAAATTCAAAAATTTTATTCAGAATCAGTTCGACTGGATAACTCTTTTTGAAGTGTTAACATATAAGTCAAAATTTAAATCTACTTCTTATTCTATGTACACCGTTTCGTAAAGTGTTTTCGCTGTATAAGAAAGAAAAGAAGAGGAAAATAGCCAACAACACGTCTAGCTAAAAAATGATTTTCAGCATAATCATTCACCTATCTCATACATATAGAAGTTGTTATGCAATTCCTTATGTAGTGTATTCAGCTAATTTTCCGTCGATAATACCTTTAAAGATTTTAGTTTCTGCCATAACAATTATATCAGTTACCTAATAATAAGTACCAACTGTTGATGGAATATTCCTTCGTACTTAATCTACACTTTGCATGATCTGCGACATCCTTTATTGTTAATCTACTCGCTGGTATGTTGTATTTCACAATGCGAAGTCCAGTCTTCGGCTTGTTAGTCGTCAATAAGGACTGCCCCAGACCCAGTAACATTTGATTGAGTTACATTTGATATAGCGGTCCATGGTGTTCATAGAAGCATTATCTGCCTACCATAATACCTGCAGCCGATGTACAAGACCTAAAGATTTGAGGCGACACGTTATTATTAGCCTTAGACATCTCAAAATTCATTCAGGGGCCAAAGTACCTAAATAATCGGCGTGGATGCGTTGCAATGTAAAATAGGGTTTTTGGTTTATTTGTTCCAAAATTGTCTGTTTTATGATACAAATAATCTCATGGTTAATTCACTTGAAATAATTTTAAAGATTTACTATCACATCCTATTTAGATATGGACTTTACTTACTAGTTATTAATCGGAACTGTTGACTGGTCACTTAAAATTGATTTATGGTGGACTTTCTAACGTCATGGTCATCATGATAGACGTAAACCTCCATATTACGACTCGTATGTGCCAACTACCATGTTCTGGTCGAAGATCTGTAGCTGATTAGTATAGTAGCTGTAAATGGCTGTAATACTGCAGCATCTTTGTAGCATAAAATTGGAGAATATGTGTAGCCGTAAGATTTGCACTCGCATGTATTTACCACATCCAAAGAGCTATTTCCTTCCCTAGAAAATATAGTTTTGGTGGTACAAAATTTAAAACCTGCCAAGTACTCTTGATTTTAAATTACATAAATTTTATACTAAAAGTGGATTAAGGCTGGAAACTGATTTGACAACTTATTGACAACTTTCCATTCAATTTCTACCTTAATTTTGGTATCACCTACGTTGGATAAGTACGAAGAAAAACAATCAACAAGACGAATGTTTCTCACACAAAAACTAAAAACAAAAGCCGAGATGCGTGAAATACTTGCACGCTGCGACTACACGTATTCCCGGCACGTACTTAATAGATACTTTAGTAGGATTGCTTGTAACGATTCAATTGTGCAGGTTTATATTCGTATAAATCACTCGACAACGCGTTTTTGTATCACGTGCGGCATTTTTAGTTTGAAGTTTTCTTATTTTAGTACTAGGTTTTATATAATACTCATGCCTTTCAATTTGGACGAAACAATTAAAATAGAATATTGTGTGCTACATGTAAGCAACAAGTTAATTAGTACAATGTTTTTGAATGCCATTGTATTCTTTCACTTCCGCACTTTTTTATAACATGAGTTCAGTAGACAGGCAGACGGCTCACCTGATAGAAATCGGTTACCATCGCCTGAGGATATTTGTAACACCAAAGGTGCTATCAATGTGCTACCGCTTTCTAAAGGGAGACTAGAACCTGTACACTAAAATCGCCACACAACTCAAGTTCCTAAACTAGGAAGCGTCGCCATACAGGCGGGCAAATACCCTACCATCCAAAAAAATGTTTTTATTACTTTACACAAAAGAATATATTTTTAGTGATCACATTTCTGATGGTTTTATTGTTATGAGTTATTTCGAGTATTATTGGATAAATAAGACATTCGATACGATAGTTTAATTTAATAAATTGCTGCTAGCACTTAAATATTTCGATTGAACGTTTGCTGGTGTTTGCAAACGCGCCCTATGTTAAACAACCGACACGTGTACCGCCTCGCTTTAAAACAAGATTATTATGAAAACAATTTAACTTAATTACATTACTTCACATACGTGTGAAGAATATATAAATTTCATACTGGGTGATTGTGAACCCAGTATAAAATTTAAATCCTAAATAAAATAAATAAATAAATTTAGTTCCTAAATGCTCGTAAATATATTCCATGACCCAAAGAAAGGATTAAAATTTGGAAAAAAATTCACAAACACATATCATATTATATAAGATGCTTTTATAAACTAATACAATAAAATAACTTATTATATGATTATGATGATCTAGATTATGATGATCATGATCATAATGATCATCATCACTATGATCTAAATAAATATTTATATAATGAAACGAGATACAGCAAGGGAAAAATAACCCGTATTGCTATTTAATCGTGAAATTTTATACTGAGTTATTGCCATGCCTCGTACTTACATTTTGCATTTGTGCAGTATTAAACAATGTACCGATTGAGGGAGGTGGCAGTCTAGCGAGAACCACGATCAAGGCGAGACGTGTGTAGATTAGGGAATATCTATTCGTGGCGGACTTTGCGTGTTACGTTTGGATTTGTTGTGTTCGGTTATATCGGACCTGTGTTATACGTGTTTGTATTCTAATAAACTCTAAACGGCATTTTAATTCGAGTCCCGAAACTCGTAACAATATATATATATATATATATATATATATATATATATATATATATATATATATATATATATATATATATATATATATATAAATAATGATGATCAAACGATAATTTCGGAATATGAAGATTCAGGCGTAGAATTCCTTCCGCATGCCAGATATACATAACATATCGGACAAATTTTGACATTTGTGATTATATGGCATCCCTAAGTCTAAACGATCATCATAACGTATCAATTCGATAAATTGAATGCCCTCAGGCGCCAACAGTAATCCGATTTCCGTACACTAGCCCCGGCATTCGGCGCGCCTCGTAATTTCAATTTCATATACAACGACTTTAAGCTAGATTTGCGTACTTACTCTAATAGAGTCTAATTGAGTTTGATGCTAAAATATTGTTACATGCCGACAAAGGTGAATGCAGACCTGCCTGCCATAAAGCGCAGTTTATTACCTTCCCGTATTTTGTTTACTTTGTGTTTGTAAAATTCGTAATTAGAAATCAGTCCATTGTGCATTGTCATCTTTTATGGCAGTCATTAGGCAGGTTTGTCGAACTGATTCTAAAAAATCCGATCTATGCGGGCTGGCAGCCATATTGTATCGGTGCAGCAATGGCCCATGGAGAGATCGGCAGTCAAGCGACGATTACGATACGAGCAAGACGTGTACATTGATAAGTATAGTAAGTATAGTGACGGAATTTGAATCGTGCAGTTTGTACTGCCCTGTGGTCCAGTGGTCTCAAAACGGGGGATGCCGAAGACCGCGCGAAGTGGAGTAGAAAAAGCAGGAAAGCGGACCCTGGGCGTCGGAGTGAACGCTCCGAACGCAACCGGGATTTAACGCTCGGATGATGATGATGATGAGTTTGTACTGCCCTGTGTCCAGTTATATTTCTACCTGTGTTATACGTGTTTGTATAGTTCTAATAAATTCTATAGTAATTCCAACAGCATTTTAATTCGAGTCCCAGACTCGTAACAGTATCTACGAAAATCTTGATACAGAAACATTGAAATAAGAATCAAATAAAATGCTCAACTTAAAACTATTAAACCTTAGTTTTTGTACTATTCGCGGAAATTTAAGAAAATATATTAACTAGCCTTTTTGGAGATTCTCTATCAAATGATTAAAGCGGTCCATCGACTCCATTACTCGGTTATAACAATATAATCACCAATTAACCGATCATATGCGAAGCGAGCACTTGTTAAAATATTATTTGGTATATCAATATCGGTAGCCCTAAGTTTCCCTTTGAAGGGATTACCTCAAGAGCCTGGAGGCGCGTTAATTACTACCGTTCCCGTCAATACTTATGTCTAAACCGCTCATTTATTTACAAAGCAATACCTTTTCAATAATGGTAAATAACAGCACATTACCGAAGCTTATTTAACACGTAGGCTACTTCATTAGTGGAGTGTACTAGCTTGAATCCTTCATGGTCGCAATATCAGGACCGATTTATAGAACATGTCTAAACTAATATACTTATGGGTAACCGAATTTTGGCTTGTGGCAGCTCAAAAAAGCACATTTCAGAACTGTTGAGATTTTTACCCCAGACTCTTTAAAGACACAGTTTGTCATCATCATATAATATTTTGAAAATAAAACCACTTCAAGTTCCCATTAAAAATCTGTTTAACAAAACGCATTGCAAACTAAGACAAATATTTAATTCGTGTGGATCTAAAATTTTCTAAAACTATACATTTTACATAATTATATCGACTAGCCTGTAGTTGAAATTCGACCATAATAATTAATGTCAAAGACTATGCGTGTGTGTGTTAAATACATTTTAGTGTGTGTAATGTTTCTTTTTTATTGATTTAATGTATTTTTCTCTATACAAACTATAAGTGTGCGAAATTTCATACTCCTCCGTATGCGCAATTTTCGTAAAAAGGGGTACTTTTTTTATTGCATGGTTTCAGCAGACAGGCAGACGGCCCACTTGATGAAGAGCGGTTACCATCGCCTATGGACATTTGCAACACCAAAGATGCTACAAATGTGCTGCTGCCCTCTTAAAGGAGACTGGAACCTGGTACACTAATGCCGGAACACAACTCAAGGTTGTTATGGCGACATACTTTAGACCAGGGGTGGTAGCCATCCAGTCGGGCAAATGCCCTACCACCTGGCTGTGGGTTGTTTTGTCGCCTCTTACGACAGGCCGCCCGGCCGCAGGAAATTGTATTCTTTCTCCGTTCCTGCACGGAGAAAACAAAGTTTTTGCTTCAAATATTATATACTTATAGATTTTTTTGTAATAGTTTAGTAAACAGTCATGTCGACCGTCATGCTATTAAAATTATTTTTATCGTTATAATTTAAATTTCAGATGCATGAATAGCCCCCGCTCTTTTATAAGAAACTAAAAGTTCCCAATTAAAAGTTCCTTTATATTTATTTATACCTGTATGTATCATAGCCCTAAAGGAATACTGCATTTGTCAAAACGAAAAATTGAAATCTCTTTATTCAACTTCAATAGAAAACACATGGTGCAAAAAGTCAGACGCTTTGCCACCAAATCTCCCTTTAATTGGACGAAATCCGATCGGCAGTAAATTAAACATTTTCCCTTATTTAAAACCGAAATGAAGTTCATTTGAATTCGGAACGCCAGTAATTACACAGTTTACGACGTGCAAAAGCGTCGCGATGGCTTTGGAGAGCGGCCATTTTGTAAAATGGTAGCGTACTATGCGGTTCTCAAGAGACCAACTTGGACATGGTTGGAACTTAAATTGGCTTATGTTTGAAACTGAATAAAATTAATCAATGCATTAATTACTCGAGTTTTTTCTTTTTTAGACGGCCTCTGCGGTTGAGCGGGCTAAGGCCACTATAACCCAGAGGCTCTTGGTTCGATTCGTGGGATGGTCAATTTTGGAAAAGAACTTTACGTTATCTACTGAGGTCTGGGTTGTTGTGTGTTACCTATAACACAAGCGTAACTTGCTTAGCTTGGAGATATAAAATGTGTGTGTTTGTCTGCCGATGATTATTTTACATCTATATCTCCCGAGACCACGCGCTATAAAAATGGCTCTAACTTTTGGAGAGCGTGTGGCCATAGGAAAGCCACCTAAGTAAAATATTAAGACAACAGTGACGGTGAAGACAATAAATAATTACAAGCCTTCCAAGAATAAGTAAAAATAGATACTACACAAAAATAAGATATCATCTTCTCATATATACAAAAATGAATGTTTGTCTGTATGTCCTTTATAGAGTCGTAAATTATTTGATCATGTGATGATCTTTAGCTAAGTTGTTGTGCATGAGCCAAAGAAAGTTTCTGTGTTAGTTCACAATTAGAACCGGTAGGTGGCGCTGCTGTCGGCATATCGATTGAAGCTTTTCCGGGAAGGACCACGGCTGCCGGGACAGCTAGTAATATATATATAGAATCAGCAGCATGTTTTAGACTTGCGAGGACCAAAGATATTTATTCACGATCAATTTAAAAGACAATATGGATTTAGACTGTCTAATTTTGAGTGACAGTGAGTTCCATATACTGTCAGCCTGCACCGTGAAAGATCAATTTAGGAAGAAGTGTGTACAGGTATCATTAAGGAGAGATTATTACTAGCACGCAAATAACGGGAATGAGAAAGATGTATAAAATCAAAATGCTCCTTTCAATACGGAGGGGTTCGGGTATCAAAAAGGCTATTGTACAAAAGAGAAGTAAAAACAATGGTAAACACAAATATATATCATCTTCCAAATATCTTTATTCGGTACCGATAGTAAGCTATACTTCAATATAATCTACGACACGTGTAGAAAAATTTGCTCAGCAACTAATAAAAGAATCTAATCGTCCCGATTACAGAGCTCGGTCGACAGTGATTGGAAAAATTTTCCTCTTACAACTTTTTAAATTGGATCGAAACTGGCTCCGTTTGCCACGAAAGCCGAGAAAATTCTTAGCAGACTGGATAATGCGATTTAACCAATACTCCGGGATTAAATTGCATCTATGAGAAACGTTTACGAAGTTATTATAAGGGATGGCCCCGGTTATTTGGTCACTGGAATTTTATTTCTTAGTATAGTTATTTGGTGTACGGTTAGCACATAAATAAACTAGTACTTTTTATGTACACGAACGCACGCACACAGACGCAATATACTCAAGCGCTCACACTTCCATATTATAAATATGTATAGAATAATGCTCCTGCAAAACGGGCTTTGCCTAGTGCAGGGTTCTTTAGGAGCCATATCTCGCTCAGAATGTGACATCCAGGATAACGTACCTTAGCACAATAAAGTTTCATGAAATACAATTTGAATATTTTTATAGGCAGGTCCTTAATATGAAACTTATAATATTAAAATAATAAATACATATTAAACATAATTTTTAATATTAAATTTATTCAACCCAATATAAATCGGTTATATTGGGAAACCCTGAAAATCTTGAGGTTTCAAACATCAAACACGAATGATAAGTAAAAGTATGTGCAGATTCACTTCCTTTTTTTTGGAGGCGAGGGAAAATGCTACCGATTTACGCACAGACTGGGTCGTTGCCAGGAAACGACACACGTCGGTCGGGGGCGGCATCACTGCAGCAATACTATTACCAGTATATATAAAGTAACTCTGTGAATAGTATGCTGATTAACAGTGATCCACCCGCGATCGACTCAGCTAGTGTGGAAAGACTCAAAGGAAGCTGCACGGGCAGCAACCCCCATACCCACTAAAAACACCCTCCTCCCTGTCGACCCTGCGCTTTGTTGTGTAGGAAAGGCTGAGATTTAGAACATAGTTACACCCAGCCAAGATTCACTTACCTTATCTCGTACCTGGTCATCTTCTGTGGTCTCAATGTCCACGCTTTCATCACTGTCCCGATCGCTCTTCGAGGAGCGCGCGGGCGACGAGCGAGACGGGGAGTGGAGCGGGGTGCGATTCGGTGAACGACTTCGTCTCGGCGAAGATGTGATTGGAGATCTAGAGAATTGAATATATTTGCTCTCAGCCACGCCTAAGGGCGCATTCCCATTTTGTCGTGACGACAGATAATCGTGTAGTTTTAAGTGTCGTGGCTTATATGTTTAAATAGAGGTGTTCACATATAGAACGACAAGACTTACTGTCGTCTACGACATTTTTTGCACTGACGACAGATTGTCATGACAGTGGGAACGGCTAGCATGACAGTCGTAAAGCGATAAAAAAACGTTACGACTAAATCGTGACGGCAAATCTATCGTAGCCACGATAAAAATGTCGTCTCGCCTTTTACACGTGTTTTCCCTTCCCCCTCGCTAATGATGTGTAAACGCCAAAGCGACTGCCTTTAAACGATAAAATGTCGTCGCAATCCAATGGGAACAGCTAGAGACGACAGTCGTCCAACGGTAAATTAGTCGTTACGAACTAGTGGGAACGCGCCCTAAAAGGTATGAGTAAAAGTTGGAGTGCGGGTTGCGATCATAGGAAGAGTGAGCAAAATGTTGTCTGTGTGTTTTAGATCTATATTTTAGAATAAAATGTCAATTCGTTTTTCCATGATATCAGGTAAAACTTTACATAAAATATTATCAAGATATAAATATGCGGTAAGCGCTTTTGCGGCAATTAAACAAAGTAAACTAACGACTGTTGTAATTGAGTTAATTGCTATGCAAATTTGTAATTGATTTTGTAACTGTTGATAAAAGAATTTACATTGTGCAAGTCCAACTCGTGTGTATTACAGGTAGGTATATTTTTAAATAAGTACCTTGTAGGGGATCGTACAGGTGATACTGTAGGTGACACCTGAGGTGATTCGAGCCTGTGTCCACGTACTGGCCGGAATGCCCTCGGTTCGTCTACTGCACTAACCCCGCTTAGTGCAGTCAGGGCTCCTAAAGAAAACAAAAATGAAATAGGCAAACTATATCTACCATAGTTGGCACACCACCTAGTGGACATGGTCGATCAAAACTAGTAGGAAAAGGTATAAATTGCGACACTTGTGGCACCATTACATGTTGATAGTAGGAGAAAATGTAAGTGACAATTTCAAAATCGATGGTGCTGCCAACAGTATAAAAGCAAGGTAATGCTTACCTGGAGACCATAAAGTAGGTTTCAGCCAAGGAATAGCATACGGCAAAGGCAGTCGTGCTCCCCAAACATAGTCTGCAAGTCTTGGAACAGGCGCATGAGCTGTTGGTGGACTGGCGGAAGGTCGCTTGGTCTCATTGCTGCTTTCCGACTCGGGCCTGCGAATCGGAACTCTTCTGAGGCACAATTTAAAGCTGAAGCCGCTAAATTGATTGACAAGTTATACATTAGACAAATTACTGTATTAAAAAAAATACAATATTGCAGACTTTACAGATAGTTTTGTATGTAGGAATCTATAATCATAATATGTATGGAAAATAATTTTGAATTAATGATTAACATGAAGCATGGTATATTTTTTTTAAATTGTATGCCGTAAATTCTTGAAATAATAAAAAAAACTTCATTTAAAAACACCGACTTCAAGATGTAGAAAATTTTATATTATTTTGTCTTTTAATAAACTATTTAGTTTATTTAAATTGTTAGTCAAAAATCTTTATTATTTTGTGAAACGATTTTTTTAATTTGTTACTTTTTAGTGTAGCTATGTATCCTACGAAAGGTGCCATTCGCCTTAAAAAATATAGGTCCCAAGAAAGGGGAACGGAATATTAAAAAAAAAAAGTTCATATAATGAAACTACTGAGTCAAACTATTAAAATTTTAGGGGACCAAATGGCAACTATTCCGCATCAAACTAGAGAAGAATCACGTAAATCGTCAAACTATAAATCTCAGCGTAATCGGTGTACACACATAAAAAATATACCAATCAAGCTGAGAATCTTCTACTTTTTAAAGTAGGTTAAAAATAATGATTGCTTACTTTGAAGAACCTATTTAAGAATTACGTACAGTATAAAAAGATAAATAAAATTTAAAAAAATCTTATACTATAAAAAGCTTTGAAGCTTCACGCTGAAATTGTGCACATTTTGAGCCGAATACATGTGATATCAAACAAGCACAATTATCGCTATGAAAATTGTATATTATTATTTTGTGATCACTTGAAATATAGCTTTATAGCTTTGGGTATTACTTGTGCCCCTTAACGATAATATTATTGAATTATAGTAACATTATAAAAAACTAAATTAGATATAAACATTTTTTTGTGTCCGCCACTTCGTTGGCGCCAGAAATGCTAAACTATATACTATTACTATATCTTTATATTTTCTGAACCTTCCAAGATATCGAATTTAAACATTCACAAATTTATATAAAATCTATAAAAGAGTAACAGCTATTAAGACACTAATCTTTAATATTTTAATTGAAACCAAGTAGCCGTTTTGGAGACTATCTGATAAACTATTTAATCCGTGCAGGAACGGAGAAAGAATACATTTTCCTGCGGCCGGGCGGCCTGTCGTAAGAGGCGACAAAACAACCCACAGCCAGGTGGTAGGGCATTTGCTCGACTGGATGGCGACCACCCCTGGTCAAGAGTATGTCGCCATAACAACCTTACGTTGTGTTCTGGCATTAGTGACCAGGTTCCAGTTCCCTTAAGAGAGCAGCAGCACATTTGTAGCACCTTTGGTGTTGCAAATGTCCATAGGCGGTGGTAACCGCTCCATCAAGTGGGTCATCTGCCTGTCTGCTGAACTCATGCAATAAAAATAAAAAAAAACCTTTCAGACAGACCGTTATTTAGAAACTCTAAAAACGATCCCTCGCATCGTATAAATGATCCAAAAGAAAAATTAAGACTAAAGATTATAACTATAATCAAAAAAGAAAATATTCAATAATATGAAAAGCTCACCTGGCAGCAGACAGCATACGTTTCCTCGTACCACCATTGAACATAGCTTTAACATCCTCCCAGGCATGTACGACCTCGTCCGGCGGTGTTCCACTCAACTTCATGTGGCGTCTCCAAGAGTTGAAGTTCGCTGCATCAGGCTGCACATACTTATCACCAGGTCCAACCCGATGGGAGTGGAAGATAAATTTGTTGGGAGAGAAAAATAGGCCGCAGTATGCGCACTTGATGCATTTCGCCCGAGATGAGTTGTACCTGATAAAACGAGAGAGATTTATTTACAGAAAGAAGTAAGAAAATGAAGAAACTTAAGTTAAGGTAAATTTTTCAATCGTCAGATGAAAGTTATTCATCGAATAAAATACAACATGAATAAATTAAAAAATACAATTTTGCGACTAAAAATTGAACCTTTTTACTTTGAACCTACTACTCTTTAGCCCAAAAACGCCCTCCTATTTGAGGGAACGCTTGGAGTTCTTTCCTTTTTTCAAGAAAGTAGTACTCTTAAAAACGTCAACAAATCTGCGATTAATGACGCCAAAATTGTTAAAATATTGATTTAATAAAATTATCTAGTTTAAAAAAAACATTTTTTGTATTGGTGTTTGATTTTTAATTCATCTGGTGGTGTTTTTTTTTATCGATTATATGACGAACTAAAAGAAAATATAGACGATCAGATAGGGGTTTAAGTGGGTATCCCTATCCGCGGTGTGGCAATAGAAATTCCCGACCTGGTGAATCCCGCACTCGGGCCGCGACCTTTCCCCCTCGGGCGGCCTATCATATGGTCCTCAATCGAATTTCTCCTGTATGAAAAAGAAGTAATGTTGATTCGTGGATACCTGGCTGGTAAAAAGGCCCCGCGACATCCCCAGGCGCATTCGTGATGAACTGCAAATGCAAAGTCGTCCGGGAGTCGCGGCGGTGCATTGTCGCCAAGAAATGACTTGCATAGTCTTTCTGCTTCTCTTCTTGTTATCATACCTATGAAATAGTAAACAAACATAGAGAATGGATTGTTCTGATGGATTAAAAAAGAGATAATCGAAACTACCAATAATACCATGAGTGCATGATTTAGGCATATTTTTTCCACTTTTGGCATTGAACCGATTATCATAAAATTTACGAGCTGCACATGTAAATGTTTTTGACAGTGGAAGTGAAATGTAAGATATTTTTCATCACTAGTAATTGAATAACATACATATTTCTTATATATCTATATTATTCTAAAAATATATATACAACTCAATTTATAAAAGATAAAAACTACAAATAATAAATATGTCCCAAATCACCGTCAGTTGGGAACGTCCCCAAAACGCTGGCCGCATTACCACGTTGTATGGCAACGCTTATGCGTTGCGCAAAATACAGACCAGCGTTTTGGTTTCGTGAGACATGTATCAACAGTTTTGATAGGTCTCGATAAAGGCGATGGGTGAGTAATTGAATTATTTCCGCGGGTTCCAAAATTAACTGAAACCTAGTTTATTGAATTTACAAATATACATAAACTAGGTTTCAGTACATTTATTTACACATAAACCTTTCTTAAAAAATTATCTAATTGATTAACCATCAATAAGATAATTTTTAAAACCGTTTAAAATTCATGCGTATTTTCTGCGATGACTTTGTTTTGTACTATGTAATAATGACGATGATATTTGATATGCCGGAAAATTTTATAAGTAAAATTAATTTTCTGTAAGTCGGATCTGAAATTAACCTGATAACATAACATAATAGTTTTAATTCTATCGTATGATAATAAAAGTGACAATTTAAGAAAGAAAATAATGTATATTTAGTTTATTAGTTAGTTATTTAAAATTACAAAAGTATACATAATCAGTTTAATAAAAGCCTAAAGTTAACTAACTCTAAACAGGCCCTAATTCAGTAAATGCTGGTCGATAACAACAAGCGCTGGTCTTCCGTTAATGTCAATTTAATTTTAACCTGTTCTATGTATATTTAAGTTTTCGTTAAAATTTGAACATTTTATTGATTAATTATCAGACTAAGCAGTCGAACAAAAATAGGCGACTATAGCGCCTAAAACGATATCTTACAGTTACCTAACTTGAAAATTAACTTAAATTAGATCGCCTTTCTGGTTCTAAGCGTTATGACCACAACTGGACCTAATGATTTTTAACTAAAATATTGCACGGATTTTCATACTTACCACAGCGTCTAGAAGACACAGGCATAGCTCCAGCTCTCCTTAAAATCTCCAATTGAACTGGAGTGCATTGCACGCAAGTTATGCCCAGAGCCACGCGTCGGTTATGAATCTCATTGTACGAGAACTGCTTGAGTAGGGTGTTTGATATCTGAGCGAGGCAAAGCCTTTCTACTCCTTCGATGACCAAGGAAACTATGGGCACGCCATAAAGGAGGACTGTGCTGACCTGATTGATGTACAATAAAAACTTATAAGCCTAGTTCCTGCAATTCACGAAGGCTAGCGGCCTTTATTGGTTTGGCCTAAACAATACATTTTAAATAATAAAACGTCAAAAAAACGAGAAAAAGCAGGGTGATGGTTTCGATAGGTCCTACGTATATGGACTAAAGCCATAATTTGAGCATTTTAAATATTGTTTTCTAGTTGACAACACGCACTAAAAAAATACACATTTATAGCTGGAAATACTATTTTTGCTGCAGTAAGAGGGTTTATATGGCCACAATTTTAGACATATAAAGGCCAAACGGATATTCGAGACTTGTACGTGAGGAGATGCGGGGTCTTTTAAGCACTTCTACGTAAAGCGAAACTTAGATGTAAGTTAGTGAAACATGACGAACAAATATCATTCTAAGTTTAGTAGCAGTCGGAGTCAATTTAACAATAAATTGGTAATTTAAACAATAATGACTCAAGTGATGGACTAGGTTATAATAATAATTACATTATTATTGTTTGTTGAAGTTATTTATATTTTATAAATATGGATTAGTGAACATTTTATTAAATTTAAATTACCTTGGCTACTAGTTGAAGGCCAAAACGTCACTTTGGCCTACTTACTAGTTTTTTCAGTATTATTTTAATTAAAATAAATTCGCGTATGTAGGCATAAACGTTAATTAAACAACTAATATATACTATATGTATACAAAAAAAGATGTAGCTAAAATAACGAATATATCATTCATAGTAACTATGCTTAATTTCACAAACATTAGTTGAAGCATGTAAAAAACATATCAAATTAAAACTTTGAGAGCCTCTACTGAAAAGTTGTCTATTTGGACATTGGTTCTATATATAAGACCCATCGATTTTAAAGTCACATTATTTTTACAAAGTTATACACCCATATCTTGATAACATGCCCGAGCAAAGCATGGTCAGTATAACCGAGTATAAACAAGTTCAGTTAAATCTCTATTCTCATATGTTGTATGAAAATGTAATGACTGACCTGATTCGGCTTGCTGTTTAGCTGTAAGGTTTTATGTTCTCCCCTTGGCTTCAGCGTTTCTCTTGGAGAAAGTGCTAGGTTTGTGGCTTCCATACTGTAACAAATGGAAGTAATAATGAACAACTGATCGTTCGAGAATAGTGCCAACGACATATAGTTATCATTCAAATATGTATAAAAGTCTAATACAATAATGCACACAGTGTTTGAAGCTAGAATATTATTTTTGTCTAAATTTCATAGATTTTTAGGAGACACTCACTTACTATATGCACACATACAATCAACTATATTTTTTTAACTGTTACACAAGGTATAGATTTATTTTGTAATAATTCACAAAATCTTAAGACTGTCCTGGTAACGCATTGGTCTGAATATTCACAAGTTTTATTCAATAGGTCAGTTTTAAAATAAATTAATTTCTGTTTCTTTTTTAATTTCCTCTTTTTAATTTAATTTATAAAGTGTAAAGTATTTACTAGCAAGCATTATAGCTATCCATATGTGGAAACAATTAAATGATTAAAGATATTTACAAGTAGGTATGTACGTAGTTATAAACTATTGTCCAAATAAAATAATAAAATAAAATATAAATGCACTCAAAATACCAACTTTAAATGTTGTGATAAGTGTAAAATATTAGTAAATATTTTATAAGATAAATGATATGATATCTCCATAAATAAATAATAATGATTGTGATATGTATATTTCATACATCACAGTAGGTATCATTTATCTATGAATCAAGCCTTAAATATCAATTATCTATTTCGGTTCGGCTTAAAAACACATCTGACGACTACCGACTCATCTTGCCAACTTGGAAAAATAAAAACAGTATAACAAAATAATCACATTAAAACCCCAAAAACAATCACATAAAAGTAATTATCAAAATGTACGCAACATTTGTGCACAATAGGGTAAAACGGGTATCAATAGGCCAAATAACCAACGCTATTATGAGAAATGACATCATTTGCTTTTTGACGGTCAATAAAACTGCACAGTGTGCGAAACGGTGGATAAATTTGGTCCAAAAACGATCGTTTTGTATACAAATTGGCTCGTGTGAATTTAGTGTATCGAATATCTATTGGTTGGGGGAGCGATAACGTATTGCGTGACGCCCCCTGTCGGGGTAAGTTAGAGAGAGTAGTTCTCTATTGTTAAAAGGGCACTGTGAAGTTATTGTGGGCTGTTTTAAGGGCGTATTGGGTAATATTTGACAACGTTTGTACTTTTAATGTCATCGTATAAGGCACGCTTTTAAAATTGAAATGTTCTCATTTTTAAAGAAGTTAGCTAAAGTGCTTTATTCACGTAAACTTCGGGAACGTGTCCCGTATTAACTAAAATGTTATATTGTTTATTATAAAATGTTTTCTCTATGTCTCTACATTATTTAAAATAGTACATACCTAGGTGTGTATTTTAAACTTTATGAAAGTAATTTTTTTCCTCAAACTATGAATACAAATATAGTTAAATTGTTTGTAATGTATTATTATTTAATATGACTATCAACAAAAGGAGCACTGTCAAAATAATAAATTATAGTAATTAATTAATTATTTTGCAAGCAGCTCAGCTCTTATAATCTTCGAATTCATATCATGCAAAAATGAAGTATTTTCTATTATCCCCATTTCATGATTATCATCCCCGTTATCAAAAGTACCATGCATATAAAACTAGTTTCTTTGTTTAATATCAGGCGAGATTGTGGTCAAACCATATAAAGTACTCTGTGGGTCAAACGCAACCCCACCGTAATAAAAATATAAAAAAACATTTTATTATAATGTTGGTAAGAAGCAACAAAAATAAACTTCTAAAGTCACGTTTACATTTGTATGGCTAATTTGAATTGCAAACATAGCATAATTCGGACAGTAAAAATATTGTTTACAAACAAAAAGTCAAATACCAATTTTTCACAGGCCCTCCCTAATCTTATAAAATGTAACAAAACATGTCGCCACTTTTAAAATGATAAACAACCACTTTATAGCAGCCCCCGGATCGTCATAGGGGTAGCTCCGACGCGGTGACACGCCGGGTCATTATACAGTGTGATTAGTCAATTTATGTCCCTGTAGGGTCGACACGCCAAAATTGATTAAGAACATTACATTATCGTAATTATTGCATATGTTCATTTTTTGCGTCGTACTCACCACTGTGTCTGATTTTTGTGGCGATTTCGTGATTTTTTGATGAGTTACCTTATAGATTAGATGTTATTGCATTATTTTCATTATGTTGAATATTTTTTATTGTTATTCAATGTAATGATGCATCAGATGCCAGCAATCAGACTTAACGAAGACACACATTCGCGTGCCAGCTTAGTGGGGGTGATTTTATTATCAATGAATGTTAAAGATATTTATTTTTAATTTAAAATGTATACAAGTATTCTTAAACGAAGGCATTTGGTGTCGAGCAAATACTGGTATACATCAGTTTCTAAACGGTTGACTGCTGGGCTCGGGCCTCCCGTTTTTAGGGGTAGGCAAGAGAGGGGGCGGCCAGTATAACCGCCATGCGTCTCCAAGGAGGATTGGCGGGTTTAACACATAGATTACCTATCTCAACGTGCACATTTCATCATGATGTTTTCGAAAGCACATGGTTATTTTATCAATATGCACCTTAGGCCAGAAAACTGCAAACGGTGGCATGCCGTCTGACCAGGATTCGAAACCGCGCCCTTTGAGTTTGGGACACGAGTGCGATAACTGGGAAGCTACTAAGGCATACTTTAGTTTCTAAGCTAGTTTTATTTCAGATAATTTTCACTATGAATCTTAACTTAATCGTACAGAATATCATCAGAATAAAAGAGAAAAGATAGCGCTTACCAGGCTCTTTTATTAAAAAATTAAAACAACACGCAATAAAAGAAACTTTGCATACTTAAGTATGACAATCGAAACAGTCGGTTTCGTTATCCAAAGGATGTATATAAGCATCATAGAAAATCAAAATAATCCCAAAAGCCGTATCGGATTCGGGAAAACATCTCGAAAAACGATTAGTTCCGTCACAAGTGGCCCACATGTGCTCAAATCTCAATGCTGGCCCAAGGGAAACATCCCCATAGATAACTCGAAAATAGTGTTGCTAGCTGTAAATATTTTAAAACATATTTGAATTTATATGGGATCTGGACGCTACGCAGTTTGACTTGGATCGCAATTTCAAACTTTCAAGATTGAACTATAATTGAACAAAAGAAACATCTTTTTCCTAGGCTTCCAGAGCCAGTTGGAAAAAAAAACAATATAGAATTGTCATAGACAGATGGAGATTCTCCATTAGAGAATGATTTGTCTGTATATGCAAGAGCTTTTGGCAGCCATTATTAAAACCTGTTATTTATGGTTGGACATTATACTTGAAATTGGGCATAAAAATTGATTAGTTAGTATTAATTAAAGTTAAGTTTGTTCATTTCATTATTTCATTTTGTAATTTCTAAATTTTGAAAATTAGTCAATGGTCTCTGGCAACACAAAATCCCCTAGATACATGGCAGATATCAACACCATATGGCCAATAGAAGGGATTTGTAATTACAACAAGATTTTATACAAAAGAAACATTGTTGAAAATATCATACAATTACTGACAGTTGAACCGTAAAATATGATCTCCCTATTTATTATAATGGCGATCTACATAACACATAATAAAGGTAGTTAATATAATGATTGTTAAGTAAAAGCATCATAATAGATAGATAGATAGATAGATAACACTTTATTGCTCACCAAATATACAATTTCAAAATATACAATAACAATAATGACAAGGTAGAGACAAAAGGCGGCCTTATCGCTGAAAGCAATCTCTTCCAGGCAACCTAAATTAAGGAATAACTTAATCTAATCTGGCGATGTAGGTGGTGCAAATCATTAAATATCATGAATAAACATACTTAAACTACATAACTTATAAATAAAATAAACATACTTAAACTACTTTATAAATTAAATACATACATACGTATCATACATATATATTAAATAGTCTATAATATTAGAATTAGGCATAGTTATTTAAAGAAAAGTAGTGTTTTCTGAGTGCGTTCTTAAATGTATGCGATGTTTTGGCCTCTCTGACAGTAAGAGGCAGCGCATTCCAGAGTTTGACAGCCTGCACTGTAAAAGAGTTATCATAAAGGGATGAAGAGGAGTCATGTAATAATATATATTATAATCGTATCATAATGTAATATAGTAAAATTATAGAAGCAGACTTTAAAATGTTACCGAGATATTTTCACTCCAATAAAGAAGATAAACTGACGACAAATCGATAGAATGTTCCCTGGCTGCAGAAATGTCTGGCAATAATAGATTCATGTGTCAAAAATTCCAATTAAAATAATAAGCAAAAAAGAAACCTTCTTAAAATGCTTTGAAAAATTGATATTTTCCCTGTACAGATACGATGCGCACTGGTGAACGCAACCACTACCACCAGCCAGACTGCCCGTATGACTATGATGAATAGCATATCTAAAGACTGGCCTTCTTGAAATTCTCTCTCGAAAACGTTGCCAGCTCTTAGACGATAAGACAAAAATACATAAAAAGCAAAGAAAAATATTATCATAGTTATAATAATGACTAAATAGATATGCAATGCAAAAGTGGATGGATACAGAAGTCGCGGAAGGCCACGACACACCTTCCATGATCAAATTGATTGTGTATTAGCAGAAGGTGATGTCAGGAGCCTTAAGAACAGACGAGCGTGCATGACAAGAGCTATGAATGCCAAAGAAGCAAGTGAGGTGTGTAAGAATAAGTATGGCGCTCTTTTGTTCGTGTCTACCCCGCAAGGGACCTGGCGTGAAGTTATGTATGTATGTATAGTAATGGTATGACGTACTAAAATGTTATACTGCAATATATCTCCATAATTTCTTACAAGCTTGGCAAGATTTGAAAAAAAGTTATACAAAATATAGTATAAGTGGTTGGAGCAAGCTGCTATGTAAAAGAAGTTTTGACATTTAAGTATTCCTCAATAGTGTATTATCTCTTTTATAGTAAGATACTTTTGAAGCGTTAACTTTTTATGGGAGGGGAGGGCAAACCGCTTCGTTACGTAACGCGTTACGGCGCCATTCCGTCTGGTTTCCCTTTCTCTCACGCAAGTTATCACTTCTGTCGGGCGTCCTGTGGGGGCTCAGTTTGTTTGTTGTTTATAAAATTTTAGATAATATAGGATCGGCTTATTATTTGCTGTATATAAATGATCAATAGATAGATTTATGCTATTTTATAAGTATTGCTTTATTTATAGTATAATATAGTTTATTTATTTCAAGGTTTTATTTATATGTTAGATAATTATCAGTGTTAATCAGATTCAATCGTACAATTATCAATTTCAAGGATTTGAACACTTTTAATAAACTTAAGATTCCACGATCTACAAGAGAAACATGAAAGGACAAAAAATAATACCCGCCCATAAGAATTTATTGCTTCAGTTTTGTTTTAAATTTTCAAACTTAGAATAATAGAAAACAGAAAATATCAAAATAAAGACCAAACTGTTCAATAATCTTAACATTCTTTGGCCAGAAATTCCCAAAGTACCAGTTGTCGAACAAATTCGGTAACTGCGAAATCTCACCGCAACCGATCATATTGACAACATGTTGTGCATTTCACCGGATAATCCGTAACTAAAGGGGAATACGAATGTGTTCGGATGCGTCAAGTGTTTGTCCCGATGGGGTCAGACAGGGTGACCAACATTTTGTTACAGTTAACAGACTAACTAGTAGTGGGGAAAAATCTTTGTCTGGCTTGGTAAAGAATTGTAAGCATATTGGTCTTGTTGAATGTTATTAGTGAAAGAAAGACAAATAGTTATTTAGGAACAAAAAAAAAACACAAAAAAACTAAAATATAGCACATGATATACCTTAACATTAAGTGCAGCATGTTGATCATTAAGCCCAACGCTGTTCTTCCATTCGGGCTGTTGGTGATTTATTGTTTAATGGTAAGTAATAAAAAGTTTT
This sequence comes from Dendrolimus punctatus, assembly GCA_012273795.1. Lineage (NCBI taxonomy): Eukaryota > Metazoa > Arthropoda > Insecta > Lepidoptera > Lasiocampidae > Dendrolimus > Dendrolimus punctatus. The sequence goes on along the minus strand of CM022541.1, from coordinate 9,386,777 downwards.
GGAATTTGAAAGCCAACCTACGTCTTATTAGGAACATTTGACAACCCAGTAGACACTGTTGAATATAATGGAAATACTAGTTAACGCCGTCACAGATCTTTTCAATGTCTTAAATAATCATGTATCTTGTCTGGAGGAACAAACAACTGCTAATTTTTGCTGGACTGTTAAGATGGGACAATCGACTAGGCCCAGTTTCCTAGACTCTACTGGCCAAAGCAATAAATCGTCACGTCTTTGGCAATGAGAAGAAGCTAGAAGTAGCCAGCTACCCGGTCCAGCACACAAATATGCCAAAATAAAAATAAAAACATGTGTGCGTGTACTAGTATACACACGTAAGAAGTGAAACTTCTTTATGACCTTATTTTTCGAAAAATGATCTACTATAATTATGCAACTTTACAGAAATTGGTGAAATAAATAAAGCCCCTACCACGGTCGAATTGTCCGTGGTGGGAAGAAAAAGATGACGCGTAACGGAAAAATGTGACGCGTAACCGAAAAATGTGACGGTAAAAAAAATTTCAACGCCGATAAAGAAGTTTCACTTCAAAAAATTCTTACTATTGTAATATTATATTGGTCTCAAAATTATTAAGCGTGGCGAAAAGACCTCTTATTATTATTTTATATGCAATAACAAACGTTAAGTAGTATTTTAAAAAAACACAAGATTTGTCAATTCCCAAATAATTAAACTCATATGTATCCTACATTAATCCTTAAGCCCAAACTATTTCTTACAAACGAATGTTCCTTTGAGAACACTCTGGACATTCCATGTGAGCTTTTACGACATTATATATTAAACTAGCTGAGAGGAAATCACTTCGCTGCGAATCATAAAAAAAATCACAATCCAATATAGCCTATGTCACTCAAATTAATGCACCTTTCTACAGATGAAAGAATTTTAAAAATCAGTTCAGTAGTTCAAGAGATTACTTCCTACAAACAAATAAACTCAAAACCTTTATTTACCTCTTTACAATATTAGTGTAGAAGTATCATGCTACAAAAAATAAGTCAAAATACCTAACTAACATTTTAGTAAAGATCAAAAAGAACTTGACAGCCTTATTTGATTGGCTTCTTGAGAATTCATATATTATTATATAAGTATGCTTTAAGAACCTTAAAGAAGTCTGCAAACTTTCTATAACTCAATATGAATAAGACCGTAAAGATTTTAATTTAAAAAAATATATTTAGTCAGAGAGCCAGTATACGTATTAAATACGTTTAAACAAACCACGCTTCAAATTCCAAAGCCTCGCGTACAAAATTAATTCGCGACGACCCGCCGTTATTTACTTTGTTACTTTGTTCGCTTAATTGGAGTCGCCGGGTGAAGACATGGAGTTAATTCGTCGATTAATATTTAATAGGCGCTTTGAGCCCGCCCCTCGCTTTATAGTCCAAGAGATAACACACCAATTTAGTGAATTTTGTATTTTGACATTATTTTTATAGCTTATTGAGTTTACCTAAGGACAAGCAAAATGTTATATAGTTACTACAGGCCACCTACGATTTCAACCGCATTTATCTTGACAATTTGCAAAATAGATACAACCTTCAACGTCGTTCGCCCATTTTTGGATTGCGTGCCCGGCAATGGTATGTTTTAGCCTCGTTGAGCACTCCATCCGCACTGCGTACCACCGTTCACCATGACATGATTCATAGTGGTAGCTTTTTTACTTGATTACCTTCGTTATATTTTGGTCAATTTCAACAAAATGTAAATATACACTCAAATGAACGAAATAAGTAGAGCTCCGAGCTCTCATAGTGAAGCCAGTAAAGGCAATTGAGTTACGAGTAGTATAAAACAATCGAATAAGTACAGACAGACACAGACGGAACAGTAAGAAACTTGGATTAACTTCACAAAGTGGTGGTCGGAAACAAGAACAAATTAATGGAAAAAATGGGTGTGTGCGCGCAATTCACACGCAGTAGAAGTAAAACAAAATGTGATAAGTGGTGGAAGTGATTCTAAATTTCGTGACGTATAACACGAAATTTGACGTATTAACGAAAAACTTCAAAGATTTCCAACGCTGTCATTTAGAGCACCGTGTTTAAATTAATAAATATAATGTATTCCATCTCATTCTCTCATAGGCTTAGTTAGCTAGCAGTTAGTTAGCAATGAAAAAAAAAAGAAGTTTCACTTCAAACATGCCAATCAATTTGTTATTCAATTGTACCTAAATATAAAAAAAATCAGCCAGCATTTTAAAAAAGAATGCGATATTTTTAAATTATTGTGATTTTACTAGCGTTTCGCGAATTTTGCTTTGAGAATATCTATTTGTACGCCAGCTCCCGTCGCAAAATTTAAGTTGCGAAACGGTCGTGTTCCGAACCAAGAGACATGACAATGGCGTCTGTTTGGAAATGGGGCCGCGCGCGGATTTTTGACACAATTGAATACCTAATCCAGAATCCATTGTTCGTAGGTTGTATTAATTCCTTTTAAAATTAATTTAATCCGCCATGTTGTGGATTGATGAAATTTTAGGACCTTCTGTCACATTCGTTATGACTTTTTAACAGATTTAAACCTGAAACCATAGATTAAGAATACTAGATTTCAAATGTGAAAGAATGAGTACGGTATTGACAATCATAGTGCGTGTTTAGCCTTAATATTACACGAGCAAAACTAATAGGTATATGACCGAGCAAGTCTAAAAGTGTGTTATTACTTTTAATTAAATAAATTATGTTGACTTAGTATTGACTTATTCAGTTTTCTTTATTCTATTAGATCTTATGTTGTCTCTGTAGGAAAGAATAAAAAATACCTACTGATGCCTAATATAAAATTATAATATCTTCGCTTTGTGATAGTTCAATAACATACTACTTATATATTTAGGATATAAGTTTTGACTTTTTATTTTTAGGGGTGGGTGGTTATTTATAATACTTTAAATGTAGGTAGTTTTGAATAAAGCATCTGCAAACGTACTAACGTTCTTTCAATGTGTGGCGATGTCCGTCAATGGGGTAAGTACACCGCTCGTTTTTGAACTTTTTAAACGGAATTTAACGGCAACTACTAACTACGAAATTAACATCAGTAATGCTATAAAACTTACAAAAAATATTATCTATTATTTGCGTTACTAAACGGAAATACATTTTACATAAAGTGATAGGCATGTCGGATTACAGTGAGTGCCGGATTCCGATTCATTGACGGTTGGCATCTTATCTTCCATAACCACGGCTACTGAAAAGTGGTCGAAACGTTGGATTAATAAAAATCAAATAAATTATGGCGCTTAAAACACTTAAAACGTAGTTTTATTATATACTATACCAGCCGCGAAAACTTAAGAAAACAAAAATTTCTTCCTTCTACCATGACAGAGGTGGTGATAAAAATTTTTTTTTCCATCAGATGGGCCACCAGCTTATCTGCAGCAATAAAAAAGTTTCAAATATTGAATGAAATGTATTTTTGAAATTAAATAAACCATTAATGTATTAATTAAGAAAACGGCATAAATTAAAAAAAAATACAGTGACGTCATCGAACTACTTTTTTACTAGACGATTGTTATCTTAGTGTTTTTTGTTTCAAGTTAACAAGCAAGATTGAACCCACCCACCGTTCCATTGGATAATTTCACGACAAGAAAATTTAAATAATTCGTCATTACATAAACAACTTTTTCCATCAGAAAGTTAAACAAACATGGCTTGAGGAGCATAAACATGCAAATTGTTCTCGGATTTACTTGTAAATATAATTGAATCGTCCGCCATGCACATCTGCTGAGTTGATTTGATGAAAATTACATCGCAACATAGCTATGGGTGTTTTTATTAACGTTCCTCAACGAACTTTCGAGGCGGTGAAAGCAACAATACATTTAAAAAAGTATAAAGTTTTCGAAGAAAGAATGTTCGAACTTCAAACATAATAAAAATTGTATGCAAGAAGTTTGACAGCGACAATTTGATTCGATACCAAAGTGAAAAATCGATTTATGAAATTACGTTACAATCGATAAAGAAATGGAATTACCGTATTCTCAATTTGTTTCGATCAAACAAAGAAGCACATTAAGACATTCGATTCGAGCTGTATGGTTCTGGATCTTTGCCTATTCTTCATATAATTAAGAATAAAAATACTACTACTAGGAAATTCAAACTTTGAATTAATGGGAAAATTCTCTCCAACAGTAATAATATGATAAATTAACTATTAACTAATGCTTGAGCTGAAATTCTCGCATATTTTACAAGCTTTTATTAACTTTCAATGGATGTACCTATGGATGTATGTAAGTTCGGGTGGTATCTTGCAAGTTAAATTTGACCAACTTCCCGGTTTTGGATTGAGCTTAAATTTTGCAAGCATATATCACGTGACAATGCAATAATATGGTACCACGGAGCTGATCTGATGATGGAGTCGGAAGGTGGCCATAGGAACTGCTGTACTAAACAAGATAGACCCATCGTGTTTGGGCTCGTTTTACTTGCCTTAGCTAGCACTCTGCAGCTACATGATATCCAGGATCTCAAAAGCTTTTAGTTAAATTGTATTAAAATTCCTAAATACGTTTTACACAAAGTATTGACAGTTCTTTAAGCCTATTTAGCGGCAAACTTTTTTTAAATAAATGTAAGGAATGTTATGCAAGCGCCCCTTAACAATTTACGAACTATGAAACACTGGCCCTGTATCAAATTGTGTTGGGGAGCCCAAAGGACGGGAAAAGTTTGTTATAAAAGTAACAAAAAATGCTCGAATTAAATTAAAATAATTATATATTGAATACAAATTATCACTTATACTTACTGCTCCTAGGAACTAAGTTAGACAAACAATTGAAATCAAAGATACAGCTTTTTCGCCTTTTAAAACTTATTTAAAAAAAAAAACAAACTTATTTATCAAATCGTCTATTATTGAAGAATATGTCAGTTTTTCTAGATTTCTGCCTCTATAAACAATAATGACAAGTGATAGCCGATTCTGTTGGTCCAGCAGTCGTTCTCAAAAGTGTTATATATAAAAGATTGTGGATAACATTTAAAAAAATTTTGCTTACACACTTTCGGAGCCCTATAGCCCCGTATCAATGATACGGCTGATATCACGGTAGAAACGCCCCTGCTATGAATTCTATGTACACTAAAAATTCTTCACATCACTGTAAAGACTAAGTATTCTATCTATAGCTACTATAGAAGCCCCCTTCATACACCTGTACTTAACAAATAATGATGCCCCGATCCGTCGACTCGCATAAAGCCGAGCATCAAGTTAATGTGGAAATAATGAATTCGTTGCGAAACGGCCCCTGTTTGTCTTTCAATTACTACCTCCCCGCGGACTCAGTCCCACCCTCCGCTTAAACATCTCTGCAATGTTGCCAACGATTGATTTGAATCTACACTTGGTAGATATTAATCAATCGTTTGGGTAGGATATTGGAATTCCAAAATCCTATCAATATTAAAAATGAGAAACTTATACTTTATGAATTAATGAATGAATCTTTATTTGTAGAAATACAGGTAATATTTATACATAAGGTAGGTAGTAATAAAATCAAATTATCTCTATTAGACCTACATATCATACAAACATTTTAGTACACGTCAATCTAAATAAATCGGAATCTAAAGATGATTGATGTTTATAACTCTTCAAGTAAAAACTACTAAATTGATTTTGATAGAACATCAAAGAGATGGAGCTTGATATATATAATATAATAGAGCTTAATAGCTTCGGATATATTATATCCGAATAATACAATATCTATTGCCTTTGCGCTCATTTAAAACTAAATTATACTTACCTAGGGCTGGTTAATCAAACATTGTTTTTATGATATAAATTATTTTTTAAATAATAAATTGGTTTTAATTATAAAAGTGATGTAGTAGAAGTACGACATTTCAAAATATTGTTTATTATATAATACATTTAAGACATGCGATTATTTTTGTAATGAATAAATATGAACGATAATAATGCCTTGAGCTATGTTAATGTTAATTAAGTTAAGTAGTCATATTAAGTTTAAAAATGTTGTATGCCTTATGAGGTGAAACATGTGCCAACCATTTTAGAATTTTTTTATTTAAAATCATCAAAACTATTAAGACCCAAACCCAGCAAAAACCAACTGCCAGACCTCAAGACACTGTGAGCAGAATCTGATAAGGACTCTACCAAAATGCTGTTGCACCAGCCTGCATCAAATAATTCTATACCACTCCTAAGGCAAGTTTAGACACATTCCACTAATACATGAAAGACATCAACCATCTTACATATCTGTCATAATGAGCAATAACCTAGGTGAAAACCTTCTTTGCTGAAAATACGGTGTAGGTACAAATTCTCAAATTCTGCTATTTTCTTTTAAATCACGTGTAAGCATTGTAAGTACTTCGCTATTTCTTAAAATCATAAGTATAATCTTTCTGTCTTTTCTTTTTCAAACGAATTCCTTAATATTAACTTCCATTTTTAACTCCTATAAATATTTTGTACTGAATAACACACACTAAACATCTATGAGCGTAACAAATTTCATAGCTCTATCTAAAATAGTTCCTCAGATTATCACTTATGATACACAGACAAACAAACAAAAGTTAGACCGCAACGATTCAAGTGGAACCCTTGTGATCTTATCCTAAATTATCGAGATTCACAAAATATAAATAATTCTGGCAACACAGTCCAGCTCCCCCAGTCTCCATTTTTAGAAACAATTTTATTGAGTACATAAGTACACAAACATGTATATTTAAGCAGAGACAAAAGTTATTGTTCACACTTAGTCTTAAGCACGTATTAATAAATCTATAGTGATTTTTTTAAGTTGTAAAATCTCTTATTATTTCAGAAAATTATCTTTTTAACAATTTACCAAAAAGCGCGTCTTATTCACGTCAAGTTAGCGGATATTTTTTTGTACGTCTCTAGAAGAAAGTTTTTGAATTTTAGGATGGTTTCCTTATAGCCTGATAATCAAAACCTGTAAGTCAAGTCTATTTTTAACTGTTTGAGCTTGGTAAAATCTAACATGACAACTGACGACGGCAAACAAGAGAGTTCTAGTGTAACTGAAAAAGTCACATTTCCCAAAACAGTTATGCCTTTCCAGTCTTTTACTATAGAACTTTTGTGGTCTGTTCTAATTTATGATGACAAAAATTCTGATGTATAAATACAAATTCAGGTTACATATTTTTTTAGCAAGAACTTGAAGAGTAATAATGTTTTGATGTGCTGTTTTTTTAATGTGATACACATGAATACCTACTGAATAAACAGACAATCATTGTGAAACTATCTTTAAAAGTATAAAAGGAACTTTACTATTATACATAGTTCGTTAAACTTCACCAAATTAAAAACGCACGGGTTTGTTACATAAAAACGATGTGCAATATTTAATTCTTTCTATTTTAATTTAGAACATTTTATTATATTTTAAATTTAAAAAAGCACATTATTTTTACCGTATTGTAAATTTATAATCAATAAATTATTTAGTGTTAATAGTTTTGTTATTAATTAATATTACTATAATACCCCGCACAAAACTGCGCCACGTGCGTAGCCTATATAAATACAACAGGTCTGTAAGAGTCTATCCTTTTGTTGCCTAATTAAAAAAAAAATCATTACCTTGACGCTTGCTGTCACCACAGAAAAAACACAGAACAAATTCAAAAATTCATACTCCGAACAGTCAACCGTACCACTGCGATGGCGGTAGCCGCACTGGGTTACCGACGGCCGGGTACATCCGACCGGCATACGCCCCGCCTTAAACCCCGCCCAATACGACCAAACCCACCAATGGGCGAACTCATAAAACCTTATTTACCTGAAACTTCCGACCTCCCGCACAGCCTCATCTTATCGATTGGGCAGCACCAGTACTTATTTAAGGCGGTACAACTGAATTAATTTTGTGATTGAAATTACAAGAATGACGGCATTAATTTGTTCGCGCCCGGTTCGTTCGATTAAAACACGCTCCGTTTATAAAAGCTTTCGGGTGGTTTTTGATGTTACGAAAGCTTTTATCATTAACGGTAAATAGATATTTGGTTTCTAGGAAATTTGAGGCGTTCCTCTCTGTATTAGACATAATTGAATTAACGACGACCTTTATGAAATCGAAATATTGTTTGATGTCTCTTTTTTATAACAGATCCGGTATTAATACCAGAAAAGTGGTTTAAGAATTATTATTATTTCACTTATCACGTGCTATGTTGCTATCAGAAAATGGCCGTAGAATGGTGGCCAACGTATCTGCGTCTCGTTTTAATGAAGTGGGTCCGTTTCAGGGAATTGGTCATTTTTGTGGTCTGTTCTGCAAATGACATTTTCAATAGGAATTAATACAATAAATTGTAATATTTTTTTTAATATAGAAGAAATGGCATCAAAATAATATTATGTAACTTTTAACATATCACAATAAAACTATTTTTAATTGTTTATCAAGTAATAATTAATTCCCTATTTGATTCCCTTTAAAGGTGGGTACCTACTTATTTAAGACTTCATTCTGTGTTTTATAAGTATGTCAGTTGATTTAATAGTCCGCTCCCCTACCTATTTAAAATGATTGACAATAGTATCTTCGCATGACAATGTCCCAATAAAAAACTGTTATTAGCATAAAAATCGCTTAAATTGTTCTTCTTTAAGATTTTTTATTGATTAAAATATTTTGAAACCAAATCGCGATAATTTGAAACAGAACATTGTCATGACAACTACTTTTGATTTTAGTTTTTTTTTTTAAGGTTTTCAAAATACTATAGATACCTAGGTATATGTCTTAAATAATAAAACGATAAAAGCGAGACAATAGTATCTCGATGGGCGATTATCATGCTAGTGGACAGACCTGGTCCATGTCCAAAATATAGTAACTTGAAGCAGTAATTTTGTAATAATTTATTTTTAATGGAAACTTCATTAATAAGTATCTATGTGTATAAATAAATTTAAGAATAATAATTATGTTTCCGAAGTAAATTATATAAATAAATGAAACATGACAACAACCGGCGTTTATCCCAGTTGCCCAATTTATTTATTGGTGATTTAATGATATTTTAATTTATGGATAATAAATTTTAAACTATATTTTTCCATTATATTTTATATTTTTATAAGTAGCTAGTTAATAAAAATAGCTCACTTAATAGTACCTGACTGTTTTATTATGTTATGAATAATGAACACAAGCACTTAGGCAACGAAAGTATGAATTTATATATTTTTTTAACTGGATTACTTTCGAGACATTTTTTATCATGAGTCATCATCGTTAATCATAGTTAAGTTTACATTATCTTAGTCAAATTATTTCAAGTTTCTTAAACATGCCCCGAACTTATTGAAGGTTTTTCTGATATATGTACTATAAATATGGTCAACAAGTAGAAGAACCCTTTATATCTTATACTAATATATAAAGCTGAAGAGTTTGTTTGTTTGCTTGCACGCGCTAATCTCAGGAACTACTGGTCTGATTTGAAAAATTCTCTCAGTGTTACATAGCCCATTTATCGAGGAAGGCTATAGGCTATATGTCATCACGGTAAGACCAAAAGCAGAGCACCGATGAAGATGTTTCAAAATCAGGGTTCTTTTCCTTTTGAGAGCTTCCACTGCGTGCGCTGCGTAAAAGGTTAAAATATAAAACCATGTAACAGAAGTTAGCGTTAGCCCAAAGTAACTACTCCACGCGGACGAAGAACAGCAACCGACGTCAATCCCAATAAGTCCATTAGGGGAGAAGTAGCATGAAAGAGCCAGTTTACTTAACAGAGCTAAAAAATATACTTAAAATGAATGAAATGATGATATTTTTTTCTCTAATTATTGTTTATTTATTAAAGTAGGTAATTTCACACAAAAACACCTTAAAAGCAACAATGAAATAAGTGAAATAATCATTTAAAAAAAATGTGTGTTTTGGCTCTTTCATAACATTCAGGTATTGAAAGAGCCACTAAATGTTATGAAAGAGCCAGTCTGTATTATAATAATGTAATTGCAATAACTATGAAAAAAAATAATTATTTCCTTATTAAAAAATAACAAAAAGACAATTCTAACAAATATTTGTTTTAAAACTAATGACTTTTTAAAGTTTTTTTAAATACTATCAATCACTATGAGTCATTCTAACAAACGTTTTGATCTTAACATATTATTCAGTCAATACCTATTTATTAGTGACGAATAATTATTTATTAATAAAAATCTCGAAATATACACAAAATAACAAATATAATCACCTATCAAAAACAACAGTTAAATCTTTAAGAACTTAAAAAAAATGCTTAGTAAAAAGCTTTAAAATTTTAACTATCTATTTTTTAAGCTTAAGATTCAGACTTTAGGTATTGCAATTTTCATAAAATTAGAAACATGTCTTGCAAAAAAAATTGTATTTCCCCTTAATGCCACAGGATTCATGAGCCCACCCAGAACAAATTTTGCACTGAAACCAATCTTGATCACTGTCTTCATATGTTTCACTACAAACTACGCAATCATCGCTATTTTCATTTGCCTTGGAGTTTGTTTTGCTTCGAACAACTTTTTTCTTGACTTCAGCCAATATGATAGTGTCAGACGAATCAGAGTCATCTTCCACAACGGAATTATCTTTATTTATTATTTTTTTGGACTTTCTATTAAGAGTATTTATGGACTGGTTTGTAGTGATTTTTTTAATGTTAATCTTTAGTTTCTTTGTTTTAACTACTTTCTCATCTAATTTATCCTTTTCGGGAGTGTCAGTTATGATGGCAGACGACATTTTTCTATTATGGCGTGTGGTGTTTTGTCTTGGCCCCGCTTTAGAAAATGGTCTTATCATTTCCGGTGATATAATTTGTTGCCTAGAAGTACTTGGAATCGCAACTATAGAAGTAGAGGTCACATGGGGAGAAGGTCTGATGTTCTGGTCTGTTACAATGTCATCACTTTCTTCGTGAGTTTTAAGTGGTTCTGTAGCAGGCGGAAGTGTTGATCTTAAGTTAGTTTCAATATTGCTGTCCAAGTTCAACTCATTACCGTTGTTTGGGTGTGATGGATTAGGCCTATCACTCACATATGAAGACAAAAATTCTTCCTCATTAAATATATGTGAATTTAAGGGATAAATCCCTGTTTTTAAAAATCCTTGTGTTATATTTTGAGGACTAAAAGCTGACAAATATGCTTCTTTTACAAATTGCGCAACTTGATATATAGTCACAGTTTTACCAGGGTTCGACAATATCCATTCATTCATAGCAATGCGGTATCTAGTTTTAAAAGGCCCATATACAGTGACATCGAGAGGTTGCAGTTTATGACTGCAGTGCGGTGGGAATGTAACTATTATGATTGAGTTTTTTCTGGCAAATTCAACCACTCTGAGATTCACGTGAGAGCTGTGATTATCCATTAATATCAATGCTGGATTCTCCTTTGATGGCTTAACATGCATAACAAAGTGTTCAAGCGCTTTAACAAAACAGTCTTCAGTCATCCATCCAGAAGTTTGAGCCAACCCTAAAGCTCCGGGTGGACCATTATTTAACATAATATCTTTGTAGTTTACTCTAGGAAATACAAAAATAGGTGGTAAAAACCCACCAGCTGCATTAATAAAGAACAAAGTTGTCACCAATGTTCCTCGTTCAGCTGAGGTAACTTGCCCAATTTGTTTTGTACCTTTTTCAGCTATGACTTTAGGAGGATTGGTGACGGTGCTGCAGCCTGTTTCGTCGGCGTTAAAAATCATATGAGGAGGAAAATTGTATTTGCGTAAAACTGTGCTTAGTTTCTCAAAAAATGTGTTTACATTGTGTTTATTAAAACTTGTGGCACGCGATAGAGACATGCTTTCGGGTTTTCTCACAGCCAAATCTCTGTGTCTGCTCATAAACCCTTTTAACCAATCGTCACTCGCAGTTGTAATATCCTTCCATTTATCTGGGCAGATATCATTGGCCATGGCATAATCAAATGCCAGTTTCTTAGTTTGATGTCTTGTTAGGCCATAGCACATTTTAGAAGCAGTCTTTAAATAATTCGCCAGCATATTCTCCTGGTCTGTTGTAAAAATACGCTTATTTCCTATATTAGGACAGTGCTTATAAGTTGATTCACCAGAAACCTTTGCTTTTTTAACTAATTTAGCTAAGTAAGCCCTCGATATTTTTAAAGCATACGCAGTTTTGTTTATGGATTGACCTTTCTGCAAAACTTCATTGACTGCTTCTTCAATTACCGATTTATCGGGTCTTTTTCGTTTTTTTGGACAAGGCTTCTCCATAATGCAATATCTGAAACAAATCATTTTATAATACAGGAAAAATATATATTATTATTATTATACCTACGTTATTTAATCAATTCAAATGCACTGCTATGAAAGAGCCGGTTATGAAAGAGCCAGCTCTTTAAAAACAAATTTACCGACTCTTTCATAGCCTATTCTTTAAAAAAATATAATCTTCAAAATCACAACATTAATAAAACTTTCTCTTTAAATTTTTTACGCAGCTGTAAGGCTAAATATATGCAGTACCTCAATCTATAATCCATGTACCCACATTTGTTTACAATAAAATACCAAAAAACAACTTAAATGAAGAAAAATACTTACTTTTTAGACCCAAAAACTTCGACTTGACGAACCGGCGGCCGTTGGTGTCGGCGAACTGTCAAATGTTTATGGGTGACGGGAAATCAGTGTTGCCACCTAAAAATAAATTCACTCCCCAAATCCGTTCGTAAATTAACGAAATAACGCAAGTGGCTCTTTCAAAACCTGGCTCCTTCATGCCACTTCTCCCCTACTGGCCGGCTCCTATATCTTACTATCCCTTCATTTACCTTACTATTATTTATGTTAACGCATGTTTACAATTAATAGGTAGTAAAATGTAGGAACCTACAATGAGTATAGGACTATAGCAGAAACCAGCAATTGTATCTCTGCCTACATTTCTTAGGCAATAGCTGAGAATTTATTTACTACCCTGCCATTCGGCTCTGTTGATTGCATTTTATGTTTTGTACCGATAAAAATCAAATCCCGCTGTTTTTTCCAATTAAATTGTTTATTGCACAATTATTTTAAAATGGCATCGAGATAACCGAACCCTTGTAAAGCTAATATAATAATCCATAAAGCAACTACACGGTGTCATAACGACCGAGCGGCAGTCTGTTGAAGATTTAACCCTCAATTATGGAATTAAGCCGCGTTGAAGGGTTACGCAGATACGCGCCCCTGTTTCGTCGGCAATCCCAAGTGATGTATATCAGATATATTAAGTATCGATACTTTTAGAAATTATGTAATTGTGGTTTTTTTATTGCAGGAGTTCAGCAGGCAGGCAGACGGCCCACTTGATGGAAAGCGGTTACGCGGTTCTCTTAAAGAAGACTGGAACTTGGTCACTAATGCCAGAACACAATTCAAGGTTGTTATGGCGACATGCTCTAGACCAGGGGTGGTAGCTATCCAGTCGGGTAAATGCCCTACCACCTGGCTGTGGCTTGTTTTGTCGCCTATCAAGACAGGCCGCCCGGCTACAGAAAATTTAAATTTTTCTCCATTCCTACACGGATGAAATGTGTTTGTCTAACTGATCAGTTTTTTTTACTTTCCTCATAATCAAAATGAAAAGCAGAGTGTTATCGTGGGGGGAAAGGCCTATTTAGGCACTTGAACTATTAGCTCGCTACGTTTGTGCACCAAAGCATCTTATGCCTAAATAGGTCACTTTCACCTCTCGTGTAACATTCTAATACTATTAGATCTAAGTTTCAACACAATCATTTAAATTTTATTTATAATAATAATTTATAACATTTATTACAAATTATCTACATTGTTTACGAATTATTTTACTTACCATTTTGCAGACTTTACTTGTAGATCATGCATAAGTGCGATGGATGTGTCGGGAAAAGGGTTAAGACATTTATAAGGTTTGGTTGAGTTATATGGGTATTACTACATTACTTACCATTACTTAGCTTTATTTTATATAACAAGTACTCTAATGGCCGGTTCTTACATCGTACTATTCATTCATTTGCCTTACCATCGGGTGTATTTTGACTTTAATGGTTAGGTAAAATGCATCTATAATGAACGTGTATCTATGAAAAAAAGAGATTAATGAAAGTAGATGAAGCAAAAGATGTCATGATTATAGCATGTAGAGATCCATCTACTCTGCCTGACCCTAAGAGAAATAAACATGATAATATTGTGGCGAATGATGGTAGAACCATCTAGTTAGTTTTAGAACTTTTAGAAAAAACTACAAAAATCTAGAAGGAACAGACAAGGACGGATATATTTAGAAAAGGATAGACGATGAACGGAAGACAGAGATAAATAGATGTAAGGAAGGGATAGACGATGAACGAAAGTTCCCGAACAGAAGGTTCGGAAGAAAGAGACAGAGATAAATAGCTGGGTTCTAGAAAATTCTTCCAGGTATATAAACCGCGTAAGGTGCCCCTACCGGGCAGTTTAAAGTTGAGTTCAGTCCAAGACGGTGAAGCGACAAGTGCGATTCTAAAGAGTTATTAGAGAAGGTTAATAGAGGACAGAGACGATTTAAGTGGTAAATTTAGTGACAAGTTTGGTGGACAGATACGTGAAGGAGGAGTGTAGCGTAGTTCGAGAGAGGAACCATAGTAGCGAGCTACACGCGATAATATTGGAGGTGGTCCACGCAACATCGGCGACGGTATTGAGGGTGTGACAACTTATTTTCGGGACTGTGGAACGTTGGTCGTGCGTATAGGGGCATCCCTGCAAAGAGGTACTACGTGCGGCTGTGTAAGTCAATAAAAGCTCTTAGTCAAAAAGTGTTTTCTTTCAATCCATAACAGCGTACCCCCGCTCGTACGTAACAATATGCATGTATATACTTTAAACAAAATAGTCAATAAGACCCCAACGTGGTGGGTATTCTGTGAAGGAATTTCTTTTGAAAAAAACTTAATATGTGCTTAAGACCACACGACATACGTAAAAACTTCATCAAGACGAGTAACACTCGCCGAGTGAGTATAACAGTTACGCATTAACTATATCTCTCTCGCTCCCTTAGTCAACTCTGACTTTACCCGAGCGAGCGTTACAGCCGAGCGTGATGACGTTACCTTGCATTGGCTATAAAGAACTTACCGTACAAAGAAACAATTTTGATCGATATCGGTACGTACAAAAAAGCACCACACATCACTAGTCAGGATGTTGATTTTCAATAGTGACATAATGAAGTGTTGTCACGCCGCACACGCTTTCGATTGTCGTATCGCATTGAGTGGTGACCCTTTCGTTGTATATTTATTTATATTCGTCAGAGTAGGCATACACCACTAAATTTGAAACCTTTAAGAATATTGAAAAACGACAAATTACAAATAATATTTCTCCCACTGAAAAACAAACCTAAAAATTTTGCGAAGGAAAACATCGCGAAAAAGGTTGCTGCACACTGAGGTAACCGATATTATGTCAAACCCGCCAATCCATTTTCCCCTATAAATAGGCGACCCGAGCCCAGAAGTGGGACTGTGGGAGAGACGCTTGTAGGCTGTTATTTTAAGTAGATTTAATTAATATCATGTCATGTTTCATATATTTTAATGCTTTTGTTCACGTCGCCGCTCGCTGTCGTTCACAGCGACGAGCCGGTGGCCAGATCGTAAGTGCGACGCAACTGGCGACAAAAACCAAAGTATTAAGATATATGAAGCATTCCACATGTCGTGAGACGCACCGTCGCATCGCTAGTCGCATCGCTAGTCGCCTCGCCTGTCCAAAATCCCAAGGTGACCAAGCCGTTAGTATTCTTCTTTGATGATTATAGCTTCTCCCATACACGTCAATTAGCCAAAACCATAAACAACCCTTGTCCATATAGAAATAATTTTCAAACCGCAATCCGTATTATTGCAATAAACACAATCGAAAAGGATTACCAGCACAGGCAGCACACGACCACAGAGGTTGCATTCATTTCAAATACAGTAGTTATCAGATTTATTGGTTACTTTTAATTTCAACTCTAATAAATAAGTATAAAGTTTGATTTTGACTGTTACACGCCTCTATTAGTATTAGAATAGAAAAACCTACATAATAATATAATACTTTAGCGGTAATAGGATGCAATAAGCGTAACCACACACTTGCGTCGTCGAAGACGGAAAGTTAGGATAAACACGTTAGCATTTTTTTAAATAAATAAGCTATGACATATCAGCAGAACACCGTTGATTGGCACCGCACCTTCCGTTGCGGAACTTTCCGCGCGGAACGTTCTGTAGGTGTATCGCTAGGCTAAGAGTACTAAGGTATAACAATTGCTTAGTATAGTAGCTCTCAGAAAGTCTAATGTGACTTGGTAAAGCCACGGTGGGATCAACTTCTTGACCATCACTATTTCGCTGGGCCAGCTGTCCGTCTTAAACGACGCTCTCACAGAATATCAGTGTGAAATAGTATTGAGCTAATTTTATTTCGTACAGTAAGTGAGAGTTCCAGTGAGCCACTTCTCTTCTCCCTATTCTATCCCTCAGTTTCCCATCCCTTCTACCTCTTCCCTCTGTCCCAATTTAAATCACAGTTTAAATTGAAAGGAGTTTTATTTTCTAAAAATGTGTAAAATTAGTCGAAAATGAACAATACTTAGTTGTAGGATATTGATGATGTGAAATGTATAGTCAAATGTGGCCTTTGAGTTGTCACAAGAACTCCGTTTAATAATGGCATTAGTTGATTACCTACAGTTCAGCTGTGCTACACATATGCTTAAGAAAATAAAGAAACTATAATGTAAAGTGTAAACTAAAACCTGGCTTAAATGCCTAGCTGCCAAGGCATAAACCTAAATAACTAAATAACCTAATTTAAATCCTCTGCCGCTGCAAAAGTCTACAGGCGACGGTAACCACTTTCCATTAGGTAGACTGTTTGGAATATTCATATCATTAACATAATTTTGTACGACTAATTGAATAACTATAACTGCAGCCTGGAGATAAGCGATTTGCTAAAGTTAGATTGAATGAGAAATTTTGTAATCACTGATTTGTATATTTTGAATTGTATCTTAGCGAGATCAATTCACAGACGTGAGGGAAATATACTGTAATATTTCATGTGAAATGTACTATAATATATAACGGTTCGGCCACGTCCTTGGGCTTGACGACGGCAGGCCTGACAAGCGACGCGACAGAGCTTGTCGCCGAGCACGACCACTCGTGGTACGCTTTATACAGCTTAATTAATGCACTGTCACTGATAGCGACAAGATCGTCACCAGTCTGTCAGGTAACTATCAGATGGTTTATGAGAAGCAACAATAACTTTTGAATTTGAAAATAGTCTTAGCTTATAAGCCCTTTTTCCAATAACCCATATCACAACGAGCATAACAACATTAATTATGCTTTTTTTATTATGCCCTTCACGAGACAGTATGAAAACGACTAATTTTGCAATATTTATGCTTTTATATTATTAAATGGTCTCTAAATAGTAACGTAACGCGTATACACGCACACACACCAACAGCCACACATGTTTGGATACGTTATATTATAATTAGTATAATTATGAATTAGTCGTGGTTATAGACACTAAGCGCTGCTTGCATAAGCTTGCGTTAAAGTTAAATTTGCCCTTAAATACAATTAGCGTCTTGCACAACGCAAATTTTGCCGCTAAATGTGTTTAAAGAACTGTCAATACGTTTTGTGTAAAACGCATTTAGGTAGTTTAATATGATTAACTAATTTTATTTAAAAGCGATCATTAATCATGCGGCCCTAAGATTAGTTTTCAAAATAGAGGCCATTAGATTGGGACCAGTAGGTGACAAAAATACTGTAAATATTACTTTTTGAAAATAAAAATTGACATTATTATCAAGAAGCTTTGAATAACAAAAGAAGAATTCGCCTCGAAATAAAAATTAAACTCACTCCCCACCTTTATGGCAGCCACAATCTACCTACATATTTGGAAATTTCAAAGCAACAATAAATAAGCCGAGCAGATCCCTAGTATCACGACGTAGGCACCAATTAAACGAGGATTTTTCCGGGTATTTACATTTTTATAATACAAGTAGGAGTTATTTTAGGGAGATCGTGTTGATTTTGCGTAGTTCCCGTTTAATTGATCGATTAGGTAAATTTACAAAGATTTTTAATTTTATATACAGGAACGTGTCTTCTATTTGTTGCTTGTTTTTGTTTAAAGATTATGTTGTTTATTTTTAACCGACTTCCACAAGGAGCAGGTTCTCAACTTGATGGGTATTTTTTTATTTTATTTATGTACACCGATTACTCTGAAATCTGTGAACCGATTTTCGTGATTCCTTTGAGTTCGATGCGGAATAATTTCCATTCTAAAAATTTAGGATAGTTTGGCCCAGTAGTGAACATTTTTGTGTAATTTACCTACTCATTGACGAGTTATTTTTTAACGTTATAAATAAGACGCATTTAGATAATCTATAAGACTAACATAGTTGGATCAGAACCATAAAATGGTCAGTGCGGGCGCGATGCGATGGCCGGGAGAAGGCAAGGGACGGGAAGAAGAAGCAAGGAATGAAAGACTCACCTCGCCACCAGTCCGCCGCCACTCTACTCTCGTCCCCCGGGAGTTCACACTCTCACTAGGATTCTGGGGTTTTATCGTCAAATTAAATGTGATTATAACAGTTTATTGTCTTTATTTCCTCTACCAACAACTTTATATGGGTACGTTATTTATATAGCGGTGCCGCAGTGACAGATCTGTCTGAATGTCTCTTGTTTAGCGCATTCTTCATTTAAACTTTTATTTTATTCTTGATGGCGAGGATGGGAAGGAAGAATTTAGAAGGAGGTGTTCCTCGGCGCAAGCAGTATGTGTACCTATATGTGTTTTGGGACACTTAGTTTTATGTATACATATTAGGGCTCTAGGGAAATCTAGACTTAGATATTTTCACGTGTTCTTTGTAGAAATTTACAGGAACAGTGAAGATTATTCGAAAGCTATAATATAATCGATTTAGTGGTAACACTGTTATGACATTGTAATTTAACTGAATGAATAAATTTCTGTGATATCTATCTAGCATAGGTCTGTATTTATTTCTATTAAGTACCTTAATAAGTAAAAAATAAAAGATTTATGTAAAGAAATTACGAAATCGATGAAATCCCGAAAACAAACGGCAGGTAAATTAAAACAAAATACGAGCATGAGGACATTAAGGTAATGCTTTGAACTAACAGATTAGTTAATGAAGTGGCCTAACCCCGCGGTTTCGGGTTGCGACAGACAAACACGTCGCCGCTAAAGTGATTAAGCCTGCCACGCCCCTGCGACATTTCTCGATACTTAACTTGGTTTAGTTAGATCATTTACAACAATAAATCTGTGAAAACTGGAATGTATAGTATGCGTAAACGTATATGAGCTATTTTCGCTCTCTTACTTGACTATGATTTAATAATTTTTTTACTTGTCTTTCAGATTATACCAGAACATAGAAGAAAATTGTAAAACTGTCTTTAATTAAACTCTTAACATAATACGTTCTTTCAAAAAAATGACAACATTTGAGTCAAAAATACTGTGATATCATTGGAACAAGCAATTTTCCATACATTACAATTCCAGTGTATTTATTATCGTTTCTTAATAAAATGGACATACTTTTTTATGGATTTTTAGAAAAAATAGGAATAAGACTAAAGCTAACATAAAAAATATAATCAAACACTAAAAATAAACTAACTTAAACAAAATTAATTGTAAATTAATATAAACTAAAATATAAATATACCTAGACTTACAAAAAAAAATTATGAGTAAAGTGGATTTTTATATTGATAATTTAATAAGTTATGAAATCAACAACACTAAGTATCAATGGTCGACCTATATGATTAATGGGCTATTATTTATGTGCAAAAATGTGGATCACCGGCAAAATTATTATGGTCAAAATTCTGAAAAAAAAATCGCAGTCTAGACAAGTTTTTATAAAGGATAAACTTTCTTTATGATCTAATCTTCTTATATTCTAATTTAAAATTTAATTTGAACAAAGAAATAAACGGATTCAATCAAAACATTGTACTTACCAACAATTCCCACTTTATTCCGCTGTCAGACATAACTAAAAGTGCGAAGGCGCTCCACTACGGAGCCTCGCTTAATTGAATACTGACCCTTACCATCGAAACACGATAGTTCAAAATCATCGTTATGAGTTTCCCGACTGAAACCAAGATTTGTCAGATGAAACTTAATGGGACAAGTATTATTCGTTCTGCCTACTATATAGGCGGTAGTATAATTTAATAGACGACAAAAGAGACACAGTGCGATTAAAAATAAATTTTCCCAGGCTGATCAATTACTTGCCAATGTCTTTTATGTAAAAATCAGACGTTATGTAGGTATTTATTGTTTTTTATATTATTGTAAAAATTGATGTACTGATTATGCCGAAGAAAATGACTAGAGGTTTTATTTTAAAGCATATAAAAGTTAAAACGCTGCAGCCTCATCTTATATATCGCTTCTTTGCTTCAATAACGTGACATATCCCAATACTCACTTATTTCACTCACTCACTATATTTTGTTAAATGTATCATATTATCACAACTTTCTCATATATTTCAAAAAGCTTAGCAAATTGACACTAAATTTACAAAAAAAATATACAAAAAAGTGTAAAACATATTTGGGGCAAATCTTTTTTTGAAATTTTAAAAGTGGCATACTGTAAATTTGGGTTTTTGCAAGATAGCACGTTATTGAAGCAAATAAGCGACATATAAATCTCCTGTCACGATGTTTGTCCGCGATGGACTCCTAAACTACTCAACCGATTTTAATCAAATTTGCACACCGTGTGCAGTTTGATGCAACTTGAAAGATAGGATAGTTTTTATACCGTTGGAACCGGTAGGTGGCGCTGAGATCGGGTTCTAAATTTTATTTCTTCAGGGCAGGACAACGTCTGCCAGGACAGCTAGTCTATTAATAAATTTAATTGAAATAGCATAGAAACAATCACAATGAAAAAATACTTACGATCCAGCCATGATTTTTGGCTCAGCAATGCGACCAGCGTAACGCTCGCATCACCTTTAAAGTGCAGCAATGTATGGGGTGCTTCATATTATATACACTTCTTTGTCGCTCATAGCGACAAGGTCATGGCCTAGCCATGAGATGTGCCAATTTTCATGGTAGTCGGTTAAACTGCCTTTATACATAGATAGATAGATGACACTTTATTGCTCACCAAATATACAATTTCAAAATATACAATATCAATATTGTCAAGGTAGAAACAAAAGGTGGCCTTATCGCTGAAAGCAATCTCTTCCAGGCAACCTAACTTAAGGAATAACTTAATCTAATCTGGCGATGTAGGTAGTGCAAATCATTAAATATGAAATATCATAAATAAACATACAGTTTAAGTATGTATATATATAACTTATAAACAAAATACACATACTTAAACTACTTTATAAATTAAATAGATACATACATACATATATATTAAATAGTGTATAATATAAGAATTAGGCATAATTATGTAAGGAAAAGTAGTGTTTTCTGAGTGCGTTCTTAAATGTATGCGATGTTTTGGCCTCTCTGACAGTAAGAGGCAGCGCATTCCAAAGTTTGACAGCCTGCACTATAAAAGAGTTATCATAAAAGGATGAAGTGTGTGCAGGTGTAGTGAGTTTACGATACGTATGAGTGCGCAAATTGTGGGAAGTAGAAAGGCGAAGGAAATCAAAACGTTCCTTAAGGTAGGGAGGACTACTAGGAATAAATAATATGTTATAAAGTAATGTGAGAATGTGAGTATTCCGGCGAAAGCGAATAGGGAGCCACTTGAGTTTTTCACGAAATTCAGAAACATGGTCATATTTTCGCAAGCCAAATATGAACCTAATACAAAAATTCTGCCCTTATATATTTATTTTATTTATTTATGGAAAACCTACAGCTAAATACATTTGATTAGATAACTATAATTAACAAAGAAAAGTCCATAACGAAATCGAATCGACAAGTTTTTACGTGAATCCTGAACAAACAAATAAACAGAGAAAAAATGCATCCTGTTCTCCGTCGTTTACATAATCTATTCCAGTTGTTTTCCTGTTAATAGCTTAATGTATAGACACGGCATGTTTATTACTTTATAATATTATAGATAAAGTAACCGTAGTATTGTATTTGGTGCAATCAACAGTCCGGAAAGTTAAAACGGGCAGTCTCCCCCCACCATCAGCGCCTTCACGCCCACTTTTGCCCACTGGGGGCTGGCAAACCAACTGAGCATTCTGCACAATTCAATTAAACTCTATATTCATGCTAAATATAATAGTGCTATATTGCATCAATACATACATAACTTCACGCCAGGTCCCTTGCGGGGTAGGCACGAACAATTGCATCAATACTAGGAAGAAAACTTAATAATTAAACGTAATAGAATACTGAGTCAATGAAACTGTTTCTAAGGGTAAGGTGCCCAGAAGGCTACCTGGGAGGTATACCTATACCATCCAATATATGTAAAAATGGTTTTTTTCGATATCTATTTGTTAATTTTAGGGATTTGATCATGTTTTTCGACTTAATTTTTTTTTCTAATTTTTGAACGTTTTCGTCTAGTAGTACTAGATACGTAGGTATAGTCTATGTACCTGAAGCATAAATGTTGTACCTCTATTTACGAATATTGCACGGACGATATGAAATTTAGCACATTTATTATAGTTTATATAGAAAAGAGTGAAGAATGCGATTTTTTTTTAATTTATGCATAAAATATTTACATTAAATCAATAAAAAAGACATTACACACACTACCATGTATTTGACACACACACGCATTTGTTTATTGTTATAGTCAAATTATCAGTGTATATACAGCGTGTTTCATTTCAAATGACAATAAATCATAACTTTAGCGGTCCATACAAATTTTTTGGTACTATTAAATCAACCGTAATGTCAAAAATAAAATTTTGAAATTTCCGAACAAATTAATTACGATAAAAAGGGAATAAAAACAGAACATCTTGTAAATATTGGTTCGCGAGCGAGAGCGTAAGAATGAACAACTTCCGCGTTTAATGATGAAGAGACGAGCTGGCAACATGATATTTGGTCACTAACCTACCGATTTAGACACAATAACTGATACATGTTGTTATAAAATTCTGAAATGAAAAATGAGGTCCAGTGGCTAAACCAAAGAAGTTACCTTGATTCATTTTTGTATTTGGGAAGAGTAAGTCATGAAGAAAACGTGGTCTGATTTATTGTCGTAAGGTCTGAAACACGCTGTATAGCCTTGACGAAATCTGTGATTATAGAAGTAGATTATATATATAATATCTTGGGGGCTAACGCGGCCATTTTTGGGGACTTGCTTAGTGAAGTGGACACAAGTCCAGATACACTGGAATGTGTAAAGATAACAAGTACCGCTTTATTTTTATATTTCTCATATTCGCAATACGAATATCTGCGAAACCGGTCGCTTTTGGCCCTTGGATATGAATGTATTGTGGCAGCCAGCGGTTCCGAGCTGACCAGGATCTTCAATTAAGAGACTGGTTCAGAGAATATATCGTTTATATTATCAATCAAGAGACTTTTCCAACGATGTGTTCCGTGTGCAACGCGATACAATTATGTTGTCGATTGTTTTGCGAGGCATTCTTCTATTCAAATTTAAATAATAATATCTATATACATACATATAATAAACTTGTAGAGGTCGAATTTCTGTACAATGAAAAAAAGCTAAAATCAGAGTCAGGGGGATGTAAGAGTGAAATAGAACTAATTTAGAATTTTTTCAATTTTTTTGTTTCTCTTTTTGTCTGTTTGTACCGGCTAATCTCCGACTATTGGACCGATTTAAATGAAATTTATATGGTTACCACCATGCCTGGTCAACATATAGGATACTTTTGATCCCGAAAAATTAAAGAGTTCCCGTGGGATAGTTAAAAACTGCACCACGCGGATGAAGTCGCGGACATCTGCTAGTTTCTTAATATATATGGCGACTAAAAAGGTTAGTCGTTACAGTATTATACTCATTATCCCTAAATACTAATATTATAAATGTGAATCTAATATTGTCTATCTTAACGCTTTAAAAAAAATCCATACTAGAAGTTGATGTGAAGAAAACTATATTTACAATAAAATTATAAACATAATTTGAATGCTGTTATGTTATATCATTTACAAATAACAGTAATACGAGTATGTCATGCGATTGTATTGCGCCGCGGTTAATGTAATCGGTTTAACGTAAGTCATACTATTTGACGGTTCAATGAGTACGCAGCTTTATGTTTTCGCCTGTAAGTAACTGCGATTGCGTAGTATCGGAATATTTACGATAGTAAATACAATAGGGAATAGATATCTTTGCGACGATACGAAAACATATCTATTCTAATTATTTCTACCTACTCATCCATCCAGTAACCAATAGTCTGAGTAGACTGGAGCCTAGGAAGTTTTATAGAAGCGGTAAATTTGGGACCAATTTTTTTTTACACAAAAAATTATTGTGAACTAGGGTATTGATTTGTAAAGGTCGGTAGGGGCAGCACAATTTGAATAGCCTACAGGCGGCCAATTTCTAAATTCGCCCCTGCATCCATCATATTCTCTTTAAAGCGTTGCAAAAAAATTTTTTAGTTCATTATTTTTCTCAGAAAATGATGAGCATATAGTCGTCATCATCATCATCCGAGCGCTAAATCCCGGTTGCGTTTCGTTATGCAGTGTGTGTAGATATAGATAAACTATTCGGGACCTTGCGCCCCTTACTTGTTTGCACCCGGTTGCCAAGCAACTCTTACATCCCAGGATAAAGAAGGCCCTAGTCCATCAGCCTTGCTGCTGTAGTCGAACAATAAAGAAATATTTATCAAAATGAGAACAATTTTAAGCATACTTCGTCGTGAAGGGTACGCCTTAAAATCACAATGATTTTTTTTTCATTTGGATCCAAAAACATACAAAGTGACCATCAGCCGAATTTAAAAAGTTATGGAAAATCCTGAAAAAATTTAAAATGGTAGCCCAAAAACTCTCAACGAAAATTTGTCTAAGCAATTTTTTTTGTAAGGTCTTAATGTGTGGTACTTTTGATTAAACTGCTTTGGGGTATTGTATTATTTCATCATGGTTTTCTTCACGTTTACCACACGGTATTTAAGACATTATGCACATTAGGTCAGAAAGGAAGGTTTGTACAGAAAATCCGCGTGGTGTCAGATATTATGTCGGCATAGTAATAAGCTGAGTGCAAACCTTGTTTGCTGAAAATGTGGCACACAAATTCTCAAAATAAGTTTTTATTTCAACATACATGTCAGCAACGTAAGTCCTTACGTCGCTATTTCTTCAAACTTTTTTTTTCTTTCTTTCTATATCAACTTAGCAGTTTTTGAGAAAAATAGCTGTGACATCCAAAACATGACGGACGGATGACCATATTGAATGTACAAGGGTTCAAGGTTTTAGCCGAAATGGCTAGGGAACCTTAAAAATATGATCACCATGATGATTTATAAATTACTTATATGATCCCTGCGATACAGGCTTTGGCAAGTGCAGGGTTCTTTAGGTTTTATCATGTAATGAGAAGTTTGCTTAAATAAATTTGAATTTGGACTGAAAAATGAAACAAAATTCAATTCAATTTTTTAACGTTGGTCAGGTTAAATTTCGCTGCTGTTTTTGGCACCCCAGCATCGATGTGCCCCTAAATAGCATCAAGGTAAAAAAGCCATGTCCCACCAAAAAATCTCTCAAAACAACAATAACACATCATTCACCATTAATTCCCTATATTCACCGCACAAACATATGTCACTGCATAATAGTTGCCATTGAAAAAACTAGGCACGCGCCCTCGCAATGGAGGACGTCGTTAAACAAAGAGGCCATTGTACGGGAACGTTCCCCAGCGGGCAGTTATTGTACAAATACGGCTGATTTCGCGGAATTTGTACGGAGAAGCGAAACGGTTAAAATTTTGCGGCGAAAAAAATCTCCGCATGGAACGTGAACCGATTGTGTTGGAGCCGGTGTAGGGTTGACTCTAATCTGAATGTTATCTCTCTTTATTATACCCAGTGTAAACTCTATATAACGACACTGAAGGGCCTGTGTACTTTATGGCGTTATAGAGAGTTGTTGTTAAATGGAGATAAGTCTGTAATTTTTGTCTGACGTCTTTTGCTGCACCAGTAATTCTGTTGTATTTTTACTTATTTTATTCATAACTTGCTATATTGAGGCACCTTGGCGATAAAGGAAATACTTAGAAATTTCGGTATTTGGGAATTTGCATGATGCCGACAGTCGAGTTTATTACGGGTTAGAATAATAAAGCGATAAAAGAACGTACACAGCTGCGCAGCGTTTACTAATTTTAGCAACTTAA
Source organism: Dendrolimus punctatus (assembly GCA_012273795.1). Classification (NCBI taxonomy): domain Eukaryota; kingdom Metazoa; phylum Arthropoda; class Insecta; order Lepidoptera; family Lasiocampidae; genus Dendrolimus; species Dendrolimus punctatus. The sequence continues at coordinate 9,360,174 of CM022541.1, read as the reverse complement.
GAGGTACTTTTTATAACTTAGATGTTGTCGTTATTGAGAGTGGGTGTAATGCTATATACAGTGTATCATTATATGGAAGACAAGATTTTTTTATCCAGGGCAAATCCGTTTGAGGACTAAGCCGCGACAGGGGCAGAACCTTGGGGGGATAACTCGTGACGCGTGTGTGGGATTCGCCAGATCGGGGATGGCACAAGCATGCCCAGTAAAAACTGGTGCCACACTATTACCACTCCCCAGTTAGGGATACCCACTAAATCCCCTGGGTGTTCGGTTCTGCGCCTTATGCCAGGGCTATGGGGATACAGAAGCTCGACCAATTCTGTGCCCCCTGGCAGGGTATGGACGACAAGCTAAACCAACTAAAGCCAAGTGACTTCGCCGCTTAAGGGACATTTGTCGTTAAATCGAGAACCGTTACATGCAGTTTACGCTGTATTTAATATATTGAAGATTAACTCGCCTAAAGAATTACCGTATGTATTCAGCGAGGTAATGCTGCCAGCCTTCTAGGCATATAGCCCAGCGACAGCGGTCTGGTCGGGCTGGACCGATTGAAGTTTAAAATGTTTTATTTTAATGTATATACATTTGTTAGGGGTTTTTTATTTGTATGTACGATCGGCACAACTGATTTATGACCCACTTTGCTAATAATTCCTTTAAAACCGTCAAAATAGTAAGGTTTATTGTGTGTGTTGCACTTAGGACGTTATAAACATTAATAAAAATGCGTCACTAGCCTCAGAACTACGCAATTTTAAACTTTGCTATCATTGTACTAGATATGTTTTAGATAAAACAGTAATGATTTGAAATAATTTGAATTTCGAACTGAAATCTGCCTTATAATTCTAACTCTTTTCATTATAGAAAAATTATTATAATTTTAAAAATAAAATGTCATTCTGAAAGTATATCAGAAGTCAAGTAAAGTCAATGAGAAAAAAATTAGAACTCAATATCTAAAAATTAAATTGTATAATGGGTAGTCTCGCAGAACAAAGAGCTCGGATTGTAGTGCTCAGTGAAGAAGGCTATGGCATTCGAGAAATATCACGAGTGTTAAATATAAGTCGGAATACAGTGAGAACATGGATCAGACGGCACGCTGAAGATTCTTGAAGATAGACGAAAACATAATCATGGCGTTCGTCGAATAACAAACCAACAAAGTACAGATATGCAATGTACATTTTTTTTAAATTTTTATATATAGTTTATTTTAAGACTATGATTTTAATTAGGTTTATACATTCGTAATTTATAGTTAATTTTTAAGTAAGTTTTATTTAATAATTTATTTAGAAATTGATTAAATATTAATTGAACACGAGCGTGCATGACAAGAGCTATGAATGTCAAAGAAGCAAGTGAGGTGTGTAAGAATGGGCCTGTGTGGCGCTCTGTTGTTCGTGCCTACCCCGCAAGGGACCTGGCGTGAAGTTATTTATGTATGTATGTATGAACACAAAGAAAAAACTTAACTAACTATTACTAATAGTTAATATTAGTAACATGGTATTCTACGTATAACTCCTTGAGATTATAAGTAGAAAACTGAGCCTACGTCATCTTTTTTTGGGGTTTTTAATGGGTGAAATATCAAGAAGACTGGTTAATTTACACGACAAGCTAATTTTTTTCCTATTTTTTTATTTTCGCTGAACACATGTTATTTTTTTGCTATAAAACTAAAAATATTGTTATTTTATTTCTTTCCCATGTTTTAAATGTTCGTGTAATATTATCAGAACCGAAGAAGTATGAAAAATCGCGAAGTAGTAAGTTTAAAAGAGCTGGTTCTAATTCACCTTACAAAATTTGATCTAAACACACTAGTTAATAAACGAACAAACATTGCAAGTTATTATCCCCGCAAATTGCTAATGCGCTGGAACCTTGTCAAATTAACATTCACGACGTCATCCGCAACTAAAATGTACGCGTTCTCTCCGGCCAGGGATGTTAACGATACTGAGTGTTCGGCTACAGTTACGTCACCGAAATGGCGGCCAGGCGCATTATCAATTTGCGGGGATAGTAAAAAAAGCTTGTAACATGTTATTAGTTTATAGAGAAACTAAAATATAAAACCACTTAAACTATTAGAATAAAAAACAATAAATAAATGCAGTTTTAAATTGGTCCTAGCTCAGCCAAATTACCGGTTATCTCAACCAGCGGTGATCTTCCGCCAGGGCCAATGCAGCCCTAAGCATCCACCGCCGTTATTAATAACGGTAGCATATTACAATTCAATTTGAAGCGGCCGGGCCGCGGGCTGCCGGGCTCGGCGGACCGGTGTAATCCGAATATAATCCTCAACAGATAAACTGAACACAATTATATTAAAAGCAAACATGAAAATTTTATCCGACAATCGCTATTAGAACGTCTAAGCCAACGGCATTGTTATCATAAGAACGTTTATTGAGACGGAAATGTATTTGCTTCTTTGGGAATTGCTTACATATCAAAATAAATGTACTTAATAGATTTAGGAAACCTGTACCCCAATCAAAAACTACCTGATCATTATTATTTACTCGACATATTGTTAGTCAGGCAGAAACTAAAATAAAGTAAGCTAAAATAAAATATATACATACATACTAGGTTCGTGCCTCCCACTATAGGGGTACCTAACACATATTTACTTCGATGGATATAGTTATATATATATATTTATGCCTACCCCGCAAGGGACCTGGCGTGAAGTTATGTATGTATATGTATGTATATATATTTATTAGGGTAGGTCAAAAAAAAATTTTTTTTTACAAGTGACATGGTAAATGTGTTGCTAGACACCTTAAAAAAATTCTCACCAAGCATGAACTCTTAATTTTATTAGGAAGATGCGGAGGCGCATTGCAGTTTTGTATTTTTTTCTCAGTCCAATAGAAAAAAATCATACCTCATCATTTATCGATTGAACAGAAAATGTTCCGAGAGAATTTTTTAGGAAATTTAATGCTCTACAAAAAAGGTATCTTATATTTTTCCGTAAACCTCACCATTTGAAAGATATTAAGGATTTAATTTTGATTATTTTAAGACAAATTTCATTTTTGTTTATGAATTTTATAACTCGACAATAAATGACTTTTACAATATGCGCAATACAAATTTTTGTTGGAAATCAACTGCTCTATAAAAATGGTTTCTTATATTTTGGCGATGAAGTTAACCGTTCAAAAGATATTCATCTTTTAAATAGATTTAGAACCGATTTAGGACTATCGTGAAAAAAAAATCGGACAAACCCAAAATAAGGACCACCCTAAAATATATGTGTATATATATATATATGTAGGAATTTGTTATTATAAAGTAACCATATGACAGAAGTAGTCAAATGTAGTAATCGGAAGGCGTATAACAGGATGTCAACGTAGAAGCATCAAGCTAACTGATATCGGAAATAGAGTAAGCGGAAGTTGGAAATCATATGGATGGCGGAAGTTGGTGTTATGGAGGAAGTGAAACTGAAGTGGCGCCAAAGCATTACCGGATGGTGTCAGTGCGGCGCGTTATGAGGACCTTTTAAATACGCGATGTTCGGGCACAGGAGGGGCAGTCTTAAACCGACAGTCTACGAGTCTAGAACTACCAGTCTAGAACCAACAGTCTACAAGTACAACTGTCATTCTACGTTCATCCGTTCAAGAGAGCGGAAGCTCTGTTGGACAAGATGCGCATAGTATATTGTGGTTGATAATTACTGTTCAATAATCGCAGTATTCTTTGAGGGCAGATTGTTGCTCGACACCTGACAAGCGTGGAGACAACTCTTTTAGTTATACTAATATGTCTGTGTATTATTGTGCTGTATTTAATATAATATCATTATAATATTTCAGATTATATCTATATAGTTAGATAGGTAGATAGACAACACTTTATTGTACACCAAAACATAGATGGAAAAATACAAGAGATTATACAACGGGCGGCCTATTCGCTAAAACCGAACTCTTCCAGGCAACCTTTGGCAACGATTCATGGGTTTTTAATACGGTGATGCAATTTATAGATAACGATAAGTAAATGTAAATACAAAAAGAATATGAATATATAATTAAAACATATATGTATACATATATATAACAGTGTTCGGATGAAATTAATAGATAAGAATTAAACTTTAGAGGCTTCAAGGGAAGTTGCCATTATACTAAAGAATTTCACAAGGCCATCACTTTTTCTACAAAGTATTATCGATTATAAATTGTTCATCGTATAAACGTTTTTTTCTTAATCTAATTCTGAAATATTTTTTTAAATGGAAATCAGACATTTCTATGTTATTAATATAGGTAAGTAGATGGATAGGTATTTCAAGTATTTCTGACAATTATCGTCTTGTTTGCGGGTGGTCCCAGGCAATCGATGTTGTCTTAGCTCCGGACCTGCGTTCTGGTGAGGTTTCCCCTTTTTTCCTTTTCCTTCTCCTTTTCAGTTGTTATATACCAACTTTTTTTTCTTTCTCTTCTGTTTTTTTTTCTTACAGTAGCTAGTATATTTTCAATTGGGTATTCAATATGTGGTAAATGATGTTGGTGTTGTATTAATTTTAACTACTTATGTATAAGACTCATAATGCTAAATACTGTAGGTACAATACAATTTTTGCTCAAATAATTTAAATAAAAAACAATGGGTACAGTAAAGGTTAATGAAAACGAAATTAATTAATATTTATAATTTCCGAAGTCTCGATAAAAATCTTCAAAATACTCACATAAAGCTCTAATAATATAATTTTTAACCCAGCCGATGCCGAAAGAAAAATCACCCACCATGTTTTTATTTCAGACAGGGCCAAACAACATCGGGTCTATTTTGTAAGTATAACGAAACATGTTCATTTGTCACAATTACCGGTGGCGCGGAATAACTATCGTTATATGGAACCCCGTTTGTATTCTGATAAACCCCGGTTGGTGTTGCCAGCAGTATTTCTACAAATAAATACAATAACACAGAAACTATGTAAGGGTTTCAAGTGAAGTGAAGGAAAATGAAGAAAGAAATAAAATACTTGACAAAATTGTTACATTACAAGTTTATCTATGGAACTGAAAGGGATTTGGTGAAGAACCTACCACCTACAACAGAAAGTTATCAACTAACCATTGTCTACTAACGCACGCAGGCTTCATCAAGGGTGCAACACATATTATTATGCATTAATCAATCACGCAGTTCCCAGGAGCGACGACCTTACGTAGGTCATCCAGTTTGAAGGTCGAACATTTCAGGACTCTTCTGCTCTATTCCTGCGACAAATGACCAACCTGATAGTTACAAATTTAGGAATACAAATAAATCAAAAAATATTATAAACCTGAATAGTATTGGGGGAATTATTTATCTTGAACGCATGATGTGAGGAATTTAAGATTATATTTCTGAACGAACCCCTAATGTGTAAGATATGACGAATGAAAGAAGAGTATAGACGACGAATGTACAACGTATTATCCCCGCAAATTGCTGTTGCGCCTGGCCGCCATTTTGGTGACGTAACCGTAGCCGAACACTCAGTATCGTTAGCATCACTGGCCGACGAGTACGCGTACATATCGAGTTGCGGATGGCGCACCGTGAATGTTAATTTGACAAGGTTCCAGCACATTACCAATTTGCGGGAATAATACATGCATGACGCGAAGACGTTGCATTTTATTTAAATTGTACTGTGATGGTATTCATAATATTAAAAAACAAGAGCATCGCTGCAACTCGTAATACGTTGTTTCACTTGTCTGCCACTATCCCCACAGTACTATATATGTCCTGACAAAAGAAAAAATATTTCAACTTAAGTATTGTAAATTTATTTGGGGTAAGCTGAAATAACCCGAGATCGGTACAAATTGTATACTGTGACTTAATTTTTCAGGTCTACAGTCCTCCATTTAAGAAATGATCAGTTATTATCAAAACGCCCACAACAAAAATGGCAAAACGATATCCCAAAAATTAAATAATTCCCTCAAATTAGAATTAATCATTACAGCTGCCAACACTGACTAAACAAACGGCCCTCGCAAACTACCGTTCTTGTTAGCTGCACATCTTCTGACACCTCATACATTTTTATTAGTCTTTTATTTTTATCTACCCATGTCCTGTGACCAGAAGAAATCTCTTCAAATGTGTAAAATACTTGGTAATTTTGGAAGCGGCTGCGGTTTAAAACCATGATTAGTACCTTTTTTTTAATTTCCAAGTTCCATCTCAACGTGGCGGATCCACTTCTCACCATGTTTCTCACAAGCAAGAAATGCTATTACCACCCGAATTAGAGATACCCTTCGGGCTTCCTTCCTTTGCCTTACACCAGGACTACGATAAATCGGAAGCTCGACCAACTCGGCATACCCTGGCAGGCTGGGGATCCAAGGGCCACACATACTGCCAGAGAAAGCCTGACCTCCGGCATCGCCAATTTCTATACGGCGTGGAGTGTACAAACCAAGCAAAACAACCGTAGGAACCAAGATTAGTAACTAACCAAGGGTCATGACATCTGTGGTTGCTTTAGCTTAGGCCTTTGGTCACCTAAATTACTGGAACTTATTCGATTCCTAGCGTATACCCCAGAGTTGTCTGTTCGGTTATATATTACCCATATCATAACACATGCCGTAATTTTCTTAGCTTAGATACAATAGGTACAGGATGTTGAATATACTAAATTATGTATGTCCATAGACACATATACTCAACTCCCGTCTAAACTCAGCTATAATAATCCGATGTTAAGAATTTTTTGGAAAAATGGGCAGTAAATAATCAAAAATTATTGTAATAAAAATCACTTTTACACGAAATATGATCAATGGCAAAAATCAGCACTATACATATCCGTGCAGCAATGGGGAAAGAATACAATTTCCTGCAGCCGGGCGCCCTGTAGTAAGAGGCGACAAACAACCCACGGCCAGCTGGTAGGGTATTTACCCTACCACCTGGCTGATTTGATGCCTACCACCCTTAATCCTACAATAACATTAATTTGCAATGGGAAAGCATAATCAAATCATACAAAGTCAAATTTATCATTTGCACTTTACAAACAACCAACGCCATCTATCGACTGTTAACATAATCACAAAAACTAGTACTTGATACAAATACCACAGACTCTCACACTTTATTAATTATTATAAAAAAAATATTTAGGTTTTTTAACCAATGATAGTTTTAATTTGTATGTGTGTATTAAAATATTAAGTGTACTCCATTTTTTTAATTTTCCTTGCTCCTTTTTTTATGTAGGCATGCCTTCATATGGTTTTTTAATTTAGCTAAAATTACAGTTTTAAAAATATTCTCTTCACTTACCAATAAATGCATGCTTTTTGACTGACAGCACAGAGTTTGTGACAGTGCTAAAAGTCAAATGTTCTGATGAGTTCTGAAAATAGAATTTGGTAGCGCGTTCCAGGACTTTCGATGTAACATTAAGAGAATGAGCGTGCAAAGTTATTGAGTATAACTATCCTTATTTCTTATAGCAGGAAAATGATTCATTATCTCTGATACAATCCTATGTCACCGCTAGAGCAACAATTCAGACTATTTACGATAGTCAATATATTTTTCTTGTTTAGTATTAATTTATTCTCTGCTTTCCTACTTATGGCCAGTTTTTATATCTTACCAACAATTCATTTATCTGGTTAAAATTTGAGCCTATAAAAACCTTATAAAGCACTTTAAAAAGTAATACGAATGGTAAGGTAATAGAATGAATAGTATGATATGGAAACCGGCCATCGATATAATAAAACTTATTAATTATAATAATTGATACTCGATACCATATTAACTAAGTGGCGAATTTCTCCTCAAACGATAACAAGGGATTAACTTACCAATTTCATAAGTTAACTTACATCTAATGCAAATAAATCAGAATTGACCCGTTTTGAAACCAAAAATGTCTATTTCAGTGGAGAAATCTTTAAAAATATAAAACAGTTTTATTACTGGGTATAATTTCAATTTAATGAAGTAAAATTCCTGTGAATTTATTCAAAATATTATAATATTATAAATATTATAATTACAACTCAAAACAAACCTAAAATATTAATAAAGCTGTAAATGTGTAAAAAACAAATAACAGTTACTAGTTTTATGCATAGACATGGAAGTAATAAGTACTAGTTGTACGTAGTACTTATTACTTCCATGTATATAGTGTATTATCTATGGTTACTAGATAATAACAGTGACATAGAGTTTTTGGCAGGAACTGAAGGGAGATGTGCTGTACAGTTTTTTTTCTAAAACTATGTAAAATTACTCTAAAATTAACAATAGTTGTAGGATATTGATAGTTTTTGAGTAGTAATTATGTGTTTTGTGAGAAACGTGGACTGTATAGTCAAATGTGGGCTTTTTTTCACAAGAACTCCGTTGAATACCACTAGCTGATTACCTACAGTTCAGCTGTACTAAACATATCCATAAGAAAATGAAGAAACTTTATTTTAAACTAAGATCTGGCTTAAAGGCGTAACTGCCAAGCCATAACCCTAAATAAATAACAGTGACATAATTATCTATAGTCATCATTTATTAATCGATAACACACCTTCTTCACCTTGTTATAATTAAAGTCGTATGATTAGATCAGCAAAACCACTATTGCCAATTTTTTAACAAATACTTAATTATAAAGTCACACATACAAACTAGCAGGTTCTTCTCATTTGTTTAGGCACCAGCGCTTTCAGGACATAGACCTTTATAATATACTTCAGTGTTTCAGCATTGATTTTGCTAATGTCACAAGGCAACTTGCAGCTGCAGGTGACTTTATGGTCTTTAGTCGTTATTTGCAAAACCAATTATATCACTTAAACTACAACACGGCAACCTTATCGGGGCTTCCATGAACCACAGAGTTACTGTAGTAACATCGAATATCAAACTTAGAAGCATAGATAAATACACTTTATATACCTAATGGGAGTATTTTATACTTTGTTTATTAGTTAAATTTATAATATATATTCATTCTCCATTCTTTGTTCTAGTAATGAGTAGTTGATAAGTGTTTATAGCAGCCTTTTTACTTCAATGATTGATTGTTTTGCAATGTGAACATTGTGGATTCGTGTTAAGTGTAAATCCCTGTGTTATTGAAAATAATATTCATCTGTAAATTGCAATTATAATATACCTACTTCCGTAAGTTAAATGTTATTTAGTAGATAAAGATATATTTTGCTTGCGTGTCCTTATCCAGTCCAATATTTTTATAAAATTGCAATTAAAATACATAGAATATATAACTAATTATGTATAAATAGATGTGTCATGGACATGAAGTTCGTTTAGAAGGTTAAACGTGGATAACTTATGGTTTACAGACATATTTTCATTTAATTCAACAATGTGAAATATCAAACATATGGTATATAGGAAGTTTATACCATAGATAATGCACTATAAGTATAAAATATAAAATTACAAAATGACAACACTCCCGCATTCTAAGTGGGATAATAATCCTAAAATAACTTTTATGTTTAAGAAAAAACTCTGAATGTGTAATTAAGTCGGCAATTGATGGGTTTCATACTTTGTCATTTAATCCAGAGTTATTTATTTATCTAAAAATAAATCTGTTATTTTGGGAATTTAAGGAGGTTAGCTATTGATTTCCGGTACCTGAATTTAAAGATAATTTAAGTTTAGACATATAATTAAGACTTATTTATAACGACTAAAACTGTTTCTGAATCTAGGAAACAAGTTTTGGACTAATTACGACAATATAATGTCATCGATGTCATTATGATAAACATCACTTAAGCGATATATCAACCTTTTTTTCGAAATTAGTTAGTAGCTGAATAAATTGTAAAGATAGCACGTTTTATTTAAAGAAATTCCTTCTTTACTTTCTTAAAAGAATAGATCAGGATTTTTTTAAATTAGGGTGACAAGGGCAAGACCGTCGCTTTACTCCCAAGCCTTAACTTTCGTAGTTATTTTTTTGTAACCCCCTAAAATTACTTTTATATTTCAAAAAATATATTAGAGCAGATTTAAGGTTATATATGGGTTTGAAATAAGTGAGATTTTGATTAAAAAATACCGTTGTATAATTTTAATCCATATTGGTCCACATTTTGATTTTTGTTGTTTCGTTTCTTTTGTAGTTTTGTGAATGTTTTCTCTTGTGGTTTACTTTTTTGGATTTTTTCGATGACTTACGCTATATTTTTGGACAGTTTTGGTTTTTATTTGTGTTGACTAGTGGCTTTCTTTTCGACTTTCATTGGATTGCTCAACTTTGGACCTATTATTTAAATGCATAATTTGTGAAAATCAAGGAAGGTTATGTTTATAAAATTTATATTTTATTTAATTATATTTTATTTGGGTGGCTTGTTAGCCACCTTACTTACAGCTGTTGCTGTAATCGTGCAAATTAAAGTTACAGAGATAAGTAAAGATTAGCTACCTATTTATAAGCTTCCGCAGATAATAGAAGAAATACAAAAATAAGTTTTAGAAAAAAAAGAACAATATATCTCAAAGAGTGTAACTCCTAGACATAGGGGTTGCAGAAGAGGTAACTTCATATCCACTCTCCTCATGCCGCATCTTTCGTACCTGAAATTCAGGTACTGGAGATCTATAGTTAACCCATTCTGAGAATTCATTCCAGAATTTCTATAATATTAATAAAACGTTAAAATAAAAAAGGCAATGATTTTTTAATAAAATAATAATACAGCCTTATCATCTATCATCTTATCATCTATGGTCGATCACTTTAACCGACTTCACATAATATGTGATTTATATCAATCGATTTGTATTTCGGCTCCTTATACCATACTTATACTTATAACATGATGTGACATCATCAATCTGAGGTGCAGGATTGCACTGGTAAGTATGAGAACATTAAGGAATTGATTTCACGGCATTAAAAATGCTATTGTGTTATCCCTCTAAAGACCCCAATCTTCCCCAAAAACAGTTTCTGTAGACATAATGAACCTCGACTGTCTGCTGATTCTGATTTAGCCACTGAACCCTAAAACAACGTTTGACCCAAAATACCCAATATAAGAACACTTGCTAGGTAAGTAATCCAATTGTAACTTTATTTGCACTATTTTTTCCCACCTATTTTCCGTGAACAAGTTATAGAAATGGTGAAACGTATTTACATGTTAAATTTTTGTGTCAACCTAAATATCACTTAGGGACATAGATGAGTTTCAATTTCTGTAAGATGTAAAAACAAGTTACGTCTTACTTGTTGTCTTACACAACAGCGGAGGACCGAATATGTGGCGCAAACTTGGGACGGCCAATGTCTAGCAGTGGTTTTTTTAGTCGACGTCAGCACGTCGACGTAAAAAAAATGCTAAGCCTCACGTTGTTCCTACCATGAGCGCGGATCACATGGGAGGAGGGTGGTTTTAGTGGAGTATTGATTAGTCGAGTCTCCACACAAGCCGGCGATTGACTCTGGTGACTATTCTTGGTTTCACCTCTCGTCGCTTTGGTCCAATCCCTAGTAAACGACCGGGTAGTGTGCGATATGCATTTACCCCGTCTTCAAAAAAATGCCGCCAAATTTGCCGCCCTAGGCCAGCCTACTCAACCTGCTTATTAATCCGCCACTGACGTTATATTTTTTTCTTCATATTCCTCCACACCGTAGTTCAAAATTACAAGGGGGAGACACACACAACTACAGGATTGTGTAGCGGCTTGAAGAATAAATACGTCTGCCATACACCCATACTAACCCATTAGTTTCACGTTTTAATGCTCTGAGCGCGGTAATGTATTTGATTTTTATTATTCCGATGTTTATGCCACTTTTCAGTATTATACTACTTACTTCAGTATTATAATATTACCTATTTTAGTAAGTCACTATAGCTTGCTCAATGTAAATCAGCTTTAACATAGACAAACGGACCGTCGCACAGATCGATGAAGTTCCATATATACCAAAATTGGTACGGAGTTTAATTTACACTGTTCACACACACACAAACGAAAGACTGCTCTATAACAATGTCCTATTTGTTTGCCCACAAGTGTATACTTAATAATGAACAAAGTACGCCAATGTAATCGGACCACAATAAACAATGTCTTTACTACGAAATTTGACCACATTATAGCGTGTATAGTCTGCTGTTTGTTTAAGCCATTTATTAAATATGTTTACATTGTAAATATTTGATTCGAGTACAATATCAAAAAAGAATAAGAATGATGTTTCATTTTGATGCCGTAAACTTAGTTTAAAACATTTTTTCATTGCACTACTTCAGCAAACAGGCAGACGGCCCTCATGATGGAAAGCGGTTACCAACGCGTATGGACATTTGTAACACCAAAGGTGCTACCAATGCCTAATATCTGGCAGGCATAGGGATTTGGAATGAGCCACCCATGGTTTTCCCGTAGCGCTACAATATGGGGTTTTATAAAAAGGGTGTAATAAAATTTCTTCGAGGCTGGCAGTGTTGCGGCGTTGCTGACATCTCTGGAGTTGGAAACCTCCATAGGCAACGGTGGTACATAGACGGACCAGCTGCCTGTCTTTTGTACTCCAGCTTTTATAAAAAATATGTATATTATTTTCCGCCAACTTACACATATAACTGTGTTCAGCTTGACCCTGGAAGAAGAATAGGTTACTTACTAAAGAATGGTGGTTTAGATTAGGAGGTGGGCACTGAAAATCAGTGCTGCCGAATGCCAACCTCTTGTCGAATAGCGGCATCTACAAGCTCATTTTGTCTCGTCTATTTTATAATTTTGACAAATAAACTTCACTATTACAAAAATTCAATTGAAACTTTCCACTAACTTTTTATAATATTCAAGACATACTTTTTTGCTTATGTTTCTTTTGACAGTAAAAAGCAGCTACTGGTCAAAGAAATCGTATCAATACCAGCTAGTGTTAAAACTAAAATATCCAAAAAGAAATCGGGATGTTTAGATACAATAAGTAGTGCTCCTACTGCAGTCCTTCTACACTTACTCAGCCATCTGCCACATCATGTTTTGTACCTACGTGAAATAATTAAAAATATATGCTATACCGCATACACTACCATATGTATTTATTTAATTCATGGTTTTAAGATCATTGACAAATATTTTGTTGTAAAAATTACAATTATTACTTCATAGATTAAAAGTAAAAATATTCATTAAAAGATTATCAAGTATTGAGGCCGTCGGCAGCGAGGCCTGAGGTCCAAGCTGTCGGTGGTTGAGGGCTACAGAGACTGAATCCTCCTCGCAATTCGTGCCGTGGCCGTGTCTAATACCTACTGCTGCCTTCTGTACCTGGCCCTTCATATCAGCAGCCTGGTGAGAGTATCTGTTTACGGTGAAAACTATCAGCACAATGATAGTTGACTCAAGATGTCACATGGCGGTAACCTCTTACGCGAAATCTAAGTATTTCCTCTGTTTTTTTTTCACGAGATTATCGTCGTGAGGTATGCTGATGTCAACGAGCTTTGCTCGTCGCGTAAGTCGATCTACTATAATGATGTCAGGCTTATTGGCTACAATAGTCCTGTCCGTTATAAATGATCGATTCCAGAAGAGCACAGCAAGACTGTTTTTGAGAACTAGCTCCGCCAAGTACTGGTAATTAAAATTATTATTAACGTTTTTTTCAGAGCTACAAATATGGAAAGTTTTACATTCAGCTCAAGCAGCAACTCGCAAGAGTCGAAAGAGACATTCTACGGTCCACAATTTTACACTGTTTATAAAGAAGCGGAATTTCTACGAAGCAGTGAAAACGTTGAGATGATCTTATCAAAAGCATATGAACTCAGGAAAAAGCTGAATGAAGTCGAACCGGGAAAACTGCTCAAGATTGATGGAATGATGCTTGAACGCAAGTAAGTAGACCCACTTTCCAGGATTCCAAATCTTTTGAGTTTGAAGCAACATTTTTACAAATTTGTCAGCAGAGCAGTTTTGAAAATATTGAATAAAATACATAAATTATATTCAAATAAAAAAATACATGGGATACAATTTAACTCAACTTTATATTTTCGTGTGACACTCACAAAGTATGGGCATTTTCCATGCATACCTATTCTATTGTGTAGGATTCGGTGACATCTTCATTTTATAATAATATTATCATATTAGCCTTTTAAGTACCTACCTCAGATATGTGATTGTTCACAACAATAAAGGCCCTCTTAAATCTCCCGCGAACATAAGTATAGATAATGTGAAAGGGCTCTCGTGTTCTCGCGGTATTCTCCCAAGAATGTGGAGCGTCTTTACAAATTTGTTTTTTTCAAAATTTAAATTTTTCATTTCAGCACGCCGTTACTTGTTAAGAAAACAGCGATGGGAGTTCCAATGGAGGATTACGAGTTCTCAGTCAATCGCTTGACAGGTCTAACCGCTGCATATGTCTATGAAAACCGCCACAGATTCCCGAAAATGGAATCGAGTGAGGCAAAAGCATTAGGTCTCACTTGGAACAACGAAGTGATGTCCCAATGCAAACTTTACCTCTCAGCTGTAACTGGAACGGAGCATTTCATCGACCAATTCTCCTTCTGGCCATTAATATGTGCATTGAGGAAGTTGCAATTGAAAAAGATCCCCATACAGCTGGTTATTAAAAACGCGAAGATCAAAAACAGTAAAGGGGAAACTATGGCGCGTTTACTGATGCAATCAAAGGACCAGGCTGTTTTGATTTGGAAGCAATTTCCAAATACAACACCGAATGACCTACCCACAATGTTGTCTACCGCTCCGCCGCAACTTCGAAAGTTCTTTTGTTAAGGAACAGAAGATGTTAATGTTAGGCCTAAAAAAGCCTGTCGATTAAACATTCAATGCTTATGTTCAGATTTAAACGAATTTACGTATACGATATATACGTATAAGAGATACATATTTATACATATTATATTTTATACAAATAAATGGCAATCCATCATTTTCACACACAAAGAAGTAACATCTATTTAAAAAAAATAATCTTAGAGATATAAACTGTTAAGTCAGTCACACACGTACTTGGTGTTCGCGATACAGGTTAGTCCTAGTGCGGAACCTATGAAAGCATTATTTCTGTGTAATTTTCTGACAATAAATTGATTTGAATTACGATCTCCCTTTACCGATACGATTATCTTACGATATCGCTAAAGAGAGATCGTTTTGAGATAATTGTATATTTTTATTAGGGTAAACTATATCATGATTGGCAGCATATCATTTATTCAAAACATTAAATCTTAATATTTATGAATGGCTACTCTCTCTTTTCCTCATCTTACCTGATTATTTGACGTTTGCACAATGTTTTTTCGTTCCATATTATACTTCCTCTGTCACACCACAAAACATCATCTCCTCCTTTACCAATCCATCCTTTTAGGGGTCTACCCTTTATATTTGTACCCACCCATGATCCAGTTGAACATTATTTTTGTAACATGACTTTCATACTTTTAAAAAACGCCTCGTGAACCTCATTTCTCGCTTATCCATTGACGCCACCAAAAGCAAAATGACCCGAAACGGTGAAAAGAGAGAGGCTAGAGCTAGAGGAAGTAAGGGGTGACTGGCCCCTGGACCCGACTCTGACTTCTACGTCGTTCACTCTCTCTCTCTCTCAAAGAACAAGAAAAAGTATGAGTGATGACAACGAGCCCCTTAAGCATTTATAACACCACCCACCCATCTCAACATTATCTTTTCAGCCGGATGGAGATGTTTTTGATTAGTTCTTTAATGGGCCAAAATTCCGACCCGTATAACATGCACGACGGATTATTCAGAATTATACGAGTATATTTTACTTTATTTACATTAGCATAGATCATATGCTACACACACACATATGTCTGATACACATTGTGTGTGTGTGTTTGTGTACACACGCATATATAACACATCAGTTTTTCGTTACCTGTTTGCTCTTGAGCCATGACATATTTATTCTTATTATCAATGTATGTCTTTTGATGGCTACTAAATCAAAAATTTAAAAAAAAAATCTTGATTAACTTAAAAGGCTTTCAATTACTCGGGGGTGTTAGGGTGCTTTTCCACCAGAGATGTGCTATGCTACGTTGCTATGGATGAGTTTGATATCCACCAATCATATTCATTGGTGGACATAGCTTAGCCCTGGTGGACGCGGATTCAACTAAGATATGTTTTTTTATATGGAAGCTGCTATGGATGCCTGTTATGGGCCGTCGCGAGTGGTTTAGCTATATGCAGAGCAGAGTACCCACAGTATGCCCGCGTTTGTCGCTGAATAACGCATCTTCCTCGCACAGCTACATGGCGTATATTTCACATCTTCGCAGCATAGCTGCATAGCACATCTCTGGTGGAAAGGCACCCTTAACAATGGTATAGTTACCCGTTTGTCCAATTTATCGTAATCTAATAATATTCTAGAATATAATATTGACACTAATGGTGGTCATTTAATGAATACTAAGAAGCTATTGAACTATGTTAAGTACTTACATAGTAGGTATGCAAAGAAGATAATAAAAATTGGTTTCGATACAAAACAAACTTGAATTGTCTTTTTTATCAAATATAGATAAGATAATAATAATAAAGTTATTATTGATAATTGACATCACATTTTAGCTGTGTTCTTTACACAATACATCGTCTTATATGTTGTAAATCATAGTAATATATACCTTCTAATGCATGTGCTTTTAATTATTTTTGTAAAAAGGATAAATATGAATAAAAACACTACTGTTTTAAAGCGTTATTTATTACTTTCAAAAAATAACTAGCATGTCACCACGCAGTATCACTAAATGACAATTAAACTATGAGAAATACACACAATATGTAGTTATTAACGGCTATCGGCCGCCATACATTCTAAAACAAAAATAACATAATAACTCTATCAATTTAATAATCAGTTCTAAAATCGTTACATATCTATACAATTCCAATTTATTATAATAATCTACTTTTTAATTTGTTTTTTATTATTTCTATATAGATAGCTATAATCACTAGCAGAGTCGGTCGATATTTTGATGGGCTTCCAAAATGTACAATGTAATTTGCTTTGCGATTTGAAAATGACGTTAAACAAACATTGATTCAAGAAAAATCGACATGATAAGACCATGCTACACCTGAGACAACATTAGTGTTAGTGACTGAGTTGAGCAATGTAGCCTTGTATTTGTAGCGTATGTATACACAATTTTTGAAAACAAACTTCTATATAGTCAGGGACATAAGGATTTTTCTGTCACGAAAAAGCGTTACGGCCGCGGTGAAAGACGGCATAATTTTAGAGTAGACTATGGATTTTTTTGGTTCCGGATCGAATTCAGTTTTGTTGTTATATAAAAAAACCATTAATTAAAATGTACCTAAGAAGCAAATCATAATTTGCAGTAAACCTGCGAAAAATCGAAAAGTTTGCTGGGACACATATTAGAAGTGAAACTTCAACAGACAAGTGGATAAATGAAACGCATCGTACAAGAGGCAAAAAAGAACCGCAACAAAATTTCAAATTGGACAAGTTACATTAACAATCTACCAGTCAAACTTCAAGTTAAAATATTAACAAGATACATTTAACAGTGACTAACACTAACGCCGCTCGAGCTGGAGCATTATAGAATTATGTGTACGTAATTAAATGATTCACAAGCAAAACATACATACATTTTAAATTACCGGAACTCTGCAGAACATCGTAATATATATAACATAAATGTCTAAAACCAGATTTCTATAATTTCCTATCAGTTCTTTTACCTTACCTTAATTGACGTTATTTACACCATGTCAAATCTCAACCACTGACAAGGCAAAGGAACGAGTAGTTAGATATAGAAAAGCTTTAAAAGAACGAAAAGACCGACTCAGCTCTAATAAGTTCATTCGCTCAATTTGAACGAATGAGTAGTTTCAGTAGAAACAATAACCGAATGCACTAAAATAAAGGGACTAGAGGACAACACGGAACTAAATGTATGGCTCTAGTCCATAATCGCGTGTTTAACCTAACCACCTCCCGGACTATGAAAGCATGACCTTACTCTCAAATATTCCGTCACTTTAACTAACTAATAGCATATATAGTTTATTTATATTTTACTATCTGTTAAAATTTGACATAAGATTCATACAACTTTTTGATTTTGACGGCTTGTGCTTGAGCGAGCTAAGCTTTACCGGCTTACCTCACTGCAATGCAAAGGCTCCGGGTTCGATTCCCGGTATAGTAAATTACAGAAACGAATTTTCTCCGTTATTTACTATGGTAGAGTAGAGAGAAGAAGCTATGAATGTCACGAAAGCAAGTGAGGTATGTAAGAATAAACTTGAATGGCGCTCTGTTGTTCGTGCCTACCCCACAAGGGACCAGGCGTGAAGTTATGTATGAATGTATGTATTTACTATGGTCTGGGTGTCTGGGATCGGCCTCAGAGTGGTCCATTGTATATTACCTATAATAGAAGCGTAACTTGCTTAATTTGGGGATATACAGTATGTGTGTTTGTCTGCCGATTTATTATATATTATTATTATTATAACCAATGTCAAATTTCTACCAATAGTAGGGCAAGTGAATGAACGGTAGATATAGGAACCGATGTTTTTTCGATCATAGGTATTTGCAATCTAATTATTGGTCCAGAAATCTTACAACCCCAAGAGCCAAGCTCAGCCAATGTTTGAACCAAATATCCAATACTTCGACAAATATATAGGTCGGTTTCAGCTTTCATTGTTAGGGAGGCCTAAGAAATATTCAGAAATTAAAAGCGAATATCACTTTGCGGCTTAGCTTTACGTAGATGTTAAAATGGCAGTCGTTCGGCACATATGACGTGATAGGGAACGTGGCAAGGCATATTTGCTGGCAACACTGAAGATTATTTTACAGTCGCAATATACATATGGACGTATTTTAACAAAAATGTAAATAAAGCATATTAATTGTGTTATTATTAGATAATAACCAATTTTAAAGCACATATTTTATTGATGTACAGTAAAATGTTTATCTCGGACTGGTTTATAAACAAAATATTTAGAATTACTTTGAGCTAGTTTTTTTCAATAAAAAAATAAAATAAAAAAGCTTAAGATGGTAAAAAATTGTACTCCAAATACCAAAAAACCTAAATATCATTTTAATGCTGGAGAACGTGTGGTAATACCGTCGCCTTTAGACATTGGCAACACCATCCGTATTGCCAACGTTCTATCGGCCCCAAAAGGAATTCTTGACGCTTTTTAAAAAAAAAGCCATTCTAAATCCCTGTGCGCAAAATAAAAAATAAAAAACCAAACGTGCAAATTTCTGAAAGTCAACCCGTTTGTATATTTACAGTACTAATATCACCAATAAGTAACAAAATTTGTTAGTGAATTTTCATGCATTTATACTCTGTCTAACCATTTATTTTACTTTTGACAGGTTCATCATTGATCACTTACAATGGCCTAAAACGTTATTAATTCGATTTTATATAAAAATTAAGTGTCTTTGTGAATACATTTTAATTAATTAGAGCATATATTTTTTTGATGTCACGAGCCTTAAGAACAGACGAGCGTGCATGACAAGAGCTATGAATGTCAAAGAAGCGAAGAAGGGTGTAAGAATAAGCCTGTATGGCGCTCTGTTGTTCGTGCCTACCCCGCAAGGGACCTGGCGTGAAGTTATGTATGTATGTATATATTTTTTTTTCATTTCGAAACGATTAAATAAAAGTATAGTCTGTACATTAGACTAGTCACAGAATCATTGTTACGTCACCTGGAATAACTATTTACTGTAACATTTGTAACATATGGAATTTACTGTCAAAATTGCAACTCGATATAGAGTTGGGTAGGACATGATTTTAAAATGAGTTTGTAAGAATAACACGACATTTTGTACTGAACCAGTACAATGTATCACTTCGAATGAGGCGAGGAGATTTATATGGTTTGTACCGCGGCAGTACATTTCAAGCGATGATACCGGTGATGCGGTGAGCGTCATTCCCTCATATGTCCCGTACAACACTTCTAGTTCGGAAATGTTCGTTAAGAATCGGATGTGATCGGCTTCGGTCACCTCATTTTATTGCACTCGTACATGTTTTGTTGTCCCTCTTTGTCCGTGAGTATCCCTAGAGGCGTTATTGGAACGAAGTTCCTTCTCGCGCGTTGCGAAAGGGAGCTAGACGGAAAAAAATAAGACCAAAAGTTGTAACGACACTTTTTGCTACAGTTGTAAGCCGCGCGGCGTGCGCGTGTTTCTCTGTCTGTCTCTCTCTCTCATTATTACTAAAATTGAGCCTACTGATTAAGTTTATATTACATTATAGTTGTCAATAATAAAAAAATATTATTATAACTTAAAAAAAAATTACAATTCCTTTGATGGATATACCAACTTTTTGTATATATTAAATTTGCATTTTAATATTAGAATGAGTGGCTGACTTTTGAGTTGTTTCTGCCACTGATGAAGTTCAACTTGAAAATATAAGTTGTAACAACGAACATCCGTCGTATGCTTTAACCAAGCCTTCTTAGCCCCCAACATCCTTCACTAATCAATCGAAACGAACTTCGTTCCATCCGGGTGTCCCTTGACACCTCTCAAGTTTTTATTGTACTATCGTAGCATAAGCCTCGTTCCGTCCTTCCTCTTACAATTGAGGCCAGTAGTACCTTAAGTAGGAGTGAGACAAAAAAATACAAGAATAATTTTTTTAAGATTTTGTGCTGTATCAGTACAAAAGGGTTTTATAGGAGACAAATGTACCGGCTCGTACCTGTCATAGGCGAACAAACGTAAAAGGTTAAAGAAATGGTTGCACAGAGTATAGTTGGTAGTTATTGTGTGTATATGTGCGTCGTGCCTTAAACTATCAAAATATAATTACTGTACACATTGAGCTTCTTTACCGTTAGTCTTAACTTGTGACAACATAAGCGTTCAACGATTGCTTAAAATGCAAGCAGCCACATCGATTTTTATATTAATTTCTATACTAATTCCTTCTATAGTTATAATCTTTGTAGTTGAGAGCAACAAGTAAATTTACGTATCATACATATACTTATATAATCTAATTAATTTTGCAACAATTATACAATTTACATATTATCCCCAATATTCACTCATTGCATTATATGGCGTAGATTTTTTTTACAATTCTAAACATGATTTGATAACGTTTTGAAATAAAATTATAATAAAAGTTACAATAGATTCATTTATTAAGGAAATAAATATAATAATGCACTATGAAGAATTTTCTTTAAAAGATATTCATATGAAAATAAAATTTAATGTAGTCTCTTTTTGCGTGCTGTTGTGTTAAATTTACGAAAGTGCAATTTTGTTATTTTTAAGGCCATGCATTCAAACATATTATTTCATTATGATCCGGTTATCACAGATGCTTAATGCACAGCTGAGTATTTATTCTAGAAAATAAGCCTTAATAACAATCTGTTGGTAAATTAAGAGAAGAGAACCAGATTCAGAAGTAATTGATGCAACTAACAAAGGCTCCAAACAACTTGCTTAATTACACTAATACTATTCGTAACACATTTCTTTGCATGCCATCTCTAAATTTTATTCGATGATTAAAATGCTGCATTGGTAAATATTACAATTTTGACCCAACTGATCACTTATAAAGTCCAAAAACACACAAAAAGAACACTGACATCAACATAAGGTAGAAAGTTAGAAAATCGGTAATACTCGAATTACAGTAGGAAAAAAGCCCCGGTGGTAATAAAATGAAAAAAAAAAATAAAACAAAACACAATGTAGCCTCGAAAAATAATCCTAAGTGTACACTGATCAATCCATTCTAAAATACTAAATATAATGAACTAGTTACAAACAAAAGTATAAGTCTCAAAACCTATATGATCTGTCACTTTTGACGTATCCAACGTCATAACGCCCTCGAAGGGTACGAACCGTTGACGTAAAGCATCATATTTCGATTTGATCTGTCAATAGTCAATGCCAAATTTATAGATAAAAAATTATGTTTATGGAAAACTATATTTCGGATAAAAAATGGGAAGATGTTTTTGTATTTAATACAATGTAACCTTGTAAAATTTAGTTAGTGCTTTTAATCAGATATGAAAATATCTTTCACATTTCATTTGTAATATCGAGAAATCTCACATTAAAAATTATTGCACTTTGCCAAAAATTAAGTATGACAATATATAATCACAACTAAGAAACTTTTAATTGACACAAATAATCTTTTTATATGTACATTCAATGACAGGTGTCAAAGAGAATAAGCTATGTTTTACATGGCATAAAAACTGTTACATATATTTCGATTTTATTCACAAAAAATAATTATGCTTTACCAAAATAAATCATAATAATGTATCAAAACTCAGGACTCGTATAAAATAAACTATCTAGCCATACTTTCAATGACAGGTGTCAAAGAGAACGAGCTATATTTTATATGGCATAAAAACTATTTTTATACAAATCAATACATTTTCGATTTTTTTTAGACTGTTCTCTCACAGACCTCCAAATTTAGGTGACTATATCGAGGGCTTCATAACAAATGGGCTTACAGACAAAAGTGCAGTTTTACGCAAGCGACAAATTTGTGAATAAAACAAATTGATTGTATAAGGCTGAAATGTGGAATACCCTTCTTTTTAGGTGCACTTGCATACGTAAGTAGGTAAGACTTTCTATCCATAATTTTTAGTAAACAACAAAAAAATGTCATTTTTGCATATACGCCTATATATTATTAAACCCTCGATATTGAATTTTTGGAGTTAAAAAGTGTGAAACATGATTCTATAAGACAGCTTATAGCTGCTTACAGTATGGGTGGCAAAATTTGTTTTCACTCTACCCTCCCATAGACCTTCAAACTGAGGTTACTTTACGTCAACTGTTTACAATATATCGTGTATTTTATAATTAGCACTCATTTTCAATGAGTTATAATTGTCGAATGGAGGCATTGTGGTACTACATGCCTGTAAGGTAGCCTGTAGTTCTTTACAGTGCGTGCGGCTAAACACTTCAACGTTGTATAGCGAAGTGGGTTAACTATGGACGTGAGGGACTGTTGGGAGGACTTGAGGATCTCCTCTGGCGTTTCCCCTTCATAGTTAACCGTGTCTATGTGAGCACCATGGGAAAGGAGTTCGCGGACGACGTCCGATGGACATGGGTTCAGCTGTTGAAAATTAAAACAGATATTACTATCAGTCCTATATAGGCTTGTAAGTTCAAATGCAGTTTAAACTTAGTAACTAATGTATTATGAAACTTTATTATCGCAGCAAGAGTTTTAAGTGTTTTTTTTTTGGTTCAAATTAATTATTATTTGCATCTTTGTAGATCTAATAATTAATCTTTAAGACTGAACCATCACAAATTTGTTCTCGAGTGTCACACACGACTCACCACAAATTTGCTATCTAATACAGTAAAATTGAAACGAACGTCGAACTGATGTTTTCTCCCTCTAATTACATAGAGTTTGTATAAGAATAAAAGAGACGATATAATTCTCTTGGTTTTGGTGCGGCAATTTGATGGCGGCTGGCAACTTTGGACAAGAATAATGTTATTTATTTATTTAGGTTTATGGCTTGATAACTAGGCCTTTAAGCCAGATCTTAGTTTACTGTGTAGCTTCTTCATTTTCTTCAGCCTACGGCTGAACTGTAGGCAATCAGATACTGCCATTCAAAGGAGTTCTTGTGACAACTCAAAAGGCCACAGTTGACAATTCTCACCATATAATCACTAATCGAAGACTATCAATATCCTACAACTATTGGTTCATTTTAGAGTAATTTTACACATTTTTAGAAAGTAAAACTGCACAGCGCAACATTTCCTTTCAGTTCCCGTCAAAAACAAGAATAACGTTAACATGGCCCGCACACATGTGTCCACGAGTCCGCGATGAGAGTGCAGGTCGCGTGATCGTTAATTGTGTTGTTGTCTCACTCTGTTTATATGGGAGTTGTGAGACGAGATAGTGATAGTGTTAGTTTTGCGGCTCTTTGGTGTATCGATAATTGTGTCAGGGGCCAAGGTACCTTGCATACTAGGTGCAGCGGCGTGTTCCCGTCGGCGTCGCGCGCGTCCGTGTGCGCGCCGAGGCGCAGCATGAGCGCCACGAGGCGGCCGCAGCAGGGCTGCGCCTCGCCCGCCGCCGGCAGCCACGCGCGGCCGCCGCGCGCGCGCGACCCCTCCGCCGAGCACGCCACGTGCAGCGCCGACCGCCCCTGCCGCACCTGACGCGTGCGACAGACTCGTGTTTAGTACAACTAAGCAGGTTGCGGATGAAGGTAGCACACGCATGACATGCAGCCGCTGCCTGCATGCAGCGGTCACTGCAGACAGGCAGCGGGTGGCGGCCAGTCGCTTCCAATATTTCAGAATGTCGCAAGTGAGGAATAGTTTGATGTTATATCTTTTATTAGAAGACGAAGAGGATGATGATGATATGTTGTCATTGTTAACTAGCCAGGGAAGAATAGCCACACGTCCTTATATAAAATGTAGACCCACCGATGGAAGTTATTCAATACTAATTAAGAAACACTTGAAGTATGATGACGATCAGTTTAGGAATTATTGTATATATATAATAAGGTTGGAGTGACGTAACTACGTGCGCATCGGCTTGCAGCCGCAGCCGCGTTCAGAATGCTTTCACAGAAATATATACTACTACATAGAAAACCAGTCGTGCAGCCGATGGTGGAAGCTGGTGTTATGACGAAGGTGAAATGGCACCAAAGTATTACAGGATGATGTCGCTGCAGACGCACTAAGAGTATCTCATAAATACTCGGTGTCCGGGCAGAGGGGGTCTATTCTAGTTGACTATCGTTTGTATAGTCAACTAGTTTACAAACAGTCTACAACCAGCAGTCTACCAAACTAACAACTCAAACAATATAGGGTAAACAATACACCACCGTTAGCACCACACGCAGTCCTTTTTAATATTGTAAATGTTCATAATCGGCATCGAAAAAATGTGTATGCTGAGGCAGACAGAGTTACTTTCGCATTTATAATATAAACTAGCCGTTCCCGCCCGCTTCGCGTGGCGAATGACATTATAGATTTTTTTAAAACGGGTCACGGTTTGTTATAAGTGAAAATCATGTTGTTTCTAACATAGAGGTTATGTTAAATCATGTTCCTCTTTTATGAGCTAGAAGACAAATGAACCAAGGATAAATGCCTGTTGGGAGCAAATAAATTAATAAACAAACAAATTGAGAAAACATGGCAAAGGGCTCATAGAATTTGAAAAATACATAGCCTATAACCATCTACGATTAATTCTGCCTCGAATGGTTGTGGTTTCGTGCTGATCGGTCCAGTAGTTTTCGAGTTTACCTCGGACAAAGAAAACAAACTTTGCTTATATATATATAGATAGATAGGGATACCAAATTCATGACTAGGTAATCCATTTTTATAAAAAAAATAGCAAAAAAAATTAGAAATAAACAATTCATTCACCTTAATATCTAATTTGACAAGAGAATAGACAGCCTCGTGTATCTTCCTGGAGATCTCGTCCGTGCACTCGGGCTCGTCCAGTAGTCTGGCCATGAGCGCTGCCAGGTGCAACGAGATAACAAGCACCCTCTGCAAGGTCGTCAAGGTCTGTTCCCGGTCTATGGAGAGCTTCGAGTCCAGGAGTTCCATGCCGCGGTTGATCTCCGAGAGGGCCTTCCTGAACACTGGGTCAATGTCTTCGAAGGTCACCGGTGGAACTATGCGACCTGGAAATATTTTATTTGAGTATTTAATTCTTACCTTAAATCTGGAACCTAACTATAGATATGGTCCTAATTGGTGTAAGTCATACATTTAACAATGATAGTTCACACTGTTCAGTTTTATTTCCAATGTAGGAGGAATTACATATTATTAAAAATAGTTGTAAAATATTGATTGTATTGAAGCAAGAATCGTGAAAGACTCTTTGAGCTGCCACAAGAATATTAGATTTTACACAAGAGGTGAAAGTGAAAACAGGGTTTTCATTTCTCGTGTTCTGAAAGTGGAGTTGCCTGGTTAAAGGGATGAAAAGAGTACTTTTCGTCTCTGTGAAACAATTTTCCTTGCTGTCAAAAAAATTAAAAACTATGCGAACCATAAATAATACATGCGACTCACTCGAACTATTAGCAACCACGCTACGCTCGAGAACCAAACCATCTCATGCCTAAATAGGTCACATTCACCTCTCGTGTAACAATCTACTATTTCATTTGTCATATTCTCAAAGCACGCTTATTGAAGCCTAATCACATTGATGAAAATAGCACTGCTTGTCCCAGGGGGAACGATTCTCCCTGCTGTCAATTTTTTTATGCGAGCTATAGACAATTCATGTCCCCACCTTTTTTTACAGCTACTATTAATTCGCTGCATAAATTGTAATAAAAAATATCCACAATTTTATAACATCATTTTAAACTGGCTGGTAGAATGCCACAGAAAAAAAAAAGTCAAATTTTTTTCTTTCATATACGATTTTTTTAATGAGTTCATCAGATTTAGATGTTTTGATACGTAGTTGTTTGTTTAACTGATCACTTTTTATTTACTTCCCTCATATTCGAAATGGACAGCAGAGCGTTGATCTCAGATGAAAGGCCTATTTAGGCACTCAAATTGTTATCCGATAAACCATCGCATGCCTAATGTCAATTTGACGCATGATTTCATTTTTGACGTAGTTGTTTGTTTAACTGATCACTTTTTATTTACTTCCCTCATATTCGAAATGGACAGCAGAGCGTTGATCTCAGATGAAAGACCTATTTAGGCACTCAAATTGTTATCCGATAAACCATCGCATGCCTAATATGAATTTGACGCATGATTTCATTTTTGACGTAGTTGTTTGTTTAACTGATCACTTTTCATTGGCCTCCCTCAATTCGGATGAAAGGAGTATTCAGGCACTCGGACAGGTCGTACCTCTGAGCGGGGGCCGCGCCCTCTCCGCGAGCATGTAGGAGAAGAGCTCCGCGAAGCTGTAGAGGCTGGACTGCGTGAGCGGCGAGAGGGGCGGCAGCACGGCGCGCTGCATGTCGAGCGCGTGGTGCCACAGCTGCCGGCAGCGCGCGAAGCGGCCCGCGTCCGCGTACACCGCGCCGCGGTAGCGCACGTAGTACGACGTGTCCGGGTGCGCCGGGCCTGTAATTAGGTTTATTGCCATGTAAATTATTTTTCAATAATATAAACACATGTTCATATAGATAGAGTTGGAAATTGGATTCTAAGATCAAATTAGATTTTGAAACGTGACGTCACGAAACTTAGGACTCCTCCCACCCCTTGTCACACTTCGTCGAAACCCAGGTAATTTTGCTTGCTATGCATTCTAAGCTCTGTTCCGCTTACAAGATTCGTCTACTATCTCGTGCTACTAAAATTTATCTACTGCGCAGGTAACATCGGAAGGAATTGAAGACGTGAGTGGACGAAGGTGATATGTCGCATATTCGGTTTTTTGCTTTTTTTTGCGTAAATGAATGTTATAAGTCGATACCAAATGACAACAGACCTTAGACCATAGATATAAGGCATATTAAAAAAATAAAAAGTTGAAAAAGGTGTGAAGTTCAGGTCAGTTTCAAATAAAAGTAAAACTTTTATCTCGATTTACTCAGAATTGGAATTATGCGACTAATCACCTTCATCCACTCATGTCTTCAATTATTAGTTGTGTAAAACTGTAAACCGCTATTATTTATTTCCGAGAACTATTTTCTGTATACGCAATACCGATTTTTATATAAATATATACGTTCGTCTGTGTTCGTCTTAAAACTTGCTGCACCACATGGTTGCGTTTTGAGCATCTGCGGCAAAAACCGTTCGAAACCTATTTGTTCAACAATGATTAATGAATTTCTGAACCTAAAAGCTCAAAACCGTTTAATTGATATTAAAATTAGATCGCCTTTTTTTCGATGTCCACGTTTATGCGTTTCAGATAAGAACCCAAGACATCGACACGCGAATACTATAGGTCACTGTCATGCATCGCGAACAGCAAACAAATGCTTATATTAG
Source organism: Dendrolimus punctatus (assembly GCA_012273795.1). Taxonomy (NCBI): domain Eukaryota; kingdom Metazoa; phylum Arthropoda; class Insecta; order Lepidoptera; family Lasiocampidae; genus Dendrolimus; species Dendrolimus punctatus. Next base: position 9,331,988 of record CM022541.1, on the reverse strand, counting down.
GGGGATAAACCAAACACAACCGATTTAGTTGAAAACGTAGAACTGAAAGGACACGATGACATTGAATGACTAAATTTTATATTTACACTAGCTTTAGCCCGCGGCTTCACTCGTAGTCATTGTTCCGGGATAAAACATAGCCTAGGTATGTGCTAATCCAGACTATACTCCGATAGATAGATCCGTTCAGCTCTTCTGACGTGATCTAGTAACAAACATCCATCCAAATTTTCGGATTGATAATATTGGTGTTGAGTATAAATTAGTATACATGGATCACTTTGTCCTCTTTCAAAACGTATTACTCACCCAAAATCCGTTCCCTGATGACGAGGGCCTGCATCCTCATAGCGTCCGGATCCGCCAGTATCTCCTCGAGTTGTTGCGAGTTAGTGGGCTCCACCGCGAAGTCATAGGCCTCTATACGCGGTATGTCCTTCGGTTTGGGAATTGGTTCACTACCGTCTGCTGGGAATCTGCAATAAGGACAATGCGGACTTCTTCAAACCTAGAAAACTCTATTATTTTATTTCATTTTCTTCATTTCCATGCAAGAATGGAGAAAGAATACAATTTCCTGCGGCCGGGCGGTCTGCTGTAAGAGGCGACTATACAACCCACAGCCAGGTGGTAGGGTATTTATCCGTGTGGATGGCTACCATCCTGGTCTAAAGTATGCCGCCATAATAACCTTGAGTATGTTCCAGCATTAGTGGCTAGGTTCGAGACTCCCTTAAGAGAGCAGCAGCGCATTTGTAGCACCTTAGCAACCTTGCGTTACAAATGTCCATAAGCGATGGTAACGACTTTCCATCAGGTGGGCTGTCGGCCTGTCTGCTGAACTCATGCAATAAAAAAATAATGAATTATTGATTTATAACAAGATTAGACAATCACTGGATATTTAAATGACTGGTCCCTTCATACAACAATATTTAGTAAATAGCAGCAATAGGTATATGAAAGTGGTGGCTTTGTCCCATGGTTTATCATTCAATCAATTCAGCGAATCGCGGTGCCTTCGCGTTGCCAAGAGAACTGTCTTCCTTTGTATCTACAGGACATCATCCACTGTCATATCCAAGACTGATTTCGCAGACAAACGAGTCTCTTACGCTGATAGGGTCACGAATGGGTTAAACCGGCAAGTTACGTGAGGAACAATATGTCTATTCACCTTTGCCAAGTCCGGATAAAATGTGAAGGTCCATTAAATGCTAGTGAAGAAGCTAGAAGAAAAGCAACAATACGATCCCCAGAGAAGCGGAAAGCCAGAGGTAATACCAGGATGATAATAAAGAATCTGCATGATATAACTCTGATATTGAGAGTGATGCCACGCGGAAAGCTTCACTTCTCTATAAATGAAGATGTTCTGCGATATTGCACTCACCTGTCGTCCATGGCCCGTTTCCAGAGCGCCAACGCGCCGACCATATCCCGTCTTTTATCTACGTAAGTGGCACCAAGCAACTCGAGTGCGTCGATCCTTTGTTGTCTAGTGACTAGGCCATATTCTACGTTAATTAAATGCTCTACTATATGTGTGTGGCCGGTTACTGATGCTGCTAATAGGGGCGTCATACCTGGGGATTTATAAAAATTAATAATTTATTGCCTACTGGTTTTCCATTTGGTTTTCAAGTGGCCACTTTTGAGATTATGCTATATTCGCATTTTGAAACGACATGTATCAACATGTACTACAGTATTTTGACACTAATTGTCATAATACTGATATGTGAAAGTGGCTATTCTAAACCCCAGTGCTTTCATAATGATTACAATAGAATCTATCAAAACTTAAAAATTTATTCTCATTACTGGACAGGTATGCTTCATTGAGATGGATTATAATTTATAAGTAGCACTCTATAATATACCTAAATATTTATATTAATATTGAAAACATTTGATTTTGTCAATTTTATGTTTAAAGGTAAAAAATAGTGTACAACCATATTCTCTCCATTGCACCATATTTGGTCCTTAGCGCCAGTATAGTTAAGCTTATTTTTGGTACAACCGGGTGTTGTAATTGGGTGTTTCATGTTCAAAGGTAGCTTACCATAGGAGTCAACGTCCATTGTGGCCCCGTGTCCCAACAGCATTTTGAGTATATGCAGCGAGCCGCTCTCCGCGCAGTCGTGCAGCGCTGTGTTGCCTTTGACACTCTTCCTATTGACGTCTGCGTTCAAGGAGAGCAAGTATTTGGCGATTCTTATGTGGCCCTTGTAACATGCTATCATCAGACACGTGTGCCCGTGACGATTTGCTATTTCTATGTCTGAAAAGTTATAAGTAAATTCATTAGACATACTCTCATCACGGACGGCACTTTATCCTCAATCTTCTAAATACAATTATTTCTGCACCTATTAATACTTTACAGTTGCATTTAAGATGCCAACGCGTGATCTTCGGCTCTGCTTATTATGGCAATTTAAAAATTCTCCATTATTGACAGTACATAGTTTTGAAATACTACTGACGATACTGGTGGAAGTGCTAAGCGAAATGTTCGTTTTGGTAGGTACCACCATATTGCTTAATTCTTCTCCTTAACAGTTTCGCCGTGTTCCGGACAGAAGAACAAGATGGGCAGTGATATCACTGGCATCGAAACTATACAACTAATCGTCTCAAGAGATAAAATATTCATGAAGCCTAAAATTTTATAGGTCACATTGTCCAGTGAAGGTGGTGAGTCGGTCATCTGCTTGCTTGCTTATATATATTTATTTATCACTTAAAAAATAATTATGATGACAGTAAATTGTACTCACCGGCACCATTTTCGACCAGGAACTTAACAATGTCGTAATGTCCGTCGAAGCATGCGGCCCGCAGCGGCGTGCTGTGCGTGCGCGTTGTTGAGTTGACATTGGCACCGGCCCTGACTAGCAATCTGACGAGGGGCAGGTGGCCCGCAGCAGCGGCGCACCACAGCGGAGGCGCACCCTCTATCGTCTCACCGTCGAAAGTCACTGCAAAACGGAATATTGAAAATTTGCAAAGTTCCCTGGACTGTCTGTCATTGCACCTTCAGATTGAAGCTTTAAACATTTTTTAAGCAGGTAAACATATTATCGAGGCGCTGTAAATTTTGTATAGAAATGTATTATCTGTTTCCAGGTTAGCGTAGATGAACTTGCTGCAGAAAATCTGTCAAGAGCTTCCACATGGTTACCTAACCATCCTATTCAATAAAAATTCAGCATGAACCGTCAGCATTCATCGTTATATACTATAATGTAATTCGAGGTTACATCTCAAAAAATTGTATCGGCAAACTGGAGCATCGCCCAGTTAGATGGTTCCCCTAACATTCCGAAAGAATACAGCCCTTCAAATGTATGAAGATGGAATGAGGTGGCGGCAAAGCGGCGACCGAATCTCGGAAATCTACTGCAAATGACCATTTGACGACCTCGATTATTAACCAGTTGTGTGCCGTATTAGCATTATTCTGAGTCATCCTACAATACGAAAGGGTTTCTAGTTTCCCATAACAGATTAATTTCGCAGAACCTTGACGGTTAACAACACTTTTCCACATTACACATTGTAGTTTATATCGCATCATGTTTTACAAATAACTCGAACCAGATATTAATAGCAACAAGCTGCGAATGAAACGCAACGGTGCGAAAAGGAAATAACTAAAAGAAATCCCCATATGTAAACAAGTACGTGTTCAATTCGTGTTAACACTTTGTAAGTCAAGGTTAAGATTTGGTTATATTTTGCAGGCATCAAATTCTAAAGGACTTTATTAATTTTTGTAAGTAGGTCGTAGAATTTTTCTCACGAATTCGCTCTTGTGAATATTGAGTCTTTCTAATCAGTAATAAATCATCTTATCCTCAGCCAATCGATGTCCATTGCTGGATGTAGACTTCCCCAAATTTACGTAACACATCCCAGTCTTCCACCGTCGTCATTCAGCCCCTGCCGGGCCCCTTATGCATGTTTCCATGCCAGGACAGGCTCGCTCCATCGACCGTCAAAAAATGAATGCTGTTAATTGTTGACTGATTTTCTCTAAGAATAAATTGTATGGTTTTATATAATAAAACATCAAAAAAGAATGACGTGCAATATCATGTAGTGTAAGGTTAGGAGCTTTTAACAGACTGTTTTTACTACCTATAATATTCTTCATCCGTACACAAAGTCATATTTACAGGTCCTCTTGATACTTCTAGGGTCACATAAAATCGAATAGAAAAACACTGATCGTTCTAAATTTGTATGAAGGTTGAACGATGTTAAGTAACATTTCTACAGCGGCCATATTTGTGCGCTTGATTGATTTAGAAAGAAAGTTTGAAAACAATTCGTTGTACGTAAATGAGGCGCGTGGTGCAATTATCGCGTGTAATGGCCGAGAGCCAAAGTATTGACGCAAATGCAAAGTAAATGCGACAATTCGGCAACAATTATAACATCATACATTTTAAAGAAATGGACTTTTCCTAATATAAGAACGGACATATTTACGAAAAATTTAAACATAATTGCAGATTTACTGAACGTAACACACATAAACGTAACTGCAACACAGATACATGCGTTAATTTATTTCTTACCAAAAATTTCAATATGAATGGGTCATATATTTTTATATTCAGAAAATAAAGCCTACTCATACAAATTTTCAACTGCCATTTCACCTCCTTCAATCAAAAGGATATTCTATATTCCCCACAATCAACGCACCATAAAATGGACCATTAGTCTAAGTAAAGATAATTTATATATGAACACTTAAAAATGTACAAACACATAGTTTTTGCCTTGCCAAATTACCATAATCTAATTTGTTTGGTGGCTCTTAAAGACAATGTCACTATGCCTGTCTCATCATTCTCTAATGCGAAACACTCAAATACTAATAAAAATGTCCTGAGGCAAACATTAAACATAATTTTGATTCCGTGCATAGCGTAACAAACGACGTATTTCATTTAATTGACCTTGAAGGTAAAAAAAGAAATTCAACATCTGCACGGCACGTAAAGAAAAGCGTGTGTAGATTTAAGGTTAACGGTACACAAGGCCGGTTTTAGATTTGTGCTTCTACCTTAGCCTATAAATAATTACTAACTCTGATACTATTATTGTGTATATAGTTAATTGTTCATCTTCATTACATGGTTTAGCTTCAGATCTGATAAACATAATATTCGATTGAATATTATGTTTATCAGATGACAATCGATTAATAAATTTAGGTGAGAAATGATTCCAATTTAAGATATTAATTACAGGTATTCATTAAGTATGGTGAATGGATTAGTGTTTGTTGAAAAAGACAAGGGTTTTGGTAAAGACTTATCTGCAGTTAGAAAAGTAGAAATGAATATGAATCATCAATTACCCAATGACAAATTTAAATTTAAAAAAAAAAACAGGGAAATCTTACATGAATTTATAGCGGCACAGGTAATTCTTCTGTTGCCTTTAAAGGTTTTATTACGTAAAACCAAATCAGTTCATACTCTTATTAAGTTTCTATTTAACTTAGAAGCTTCCAATATTACGTCTTTTATTGCCACTGCTAAAATACTAGGTCGGACTTCTACGTCGTTAGTTGTATCTCTTCTTAATAATTTAGAAACAACATGGAAAAAAAATCTAAAACGGGATTATAATGGCATAACAAACAAAGTATTAACAGTGCGTAGTATTTCTAACACCTACTTTAACATTTACTGCTACCGTGTTATTATCGTTGCCACATCAAATATGAGAAATAGACGTTAATCTAAGGAAAGCATATTGAAGCGAAAATTCCTACCTGATCCTGGCTGTTCAATGTCTGCTTTACACCTTTCAATAAGATATTCAGCCACATCGTAGTGTCCGTTTCTGCACGCGATGACGAGCGGAGTCGCACCACCGACCTTCGCACCCACCAACATGTTCAGCTCGTCTGCAGAGCGCCAACTGTGTAGGTACGCCTGGAAAGGACAGAGAAGCATAACTAACAGGTATACAAGTTTTCTAATATTCCTAATTTAAAATAATACGATTTCATATTGAGTAACTTTCATTCACCTTAGAGAGGTTGACAGTGAACCCGATGGAAAGTAGTGTTACGCGATGTTCGTCACAGCAGTTATGAGAACCATAGAATATAATAATATCACATAGACAATCGTCATAGATAATAATATAATCCTGCCAACACTATGAAGTAATTGCTATCTTTAGCAATGATGTAATATTATTATTTTGTAGGGTAGTTTTCGTAGTATTTTCGTATAAAAAGACGGTGTGGCGTGTAGACGGTGTTCATTACTTACTGTGCGGTGTGAATAGTCACACCAAAGGCTGAACAATAAAGGGGAAACCCTGCCCAAATAGTTAATATTTGGTATAATTGGTACTTTGTTACCCAAATCTCTGCAAGGCTGTTTACAGTAGTTACCGTCGTCTAAAGATATTTGCAACACAAAAATGATTCCAGGCGGATCAAAATATATTCTAATAAGGAGCTATATTTTGTAACTAGCATATGTCCGTGAATTCGTCCACGCTTGACTCGCAAATCGATTCCCGGGACACAAAATATGATAGCATTGAATTAAAGAAGAATGTAAGCTATCGTTTTAGTGGAAACTGGCGGAATAATCTCATTTTTATGCCCCAGAAGCACTTCAAACTACTCCCGGGAAAATTCTCGCGGAATTCCCGGGAAATCAGTGAGAAAACCGCATCAGAATTATATTTTTTTATCTGGCCTTTTCAAATCATGCCCAGAAAACCAAAATCTCGCGGGATTCTTGGGATTAAAAGTAGCGCAGATTTTAAGTCTAAGTATAGACAGATAGATAGATAGATAACACTTTATGGCTCACCAAATACACAATTTCAAAATATACATAAGTATTAGTTGTCGAACTACCAAAATTGCATCGAAATCGGCCGAGTAGTTTTTACGTGAATTCTGAACAAACAGACAAGAAATCTAAAAGATGCATCGTGTTCTCCGTCGTTTATAAAGTCTATTCAAATTACTGTGTTTTAACAAATACAATGTACAGATACGGCATGTTTAAAATTTTAGAATATTACAGTATTTTGTAGTTTAGTTCGCAAACCGGCGAACTCAACTTACGTAGTTTGAAACAAATTTAGAAGACAGAGATAGATAGATTTACATAACATTTAGGAGATTTCAAAACACAGAATGGTTAAAAACCATCAAAACGCAATTAATGTTTGTTTTTGGTCCTTGAAGCAATAAATCAACGTAATCTCTTTCTAACTTTAAACACAATAAACCTTTTGCCGTCATTAATAACTTACCTAAAGTAAACAATGAGACTACTGTCAGTGGAGCTATCAGTCATAAAAATTTGAAGTGAAATCTCATAATGTACCTAAATATACAATAAAACAAACAGCCAAGTTTGGCAAGCGGCTCGTTGCCGATGGCGCAACGCTCACCCACTACCGGAGCGAATTGCAACACACTGGTATATGGCTCTTGTAACAACATTTTTATTGTTTCCATGTGCGTTGTTATGAGTTGGAATTAATTCGTTGTAAGAAAGGATATTATGGACTACAAGCGTTAAGCGTGATGACAATGAAATGGGATCAGTACCAACAGAAGATAATTATGTAACAACCCACTACAGCAAACAAGTTTAAGGCTTTTTAATGATCGACTTCAAGTCTTGAGCATAGATCTTCTTTTTTTATTGCAGGAGTTCAGCAGACAGGCAGATAGCCCACTTGATGGAAAGCGGTTACCATCACATATGGAAATTTGCAACACTAAAGGTGCTACAAATGAGCTGCTGCTCTCTAAAAGGAGACTGGAACCTGGTCAATAATGCCGGAACATAACTCAAGGTTGTTATGGGGACTACCTTAAAACCAGGGGTAGTAGCTATCCAGTCGGGCAAATGCCCTACCACCGGGCTGTGAGTTGTTTTGTCGCCTCTTACGACAGGCCGCCCGGCCGCAGGAAATTGTATTATTTTTCCGTTCCTGCACGGATAATGTAAGAAGTAATTAAAAAGTCGCTAGACTGTCGGTATTCTGTCGGATACATTTTAGGGATTTTTCCTCAGAACTGCATGAGTTACTTCCTCCATCACTTTTTTACCATCGGACAACTAGACCGGTTTACGGTGTTTCCACCATTATATGGTGGAAACACCGCCAGTTAGAACTAAGCGCTTCCCTTCATCTTTTCTGGTGTGCACTTCCGAAGAATGAAATAAAATTTGTGGGAGTCTGTTTTTCCTAACAAATACAATCTAGGGGTCTTCAAGTCACGAGTTGATAGGTATCTTCGAGGTAAGCTTGCTTCATCCTACACCGCGTCATCACTCAACATCAGGATAAGACAGCCATCAAACGCAAACCTGATACGGACATAAAAATCTTTCATGGCTTTTGTAGCATTATACCGAGAGTCCAAAAATTTAAATAAAAATAACGTCATAATATTAACACAGGTAATTTAAGGAACTCGTTTGGAAAGTTATCCCTAAAATTCAGTTCAGCCTGTTTGTTACGTATGCAAGCGGTATTATTTGCATTTTGATTGCATTCAAAGCATTCCATATGAACGAAATCATGTTTTCGCTTTATAATATTTAAATATGGTTGAACTTTTAAAAATGCATTCTCGTAAGTTTACATAATAATATGCAATTTAAAGCATGAAATATTCACTTTCGACTCATTAAAAAAATCGGTCAAGTACTGTACGTGTCGTTTTTTACGTTTGTCACAAAGTCAATTCGATAAAAGTTGAGATTATGATATGATAAAGAAGTAAATAAAAATCAATATAATGTCATTTTGCGATTATAGCTGCGTAAATATATAATAATATTTGATAACTTCCCAGCTAAAATAATATTAGTATTGGTGATTAAATAATGTTCGACCCGAATGTTTTGATAGGCTCTCAACAACAACAAATATTATTCGATATTACGCAAAGAATCTCTTTAATCGACTAATATATTACTCCGTCTTAACTTCTACAATGGAAGTCTTGCTAATTAATTTGATCATTTCAAGCCCGAATTTCAGACCAAATATAATTTTCTCAAAAGTCAAGCCTTCGTGATAGCATTGAAATCTACATGAAGATTTAATCAAAACAATTACACTGAGAATATTCGAATTACCCAGAAAGCTATTGGAGCACCGAGGCTGAAACATATTGGAATAAGGACCAACATTGCTTGCTTTGTGCTATAAATTGCAGGGAGAGCGACCGTGGCCAAGCAAAATTCTCAACAGATTTATAAGCCATAATACTTGTTATGGCGGGAGCGATATGAAATGAAAAACAAAATCTTGCTTATATAGTCAATGTGGGGAAGTCAGTGGGTTAATTTCGTACACATTTTTACTTTTTTAAACGGAATTTAACGCCAACTACTTTGAAGATAGAATTAATTGGTGTCCTTAGCTTTGCTGACCGATTTGCTGCCGTCGTAGCTATTCAAATACGGAAATAACGAGAGGTGTAGGAACTTACCCCACAAACGGACTTCCCCACCTTGACTATACTCGTATTTATGAATCCTGCCAGTATCCAGTGCTTATTAGAGCGAGCGAAGCGAGTCCTATCACTAGCTCGCAGCCTGTGCAAGTGTACATATATTTGTAATGGTATGGTAATGTTACTTTACGGGAAACTATCAGATTTTTTTTGGAATTTCTAGTTGAGTGCTACCTATCCATTATAAAATATCATTTCGTAAACAGGTAATATAAACTATACAGCTTGTTATTAGTACCTAGACTGTTACTACTAACGTCACATATTAGACAAATAAAGAGTTAATGTAGATGTGAATAAAATGTTTATTTACAAAATAACTGGTCATTTTTTGGTTAAGCCGAAATTACACGGGTTCACTTTTGCCTTTCAATTACGATAGAAATGGTAGGTAAAATCTCGCGAGTCTTCACAAATCTACGATTTTCGTAAGTGAATATTTAAAATTTAAAGATAGACTAACGTAAACGTAATCATCGAAGAAACCTCAACTTTAAACGATCCAATTCACTTGCAAGTAACCTTCCCGATGACTATTGTGGATCGCAAATACCACGGTTCGCGAACACACGTTTACATTAATGCATCTAGTGTAGGAAGCGGTCGAAAAATATAACGATTCTACCCGGAACTTGGTTTAAAAAAAATACTAAAAGATGAACAATATTTGTTGATGTGATGTAAATTTTAGAACAAGATTACTACCACTAATTTCAACATTTTTATATATTCATATCATGAATCAAAGTTACCTGTTAGGATCGATGTAATACAAACTAATATTACTCTCATTATTAGAATTTCCATCACCGCTCAAACCCGAGTTAACGTAAGGCAGCTTGGTAAGTTTTTAAATAAACCTTTGTAGGTACTACAATCGCCTTGAATAAACAATGAAAATATAGATGTAGTCTGATGTATATATGAATTCATATAATACATTAAGTTATATTTACTGTCCCAGCATATTATTCTTGAGAAAATAAGACTAAAAGACGGCTTGTTCCTCTGGAATCATGATTTATTTTAATATCCATACAATGGATCTTTTTATTCACGATTAAACAGCTGAACTTATTTTAATAAAAGACAAGGAGATAAATTGCGCCCCCCTATAGGCTTATATTTACACTCAATAAGATAATTGTTATACGTGCTGTGTAATAATGATCTTAAAATGGTAATAATTGTAACAAAAATAAGTTAGGATTTAAACAAGGTTTTGAGTTTATTCCTGAAAGACGGAGCCGAGTCAGCGAAACATGTACTATGGATACATGTAGACACGCGAAACCACGAGCAACGGCCAGTAATTTTTTATACTATTATCCTATTTCGTGGGCGCGATTTCTAAAGGCTAGGGCTTTTAGGAACATTCATCTTCTTTTATATTGCGAAAATAATGTATTATCATGTTAAAAGGGAAGCCTTTCTATAGACGAATAATGTTCTACCATTGTACCTAAGATAACAATGTCACTTTAAAAGGTTAAAGCTTAGAACTAATGCATGTGTAATTGATATGAAATTTAAAATGTCACGCCCGTATTATATGATATGATAATGTTGGGAAATTAATAAGTATTTTAGAATGCACGAGGTATAACGGGCCCATGAGCTTCATTCCCAAACGTCAGTTTCATAGCTCGGGCTTGAAAATCGCTTGGGTATAATAAATATATCAAAATAAAAGGGTTCAGTCAAAACGGTGCAGACTGAATTTAAAATCTATGCCAAAGGAATCCAAACTTAAATCTAGAATTGCAAACAGCAATATTAGGACACAAGCACTGCTATCGACGTTCTAAGTAATTTGAAACTGAAACCTTTCACTGTAATTCGTGACATAAAATTTGATATTCACAAATCGTAATTTCGGACGAAATCGTCAGAATCATTTAAACCCGGTTAAATCTCTCTCACTGCGGCTAGTATCTTTATACTTGAAATCGCAAAGTTTGTACAAAAAGTTCTTCTTTAAAGAATATAGCGATGCGAGAGATTACGCTAATGACGCATATACTACCTTCCTTATAGCAAACACAGCACTTGCAAATGGCGGTTTCGAGAAAAAAGCAATAAACCTATTTTTAAATATCTAAACAACATGTTTGTAACTTTTTAGTGTATTTAAAAAACAATAATAAAAAACCAAACTTTACGTATAGATTAGCGCCTTGGGATACCATTTCTTCAGAAAATGAAAAACCCAAAAATGTTACTACAAGTGTGCAATAATACTGTAAGTGCAACTAACAGGGCATTATGAACGACAGATGACAGATGCAATATCCTTAGAACTTAGCAATCAAACTAACTTCTCCAACACTGAAACTTACAATCAAATCCCAAGCGGATACCTCAGAAATTCTCTCCGATTGTAATCCAACAACAGCACCTCCTGTTTGAATACTGAATCAAGTCAAGGCGTTCACTTTATTTAAATTCGAACAGTTCAAAACCATTGAACCCTGATTCAATACAATATTTCACAATGTGTTTAATTATAACGAATTTATTGTAACGCGTCCCTGCCCCGAATATCATTGTATTAAATGAATCGAGGAACAATGAGTAATGGCTTGTGTAATATTTTAATATTAGACGAATTAACGTCGCAATATTCCAAAATATTTTAAAGTCGTCTTTGAATAATTTATTAAAAGTCACGATGAAATTGAAAAATCGGCTAAAGACTCCTTTAAGTGTTTTTCGCTAGCTAGCAATAGTTTGCGATTTGGCCCTGAAGACCCATTTGGGAAATTCACCTGTATAATCTATAAACCCGCTAGATCAAATTTGATTCATATGGAATCCGCAGTTTCAGAAAAAAAAGACTGTAAAATATGTATATAAAATAGATAAACGAACAGACCGACAACGTTTTCAAGGGGTCGCATTCACCAAAATGGCTAAGCGGCCATAATAAACCTTATTAAAACATAATTACCACAATATATGAATCAATTAGTGGTTGACCACTAATCGTGTTGTCCTCGACAGCTTGTAAATAAATATCAATTAAGCAGACAAATATTCCACAACAATATCATTTACGGAGTGTTTCTGGAATAATACCTTTTTCAATCGCCTTAGCAGCCTTCGCTGACGACGCAGCAGAGTCTTTCCGCAATGCCTCAATGTTTCGATCCAGCGGCACCGCACCGGCATCAGATCCCAAACACCGGAAGTCATCCTTCAATCACCAACTCATCACATTCAACAACACCAACACTAGTTAAAATCTTATACAGAAACTTTCACTTCACTGTTTATGTTAATTCCTCGATTAATTTCGATAATAAATTGGTTTGAAATGTTTGAGTCACAAACTCGACAACTATCTGTCTTGTTGGAAGTAGATTGTGTTACTGCGCCGCTATTTATTCAACGCTTAAAAACATCACCTCTAGGCAATACATGTTTATCACCTAAATGAGGAAATGAATTAATATTTTTTGATTATTTTAATTATGTATGTATATGTCTCATACGACTACCGGGATTTAGTTGTGTGTGTCCTAGAACTTTAATTCCGGTTTCTGGTAGTTCAAAATATTCATATTGTTCAAAGACTAGGACAATGTCAGCTCGTCTTGAACCACGTCTTTAAATAGAACCACAATAAATAAAGTCTACACACACCGCCAGTTATAATTTATTTTTACTCCCCCACTTAAGCCAACAGACGTCATTTATCTCTATTCTTGTTTGTAAACAAAACAACCTTTTCTTCGAGTTGAATATAGGTTACAGATCCACTTATTCTATAATTGTGAGTTTAGTTCTTATTTTAGAAAAATTTTGTAAACAATGTATTGGAATCATCACTAAAATATATATTACTTATCTAATTCGTAAAAAAATATTTATAGTAGTTTAAATACTATTTAGTTAGATAAAACAATTCAAAATAGTAGTTTGATAGGTTTTATAATTGGTTTGCTTGTTGGCTCATCACGATAGGTGAGAAATGATATCGATTAATGAAGTTGAAAGAAAGACAACTTTTTAGAAGAACGAAACAAATAGCAGACCTATAATACCGAAGAATGCTTGAGATCGCTTCGAAAAATAATACTACAACAATAAAGAAAGAAACTTCTAATGGAAAATAATTGTTAAGCAAGAAGGTTGGTTTGATACTAATATTGTATAAAAAGTCGATGATCGAGTATAATGAAAGAAGAAAAAATTAGTTCATTCGATCGAAAACCGTCGTAAAAAAATAAAATTAGCTCAAATATAAGCTACTTTGGGCATGAGAAATAGTACACTGAAATTTAGCTTCCAAATTTAGACCAAAAAACATTGCTTTGCAAAAAGTAGTGGGGCGTGCCGTACACCGGACGTTGTATTATGAATTGCTTTACAAAATTTTCTTGAAGTTTTAAATACGGGCCTCGTGTGCATAGTCTATTATGAATGGTCCCTAATGCCATACACGCTACGGTCGACATATGCAGGTTTGTCTGCGCAGGTGGATATCGGTAGCTTATATGGGAACGATCCGGTATACCAACGCGGTCTTCAGTTCGTTTTGCAATAAAATCTATTGAATACGACGACGCAATGTCATTGTTATGCTTTGCGTTGATTTCTCTCAGTTTTTCTATTAGCATTTTATAAGCAGCTTCTTTTTTGTCTCGATCGTGGTACTCTCTGCTTTTCATTTGCCAAAAACATGGATTAGTTCTACATATTTCGATAAAATCTTCAAGTATTTTTTTGGTTGAATCTGAATTACGCGGCCGGACGTATAGAGGCTGGAAGATGGCTAGCAAGACCTGCTGCACAGGCGACCGGCGGACATGCACTCACGCACAGGTACACCGTACGTTATCCTTGAAAATAATTGATTTTCAATCTTCCGCTGGTTGCCTACGCAGGTTCAAAGAACTGCACAGATCCCACACACGCTTCGGCCGAGCTGCTAATATCCTTTTTGATTATGCCGGCTATACACGCTATGGACCTCTCCGCTGGACCGCAGCGTGTATGGCCGGCATAACAGAAAAGGAAATTAGCTAAATAATCTCTAGATGCAAGTGATAGAACGAGGAAAAGATTTAGATAACTGGGACAGGTCATAATTACTTTCAAAACAACGATTTAACGAGGCTAATATATGATAATATAATTATATAACAGACACTGTTTTTTTGTAACAAAACTGCATTTATAATATTGCTCAAGACTGTTTAGAGTGATAAAAACATAGAGTTAAGACTATTTGTTTTATATTAATGAATTATATACCAACAATGACGATAGGCGTATGCGTAAGGTCGTTAATAACAAAGAAACAGACATCCAAATAAAATCACATTCATAAGAAGGAAAGGAAGAACAAATGTAAGAGAGATTAGTAAAAATGTAATTACCCCGCTTAGATCATATAAACGTCTAGATCACGCATCAATTGCACAAAAACGGCCCCAAAAACAGTGCACCAAATTTGGTGCACTCGCTCCTCACGCCGGTCACGCCTGTTAGTGTCGTTTTTACACTACTTTACTGGCTGGAGCTCTCACGAAAAAATTCTTTATACCGTCCTGCGCTATTAAAATGTGTCAAAACTATTTTAAAAGGATAAGGACATGATGTTATTTCAACGAAAAACTTATCACCTTTTTCATGATTTCTTAGTAAAAACATGAAATTTAATTTCGATATTTCCAAGGTTATCGAATTGACTAATGTTGTCAGGTGAGAAGTGTAACTTATTTTCCAAAATTTGGGGAGTTTGTTACGATTTTTTTTTGTAATATACGAATAATTTGAAAAATCTATAGAAAACAAGCATGTAATATTTGTGGGTCCGTCTGGATTTCTTAAACCAGTTTATATTACGTTTTAAATTTTCTACGAATCTAATTGTAGCAATTCGTTGGATAAAAGAAATCTGGGAATCGCAAGATGTCCACCACTGGAATCCAAACAAAAGGTCGTTTGTGTTTTCCAGTTATTTTGAGGAATATATATATTATTTTAGAATATATAATAATATTTTCTATTTATTAGTTTGGGAAATGAATACTGTCATATGTATATTAGGGTGATCCAAAAAAAAAAAAATTTTTTATTTCCAAACAGGCTCAAAAGTTTCTTTTGGGTGTAAAAAAATTTATGTGAAAAGATGAGCCCATAATATTAATATTAAGATAGTCCTCATCGCATTTTTTAAATTCCCATAAGAATAACACAGGAATTTTTTTTTGCTTCTGATTTTTGTAACGTTCAAACGACTGGTTGGTTGGACCAAAGTCGTAACACTATTAAAAAAGACGTACTTGACTAGTTATCCTTTCTTTATTTTCTACTAATAGAATCCATAATCTATGCATATTATGAACAGGTATTTATCATCTTAATATATATTCTTAAGTTTTCGCGACTTGTATACACAATAAAACTATGTTTCTACGGTTATAAGCTAGGTAATTTATTTGATTTTTATTATCCCGATGTTTCTGTCACTTTTGAGCAGCCGTGATCACGGAAGACAAAGACGTCAAGTGTCAATAAGTATTGTTAAAGCTTTATTCAGCCTATCGCCAACTTGTTCATTTTAATTATTAAGTTTTAATTATATTAACCGTAAACAATGTTAGAGTGACGATGAGAAGAATATGAAAGAGAAACATGTTTTTAAATTTTTATACTTATTCAAACGAATAAAACAAAAGCAAATAATAACATAGATATGCTATTCGAGTTGCACACGAGTTTTAATCAAATAATAACATTGTTTTGAATTGTTCAATGAGAGGGAAACGTGATTTTAGACATGAGCACAAAGTCACGTTTAACATACGTAAGTCATTTCAATGAATTTCACAAACAATAAAATGATCAACCGGCTTTCTAATTTAGGCACAATGTTCAATACACGAATATATTGTAATTATTGTGTTTCGTTTGAATTGTTAACACACACGTAATAGATAAAAACTTCGATCACGTTTCTACTGCTATCATGGAAGACGAATATTCCACACTGCTCTAAACAAGCATATACAGTAACTGGCATCTGTTTTTAATGTGTCTATATTTTTGATCAGATTCAATAACAAACTCAGTTATTCTAAAGTGAAATGTATACATACATACATACACTTGATATACACTATTTCGTACTTTATTCCGTGCAGGAACGGAAAAAGAATACTAATTCCTGCGGCCGGGCGGCCTGTCGAAAGAGGCGAAAAAACAACCCACAGCCAGGTGGTAGGGCATTTGCCTGACTGGATGGCAGGTCCGCTCTAGAGTATACCGCCATAACAACTTTCGAGTGTTCCGGCGTTAGTGGCTAGGTGCCACTTTCTCCTTCAACGCCGGCAGCACATTGGCAGAACCTTTGGTACTGCTAATACCAAATTTGGTACTGCTATTACAGTTGAGCCCTCAGCCTATCTGCTGTGGTGCAGCAATAAATAAAGTTTAATTTTAATTAGATTTTTTGTGGATAACATCTGCAATTTTCGCATTGTTTTGTAATTGGAATAAGTCACCATCATGTCAAAGCGTTTCCTTTACTACTTGATAAATAAACATTATGCACGATATCGACATTGTCCCTTTGAGCCGGATTATATGGATATTGTGAGTACTGTTTACTTCTCAAATGATAAAGGAATGAATGTTAATGCGAAGAGATACAAATGGCCTTAAACATCAAATAACGAAGAATTTCGTTACAAAACTTGTTGTTACTTATTTACAATTCTAAGTAGGTATGAGCTGTTTAAAATTAAGCGAAAATATAATATACATTATTCTGTAAGGTGGGTATTAGTTTCGTATAGAGAAGAATAAGAATAAACTGTATGCTTGAGAAACTTTAAAAATGAAGGTCATACCTGATCAGTACTTCAATAAGGAAATGACCAGTAATTGGTCATAAATAGTAATCTCATTGAAAACTTCGTAATATTCTATAATAATCGTAAGCAAATTTTCAAGGAGGATAACATTCAAAATTAATGTAAATAGCGTTGGTAGCAAAGACTTTGTTAACATACGGAAATATGAATGGGGATTAATTTTAAACCTAGATTCTTTTATGTTTGATCACATTGTTCACATAATCTTATTTACACAGATGCATTCCGACAAGCAACATAATTTTAGTTAAATAATTTCAGATAACCTTTTCCTATTTTAATGTTACACAACTTTAATAACCAAATTTAATGAAAGCTTAAACCCGATTTTAATTTGATTTTTTTATTTGACATATCTGTCAGTTTTCTATGAGTACGGCAATTGAATAGTATTCCATCGTATCAATAGACTGGTAAACAAGTGCCTTTTGGACCAACTTTTTTCAGCAGTCTCCGAAAATTATAAATGAGGTGTCATTCGATTCGGAATGGCATCTAGATGATTTTTGAAAAAAATGAAGTTCCGCTTGCAAAAATTGTAAAAGTTATTAACAATTAACTAAAAAAGGGGGGTTTAGTTTTTTTGCAAATATCTCAAAAAGTAATAAAGATTTTTCAAATTTTCAAATTATTAATAAAAAATGAAAAATAAACATTTCCTAATTTTTCCAACGGGGTTCTATTCTAAAGCCTTTCAAGAATTGCTCCAAGAAAGGATAAAAATCTTAAATTTATAGTTTAACAATTATCACACTTGCAATGTTCATGTTCAAGCAAAAAAATATATTAATTAACTATTGAATAACTAAATGAAAAATTGTTATAAAAAAAATTAGCAGATTATTGTTCATTCATCTATTCAGTTAGTGCCTGAATTTTTTATTTTTTTTATTTTCATATTTAGTATGTTTAAATAATATTTATTCATTAAAGGGCCGATGTGGGTGTGGCTTGCATAAGCCAGAGTACCCGTTTTCGGCCGTATTTTCATCCCTCTGGGAAAATTATAAATATTAATCTTACAGTTTCGGGAGTCAGAGTCAGTCAGGAGTCAGTCATCGGACTTTTTTTAGGAAATTTCCTGTTCTTTTCGAATCTTTTTTCAAATTTGAAAAATCTTTATTACTTTTTGAGATATTTGCAAAAAAACTAAACCCCCCTTTTTTTAGTTAATTGTTAATAACTTTTACAATTTTTGACAGCGGAACTTCATTTTTTTCAATAATCATCTAGATGCCATTCCGAATCGAATGACACCTCATTTATATTTTCGGAGACTGCTGAAAAAAGTTGGTCCAAAAGGCACTTGTTTACTAACTAGTCTACAAATTAAAATTTGGAAGAAACTTAATTTTAAGTAGTTTTTTTTAAATTTATTGTCCAATCTGCTCACATTCACAATAGTAAGTATTATGAGTATTGCCGTTTCGATCTAACAGTGTTGTAGCCCGGCTGACCAATGAATTAATCTTTCTAGTGTGAAGATAATAAATGCAAATTGAATACAATTACAAAATATTTAGCGTTTTTTAAATCTGGCTATTTCAAATATATTCCCAGAAAATTCCCGCGGGATTCCCGGGATAAAAATTAACGCAGATTTTAAGCCAAAAAATTTGCTGTCGATCAGCGAAAACCGCTTCGAAATCAGCCTAGTCGTTTTTACGTGAATCCCGAACAAACCTACAAACAGATAAACAGACAACAAATATAAAAAAATTGAATCGTTTTCTCCATTGCTTACGTAGTGCATTCCAGTTCTTTTTTAATTGCTTCAATGTACAGACACGGCATATTTCGAATTTTATGATATTATAGATGTCGCCGTGTTAAGTGCGAAAAATCATGCCATTTTAATTGTTGCGTGAAAATCAAGAATTGTTATTGTGTAACAATGCTATATTCTGCTATTGCGACGTAATTCTAGACACGGTCTTACATCTCAACCCAAAAGATATCGACCAAAACACATCAAAGCAACTTTACCGGAATTGGGTTTTACCAGTTGCAATAAAGTGATTATTTTTGAAGGTGGACTTCTTCGAAAATGATGATAGTATACCGGAACTGTCTGGTCGAAATACTATGACGCATATCATTTTACCTTCTCAGGGTATATTTCCATTAATTATAAATCAACCTATTAATATATCTGCTGCCTATCATCAAAATGCTGACGTAAATAAAACATGACGTAAGCAAATCATCTATCAAAAACAATAATAGAACAGTCTCCTCCTTTTTTAACGAGGAGAAATCTGTTTGAGGTCTATCCACCGCGGAGGAAACGCGATGGGGAGTGTTGGATTAGCTGCATTCAGCCAACCCCGCTCTAGCATTGCTAGTAAGTGTTATTGCCACCAGGGTCGGTGATACCCACTAAAACCCCTCAATGTTCCATCCTTCGCCTAAATGCCAGCGCTACGGGTACACAAACCCAGCTCTCCGGCTAGCAAATGGTGGGGCCAGGCCGTAGTGAGACCGGCCTTCGTCAGTCCGGGCTGTAGGTGAATACGCAAGCGAGCCCACAGACCGGACAAGGGACTTTCGAGGATCGGACAGGGGTTTTAATGGGTATCCCAACTGCGGCATGGCAATAGCACTTCATACGTGATGCGCTAGTGCCACTCCGACCTGGCGAATCCCACGACTTTATACCGAGGGATGTGTGCGACTCCTGATTGGAAGGATCCCCACCGTGGCCACCGATCGGAGGGACGGGGAATGTTCGCCCGTCAGACTGCCCAGTAAAACTAAACTGCGCCCGTGTCCTATGAGCTTTTATGGGGTGCCACAGGAATTGAACCATAGGTATTATATCTGTGGCACTCATACACTTGGCTCTCACTTAGGGTACCCACTTCACCAACAGGGAGAAGTCCAAGGGATCCCTATCCCATCCCCCTATTGTATACCCTTCAACTCATTCTTCCTCTCAGATCCCTTTATCCCATCTTAAAGGCTGGTAACGCGTTTGCATCGTCTCTGGTATTCCATATGTCTTCTATAGGCAACGATAACCATTTTCCGAAAGATATGGCGTCAGCTTATTTGCCAATTACACAATAAAAAAACGTGAGCAACTTTAATTGTATCAATTAAGTGCTCGGAAGCGAAATTACGTATTTAGGTACATAACAGCGTTATGGGCCATGGATAAATTGGTGAATTATATAGCCAATTAACCCAAAAGTTAATCTACAACACAAACATTAAGGTTTAAATTAGACTGATTGAAGGGATAAGAGGTGTGCGTGTCTGGTACTAAATCATACACATTTATGTACTATTGTTGGTTGTATCACGTGTACATAATATGTTATTAACATTGGTTATGTAATAAAATAATTAATGAAAACGAAGTTACCGTGATATGTATTTTTCAAAAACACACTTAGAATAATGTATTGATAATGGTAGCTCATAAAGTATTAAATTTTACAGTAAGCACGAAATTAATAAACTATAGTGATGATTCTCAAAGTGATCTATAGCGACCCCCAGGGGTCGATTACAACTCGCAGGTAAATATCTGAGAAAAAAAAATCGATGGTATAATGGATATGACTCAATTAGATTGTGACAATAATTTTGGCTCAAAGAATATAATTATTTACATAAATAGAGCTAGGTAGATTTATGATGCCCGAAGTTTTTTATATTGATCCCCAGGTATCGATAACGTCCTGTAATATGACTAAGATTTCAATCTTTCAAAATAAATAGTATTATACGCAACTATCGGAAATGCATTTGTAATTGATGAGGTTGCAAAAAACTTCTATTAGGTATGCGGGGGGCAGCCAAAAATAAAAACACACCAAGTGGATCTGAGACAAACATTTTGATGATCTCTGTACTATAGGTATAATATAAAAATGTAAAAGTGATATTGAATGTGTGAATGCTTCCCCGTTTGCGGTCGGCCTTGGGAATTTACCGATCATAAATAACCTGGTAATATAAAATTATGGATGGAAAATTCCGAAAAGACTTTATTTAGGTGTTACACTTTAACTGAAAATACCTTAAATGAAATTTGGTATAAACAAAATAATTGTTGAGTCAATAATATTGAGTGTGTGCGGCCAGTATTGCGGTAGTGTTCAATATTATTGTGGATTATCCAGAAATTCTGATTTTGTCATGTCAATATCGGGGGGGAGGCAGGGGTATTGTCAATAATATTGACGTGTGCGGGCGCGCGGCAATATTTTAGTTGAGGAAAAGTTTTCAATACGTTCGTACGTTCGTGTTATTTGTTCAAAATGGAAGACGAAAACAGTATCCAAAGCGAAAATAGTGTTGATACTGTTGATGATAGATAGCACTACCACGGACATTTGTCAGTGTTTATTAAAACATGGGAAACTTTCCCAGAATTATGGAATACAGCCTGCAAAGTATATCGCGATACATTCAAGAAAAATAATGCGCTCGATAAGTTGCTCGATATTTATAAAAAAATCAAACCAAATAGCACAAGAGAAGTAATGAAAAAAATTAATTCCCTACGAACAAATTTTCGGAAAGAATTAAAGAAGATTCACAAATCAAAATCATCGGGAAAGGGAACTGATGAGGTTTACGTCCCGTCTGCCTGGACGTATTATGAATTGCTGTTTGTTTTTTTAGTTAGTAAAATTAATGCAATACTCAATGCAACGACTTTTTTCTTTGTATCCATTAATTTTTATGTCAAACGTCCGCACGTGAATCTAGCTGCAGAGCGACCGAGATTAATTCTCAATAAAATTGACAATAATATTGCGTAGTGTGCGGGAACCATTATATTGATGAAGATTTTGACAATCTTGTATTGACAATATTATTTTGTGTCTGCGGCTAGCCATATATATTAAATGTCTTATTCAGAGTTTCGTAACCAATGGATAAAACTGTACATATTCGTGACTTCTACGTAATATTTCGCTGTGTACGGACGCACGCACTTGGCAGATTTTTTTTTTTAAACGCAGATCATTTTACCATCACAACACATGTATATGACTAATTAACAATCTACATAACATGATGTTTTATGGGGTTTTAACCGTTATCTGTTTTAAAATTTAATACAAAAACATCACATAAGATGCGGTACAATCGAGCGGCACATTACTTGTGCAAACTATAATATGTTTATTCTGTGTCAATATCAGTATGATTCTAGCTGTGCGGTGTAAATATTTCATGGATGTAAGTAATGGAAAAACAAATTCAAATTCAAAAGATTTTAATCTAAACAATGTTTTGACGAAAACACATTCATAACTTTATAAAATATGTATGTAAGTAAAATTATAATCTAATTTGTTATTTTAATATGCCGCTTTTAAATGCTTTATATCTATGTAGTAGGTAATAGTGATGAACGAATATTCGCGTGACTTTCAACATTCGTATTAGCAAGAAATACGAATTTTTGACGAATGTATAATACGCCGGCGTAACTTGGCAATGTGAACATAGGCTCTGCTCTGCGAACTTTAGAGCATGTACACTCGTGTGATGAGTGGCATACGACTCGTCAGTGAATACAATTGTCGTCCTTCATCCTGTATTTATTAATGCTTTGTACTAGTTGGTCACTGTATTTTCTTCACCGAGTTTACATGCGCTAAAGTTCGCAGAGCCTATGTTCACATTCGCCCAGATACGCCGGCCGTATTATATTTGACAAACGAAGAAGATGTTATATATGGAATGAGAATGCATTATCTATACTATTTACTACTAACATTATAAAGAGGTAAAGTTTGGGATGTTATAGGGGTAATATCTGGATCTACTAACCGATTTTGAAATTCTTTCACCAGTGGTAAGCTACATTAATCCTGAGTGACATAGGGTATGGTTGATTGTGTTTTTTTTCTGATGCCCAGCGAAATGGGCACGGGTCAGCTAGTTCCATTATAACGTAGGATATAATAGCTTCTAGAACGACTTCTAACTAGCTCGACAAATAAATTGAAATGTCTAAAGCCCTTGACAAGTGCAGCGGTCTAACTATTTCGAATTCGTATTGTGAAACTTTCGTAAGCATATTT